>JAENHJ010000525.1:4800000-6000000 GCA_025330945.1 Mucuna pruriens | reverse complement strand
TACTACAGCAGCAACTATTATGCCCACACTAATCTTTCTCTTCTCTGGATCAATAAGTACTACAGCAATAAAATGAAAGTTATATTATAGAAACTCAGCCAAGGGAATAAATTTTACTAACCAATTTTGAATTACTAAAAATTAGCTCCAGTTATGAGATGTACTCTATCTGATTCGTAGACAAAAGCTGATTCGTAGACAAAAGCTAACTCTAGACAGAAACAAAGGAAAACTACTTCTGCATTGACATTTATCATTCATGGATCAAGATGTTTCCCCTTTTTTAATAAAAGGATTGCTATGAACTGAGAGGAGAGATCCCCTCATCTATGCAGTTTACATCCAAGAATAAAGGATACAGGAAGTTAAGTGGCTTCTCCTCCTTGTATATGTACAAAATGTCACAAAACATAAGGTATAAACCATTAAAAAACTGAAGATTACTATTTTCAACTATCAAGCAACATCTCAGAACAAATTCAGACTTCCAATTGTCAATGTCTCTGTTAAACAATGGTATATAAAAACAAATAGAGATTTATAAAATATAAAGATGACAATAATGGAAACATTAATAGTGTGTAATTTTTTCTGCAGTATGCATATTAAATTGCCAATCACTTCTACAAGCAGCAAAAGATATTTCTTTTAGAGTTGTTGTGTTAAACAGTACACACATTTGGTGGGATGCAATGATAGTAATACAGCCGAGTTAGCATGAATTTGTTATGCATTGTATAAGATAACAAAAAGTAATAACATGTTGAGTTTAAGAAAACTTACAATCTTCATAAGGTCCAAGAAGAGTGAAGTTCAGGAGTTCATATGGTCCAAAAAATTCATCGTGAGTAAAACGCCATGATGTAAATATGCCACTAATACGACGGACCTCACTTGCATTGAACATATTAGAATGGGAATCATTATAGGTTGGGAAGAGTTTCAAATACATTCTAAGACGAGGTCCCTCTTCCCAAGCATACGAATCTATTGATAGTTGATCGAGGTGTAAGTGTAAGGATTCAGTTAGATATTGCTCAAAACTAGATATATAGGGTGGAAAGTAAGAAAAACTTGGACTTTTCAGCCTGTATCCAATTCTCAGAGGTGCTGCACAATAGCAAGGAACAGAGGAAGAGAGGGCATATTCATAAAACTCATCCACCGGACAAGCTTGAACTGGACAGCCAGTTGATGAGTTTGTTGAGTTTGTTGAGTCTTGTCCTGCCTTATCTCCTTCAGGTCCACAATATTGACCAATACTTTGTATGCTAGAATTCTTGCAAATAGGATTAGCAGAAAGCCTTCAAGGAAAAGAGAAAAAAAAATGATAAGAAATTTATGCCACAACAAAGGCAAAGCATAATTGTGATAACATTTTTCATAGTAAAAATGAATAACATGAATTAATAATCAAATGGAAATTTATGCAATATCATCAACATGATATGAACTATAGGGAGAGAATCAGATCATGTGGTTACATGGAATTAACCAAACATATGAAGTAAGAATACCTCAAGGTAACATTTGACGGGGGATTCAGATTTCCCTGAACATTCGAAAATGAGTTGTTATGGAGATCACTGCAAAGATAGGACAAACATAATGAATTTACATTGAAAACAACATAGTCAATATACTAGTTTGTTGCAAAAAGTCAACATTCCTTGAGAGTGGAGTAGTAATCCAGATAAAGAAGTTACATTGTAAGTTTATCTTTCCCACTGAAGGACATGTTCTGCCATATGCTAGCAGGGATGGGCCCAGACAGTAAATTATTCGCAAGTGACCTGTGTTAGGCATTGAAAACAAAAAATCAACCCAATTTGCAAAGAATTGCACATGTATAAAAGTCTGTCTAGATTCTAGATGGCAACTTGCTTCTCATCCAAGATATTGTTATGTAATAATTAAATAAATATCATGTGAAATACAGGTTGCTGAGTATCTTCTCACAAGTTTTGAAGATGAGGATATGAGAGGCTTCGAGGAATCGATCCGTTGAGACGATTATTGGACAGATCACTGCAATAGAAAGAAAATTAGCTCATCAAACTCAATCTTGTCATGTCTTGCATTAAGATAAATACATATTGTGAAATAGATAAGGAAACCAAGAACATACATAGTTGTCATATTATTTGCCAGTTTATTTGATGGTATGGGTCCGGTGAACTGATTCCAGCTAAGATCTCTAAAATCATGAACCAGTCACAAATGAGTTAGTAGCCAAAATGGAAGAAAGAAATGATTTCACTATCATTAGGCACAATATAAAGCAAAGGCCACTATATATACTCAAACATACAAATAGGTAAGCTTGGGTATTGAACTGAAATCAGGAACAGCTCCTTGCAGACTGCAGTTTCTTAGACTTCTGTTAAATCAAAGAAGAAACATTAGCTCAAAAAGAAGAAATCATAGTTATGTTCTTCATTTCATAATTGAAAACTTGGCAGTTAGCTTTTGTGTCTTTGTACCTTACTAAAAACTTTTTTTTTTATTTCCTTAACCTCAACCCTTAGGGCAACAAAACCATTTTAGGAAGCACAAATACAATATGGGATATGGATACAATACAACATGGATACAGGAATACGGCAAATTTTAAAAGTTATAGGACATACCACAACATGACTATAATATAATATATAACATTAATATAAAGTTAAAATAAAGTAAAAATATTAAATTGCAAGGGGAATTCATGTTTAAAAAATACAAGTCATTATAAACATAATAAAATAAAAAAATATATCAAATTATTGTGGTCTCTTAATCAATATTTGTATAAAATTGTTAAAGATAAAAGTATAAAAATTACAAAAATGAAGTTAAAAGTATTTGAAGTGTTTGCAGTATTCAATATGGATACATATCTGACACAATTGTGGCACAACACAACCACTATTTAGAAGTGTCAATGTATCGTAGTTCAAGATAGACCTTTTTTTAGTACCTTTCCCAACACTCTTCCTATACAATGGCCATCTTGCCTACTAAAATAGGTGATTAACTAATATGGGTTATAGGCTCTTATACCATATTAGATTTCAACTTAAAACCAATTGGTGATAAGTGAAATCGTCCAACAAGTATATAAACTACACTCCAAGGTAAGCTATGTGGGACTTCCTTACATCTTTACAAGGAAGCTCTTTGGCCATGAAGCATGGAAAACAAATGCTCCTTGGCCATGAAGCATGGAAAACAAATGCTCCCTATTTTATATCATAACTTAAATTTGACAATGAGAGGGTGAAGAATATAACACTAGACCAAATCATCAAATGGTTAAAAACGGATTGGAAGACATTTCAAGGAACCTCTTGATCTAAAAACTCAAGCTGTCACATTTAATATCTGTAACATCCTACATTAAATGAAAACAAACAAAAGGACAAGTAGCTATTGCTAGAACACTTACAGTTTCACAAGCCTGGTTAAGTTTGTATAGGTAGAAGGAATTCCACTTCCGCTGAAATTGTTATTATCAAGCTGGCTGCAAGGAAAACAAGTAAATATGAAAATCAGAGACTGTATTTTAGATCTCTTGATGACACCTAGAGCTCTGCTGCTGATATTCTAATGTAACTATACTACCACAATTCCTCGCCCAAAAATCAAGTTGTACTTATTTTGTCGCTCTTTTAGCAAACATATAACACCCAAGATCACATTAATTATAAACATTTTATACAAAACTTCAGGCATGGGCAGACAACACCACAATCAGTGAATATAAATAGCTCAAACAAGTGAAACTTTTACTAGTCATAGGAGGGAGTCCATGTGCAGAACCAAATTACCTTGGGGATTATGAAGAGTACAAGGAAGATAACATGAGTTGATGATAAATTACTAGTTGCTTAAAGTTTCTAAGGTGTGATAGAGCATAATACTTCCATAATGTTTCTGTATAAACTCAATTATACTAATAATTAATGGTTTATATAGTTAGCACCCTTTTGCAGTAAGAAGCAAATAAAAAGAAGGAATTCATGCTAAACATCATCCAAGATATAACTATGACATTAACATTAGCAGTCTGCACATCTAGTAGTTTTATACGTAAGTGCATCTGCAAGCCATGTACTTGTGACAACAATAAGGACAACCCTTTCAATACATTTTTCTTTTTTTTCGTTTAATCCTGTCCTGTGATATATTCTCCATGGTTCTTCTAGAAGTCATATATTATTACAACCCCTCTATTAAACGTATAAGTACCTAAATGTTCACTAATCATGTTGTTTAAATATCATTAGAACTCTGGCTTATCATATCAGAGCTTGATTATAACATGTTCACTAATCCTCCACCACAAATCAAGCAGAAGTGTGTCAACTACTGTAATATCTAAAAATATAAAAATGAAGTTGATAAATGAAACAAATCTAAACATTGTGGAAGCCGAACATACAGTATTTCCAACCAATGTAACATGGAGAATTCTGGTGGAAGATGGCCAGATAAGTTATTGTTGTCCACAAGCCTGTAAAGTCATTTCAACAAGCAGAGACTGTGAAAACTTGTAAAAAGGGTCAATTCGGAGATGCACCCCAGGATGCAATGAAAAATTTGAAACACTCTGGAAATGTAAAAAAAATGACTTCAATACTCACAAGTGAATAAGTTTTGGTAGCTTTGAAAGTGAGGATGGAAGTTGACCGCTAAATGAGTTGTTGTTCATGTGACTGAAAATATACAAAATGAAAAGGATAAAGTATATGTGAGAAATCCAGCTCCAAGCTGAGTTGATGGTATGGTATATTTGGCTAAGAGATCCACTTACAGGTGTTTAACATTGATCATGTTGGCAAATGACTCTGGTATAGGACCTGACAATTGGTTCTCGTCTACTTGGAATCTATTCAAATTTGAAAGGTTGCCAAGCTCATCTGGTAAACTACCAGATAACTTATTCCCATTTAGGAGCCTGCATAGAAAATATATCAGAATAACTATTCATGTTATGGCAAAAAATAAAAATATGTTGGAAACAATGTTTGATCTGTTGCATGATTGCATCATAAAATTTCACAGGTTGCAGCATTAGTATGTTCAATTCTCTTCAATTATAAACACTAAATTACACAAACCAGAAACATTAGAAATTTCCCTCAAATAGTAGCTTCTATTTTACCAGAAGTCTTGTATATTCAACCAATTAGACTCCTCAACTGAACATCAAACTTATGTTACAAAGACATACAATATGTTTATTTATAACAAATAAAGCTAAGCAGAAGTCCAAATTCAGTTTCCAATACTTGGATAAGCAATTAAGATTGACTTTTCGAATTAAGGGTCCTGCTAACCAGTGCCCTTAGGAAACTGGTTAAGAAATAATAGAAAGTTTTTATTGAAGATTACATTGGGGTTGCATTGAAAATTACATGAGTGCATTGTTATATTCCAATAAAAAATATTTTATTTTTGATTCCTTAACCAATGCCCTAAAGGCACTAGTAAGCATTTTCCTTGAAACAAATAGACAATATCAATCTGGACAGACAACAACACCTTAAAATAAAAACTTGATGGGGATCTATACTAATAATTCATCGTCTTTGGTAAAGTTCTTACAAGAATATCAATGATGTAATGTTTCCAATCTCCTTTGGTATTGTGCCTATCAAATTGTTCCACATGAAATCCCTTCAAGCATAAAAAATGAAGATATTAGCATGTCATAAATATTACCACTGGTTCTTCTGATACAAATTTTGTTTCCAGAAAACAAAATATAATATAAAATGACACAACTCACAGTATCTCAAGATGGGATAGTTGACCAAGCTGAGGTGATAGACTTCCCGAGAGATTCATTGTCATCAAGTAGCTTCAGCAAAATTGAGATAACAGAAAAATGAAATTTAGCAACCCCTTGAGTATTAACTCTGCATTTTAAAATATCTAAATAATAACATTGAAATTAAGAGCAAAAGGAAAGTAGAAGGAAAAAGAAGCCATACATCTCACGAACATGGAAGTACCCATCATCCCCCTTCTTATCAAAACACCAAACCCCAGTCCAGTTTCTTGCACATGGATCACCTTTATTCCAGTTCCTCAGATTGTCCTTAGGATCAATCAAACTTTTCTTGATGTTTCTCAGCGCATTAACTACAAATATGAAAAAATATAGGTCAACTATTGAGGTTAAAATCAAATGCCAATCAAATTACAAGGAAGGATCAGATAAAGGAAAATTATTGCACACACTTAAGAACCCTTCCTCTCTAAACTAATCTTTAGAAAAATAACAAATCTCTTTCTAGAAAAAAAAAGGATAACATATTAACATCTCCCTCCCTATTTTTCAACTTGGACTGAAATCACAGGCCAGAAAGAACAAAGTGAAATAGAAAGATTCAAAAATTCGAAGGCACAAACAAATTCACCTTCTGAAGGGTGTGTTCGCTGTGAGGCTGCTATGAGGATGATAAAACAAAACGAAACAGCCAAGGCATATCCATGAATTCTCAGAGCCGGCATCACAGAATATCCTAAAAAGCAAAAAACAAATGGAAGGGATGATTAATAAAAGAAGAATTGAAACATTGCAAGGAAAGAGATACATTCATATGTCATAGTTCATACCATACATTCACAACAGAAAATGAATACCTAATTACTTCATCTAAAATTCCTTAAACAAGGCAAAATAATAACTGCAAAAACACTGGAAACCTTGCCATCATGTCATTTTCCCAATGAAATGTAAAAACAGAAAAATAAAATAAAAGCAAGCATCATACAATAACTATGCCTGATTTTTCTGGTTGGAAAAAGTTGTAGGAAGTTAAAAGGTGGCAAGCTTGTGGGACTCAACTTTCCCAGATAACTAAAACACAAAGCTACAACACTGAAGCATATGGTTGTAAAAAAGAACTATCAAATACCTCAATTGTCAATTGCCTAAGTGAACTCCTTATCCAAAAATTAAAAACTGAAAGAGAGAGAGAGAAAGAATCTTACTTGAGAAGGTGGGGTGATTAAAAATGTCAAAACTTGGTAGAGTGAAAGAAGGCTTTCAATTAATGAAAATCCAAAGTCAAAAAGAGAGAGGCCGTGGGGAACTTATTAGCAACATCATTCTGTCCACCATGAGATCATGATAATACTAATGATTCATTGAAGACTCAATGGACTAAATATTATTTTCTTTCATATTTCATTTGTTTATATATTAAATTAATGTGAGAAAAATATCTGTCTCCGTTTTTGAGATGGCACTGTCTTCGTGGTTGGTGCATCCACTTTCTGGTTAGTCAAACACACCAAATCGGAACACGCCAACATCATATTCATATAAATATTATATTAAATAATTAATGACGCCCGCCAACTCCTCCACCACTTGCATGCACTGGTACCACCACCACCACCTTATGTAAAATGTATCAATAATAATTAATATTAACAATGACTTGTATTTAACATCACATGTCTAATTTCTTTCACTTGTTATTTAGTAGGATAGGATTTATGTTAACATTTCTTGTACACATATATTTCGTGTATACATAACTATCAATTTTTTGGCTTATGGATATTTTATTTTATCTTAAACTATATATATATATATATATATATATATATATATATATATATATATATATATATATATATATATATAATTATGCTACTCGTTATGAGCAAAAATATGCAGGGAAGTGCATGTAACAAGCATATTTTATGGGTAAAAATAAAGTAAGAAAATAAGTTATGCACAAATAAAATTAAATAGTTTTACATTATCATTCCATCATAATTATGTATATGATAAATTTATTCATTTTTATAATATTATTTTAAAATTGATGATATTCTGTGAATGGATGACCATTAAACTTAAACAAATTTACTATTTGGTAAGTGTATTTCATTTTAATTTAATAAAATATATTTCATTATTTATTTTATTATATTAAATTTCATTCCAAATTTTGGTCAAATGAATTTTATTACTACTACAAAAATAATAAATTACAATTTTCAAAAACAGATACAAAATATCAAATTAGATTGATTTCTGACTACCACTAGTTTTTTAATTATTATTATTTATAAAACAAATTCAATGTAGCTGAATTTATATACATTAAAAATTTATTATTAAACAAATATTAAATAATATATGTATATATATTGGTAATCATATATATAATAATATATCCCTTAAATTCTATCCATAATTTTATTTTAAATAAATTAATATTATTTCCATAATCATATATATTACTATTATTTTTACAAAAAATATTAATGTATTTATGTTCTTACTTTAAAAACACATTACCTACTTTCCATGAAATGAATATTAATTACTATTATAAAATATTAAATTAAATTTTACAAAATAAATAAAAATACCAAAGTAGACTTGTGTAATATCAATAATAATAATAATAATAAATTATTTGTATATATAAAAATAGACTTGAATTTGAATATTAATATATTATTTAATTAATTTAAATATATTTTAAGTTCCTACAAATATGACTTTATTTGATTTTAGTTCTTACAAAAAAAAATTTACCATTTTTGAATTTCTAACATTTTTTTACTATTCTTGTTTAGTCTTTGTTACTAACTATAGTTATTGTATCGTTGACATAACAATAAAAAATATTATTATTAAGATAAATAAAATAATAAAAAAATATTTTAAATTAAGATAATTAAACTTTTATGTGCATAATTCAATTAATTAATATAATTATTATTTTATATAAATAATAGAATTATATATAATTTATTTTTAATATATTATGAACAATGATTATTATTAATTTTAATATCATTCTTAATTTTCAATTATATAATATATTTTTAATTTTGTACTTTTTAAACAAGTATAATTTAATTATGTTCTTATAATTTAATTTTAGTATTATTTTTCTATTTCAATTTATTAATTTTAACTTATTGTAATATAATTTATTTTCAATATATTATTTTTATTTATTTTTATCTTTAGAGATAAATAATATATTAAAATGAATTAAAATTTTAGGTTCACACTTCAATTAATTAATTAATTAATTAAATTATATAATTATATGTAATTATATATAATCTATTTTTAATGTATTATGATAACGGTTATTATTACTTTCAATATAATTCTCACTTTTCAATGAATTAATCTATTTTTAATTTTGTATTTTTATTAAAAAGTATAATTTAATTATGTTCTTATAATTTAATTTGAATATATTAATTTTGATATTATGTGTTTGACTTTTCATATGAATATATATATATATAATATAATATAATTATTATAGAATTTAATACCTAATAATATATTATTAAAATAAAGGATTAACTATATTTCAAGTCTATGCAAATATGAGTTGTCTGATTTTAGTCCTTAAATATTTTATTGTTATTTTTATATTCTTGACATTTTTTAATTATTTTTTTAGTCCTTATCATTACTAATTATAGCTAGTTGAGACATGACTAACAAAATGAAAAATATCAATTAAGATAATTAAGATAATAAAGAATATCTTAAGTTAAGATAATTAAATTATTTTTATGTGCCTAATTTAATTCGATTAAATAATATATTTATTATTTTGTATAAATAAGGTAATTATATATAATTCAATTTTATAATTTATTTTTAATATATTATGAGATGTAATTATTTCTATTTTTAATATTATACTTACTTTTCAATAAATTAATTTACTTTCAATTTTTTACTTTTTTAAATATAAATATTTTAATAATGTACTTATGTTTTAATTTTAATATATTATTTTTATGCTATTTTTTATATTTTAATTTATTAATTTTGACTTATTGTAATATAATTTATTCTTAATGTTGTCTCTAAAGAAAAAAAATAATTGAAATATAATATGATAACAATAAATTATATTACAATAAATCAAAATTAATGAATTGAAATGTAAAAATAACATATTAAAATTAAATTATAAAAATCTAAATAATTTATCTTTGTTTTTAAAAATAAAATACTAGAAATAAATTAGTAAGTTGAAAAGTAAGAATAATATTAGAGATAATAAAATCAATATTCATAATATATTAAAAATAAGTTATAAAAGTAAGTTATAAGTAATTATTATATATAGAATAAAAAATATAATATTTAATTAAATTATATACCTAAAAATAATCTAATTATCATAATTTAAAATATTTCTCATTATCTTAATTATTCTAATTAATATTATTTATTTTACGGGTCATGTCAATACTAAATTAAACAAAGTTGGTGATAAAGACTTAAAAGGAAAATAAAAACGACAATAAGACTATGTTTAGTAAAACTAAGTGAAAAGTTATTTGGAAGCTAAAAAAGTTAACTAGTAGGTGAAAGATGCTTAAGCTAACTAATTGCATTATAAATGTTTGGTAAAATTATATATTGATGTAGCTAATAAATGTAAATCGACATAAATAAACATATTTATATAATATTTATTTTTAAATATTAATTTATTTTATTGATAAAAATATATTTTTGACATTTATAGTTTTAGATTTTTAATTAATTTTAAACTCTTATAATTTATATTTATAGATAAATTATTTTAAGTACATTTATTTCATATCATGTATTCTATTATTAATCTTGTACTATATCTTAAAATATTTTCAATCAAATTTAAAATGAAGTAAAAATAACATACACTTAAGTACATGTTATATTTTTATTATGTTAATTAGTGTAATGGTTAAAACATATTAAAGTATAATATTAAAAATAATAAATAAATAATATAAATAGTATAATGATTAAAATAAATAGTATAACATAAAAAATATTCTAAAAATAAAGAAAATAAATCTATCATCTATCATTATCAATTGTATAATATTGGATTAATAAAATAAATATTATAATGGATAAAATAAATAGTATAATATGAAAATATATAAAATATAATAACAAAAATAAAATAAAATAAACTTATTGTCAATCATTATCAATATCTTGAAATGTAATTTTTAAATAATAAAATAAATATTATAATTATTAAATTAAATAATGTAATAAAATCAGATCTTGTTTTAAAATAAAATTGGACCTTATTTAAAAATAAATCTTACCTTATTTAAAAGGATGAAAATAAAATTTAATAAATATTTTAAGCATAAAAGAGGAATAAATATAATATCCTAAAAGGTAGAAGCTAGCTTTTTTTTAAAACATTATTTGAAGTAGTGTAAAGAAAATGCTACAAGTTACTAAAAAGTTTTTTTTACCAAAAATTGTTAATAATGTTAAAAAAGTTGAAAAAATGGTAAAAATAAAACTAGAAATCAACTGAAATGACTTGACAAACATAGCTTAAGAAAATGTCAAGAATATAAAAATAACAAAAAAATTACCTGACTAAAATTAGACATTATCGTATTTGCAAGAATTTAAGACATATTTAAGCTTAAGATAAATGTAATATTTAATATCATTAATTTATTATTCCATAAATATATAAATAGTTTTACTTCCACGATATTAATTATTGTATCTATTGAATAAAATATAAAATAAATTTAATAATATTATTAAATATTATATTTATTACATACAAATACAATATATATTTATTTAATATATGCTTTTCCTATGATAAAATATATTATCTAGTCATAATTTAAAAAAATAAATGTGTCGATTTATATTGTAAGTTTTAATTTAATAACTAATGATACATAATTACATAAATACACAGAAATAAGTTTTTACATTGTTATCTAATCACACATCATCAGGTATGGTAAGTTATGTATGGTAAATTTGTTGACTTTTACAGTAATTACTTTAAAAATTATAATAATTATCATTTATAATTAGATGACAATTTAAAATTATTTTATATTGTTAGTGTATGATCATTAAACTTGTAAATATATGCATGTTTAATTTAATTTAATTTTTAAAAATAATCATATTTAATTTAATTTTTAAAAATAATCATTTTTACCAATTTTATAATAAAGACTTTTTATAATAATAAATATTTAATTTTAAATTTTATGTTAAAATATACATAAGTCAAACTTGCTTAATTGATAAAAATATTAAACTTAAAATCAATATTGTCATTCAAAGACAATATTATTTATCAATATTTAAATGATATATGATGCGAATATGTAACATTATTATTAACATGGGTGAAGTAAATTATTTGATAAATAAAATTCAATAAATAAATTATATGAGTTGGTAGTAGAAAATAATAATATTTTAATATAAATAAAAATATGAGAAAAAATATGAAGCAGTGATGATATAAAATAGTTTTATACTATTTTTTAATAATAAACAGTGATGTATAATAAATTTGTTGAGTTTTATAATAATTATTAATTATCTTAAAAACTAATATAAACCATAATTTTAAATTGATTGACGGTATAAAAGATTTTATACATGTATAATCATTAAATATTAAAAATATTAAACTAATATTTTAAGTCAATCTGTTACTTATTTATTGTACATATCCAAATTTAAAATAACATATGTAAAATAAAAAATAGAAAAAAAATAACAATGGTCACTTTTGTGGGGGAGGTACACGACAATGGTCACTTATAGATGAGGATTTTATTATCCAGATTAATAATTAACTTTTGACACAGTACTAAAGGTTAAACGATATATTAAATTTATTTTATTAGGTACTATTAATTATATATCATTTTGTCAAGAGTTACCATCATCAAAATGATGTCATTCTTATTATTGTGTAAAATGATAAATATATAAACAACATTAAAAATGTAATTAATAATAAATATTTAATAAATTATTTCAATTAACTATAGTGTTTTATATATTTTATTATCATAATTTCATAAAAAATAACAAATAATATTGTTAATCATAACAAAACAAATATACATATTATTTACAATGATAAATATTTATGATAAGTAATAAATTGATAAAAAAGAAACTTTATTTTTTATATATTTAAATTATATTAAAAGAAATTCGTATTCAAATAAATCCGTCCCACGAGTATTGCATCTCATAACAATAACACTTGAAATCGTGTGTTATGTATTATTTCACTTTTTATGAAATGACTTGGTTAATTGAAAGGATAAATTTCATTCACCTTCAACTTTAGTTTACTATATTCACCAGTTCTTGCTGTATTATGACCTTTAATTATCCTTTCACAGGAAAAGATAATTTAAAATAAAAAGAATGTATTGATGTATAATGATGTAATAAGATTTAAACTTAAAATTTTATGTAAACTAAATTATCTAATTTTTTATTATTAGATTGATTGTAGTAGGTTAAAATAAGAATAACATTAATTAAATATAATTAAATCTATTTCAAAAAGGTCAATATAATTTTTTAACTAAAATACAAATATTTAAAAAGTACAAAATAATTTTCTTTTACGTGAAAGTGTAAATCTTTTCTCTTAAAATAATAATTTCCTTTATTAAAGTAACTTTTTTTTTTCTCTCCCCCACTCGTCTTCGTGTACATATTCTTCTACCAATTAATTAATCAATGGTAAGACTCTTTACTGAAAGATTGTTCCTTCCAAATAACATTATTAAAATTGAGATGATCATTGGAGGCCAAGTTGTCTATCAAGTTTCACGAAGGGGTATATATGAACTTAATTAATCAATAATCAATAATGGTGTAAGATGGGGAACACCTCATGCAATGTGAAAGCTGGCATGATATTGTTTTTGTCTCAAAAATGTCATTTTTTGCTGTTTCAGATGGGGAATGGATTATACACCACCACTACGATGTACCCTCATTTATTCCACTTCCTCAAAATTGTCTTTGGGATCAATCAAACTTTCATGCATGTACACACTTTCTCCAACATTATCATTACCAATATTTCCAAATTTGTCTTTACACAACATGTTTGATAAATTTATTTTTATAAGTGTAGGTTTGAATTTTTTTACCATACTTTTTTAAGTGAACAATTTTTTTTAGGAATCTTTTAGGATGGAGTGACTAATTGAGCCGTTATAATTGAATAAAATTATGTGTTGTTTATGTATGTTATGTAAATTACATATAAAAAAATAATTAGTTGAAGATAATAGTATTTATTAGGATCAATTTTGTTAAAATATTCTTGTCCTCTTTCTTAATTTTTGTAATACATTATTAAGGAAGACAATAATATTTACGAAGAAGCAAAATTTGAATAAAACTTTTAATAATTAATTAGAAATTTAAAATGTAAGTTAATATAAAAAATATTAAATATTAAAATGTCAATCAATATAAAATGGAAGTCATAAAAAAAAACTAAACTTATCAAAAAAATTTCTTGATTTTTTTATAAAATTTAATTGACTAATTCACCGTCATTAAAAAAATTTGTTTGTTTAGATAATAATATTAAATTTATCTTAAATTATTATATTTTTTCAAAATTATCTTGAGATATATTTTTATTTTTTATAAATATTTTTATTAATTTTAATCTTGTAATATGTCTTATTACTTACAATATTCTTAATATATTAAATGAAAATATATTAAAAAAATATGTATAATCTATAGATTTATATATTAGAATTATAAAATATTTGATTATTAGATATTTTTATTATTATTATTTAATTTTAGTAAGTAATTAGAAAATTTTCTAAATGAATAATTCTAAAGAAGAATGATTATTTATTTACTGCCATTAGATTATTTTAATTATATCAACATTATATTAGCTTTTGTTACTCATGCATGGAAAGAATTAAGAAAGATACTTAAAATACTATTTATATAAAATAATGTTAGAATATGAAAGATTTTAAAAGATTAATATATTTTATCTATTATTTATTGATCTTAAAAATAATTTATATTAAAAAAATAAAATAAAATAATATATAACATATTATAAATTGATTCGACTAAAATCAAATATGAATTTAGATCTTATAAAAAGATCGAAAAGAGTAATTGTTTTTTTGTGTGAATTTCTAATGGGTTGGTGACTCAATATATATTTTAAAAAAAAATACCATAATAACGATCGTGTTCCTCTCTTTTCCAACTTCGGACTGAAATTTTGATCCTACTTATCTGAACATTGTAAAGAACAATAAAGTTTCAACCATATGGAAGCTTTGAAGATGGTAAAGAATAATTTTCATTCCAATGATAACATCATCAATAGTACAATGTGAAAATGGGAAAACCAAAAGCAAGCCTCGATCATATATATAGCAAGGAAAGAGTGAGACATTTTTACTTTAGAAACTGTGACTATTCAAATGTGCTTGAAACTGAAAAGTGAAAGGCATTATGAAAATCCAAAGTAGAATACACCAAATCCGTGGGAACTTGTGAGCACCATCATTATGTCCCCACGGTCACCAAACTTCTTGGCTTATATTTTATAATATGTTACTTATTATGGAATTAATAGATTATGCTTTCATTGAAAAAAAATTAAATCACACCATGTTTTTCTTATTTTAAAATTCACACTGTCCACTTTTTAAATTAATGCTTAATTGTTACGAAAAAAGAAACAACTGTCCATTTTTTTCTTCTATTTTTACACATTTAAGCAACAATTTTTTTTACCTTATTTTTATTATATTTCTCATCCTCCTATTTTTCTCCTTAATTTTCTTTTCTTTATATATTGTTTCTTATACAAATGGAGTGTAAAACAAAAACAATAAAAGCCATGCAAAGAAGTTTGTTTGGATTAAAAGAAACTAAAATGTAACTATGTAATCATATATTAGTCTCTTAAAGAGGTCTGTGTAACTTTTAAAATAAAATGAAAAGACAATATAATTTGAATTTTCATGTGAGAGGACTGCAATTCAATCATTATTATATATTATTTCTTCTACTTTTCTTTCCTAAATTTAATTTTAAAATATTTTTAATTAAAATGATCTTACTTTTATTTAAAACATAATAATATATTATTTATTAATATTTTTGTTAATAATATTATAAAAAATTTCCAATTATTTTTATTTTTTATTAAAAATATCGAAAACTAATTTTCTAACATTGGACCCTAAAACATTTGCTCTACTTATATAAGATTGATTTTGGATTAGATTGTTGACTTTTTTTTAGAGATAATTTTGAAATAATTGGCATTAAAATTAATGTATGTATATTTGTGTATATATAAAGAGAGAGGGATTTATTTACACTGTGTTAAGTTATACAAACTCTTTTATTATTTAATAACTTCTTATTGAATAATTTTATTGTAAAACCCACCGTAAACTTGAAAGTTCTTATAATATAGATTATATTTATAAAATCTTATACTAATTTAAAAATATTTAATATTGTATTGATATGTATTTAAATTGACGTAATATTTTAGCAATTTAATATTTGGATTAATATAAATTAAATTCCATATAAAATTATTAATTAGTGATATAAAAATTAGTGTAACTTAATGCGACGAAAATTAATAACTACTTATATAAAGAGAGAAAGAGCTCAAATTATATGGGTACAAGTTATATAAAAAATTAAACCATTAATAATTTTATTAGATAATTATATTTCGAAATTTATTGATAAGTTCAATTTTTTTATCATATGTATTATATTTACAAAATTTTATATTAATATAAAGTTATTTAATACTCCATTAATATATATCAAAATTAATATAATATATATTTTTAAAATATAAAAATAATTAAAAATATTTGATTATATACTTATAATTATTTAATTTTGAATAAATTTAATACAAACAACTAAAGTAATATAGTTATAATTCAATAATTAGATAAAAATAATATTTTATATAAAATTATGATTTAAATATATTTTTTGTCCATTAAAAATTTGAACCAATTTTAATTTTAATCTCTCAAATTTAATTTTTTTAATTCTCATTCTGGAATTTGTTGTTTTTACTTCATTGACATAGATGTTATTCGAGACATTTTCTACATAAAGGAAAAGTGGTCCTATCACTACAATAATGAAGCAAATCATGACATTAACTTATTTATATTTTGTAGAAAATGATTCCAATATCATCTACATAGAGTACTAAAAACATTAATCTTCGAAAGTAGAGATAAAAAAATTATAAGGTTAAAATTAAAATTGACCAAAATTAAAACAAAAAATATATTTAAATTTAAAATATTAATATTGTAATAATTTATAATGACAATATAAAATTATATTATTTATAATGATAAAATTATTAACGTAGTAATTTTTGTATAATTTATAATGATAATATAACTTATAAGAAAAATTAAAAAAATTTCTAGTCCCTGATTAGATCATCCACTGGACAAATGGACCAAATCAAAGCACGTGGATGGCTCCATCTTTCTTTATTTTATTTGTCATTTTCATTTCTATCATATGCCAATCGCCAACTCTTCTCCCATATGTGCATCACCCAACACCCGTGCTAATTTACACTCTTTAAATAATGTTTTACCATTTTAAAAATATTCTTTTCCTCAATAATTTTCTAATTTATTATAAAAATTAATAATTTATGATACATAATAAAATATGATTTGATATAACGTCTATATATTTTCTTAAAATTTATTATACTCGACATCTTATATTATTATGGAAAAATTATATTTATGAATTTTTTTTAAATGAGACTTACACTCATTTAAGAATATACGAGAAGATATGCAATTTCTCCTATTATTACTATTATACAATAATGTTTAGGGCTGCAACCCTTTCTTTACGTTGACGTTTATATTCTTACATATTTCTTTATTTGAAAAATTATATCTGCTGCCATACGCAATTCTTACATATTCCTTATGTCATTTCTTTTTGTAAAGAATAATTGAGATAGATAAACCCAGTTATAATCACACCAATTTAATTATAAATTAGTTATAATATATACCGACACAAATAGAGTGCAATATAGTTATTGATAATGATTACCGACGACGAACTTCTCTATCAAATTTCACAATGGAGAGGGATGGCTATTGACTTAATTATTTATAATTAAGCAAAACGTGAGAAGCTCGTTTATTGTCAAAGTTGTCATAATATTTGTTTTTATATTCCTTTTCAGTGTCACTTTCGACATATGAAGCCCCCTTTAAGGTCCATGAGTTATACATTAGACTTCCATTCTATTGTTAGTCATATCACTACCTATTTTATTGGAAATATTTATATTTTTATTGAGAAAATTACAATTATTTTTCTTTAATTTTTCAATAAATTTAACAATTAATTGATGAAAATATCTAAACGGTTTTCGTTAGAGATTGTTAGTTAGTTGTATTAGTTTGTTGAATTTAGTTAATTAGTTATGGTAATTAGTTTAATTAGTTAGTCAGTTGAGATTAGATAATTTCTATTATATTCTTATAAATACATGTAATTTTTTATTTTATCTTTATATTTTATCAATCAAATTTTTAGAATGTATTTTTATGGTTCCCCATTGTTTTATTTTGAGCTTTATAATGTTTGACTTTAATATGTTGGTATTACTTATATTTTTTCTCAATCTATCTCCTCTCATATGTCTGATATGATATCAAAGCGATACCTTCCACCTTCCGATATATAATCACCTTTCACTGTCCCTTACAATGATCTTTTCATTGTAGTCTTTGATCCATCATGTTTTATCATGGTTCATTTCATCATTTCCCATTTATGGAAGAGAACAAAAATGGAGAAGAAATTCTTACCTCTACTACTACTTGAAGACACTACTACTATGGAAGAAGGATGTTTCACTCTTCCAACAATTACAATTTCAAGTTTCTATCATAAATAAAAAAGTGTTTCTTCACCATTAAGGTATGAAACATCCTTAATGTCTACAACCATATCTAAATCAAGATATATCAAATTTGATTAGAGCAATTGTACATACAATTTGGATCTCAATTTAAATTTTGATATCTCTTCCTGTGAATTAGAAAAAGATTAAGAAATACAAATGTAAGGGTGTGAAGTGAAAGAGAACAACACAATTTGTACTAAAAAAAAGATTTTTTTTCATCTCACAATCACCTATTGCATCTTTGGTTTCAAAGGTTTGATTCTCTTTGCTCTCTTAAGAAGAAGAAGAAGGAAGAGGAGGAGGAGGAAGAGGGGGTTGTAGAAAATGCATGTGATTTCAAGACTACAAAAAATTCACATGAATTCAAGATTGATTTGTGGTTTTAGAACATTATCTGTATTGATTATAATAGTACCTTTTAATTCTCAAGTGTGTGGATCATTATCTTTAATCCTAAAGAAAGTCATAATTCATCTTTCTATTTATTCTCCTTATTGTTGTAATTCATAAGGAACTTTTTTTTTTTCTTTTATTGTTTGTAATTTAAGGTAATATCACTTATTAGCTTGTGGAGGAGATGTTACAAGTTGTTAGTTAGTTATATTAGTTTGTTAAGTTTAGTTAGTTATTTGTAATAATTAGTTGAGTTTAGTTAATTGGTTTAATTTAGTTAGTTGAGATTAATTAGTTTTTATTAAATTTCTATAAATAATGTAATTCCTTTTTTTGTTTCTTTCATCTTTTATCAATTAATTTATTAAAATATATTTTTATAATTATCCATTTTTTTATTTTGAGCTCTATGATGTATAGGATCAATATGTTAATGTTACTTGTATTTGTCCTCAATCTATCTCTTCTTAAATTTCTGATAATTTACATTAGTTTTCTCCAATTCTTATACATATATGTATGTAAAAAAAAAAAATTATAAATAAATTCTTCCAAATCTTAGAATAGCCTTGCCATAATGAAGAACACTGTATCAACTTTATTTCCAATAGTAATACAACCCTTCCAAAAGCTGAAGAGTGTATATATGTTATGAAAGCAGAATTTTACCGACAATGATAAAGGCTCTAATAATTAAGACTAGAAACAACTAACTAAATTTTAGTGTACGATTAATTAATCTGTACTTTCTTTTCTTCCCACTAGAAAAGTATATAACCTTAGCTTTTTGTACACGGCAGAGATTTCTCGTGCAAATTTCATATTAGTGGGAGAGAGCATCTTCCTGTGTTCAAACTTATTTCCTTATCGCATGACCACATACTTAAAAGAATACTTGTTTTAAAATACTAAATTATTATTAATTATTATAGACGAGTATTAAGGGAACGATGATTTCATGTTTTTAGTATTCAACGTTGAGAAATTAATGGTATATGATAATTCTGACTTTTTTTTAATAAAAGTAATGGTGACACTGGATTAGATTGTAGGTGCTGGAATTGAAATTGAATTTTGGTCGTGCTAATAGAGGAGTGTTAAAGAATGGTGAAGTGTTACTATGATTTTTTAATGTGAAGTTGTTGATTATTTTTCTTATTGGTTAGTACTTGACTAAACATGAGAGATATCGGATGCTACATTGAAGCAGAGGAATAGACCAACAGCTGATTTGAGACAGTTTTTTACTCGTTATGTTACAAGAATGGTAAGAGAAATATTGAATAATTTTAACTTATATCAAATTGAAGTAATTAAATGTCCAAAACTTCCCATATTAAAGATAAATGCCAAAGATACAGCATATTCGTACACTAAAGTACTTTAGTAGTGCTCAATGGTCAATATCACACTTCCAATTGTAGTTTATAAATTATAAATTATTCACCAACTTGGTGCATGATTGATTTTCCGACAAAACAAAATCTTACGAACGTTTGACTTAATGTTAAATTTCTTTCCCTTTTTCTGTTTTCTCTCTCGTAACATGTGCAACAAATGACAGTAATAAAAAATTAAAAATCATATTATAATACAACTTTCTTTTTCTGAATTGTCCTATAACTAGTATCATGGCAATACAAACATATAAGAATAGATAATACTACAATATGTATTGAAAGTTTTTTTTTTTTTTTTGCTTATGCATTTTCATTTAATTACAAAACGGTCATATATAATAAATTTATTAATTTCTATGATAATCACTTTAAAAATTATATATTTTTTAATTAGTTGACAACATAAAATTTTTTACACTAACTAAACTCTGGATACAAACAACAGAAAATACAACTCTTCGAAAAATGAAAAAACATAAAAAATAATTTACAATCAGTAAGTAGTAACCGATTGTTTTCAGGTTTTTCAAATATAAAGCAGGCATAGTGTTTGAAAAGTAGCAAAACTTTTGAAAAAGAACGACTTGCTAACACCTAACACAATAATTACAGGATTGACATCCAATCTTTATCCTTTGATATTATAAGTAATAGGTAAATTTTGCCACTGCTTCTCTCTTGTATACTTCATGGTTGCAAATTGCAATGTTAACATAAGCAAAGGCTTTTGTGAGGTTGCTACAATTAGTTATTGGGGTACCAAAACATGCCTTTTATGCCCTCTGGGTCAGCTTCGAAGCCTAAATTGCGATAAAACTCCACAACTGCATTCAACGTATAAAAGCAAAAAGTGAGACTCCAAGTTCCCACTTGCATAACCATGAAAGAACACGAAACTCCAAGCTGCCAAAAATACCAAAGTTTGGACTAACTAGGGTGGAATTATGCAATCAATGTAAGTGCAATGCTGTAGCATTTATTTGGACCAAAAGAATAGCATTGGTCAAAACCAGAGGCAATGATAGGTATGTTTGGTTCAACTTTTTCATAAAACTTATTCATAAGTTAAAAATAAAATTAACTTTTCCATAAATTAAATAACTTATTAATAAGTTAAAAAAAAATCTTTTTGGAGAAGCTAATAGCCTATAGATAAACTTTTTTTTTTCTTATCTTATAGGCGCTTATGAAGAAATTTATTTAAACAGATTCATAGTAGAAGAATATTGTTAAGGAGTTACATGGGTGAGAGTATTCCTAAATGAAGGCTCTATATTGTGGCCCTTAAAATTTATGACATTGTTTTGCATCCACTTGAGCCAAACCATCACAAGCCCACAAAATAATAAAGCACGTTTGACAGACAAACCAGCTTTGACACGTTGCAAGAATTTTGTAATTAACATCGATGATACTATGCATAAAGGCTGTCAATAGTGTTGTACCTTGACTATCTGCAAACAGAGTTATATTGCCAATGTCCCTTTGCAAAAGAGCTCGAATCAGTTTCTCTATAAGAGCTTTACCAAGACCTTGGCCCTATACAATAAAAACAACATCAATAAGCAGTACTCCAGCCCATATATAAGGCTCTGTTTGAAAGAGATTATGTGCAACTAATTTGGAATTTTCTTATAACATAAACACTTGTGTACATGTTTGGGAGAGCTTACTAAAATAGCTTATGATATGTCCATAAGCTTATTTCAACTAATTTCAATAAGCTCTCCAGAATAGCTTATATAAAAACAGTTTAATCCTAATTTTTCTTTGATTATGAAAACAACTTATATAATAAGTACTTATTCAATAAGACCTTAATTAAGTTGTTTATCCAAACGGGCTCTATAGCCATAATTTAATCTTACATTGGAACAGGACAAAAGGAGGTCCTCAAGCCTAAGAACGATTTGGCAGAATGTGTGAAAGCACTGCCATATGCATTTTACAATTTATCCAATAAAATCACAGATTCAAGCATGAAATAGCTTCCTCTATGGCTGTGTTTTTTGGAGTTTTGAAGGAGATCAAATTGAGTGATTCTTAGTGGAGTAGTTTCAAATAGAATGGAGGGGAAAAGCAAAGAATACCACTTGACTGTTTGGAAGATTTTAATGAGGGAATGAATGGGAATCTCCTCAATTGTTAGCGAGTCACAGTGGTAATTTAAGAGTGGAGTGAATTACAAAATTAACTTCCACTATTACCCTTTTAATTTTTATAGCTCATTTTATTCATACTGAACATTTATCTTTACAACATAAATGTATACACCTGAATTAATCCATCTTTGTATGTAAAATTTTTTTTTATACAAATTTAGTGGGACAGAGTGTAAGAATTTTTAAGATCTCAATATATGAATTTCAGATAAAAATACTTATCTGTTTTGTGCAAGAGCAAACATGTTAGGTAAGATCCATGAAACGTGTTAGGTAAGATCTCAATATATTGCACTTGTTTGGAGATTTTTCTCCTTGTTCTATTCATTTTCAGTGAAGCAATAAAATCATTATTTTCTTTTCTCCATTTCCCATTGGGGGTTCCTAACAAGAATGGGGAAATTCTGGAGACAAGCCACAAACTCTTGCTTAGAAGAGAGATAAAAGGAGTTTGGATGGTAAGGAAAAGGTTAAAATATTAAATGATCATAAAAAAAAGAAAAAGGGAATAGTGCCCCATTCCAAATTCCCTTCCTTAACCATTCCACTCCATCCATCAAATATAGCCTAAATTTAAGTGCATTTATTTCCTCCCAGCACATTGCCAGGCAGTTAATAGAAAATATGTTGTTCACAGAGCTTATATATTTACATGGTACACTTCTTTGGCCATAAACAACCAGCTTAATTTTTACATCATAAGTTCAAATGGACACTGAATGATGCATCAACTAACACAGGCAACCCCCAAAAGAAGACAGGCTTCCAATTTATTTCTAATTCAATTTTTACCATGATTACTACAATAGACTAAAATATATTATACATGAGCTTGAGATTTTGCATATTCTATTTTTGGAAGAAAACTTTTTCAGTAACTGGCACCAGATTTTTGGTTCAAATGTCTGGTGACAGAAAGTACAATACCTGGTAGCCAGGATCAACTAGGACATCCCAAATTGTGGCATTGAAGGCATGGTCAGACGTAGCACGGGCCATGCCAATTAATCTCTTCTGTTCATTACCCTCTGTTAAATAACTTCGCCAAGTACACCAAGATGTTCATCAAATAGGTATAGATAGCTATAAGAATAAAGAAAAAGCTTAACCAGACAATTAATTTAGACAGAGGACAAGCAAGATGTCATACTATTTTTACCTGACCCAGGTGACTTTCTTACAGAATGCAGTGAGGCCACTATATAGCTATTTTTCAAAGCTGCGGCTAATTTTGACAACGGCCTCCGTGGCCACCCTACCTGTTAAAGAGATAAACCATTCATTATGTCAAGGTTGTGTTTGATAAAATAACTAAGTCTGAAAATTCAGCACTCAAGTTTTAGTGTTGAAAAATTATACAATGGATCTGTAAATTATGATGTTAAAAAATGCTTGCACTGAAGGTGTAAGGAAACTACTTTCATGAATAATGTACATTGGTAAAAAAGTCCTAGTCTCAACAAACTAAAATAATGATCTAGAAATTGATCAATCTAAGATTAAAAAAAGAATAAAGATGTTGGAAATAGGCATGTGAAAGAAATAAGTCCTTAATGTTGCTACACAAGTTCCTCTAATATGATTTGAGAGTATGGATTTCTGCAAGAAAAATCTTCAAAACTAGCATACAATAGAAAGCATTGTCACAGAAAGCTTTAACACACAATATAAATACACATCAGATACAGACCTTGTCACATAGGGCTTGAAGATCGTAAACATCAATATCTCCACCTGAAGAGAAAATTATTTGCTCAATTGTCCCATCAGGTTCTGTCTTTTCCACAAGGACAAACTCTTGAGGCAGAGGCTCTTCGACTTCTTCATCTGTGGAGGGCGGATCAATGACTTGCGTTGTGTTATTCTTAATCAACCTGAAAGGGGGAATAAGCCATTAAGTCGGGTATATTTTCAAGATAAGAGATATACTAATCATCATATGTGCTACACTTTGCAATCTTAGAGTTCAATAGCAGGGAGCAAATACATATATATCAATCAAAGGAAAAAAAAAATATATATATATATATATGTATTAAATTTGTGAAAATTGTAGCTCTTGAAACAATAAAATACATGTTTGGTAACCCTTAAATCTAGACAAACAATAGCTCATTTTTCAAAAGCCCTTTCAATAAGTTAACAAAACTAAGCAATTATTTCTTCAAACTAAGATGAAGCAGACACACAAAATCATATGAAAAATATAAGAACCACCCAAACAAGTTGAAGGAATAACCACAAAGTGACTAATTTCCTGCGAATATGTATAAGATTTGTACAATACAAAACTAGTGTCCTTTTAGTGTTCCTTTTATTTGTAAAAAGCTTTTGGTCCTTCTTGCATCATGATTGTGCAATCTTGATCCCTTCAATTTCAATTGTGCGAATTGGGTCCTCCAGGTGTCACAATTGTATAATTTTGGTTTCTCCATCAGTCTTTTGTTAAATATTTAACGGATTTTGCTGACAAAGCCATGGATGATGACATGTCAATGACGTGGTAGTTGACGGATTGCCTGTTACATATGTTTGGTCCCTCAAGTATTGCAATTGTAAATGTCCAAAGTACAATTAAGCCATGGTAGCATATGTGTTGGGCAACCCGTCAGTCATCACGTCACCATTCGAGGTCACATTAGCAAAATCTATTAAATATTTAATGAAAGATTGACGGACAAAAAATTGTCTAATTGAGATACCTCAAGGACCCAATTAATTGAAATCTGGAACAAAATCGCATAATTGCAAGATGACCAAAAGTGCAATTAAATCTTTCCAAGATGGAGAATCAAAATTGAATATACCCAGATTTAATTGATTCCCAGAATCCAGCCTTGAGTTGAAAAGACTTGAACTTTCTGGTTGCTGCAACCAACAGAGAAAGCATTATAGTAAATAAATTATGATCAGAAATGAAGACAAGGGAAGAAGCCAAGACAGTGAAAGTGTCTTTGCCTGTTGTAGCAAATGAGTAATTAAGATTGGAAGGAAATAAAATTTGAGTTTGAGTAGACTGTGGATAATTGGCATGAAACGGAACGGCGGAGAACCTGAAACAACACATACACATATATATAATAATAACAATAAAAGTAAATAAGAAAAGTTATAAGGTACGTGATAGAGAAAGACAACTGACGAAGAAGAAATGGCATTGAGATTGAGGGTTAGCATTTTGAGAATGTACAAGAGAGGTTGCGTGTGAGTCTTGAACTGAAGAACTTAACCCAACACTTCATAGTTGATGAATGATGTATATGTAGATGATGCTATGCGTATCGTATCTCGCTCCCCAGCCACATTCTCAAACTGGGCCTTCACCTTGGTTTCATTTTCTGGGCTTTGCACATCAGCCCTACCCAAATTTTCCAATAAAGTTGTTGCTATTTACACCTCCTTTTGAAAATTAATGTAGTTTATTCACTAACAAAAATTAGTTTCCGTTGGCACCACTCACCCAAGTAGTGTGTTTTGCTCATTCCGAATTGTGCATGGTGCACAACTTCCCTGCAATCTTCAATTAAACGTAAGTTCATTGCAATCATTCTTGTGTCTACGCCCAACACTATCATGCAATCGTTTCCATTGTTAATCAACAGAAAATTAAAGATGGTCCTTCTGGAATCATGGTACAATATGGTTGGAACCGTGTTTCACTATGTAACCAGATGACAAAGGCTAATTGCCAAAGCAATATTAAATTCTCTAATATGCCTATGGTGCATGAAAGATTCATGGCACTAAATGAACTGAAACATTATCCAATTCAGGTTAGTGAACTGAACTGATGCATTATAATCTTCTCATTCGTAGAATTTGTTGGGATTCAGCAATACAAATTCCTTCCTCTGTGAAATGCAAAATGGGCACTATGCGGAAACCTAAGAACAAAATAACTGAAAGAGTAGAGGAAAGAAGACACCAGAATTTTTACGTGGAAAACCCTCACGAGAAAAACCACGGGACCTAGTCCAAGGTAAAATATCTCCACTATGAAAGTAGGGTTACAAAATGTTTCTCTCAATCTCCGGGATCTCTCAATGAATCTCACCTCTCTGATGGTATCAAACCTCTATGTATATATCTCTTTTCTCTTTCTCTCAAAGAAGAATACGAAAAAAAAACACTCTAACTCTCTTAGGGTTTCTTCACTTCGATGTGTTTTGTTGTTTTTCTGTTTATTATGTCTGTCAATCTAACCCCTTCTCCTCTTATAAAGAGAAGCTAGTGGGCTTGAGAGTAATGGGCTTTTGTCCACATAGTTGGGGCCCAAAAATAACCCAATATGTTCATCCTCCAAGCATTGTGACTTGTGAACCACAATTAAGGAGGGAATTCCAACAAATCTCCCCCCTTCCCGACTTAATTGGGAGGCACCACAATACCAGTACCTTGGCAACAACCTTCAATCTTCTTGGTTGGCATTGACTTAGTCATCATGTCAGACCAATTCAAATCTGTATGAATTTTCTCTATCTTCAATTCCTTCCTATCCAACACTTCTCGTATCCAATGATAACGGATGTCAATATGCTTTGAGCGTGAATGGAACATGGGATTCTTGGTCGGATGAATTGTACTTTGATTATCACAGTTCACCACATAATCATCTTGATCATGTCCCAATTCTCTCGAGAAAGTTCTTCATCCATAAGCATCTCTTTTGAGGCTTCAGTGATCGCTACATATTCTTCAAATTGTGAGACAATGTCACACACTTTTGAAGTTTTGACTGCCAAGAAACAGCTCCCCTGCAAAAGTAATCAAATAGCCTGATGTTGACTTCCTTGAATCCACATCTCCTGCCATATCTGAGTCTGAATATCCAATGAGCTTTAGATTTTCATTGCCAAAACATAAACTTCTTTTTTGGCGGTTCCTCTTAGATATCTCAATATCCATTTAACAGCTTCCCAATGCTTCTTTCTTGGGTCCGATAGGAATCTGCTCACAACTCCTACAAAGATAGCCAATATCTGGTCTTGTACAAACCATTGCATACATAAGGCTACCCACAGCGAAGAATAGGGCACCTTGTTCATTTCTTCTCTTTCTTCTTCATTCCTTGGACATTGGGATTTGCTAAGTTTGAAATGTCCAGCAATTGGAACATGAGCAGGTTTGGCATTGTGCATGTTGAACCTTTTGAGAATCTTCTCAATGTAATCTTTTGAGATACCCACAACATTCTTTTTGAACGATCTCTAGAAATTTTCATTCCAAGAATTCTCTTTATCGCACCTGCATCTTTCATGGCAAAAGACTTACTCAATGCCTTCTTGAGAAAGAAATATTTTTGCTTTGTCATTTCCCACAATCAACATATCATCAACATATAAGAGAAAGTATGATGGACTCACCATTTTCATATTTCTTCACAAACACACAATGGTCTGCAAAAGTCTTCTTAAAATTATGTTGGGTCATAAAAAGAATCGAATTTCTTATACCATTGTCTTGGGGCTTGCTTTAGACCATAAAGGCTTTTCTTCAGAACGACACACCAAGTGTTCTTTGCCTGGTTCTTCAAAGCCTTCTGGTTGCTCCATGTAAATTTCCTCCTCTAGATCTCCATGTAAGAATGCTGTTTTGACATCCATTTGTTCAATCTCCAGTGTCTAGTTTTGCTGCCAGACCGAGAACTGCTCTTATAGATGTCATCTTCACCACCGATGAGAATATTTCATCAAAGTCTATTCCTTTCTTCTGGTTGCATCCCTTCACGACAATTCGTGCTTTGTATCTTAGGTTTGGATTGTTCTCTTCATTCTTAAGCTTGAACACCCATCTGTTTTGTAATACTTTTCTTCCTTTTGGTAATTCTACCAAATCGTATGTCTGATTATCCTTTAAGGATTGAATCTCTTCTTCCATGGCTTGCAACCATTTGTCTTTGTCTTCCACCTCAATGGCTTCTACAAAACATTGAGGTTCACCTTCATCAGCAAGATTTACATATTCATCTAAAAAATACCTTGTTGACGGTTGCTTCTCTCTTGTTGATCGTCTCAATTGGGGTTCTTGCTGAACATTCTCAATTGCTTGATCTTCTATCGTCATGTTAGGTTGATCTATCTGATCAGATTCTTCAGATCATCTCATCAAGTTGTTGCTCCTGAATGGGCTCTATCTGAGGAGTCTCTCCCTTATGTTGTTTACCACAAGAGGACTTCGATCGATAATCACCTTGAGTGTTGGTTTCTCTATTTTCTTGATGTCTTGGATTGTTTGATCTTCAAAAACACCACATCTCTGCTTGAATAATCTTTTTATTTGCGGGATCCCATAATCTGAAACCAAATTCATTTCTTAGTGAACCAAGATATACACATTCTTTAGCCTTCTCATCAAGCTTTGCTCGTTCATCTTTTGGAATGTGAACATATGTCTTACATCCAAAAACTCTCAGGTTGTGGTATAAGGCCTTTTTGCCAGTCCATACTTCTTCTGGTATCTCTCCATTTAATGGTCTTGAGGGTGATAAGTTGATCAAATCAGTTGCAGTAACCACTGCCTCTCCCCAGAATGTTTTAGGAAGTTTTGCATGAGACAACATACTTCTTACCTTCTCAACAATCGTTCTATTGAATCTTTCAGCTACACCATTCAATTGAGGTGTCTTGGGAGGTACTTTCTCGTGTTTGATCCCTTGAGTCTTGCAATAATGCTCAAAAGGACCTCTATATTCTCCACCATTATCACTCCTCAAACATTTCAACTTTTTACCAGTTTCTCGTTCAACTGAGGCGTGAAACTCCTTGAATGCTCGAAGAACTTCATCTTTTCTCTTTAATGAATACACCCACAACTTTCTGGAGTGGTCATCAATAAAGTAACAAAATATTGAGCACCACCAAGGGACCTTTCAGATGTTGAACAAACATCTGAATGTACAAGATCGAGAATATGCTTTCTTTTTCTTCCACTATCAGGTCTATGGAAGGATACTTTGTGCTGCTTACCTACTAGGCAATGTTCACACAAATCAAATAACTGTCCTTTTATGCTTTGGAGATGATCTTTCGCAAGGATCTCTAAACCCTTCTCGCTCATGTGGCCCAATCTTTTATGCCACAACTCCTTACTTTCTTCTTGAGCAACATTTGTCTCCCCTTTGCATATCTTTCCTTGCATGATGTACAAGGAGCCTTCCTTCTTGCCGCGAGCAACAATTAAGCTTCCTCGGCTAAGTTTCCATTTCCCACCACCAAACTGGTTGTTCATTCCAGTATCATCTAGTTTTCCTATTGAGAGAAGGTTTAGGCATATCTCGGGCACATGCCTTACCTCCTTTAGCACAAGTTTGTTTTCATTTTCTGTTATCAAAGTCACTTCTCCTATTCCCACAATCTTGCTTGTGACATGATTGCCCATTTTTACTGTTCCAAAATCTCCTTTTTGATAAGATGAGAAGAATCCTTCATGAGGGGTAACATGAAAGGATGCTCCAGTATCAACTATCCAAGTGTAATCACCAAAAGCAACATTTAGATAATTTTCTTTACCAATAAGAAACACTTGTTCGTTGTCTGATGCCACCGCTGTTGTGGTTTTCTCTTCCAACTTCTTTTTAGGGTCTATCTCGTCAGGATGGATTGATCCAGCCTTCTGATCTCTCTTCAAGAATCTACATTCTTGTTTCTTGTGGCCAATTTTTCCACAATAGAAACATGTCAATCCTCTAGGACGAGACTTGGATTTTCCTCGTGACTTTCCACGGCTTCCTTTGATCCTATGCTCACTCCTTCCTCTATTCTCAACAACGTTGGCTTCTGAGTGACTACTCATTCCTCTTTCTTTCCTTCCTGATTCTTCATTCAGCGACCGTCGTAATAGTATCCAAACTAAGCTTTCCATCCTGTTGAGTTCTTTGAGAGTGACAACCAATGTGTCCCAACTCTCAAGTAGGGAACTAAGGAGTAGAAGAGCTTGTAATTCATCATCAATCTTCATATCTGCCTTCATTAATTGATTCACAATACCTTTGAAGGTGTTTAGATGCTTCGATCATATTCCTCAGTCATCGGAATATTCTAATTTCACCAACCTCGACAAGATAAGCTTTGTTTCTAGGAGTTTTCTTTTGAATCATAGATTCAAGCTTTGTCCACAACTCATACAGCGTTGGTATAAGTCGACACATGCTCAAACAAGCTTTTGTCGATGTATTTTCGAATCATTGCAACGGCTTTATGGTTCGAATCTCCCAATCTTTTCAATCATCCCTTCTGGCTTTTGATCATTTGTGATTGGCTCATACAAATCTTTTTTGATGTATAGATGATCTTCCATCATTGGCTTCCAATAGGAATAATTATCTACGCTTAGCTTGAACATGTCTCCATCATGAAATTAATGTACCTTCCATTTTGGATTCACAGGACTATGATTTTTCAAACCAATAGCTCTGATACCACTATTGGGATTCGAAATACAAATTCCCTCCTCCGTGAAATGCAAAATGGGCACTATGCTGGCGTAAGAACAAAATAACCGAAAGAGTAGAGGAAAGAAGACACTGCAATTTTTACGTGGAAAACCCTCACGGGAAAAACCACGGGACCTAGTCCAAAGAAAATATCTCCACTATGAAAGTAGGGTTACAAAATGTTTCTCTCGATCTCGCGATCTCCAATGAATCTCACCCTCTGGATGGTATACAAACCTCTATGTATATATCTCTCTTTCTTTCTCTCTCAAAGAAGAATACGTAAAAAACACTCTAACTCTCTTAGGGTTTCTTCACTTCGATGTGTTTTGTTGTTTTACGTTGTGTCTTAATCTAACCCCTTCTCCTCTTATAAAAGAAGGTTTAGGGGGGTAATTGAAGAATGGAACTTTTTCACATAGTTGGGGCCAAAAATAACCCAATATGTTCATCCCCAAGCATTGTGACTTGTGAACCACAATTAAGGAGGGAATTCCAACAGAATTGAATGATTGGAAGCTAACTGATGGGTATAATGGTATTGGTATTGGTTTGGTGGGACACAAGGGATATTGATATCCGATGATAGAGGCTGGACCCAACCACAACAATAGTGGAATGAACATGTAGTTATTTTTTTGGCCATTTTCTTTCTTTTAAAGTTCATCTTTTGACCCTTAATATATATCAAATTAATGTCTCCATAAAGTTTAAACTATCATTATTAACTCAATTGGGATATTGGGTCTGCGATGAATCACTTATTCAACTGCATAAATTTGTATATATTAAAATTTTTATTAAAAATAGTATAAATAATATATAAAAAAAATATATTATATATTAATATTATAAAATAATTTTACATTCTCATTTCACAAATGACTATACTATAGATGATAAATTTAATCATTTTTATGCCTTGGGTTGATCTCATTCTAAACGTAGTTCAGAAGTTTTGGACCGGCCAATCCGATCTAAGTTTAATAATGCTAGTTAAGACACTTAATATAACATTCCATTACCAAAATACTGACATGGACATTAGGGTCCTTGCAAGTGATGCCTCCAGCCATTGCAAAGCCCGGAAGGCCCATTAGAGGATCGATTTACTTCACCAAAACCGAGGCACGTGATAATTTTCTCTTGATCTAGTGAAGAACAATGTTATTGAAAGTTTTCTTACTAACTTCGATCATTTGACCAAATTAGAACTTTTGGCATGCTTTCTAAGATTCAGAATTGTTGTTCTTGGATTTTGCAGGTTTACACAAAGGTAGTGGTAAACAATCAAACCAGAAGTTCTAGTATTGTGCATAAAAAATTGGAAGGCTTGGACCCTCCAATGAAAGCTTCTTGTGAAAACAAAAACAAAAAAGTAATGCTTCCACAGTTTTGATAAACCACTCACAATATATAGCCACTCAAGCAAGCTCTGAGACTGTGTTGGAGAACTGAAGTCCTATATTTGGACAAATAAAAAAAAGATAATAATGTATATAAGTACACAGATAAAACGTGTTTGAACCAATTAGATTCAACACTTTTATAGTTATATACATTTATATATTTATTTATACGTCTAATGTAGAACTTTAGTTTTTCAAAGGAGACTAGTATGATATATCAGCGAGGAACAATGGTGGGAGCGACACCACTGACAAGATTACTTCCTGACACATATGCGTACTTGTGTTGGTCCTCCCTTGCCGCATTAGATCCTGAAGATGATGAGGGTGCAAATTCACCTGAATTGTCTAAGGTAACATCTGGGAAACTAGTTTCACTTTCTGGCAACATTGCAACAATGTCTTCTAGTTCCCTCACCACATCTAGCATTGATGGTCTCTCCTCTGGATTGTCTTGGCAACATCTGAGGGCCAGAGTTAAGAACTTGTCCAAACAATCAAATGGAAATGAACCCATTCTGCTCTCTATAATGGAATATATCTTGCCAGATCGACAAGCCACATTCACCTGACACCAAATTGTATACCATTAAATAATGATGCTGGTTTGTTTACCTAGTACTACTTTCTACATGGCGTGCAAATAAATTAGATATTTGAGAATTCAAATTTGCCATTTTTCTGCACATTGTACTGGCACAATAATAAATTGATTTTAATTTGTATGCATTATAGGTGTAAATTTTTACTTTGTCAATCAACTGAAAATTATCATTGATATAACTTTAATTATTATAAAAATTAATAAACTTATATATGAAAATTTGTAATTGGATGAGGTGATAATATAAAATTATTTTCACCATATACTCTTTACTAATAAAAAAAATTAGTGATAATTTTTACAATATTTTTAGTGATCAGATATGAGAGAGAGAAATAGTAATCAAAGAAAACCTCATTAACAATGTGTTTCCCACGTGATATTGGTTGCATGCCCGTCAAAAGCTCCAGAAACACAACTCCTAGGCTATAGACATCAGATTTGTCAGAGAACGTATGAGTCATCACATATTCTGGGTCCAGGTAACCCTGCGGGCAAATTTTAAAGTAATCATTAAATTCAGATAGTATTGATTTTCAATGTTAGAAGAAAGAATGGACACAAAAATTGCACCACCCCAGGTATCTGATCTAATGATATGTACACATTTAAACTACACTACAGCATCTAAAAATTAAAAGGGAAATTGAGCTGTTTAAGCAAAGGTAAATGGGGTTTGACTATTATGGAGTGGCTCAACATGAGGATGTGAAGAAACTTTGCAAACAACATTCAAAGGGTAGGACTAGGATATGACAAGCTACAAAAATCTCATAATTAAATTGTCAAAATTGCATAAAAGGTATCGGAAATATTTAATTAATCAGAAATATCTCAATAAAATTCCAGGTCTTCAATATTGAAATTGAAATCATTCCAGAATTTTCTTTGACAAACTTACTGGTGTTCCCTTCACAATTGTTGACACGTATTTAGTACCAGCGTCTTCTTCACCTAAGCATGGTGCAAGCCGTGACAGTCCAAAATCAGCCACTTTCGCTGTAAGTTTGGAGTCTAGAAGTATGTTGCCTGCTTTAATATCTCGGTGGAATATAGGAGGGTTAGCCTCTGTATGCAGATATAGTATGCCTTTGGCTGCACCCATTGCAATTTTCAACCCCATACCAAAATTTTGCCTTTCTTTGGCTTTTTCACTTTTACCTGCCACAGCATAGTATGTATTAACTTTGGATCATATCTTGTATGCTTCACTGAAAAAACACTACCGATGTTCAAAATCATGGTGCTTTATTATAGAATTTGTTGCCTTTCCTTTCTGCAACTTTCTTCCTTTTTAACTTCTATCTTTTTGTTTTCTTCTTATAAAGATAGAATGACAAAATAAACTGTATTAAGACTACCTCTACTATCATGATTTCTTTTGTTCAACATGACTTTCTCAAATATTAGGAGTAAAAGATGAGTGTTTTAAAAGGCATTCATGTAGATTGAATTTCTATCTATATTGAAATATTATTTTTCCTCAATCAACTCAATAGACACTTATCAACCATAAAAAAACTCACCAGTTGTATCAATACAACAGAGTTCAGATTAGAAAAGCTATTAAACTAATTACAAAATCCTAAACATTTACCAAGTTATTCAGAATTGCTTGAGCATATATAATATTTTTGCAAATGAAGCCCAAAACTGGAGGGCAGAAAACATGAAGAAAAAGAGATAATATGCACCAACAAAATAAGGTGGTAGATATCTGTTTATATTTCGCATAGGCAGAATAGCTAATTTTAATTACAAAAAATTCCAACAATTTCATACCAGAAATCCAGTCCCTTAGGGTTCCATTTGGCATGAATTCATAAACCAGCATCTGAACCAGCAGAAAGAATATATGAGAACAATCATTAACTGTCAAGCTGATTTGGCAAAACATATGTCTAAACCAAAGATTACATATTTGAGTTCCAAAGATAAGCTTTCTTCAGTATATTATAAAAGACAAAAACATCAAAGAAAGGAACTACAGTATATATTGACATAATGAGAATATCTAGTGACAGATTCAATACAGAAACCAGTTACAGCATGCAATTCATGTGCCCCTTATTAGTGATGACCTCATCTCACCTGTGAGCTTAACAGAACAGACACACCAAACAGGATGCATATTAGTTCAGGGACTAACAGAAAATTTCTCTATCATAAACACAATTGCCTTAATAGTTAGAGTAATGTATCTTATATAATCATTATTCAGATTTGTTGCAAAATAAATTCTCTTCTCATATACATTTGAATTCTTCAACAACACTAGCTTCAAGATGATATGGATAACAAAAGTGTAGCTACTAGCTACACGATTTATACCTGCTCCTGTTCTTCATCACAGTATCCAATCAGCGAGACAAGATTTCGATGATGTACCCTTGATAAAAGCTCAATCTCAGTCAAAAACTCTTTTTGGCCTTGTAAGGAACCTTCAGCTGCTCGTTTAATGGCCACGAGTGTTTTCCCAGATAAAATGCCTTTATAGACATTTCCATAACCTCCTTGGCCAACTTTAGCTGAGCAGCTAAAATTGTTAGTAGCAAGAGCCAATTCTCTGAAAGTAAAATTTTTCACACTGTCTAGTTTAATAGACACATTAGAGGCTGCAAAAAGAAATTGGCCTTTAAATCTCATTCTTCAAAGAAATCCAAAATGACACTATTAGCAGAAAGCCTTAGAATACTTACACTTATGTTTCCTGGAAATCATGTGCTGGAATTTGCCATGTCTTGAAGAAATCAGGAAAATGATTATAGCAGATGTTGCTAAAATACTAGCAGCAGCTGCTATTAAAACAGCAACTAATACGACTTTACTAGTTTTAGTGCTCCTCTCTGAATCTATAGCTATAAAAGGAAAGTTAAATTAGAGAAACTCAACAAAGGTTAACCAATTATAATAACAAAAGTTAAAAGGAGAGATCTATAACCAAAAGGTCAAAGAGGGAAGCAGATGGTTTGGTGGCTTGTCTTTGTGCATGCACAAAATGTCACAAACATAAGTATATACCATTAAAAAACAAGATTAATATTTTCAATTTTAAAACAACATCTCAGATCAAACCAGAATTCCAATTGTCATCATCACAGTTAAGCAGTGGTACATAAAAAACAGAGAATTTTTTAACAATTTGAAGATTGACAATAATAAAAAACAGCTTTTACCTTAAAAGAAGCTTTCTATTTTCCAAAATCATCTTTATCATAGGATTAGCTGTGAAAAGAATATTTTAATAATTGATTATTGTTACAATTAATTATATGAAATAATTTTTGTATTTGAATACATATTTAGTGAAATGTGATTTTATGATAATCTATTCTGTTTGAATTGTAAATTTTTATAGTAATATTACAAAAAAGGACTATTGGAGTTATTTGTAATAGTTAATTTTATATTTAAAATAATTACTTGTTAGTGATAAAATGAGAAAATAAAAAGTTAGCTAAAAATAATCTGAAGTTTTAAATCATAATTTTTAAAATTTTGCTTATGATAAAAGAACTTTTTATCATCTTGATAATTTTATCAAGCATGTCAATTTTTTTTTTAAATTATACTTAAAAACAAATGCTGCCCCCATCCCCTTAAAAAAAGTAAAATGTGTTTTTAGATTCTTCAAGTTGTGACCAAAATTGATCTTAGTTCATATACTTTAAAAACAAAGATTTTGGTCATTGTAATTCTGGTAATTGGTGAATTTCTTTCCTCATCCATCCTAAGTTTCAAAAGAGGATGATTGATTATAAAAAATATAAGGATCAAAATCACCGTTTTTAAAATATAGTGACCAAAGGCCAATTATAATCGAAAATTGAGAGATCTAAAAACACATTTTACCCTTAAAAGAAAATCCAATTCAAACATGCTATTATAATTATAATAGTATGCAATTTCTGAGTATTATGCTTGTTAAATTGCCAATAACTTCTACTAGTAACAAACGAAAATTTTTCTATAGAAATGAGGTGAAACAATGCGTGCATTTGATGGGACGCAATATAACAATATAATCAACATGGCATAAATTTAATGCAGATAACACAAAATCATAAAATGATTAAGAGACTTACGATTTGCATAAGGCCCAAGAAGAGTGAAATTCAGGAGTTCATATGGTCCAAAAAAATAATTGGGAGGAAATTGCCATGAAGTAAATATGGTTCTAATGCGATAAACCTCACTTGCATTGAACATATTTGGGTAGGAGTCATACGAAGGAAATAGTTCTAAATACATGGTGATGCGATATCCATCTTCCCAAGCATATATTGATAATTGATAGGGGTCTAAGTTTAAGGACTTGGTTATATACGATTGAAAACTAATTATGTAGGGAGGAAAGTAAGAAAAACTTGGACTTTTCAGCCTGTATCCAATTCTCAGAGGCGCTGCACAAAAGCAAGGAACTGGGAAGGAGGGGGCATATAATTCATAGAAATTTTCTTGACAATCTTGAACTAGACAGACAGTTATTGGATTTTTAGGGTTTTGGTTTGGGGCTACTTCAACTTCATATCCATCAGGTCCACAATATTGACCAATACTTTGTATGTTAGAATTCTTACAGATTGGATTGCCAGAAAGCCTTCAAGGAAAAAAGAAATTATAAGAGATTTATGCAACAATATGGAACACAGATATATGACATGGACCAGTGGCAGTAGGATATGGCAAATTTAAAAAATTATTGAACATAACTAGGATGGATATAATAGGTTTAATTACTCATTTGATCCATATACACGTGTCATCTTTACATTTTGGTATTTATGGTTAGAAATTATCCATTTTAGTCCCTATACATGCATTTTTTATATCGTTTTATTTCATGGCGTCAAGTATGGCTTAACTTCCTTAGGTAAACACCCTCAAAAAAGAAATGAGCTATGTAAAACCACTACAAATTTTTTGGCGGTTACTAAACCGATACAAATTGGTCTCATAAAATTTGTAGTTTTACCTTGCGAGAAAATTTATGGCGGTTTTATACCGCCAATTTTTATTTTATAATATTTTACTTAACAGAGTTAAGATTGCATGTATAGGGACAAAAAGAGGAACTGATGAGTAATTAAACCTATATAATATAACATATAAATTTAATATATAATTAATATAAAAAACATAAATCATGTGAGAAATTGTGCTTTAAAAGAGAATAAGATAGAATAAAGACAATTAAGATATAAGAGTAGGAAATGATTAAAATGATAAGCTCTAGTCTTGTCATATATACACCAAAGAACATAATAGATAATTATATGAATTATGTATAAATGAAAAATTATCCTTATAAAGATGATGATAGTGGTGTGAGAGTTGTGCACTAGTGGTGGAGGAAGCAATGGTAGTGGCAATAGAAATTATGGTGGTGACTTAAGATGAAGGGAGATAATGATAGAGACAGTGGTAGTGGTTAATGGTGATGGGATCAATGTGGAGGCATCAGTGGGTGAAGTGGCAATGTTAATAATGATGACAACAAGGAAATTGAAAATGGTGGTGAAAATAATGGTTGTGTGTGGTAATGTTGGAGACGACAAAGTGAAAGCAAGGGTAAAAGTGGTTGGAACAATGATTTGTTAGTAATAGTAACATATGGTGACAATCACAAGTGGTACAGGAAACAATTTGTGATGATGGTGGTAACGATGGTTGCAGTGACAACAAAGGTGGTGGGATAAGGACAACAATGATAATATCAGTGGAAAGGGTGAAAACTAAAGATAAAAATGATTCGAGTTAGATCAAGTTTTGTATAGCTTAAACCTAGCTTGGTTCCTAATTACAAAGTCTATTCTAACCCATTTACTAATCATAGGCCTTCTTTCTAACTCTAGCTTGACTTGTTTAAAAGCTCAATTTATCCTGAAAGGCTATTTAAGAGCTCATTTTGGATTAAGTTGCGAAAAAGAGATCATTAGTTCAACCTACTAGGCCTAACAAGCTATAAAGGCCAAAAGCCTATCTATTTAACTAAACAAACTTGTTAAAAGTCTAGGTTTGACTTTTTTATTAAATAGGTCAAATCAAAGTAAGTTTAAAATAGTCAAGACCACAAACATTTAGATTATTTCCTAGCAACAGTGGTAATAATAGAGGTGGGGGCAATGGTTATTATAGTAGTGACAACAATTACCACAGTATAAACAAGGAGAACAATTGCTCGGTGTGGGAGTGAATGTAAAAGAAAAAAAATTATATATTTTATTCTATTTTATTGGTTCTTCAAAGTATAGATTTAAATAAAATAAGATATGTTGTCCTATCTTTTCTTTATATGTAGACTACTAAACAAATCCAGAAGTTTAAAAAAGAAAAAAACTATAAAAATGCAACTAAAAGTATTCAAAATGTCTATATGGCTTCAACGTGACAAAAGTACTGGTATTCAGAAGTGTTCGTGCTTCTTAGAATTTATGACACCCTAAAGACAAAAGCCTTTTAATTTTCTTTTATATAAAACCGAGTGGCAAACATAATTACAACAATATTTTTCATAATAAAAGTGAGATACGTGAAAAAAAAATTAAGCATAAATGTGTGTGATATTGTGAACACGATTTGAACAACAAAGACTAAGCATATGCATTGAGAAAACCTTAATGTAACATTTGCTGGGGGATTCAGAATTCCCAAAACGCCCGATAGTGAGTTGTTTTGCAGATTACTGCATACATAGGAAGTACAAAATGAATTTAATTTGGAAACAACATAATCAAAATGCACTCCATCATCTTAAAACAGTAAATTACTAATCAAAATTGTTTAGTTATTAGTAATCTGAATTCAGAATTTACATTGTAAGTTTATCTTTAGTATTGAAGGCCATGTTCTGCCAAATGCTAGCAGGGATGGATCCAAACAGCAAATTGTTCTCAAGTGACCTGTGTTTAACAATGAAACTAAAAGATCAACCCAATGGGAAAAGAATTTCACCTGTATAGAAGTCTCACTAAACTCTAGAGATGGCAACTTGCTTTTTATAGAGTTTTATTTAAGAAATTTCAAGATATTGCAACAAAAAATTAAATAAATATTATATGAAACACAGGTTGACAAGTATCTTCTCACAATTTTTGAAGACGAGGGTATAAGAAGCTTAGAGGAATTGATCCATTGAGTTGATTATTGGATAGATCACTGCAATAGCAAGAAAAGTACTACATATCAAACTCAAATTTGCCATGGCTAGCTAATCGGCTAGGATTAAGCTAAATAAATATTGTGAAGTAGGTAAGGAAACCAAGAACATCATAAATACAGACTATATAAATAAAAATTGACTATTTACATACATAGTTGTCATATTGTCTGCAAGTTTATTTGATGGTATATGTCCAGAAAACTGATTCCAGCTAAGGTCCCTAAAACATGAACCAATCAAATTAGTTGGTAACTAAAACATGAGTAGTTAATGACTAATTTACTGTCATTAGACACAATATAAAGCAAAGCCACAAGAAGTACTTAAACGTACAAATAGCTAAGGTTGGGTATTGAACTGAAATCAGGAATAGCTCCTTGCAGACTGCAGTTTCTCAGACTTCTGTTGAGTCATAGAGGAAAAGTTAGCTCAAAAAACAAAAATAATCCCAATTATGTTCTTGAATTCATAGTTGAAAAGAACCTTTTGATCTAAAAACTTAAGCACTTAGGTGAGCACTAAAATATGGCCATTAAATATGTGTAACATCCTATATTAAATTAAAAACAAAAAAAGGACAAGTATCTATCCTAAAAGTACTTACAGTTTTGCTAGACTGGAAAAGTTTGCATAGGTAGAAGGAATGCCATTCCCACTGAAATTATTGTTATCAAGTTGACTACAATGGAAAAAAGTCAATATGAAAATCATAAATTGTAGCTAAAATCCATTTTCTAGCCAAGGTGAAGTACCCACATTCAAAATGCCAGCAAACAGTGAAATCGATTTTTAATAGATAATTATGTTATCTAGGATTTTGATATCTTAATTAAGAACCAGCTTTCCAAACTAAAAATATTTAACTGTTCACAGGAGTCCTGCAGTTGACTATTGCATTACACGATAAAAAAAAAATCACTAAAAATGGTAATGAAAAATCTAAAGGCCACACCAAGAGTATTGACACACAATAATAAAAAATGAAAGCAACAAAAGGTATCACATGAATGGCTCAAGTACAATATTAAGTAGAGGATTTATGGGAACTGCATGGATCGTAGAAGAATATTCATGCTGGAGTATTTATGAAACAAAACAAAAGAAAAGAAAAACTATATACTTCTCAATCCAACAATGTGCATGCCTTTTTTTTATCAGTTTGTGTCTTTTAGATCTCTTGATGACATCTAGGGCTCTTCTAAGATACCATATCTATACTACCATAATTCCTCATCCAAAACCTTGTTGTAGTTGTTTTATACCCAACACTTTATTGCACTTTTCATCCACAACTTTTGGCATGGACAGTACACAAAATGAATTATAAATAGCTTAAAAAAGAGAAACTCTTATTAGTCATCGGAGTGAGCTCACATACAGAAACCAAATTACCTTGGGGGTTGAAAAGAGTAAGATCATGATAACATGTGTTGATGGTACATTACTAGTTGCTTTAAGTTTCTAAGGTGTGATAGGGCACATGGCACAATAATTCCATAAAGCTGCTGTGTAAAGTTGATTATATTAATAATCCAAGTTATATATGCTTGCTTCCCTTTTGAAGTAAGAAGCAAATAAAAAACAGAACTTCATGCTGAACATCATTCGAGACGTAGGTATTTGTGTGCATCAATAAGTCCATGCATGTGTGACAACAATGATGACAATCCTTTCTCCGAAATGCTGAAATCAACCTAAAGAGTAGGGATTCCATTTGAAGAAAGGATAGAATGCTCTACAGAAATTTCGTTTTGCCATTTAGTTATGTCCAGTGATAGATCCTCCATGTATTAGTCATAATTTCTACTATCAGAACTCTAGAAAACGTGTACGTACCTAAATGTTTATTAATCTTCTTGTTTGAAGAACTCTAAATTATCATATCAGAGCATGATTTTTAACATGTTCATTGATGTTACGCTACGTTACATATTAAGCAATGCATGTCGACTACAGTAATACAGATAATAAATGCTACAAATCTAAACAATATGGAAGTAGAACAAGAACATACAGTATTCTCAACTTTTGTAACATAGAGAATTCTGATGGAAGATAACCAGATAAGTTATTGTTGTCCACAAGCCTGAAAAGTATTTAAAAAAGGAGACAAGGAAAACTTGCAAAGGTCATTCCGACATGCATCCCAAGATGCAATGGAAGTTCAAAACCACAATTAAAATGTAAAAAATTGGCTTCGATACTCACAAATGCATAAGAATGGACAGCTTTGAAAGTTTGGATGGAAGTTGACCTCTGAACGTGTTGTTATTCATGTGGCTGCAAAGATTCAAATGAAGCAGATAAAGGTACACGTAAGAGTACTACATAAGAAATCTAGCTCGTAGCTGAGCTGATGGTGCATTTGGTTTATAGATCCACTTACAGATGTTTAACTTTGACCATGTTGGCAAATGACTCTGGAATAGGACCTGACAATTGGTTTTCATCAACTTGGAGTCTATCCAAATTCGAAAGGTTGCCAAGCTCATCTGGTAAACTACCAGATAACTTATTCCCACTAAGTAGCCTACATAGACAATATACCAAAATAACTATGGAGCACTAGCATGTTCACTACAGTTCAATCATGAACACTGACATTCAGAAAGCAGAACATTGGATATTTCCCTCAAATAGAAGCTTTATTTTACCAAAATATTTTCCTGTATACTCAGTCAATTAGACTCTTATCTGAACTACAATCATGTGTTACAAAGAAATACAACATGTTTATTTATTGCACATCAGGATCAAGAGAAGTCTAAATTTTATTCCCCATGCACACTTGAGCAAATAAGATCCATCTTTTAAAAAAAAATAGTAGAGAATATTAAATAAGACAGACTAATAATTTATCTGCTTAGTAAAGTTCTTACAAGAGTTCCAATGATGTAATATTTCCAATTTCCTTTGGTATCGTGCCTGTCAAATTGTTCCACATGAAAGACCTTCAAGCATAAAACCATGAGGATATTAGCATGCCATAAGATATTATCATTAGTTTTTCTAATACCTTTTTTCTTTCCAGACAACAATTTATGACATTAACAACTCACAGTATCTTAAGATGAGATAGCTGACCAAGCTGGGGTGCTAAACTTCCCGAGAGATTCATATTTATTAAGTAGCTTCATTAAAAGTGGGATAACAGAAAATAATTAGAATATAGAAATCTATTGAATATTAACTCTGCCTTATATATATAACACTTCATAATATCTAAATAAAAGAAATTGAAATTGAGAACAGAAAAAGAAAGTAGAAGGATAAAATAATGCATACAGCTTGTGGACATGGAAGTAACCATCAGCCTCCTCCATATCAGAACACCAAACCCCAGTCCAATTTGCCATACATGGATCACCCGTATTCCAGTTCCTCAGGTTGTCCATGTGATCAACCAAACTTTTCTTGATGTCTATCAGTGCATTTACTACAAATATAGGTCAAGTATTAAGGTTAAAAACTTTATATGCCAAAGCAAATTAATGGAAACAGCAGACAAAGGAAGATGAAATGGTATGCATGTAGCATACTATCCCTAATCGTATCATCATTAACAAGATAACCAATCCCTCCCATTTTCCAGCTTGGACTGAAATTTTAATCCAAGTTCACTTGTTTAGAATCTAAAATCACAAGCCAGAGGGGAAAAATTGAAACACGGATTCAAAATTTTGTTGGCCTTTACAAACTCACTTTCTGAAGGATCTGTTTGTGAGGCTGCTATGAGGATGATAAAACAAGACAAAACAGCCAAGGCATATCCATGAATTCTTAGAGTCAGCATCACAGTATATCCTGGAAAGCAAGCAATTAGAAAGGATGAATGAAAGAAGTACTGAAACATGTAAGGAATAAGTTTCATTCACATCCTACATTCAATTTCTTGAAACAAGGCAGAATTAACCACTACCAAATTACATGGAAACCCTGACATGTTTGTCATTTGCCCAGGTAACATCAATGAAATTTAAAAGAAAAACAAGCTGAAAGCAAGCCTCATTTAATAACATGTTAATTTTTCTAGTTTCAAATAGAAGTTGTTCAAAGCTGGCAAGTTTTGGAACTTAAGAGGCTATTTGGTGTGGAGTTTGAGTGTTTTTTTTACTCAAACACATACATATCCATCATATACTCTAAATGGAAAGATTTTTACATTCCAACTTGTTATCTGTCAACCAAAGTCAACAACCACATACAGGGTGCCTAATATACAGTCATGAATAGTAGATTACACATTGGCCTATAGTAAAGTTAGCAGTAGAATAGTGTATATACTAGAGTAAAGTTACCATGTTGCTATAGCAGGAGAGAAGATTATCGCCTTGGGGAGTGTTCACGTCTATACTTTAGGGAAGATTATAGAGTGTACATCCCAGTATCCCCTGTTTCCATGCTCCTAGTGGTCTTTATAGTCATATTTGTGGATTGCCTTTCCTTGGATCGCCTTTCATTGGATCATGCTGCCTAAGTCTTTTAACTGCTACTAGGTCCTGGGGCTAGTCTATTCTAGAGCCGCGCTATTTGACTTTTGTCCCTTTGTCAGGTACCTCCAATCGCGACTCGAACCAGTTGGACACTGTCATGGCCTCATAGACTAATTGGCCGATTGGTCCACAACCCCACAAGCATTGAGTAAGACGAAAGTGCTTTACATTGTGAAGTCGTCATTAGTACCATCCTGGTCTTTTGGAATTTGGCCAGTTCACAGCCCCACAAGTGTTGAGTGAAGACAAAAGTGCTTTAAAGTTGAAGTTGGTTTTTCTGATTGATCGCTTGGCAGTTGGTCAACACTGGGAGGTAAATAGTCGACTACCTCTCAAAGGTCTTTAAGTTTGTGTGGGATCAATGGTCAACTGTCTTTCACAGATCTTTAAATTTGCCTAAAGTTCGTTGGTCAATCGCCTCTAACAGATCTTTAAGCTTGGCTGGAGATCGTTGGTTAACCGCCTCTCATAGGAGGTCTTTAAGTTTGCCTGGGTCACCTCTCACAGGTCTTTGCCTGGGGATCGCTGGTCAACCGCCTCTCACATGTTTTAAGTTTGTCAATAGGACTACTGGTCGACCGCTTCTCACGGGTCTTTAAGTTTACTAAGAGGCCACTAATTGACCACCTCTCACAGTCTTTAAGTTTGCCTCTCACTGGCCTTTAAGTTTTCCTGAAGGGTCACTAGTCGATTGCCTTGCACAGCTCACAGGTCTTTAAGTTTGTCCGATAGGTCACTAGTCAACCACCTCTCAAAAGTCTTTATGTTTGCATGGGGTCACTGGTTGGCTGCTTTTCACATGCCTAGGGTTGCTAGTTGACCGCCTGTCACAGGTCTTTTAGGTTTGCCTGAGATAGCTTCTCATAGGTCTTTAAGTTTGCCTAGCAGCTGTTGGTAGACCACCTCTCACATGTTTAAGTTTGCCTAAGGGTTGTTGGTGGACCGCTTCTCACATGTTTTAAGTTTGTCTGGGGAGTTGTGGATTAGCTAAATGGACTTGTCTTGCATTAAATCTCTTGCTTACCCCTTTTGAGTCTATCTAACTCTTTCTTAGATATTATAGCTCATTACAAGCCTAAAAGTGAAAAATCATTATCACCCTAACGTTAGGGGTTAAAGGTCTTTAAGTTTGTTGGGAGATCGTCGGTCAAACGTCTTTCACACATCTTTAAGTTTGCCTAGGAAGTTGTTGGTCGATTGTCTTTCACAGTTCTTTAAGTTTGTGTGAGAGTCGTTGCTCAACTATCTCTCATAGGTCTTTAAATTTTTGTCCTGGACGACCAATGTTCACGTCTGTACTCTAGGTAAGATTACAAAGTATACATTTCAATGTCTCTATTTTCATGCTACTTGTGGTCTTTATAACCATCGCAGAAGATTGAATGAGTCTTTAGATTGATACGAGGTTATGGGGCTGGCGTACTTTATAACCGTGTTATTTGACTTCCGTCCCTCTATTTGTCAAATTGCATTCCTTGTCACCGATAAATGCAACTTATGCGGTCGCAAGTCAAAACTGGTAGGGCGCTGTTGTGGCCTCGGAAAGTGGCGGATTGGTCCAAGGAGGCTTTGAGCCCATATCAATAATCCGATTCATCGCTAACCTTAATAAATGGTAATACTATTACCACCAATGTCATCGTATCATATCATGTAAACACATGGCCATTCTGATGGGATTCCTACTAACTTAAGCATTCGAAGCACAGAAGAGTCAACTATCAGCATGAGTAGTCCTAAACCATTTGTCTACCTCAGCACAGCATCTTAGACCATCTCGAACAGATCACAACCAATTAGATTTTTACCCAAAATCGAAAATTGGTAGGATAGAAAACCCCTACAATCTCTCTCCAAGAGGTTGTAAGTTTGGTTGGTTATCTTGTGCTGTGGGAGAACCGCACCGAACCGAACCGAACCGAACTTGCCATTTGGTGTTTCTGCCTCAAAAAGGCAATGGAATGGACGCCAAGCACATTAATCTTCAAATTCTGAACTTTCAATCACCCAATTAAGAAGGCAAGGTATTGTTCTCAATCCATGCATGGAGGTCTGAGGTATAAAACTCAACGTGGGAACTTAGAGGAAGCAGTTTTGGCCGACTAATTAGGCATGGAAACTGCCCGGGACAGCTTCCCCATTTCTACAAAAAGCCAGGCGGGATCCAATTTATAAATCGCGGTATTTTCCGTCGGGGTTAGGGAAAATTCATTCTACATTTTTTATAATTTTATTTATTTATATATTTTTAAATAAATTATATATTCAGATTATTTTTAGATATATATTAAGTTATTAATTATATTTTAATTCTAATAATATATAAAATTAATAAATAAATAAATTTAAAATTATTTTAAAATTTTTATTTTTTGTTAATTATTATTATTACTTAATTATTAATCATTAAAATAATTAATTTATATTTAATAATTATAAAAAATAAGCTACAAAAGTAATTATATTATTAATAATTATATATATATATATATATAGAATGGAGTAGGCGGATAATTACATCCCATCTTTAACTCTGTTTTCTTGAGTAAAAAAAACTTAAATCCAGACTCATCTTCTATCAAAGCGGATCAGGACAGGAGGGAACAAATACTCACAATTTCGAAAATAATTGACATGTCTATGAGCAATTCAACATTCTCAAGCAAATCTACTCATAAATTATATAATAGTATTTTATTTCATGGATTACAAAAGATAAATGTGTTTAGAGGTGCCAAACTGGGCACTCTCACCCATCTTGGCTCCACCGGTCAATAAGTCAACCAAGGAGAAATATTTTTGTAGGAATATAAATTACAATATTGTGTATTTCATATTATTTTTTCAACTAGTTAAAAAATTTATCTTTCCTAACAAAGATTCAACTGTGGTTCTTATATGAAAAATTAATCTATTTCACCATACTCATGTCTCGTTGGTATATTTTATTTTATAAATTATATTTATTTTATATAAATAACAATTAATTTCTCGAAATAAATATGATTATTATGAGCTATCAAACTTTCTTTTCAAATATTTAATATCTAAAACTCAAACTTTAGACCATTAATTAATCTAAAATAATCTTATATTAATTTATACACACTTTGTTGTATTTAAATTCATACGATGCATAAGTAATTTTCTTGTTTTATTAATATTTAAAAAAAACTAAAAAAAATGAAGTATTTTTTTACAAATCACATGTAACTTTCATGAAAAACAATCCTGTTTAAGCCTATAAAACTATTATGTGTGGTAAAGTTTTTCAAACTTAAAATATTGATTAAGTTAGAACAACTTTTATAGTTGTTCTACGTGTTCAATAATAAAAAAAAATCTATTTCAAAAGATTATGTATTTTAAATTTTAAATAAAAGCATTAAAAAATAATTTTATTAATTGTTTACTTATTATAATTTAATATAAAATAAAAAGTCATGTAAGTAGTTATAGATGAAAAAAATTCGACCTTTGGGTCCTTTTACAATAAAAAAATGGAAAGAAATTCAAGTTTTTATAAGAAATTTTTTTGAATAATTGAATGTATTTAAATAAGTAAAAATGTCATTAATATCATTAGATAAAAAAGTTTGTATTTCAATTTATTGATCATTTTTATTATAATTTTTAATTTAAAATTAAATTAAAAGAAAAAGGCACATAGAAATAAGGACAGCGAGGGATAACTTTTCTATTCTAGTGATTTTGATCTATGAGTGAAAGTAAGTCACTTTTAAAGGAGAGAAGCCGAAGAATATAGATAATGAGAGTGGAAAAAAAATAAAAGAATTACTTCCTAATGTGAGAAACAAAAGAATACATTGATAGTGGAATTAAATAAATTAATACAATATTATAAATAAGAAATTAATATAAAATTATAAAAAGTCAAGTGAAGTAAAATTTTAAATTGATATAAAATAATCATATCATATATGTTTTATGTAATAAGGGACAAAATAAAAATATTAATAGTTTAAAGCAACAAGAGTCACAACCACGTGAATGAAAAAAAAGTGATTGAAAAGTATTTTTGGCAATAAAAATTTAAAAAAAAATTATCAGTCCTTCGTCACAAGTTTTATAGTTTTGGACTCACCAATTTTAAAATGGGAAAAAAATTAGATGTAACTTTTTTGGAAGGTATTTTTGGTGTTATTTTTGTTATTATTAAATCAACCATTAAATAAAAGTTAATTAAGTTTACAAATTTTATAAATTTTAAAACAATTTAATACTTCATTAAATAAATTTAATTTAACATATATAAAAGATTATATTAAAATACTCAACAGTTAAATTAATAGTATTCAATATATAGTAAGAGTTATTGAGAATAATAACTTCACAAATTATTTCTAGTATTAGGGAAGAACAAGACATGATATTGATTAGATACTCAGAAATTAATCATCAAGAAAATAGGAAATATAATTCGGCATAAATTTGATATAAAATATCTATAAAATCTATCATTGAATACTAACGTAGCATTAACACAACAAAACAGTAGTAAATATTTAAATTTAAAAATTTAAATGAAACGAATTACAGTTTGAATTCGAAGGAATAATATGATCATTAACTCGTTAATAAAACTATAAACAGAGTAAAGTTGATAAATATAAGTAACTGATAGAATTAACGGGAATAATGTTGAAATAAAGTTCATAAATATATATATGAGCTAATATAAGCAAAAAAAATTAATAAAAATAACAGTAAAGTAAAAGAAATTACGTAAAACAATGATGAAAGTTGAATGAAGTTAAGAAGGTAGCAAGACCATTACCTTAATAGCAGAGAGAGGAGTTCTTTTGTTGGATCTCTTGTTTATATTCTCTTTTGTTGTCTCTCACTACTTGTCGTTCTTCTCTGTTTATTTTCTTTCAAATTCAATGGATCTTCATGCTCTCTGTCCTTCTGTTTTCTTTACTCTTTCTTCCGCATTCTGCCCATCCCTTCCTTCTCATTTTATAATGCTTTGAGAGTGGACTTAGTTCCAATAGATAATTAAGCCTCCCTTTTCCATGCCTTTTAAAAATATATAAGAAAATTTCTATCATTATATTCTTTTAGTAATTTTTATTATTGATTAAAATTTATTAAATATAATTAAAATTTGCATGAATTTCATGATTTTATTTTTTATTTTGTAATTTTTTTAATAAATTTTAATCAATAATAAAATATATGTTATAAAATATAAGAATAACATTTCTCTAATAATAATATATTAATATTTTAAAATATTGCTTACTTTAACTTTATTTTGTACCTTCATGGTCGATCTTATTCTTAAATATATTTAAATTGGTTTATATATTCTTTTACCATTTCTAGTGAATTGGTTGTGGTAATTATGGGAAAAATATTTTAAATTTTTGATTTAAAATTTTTCTTTTAATTTATGAAAAAAATTACATTGTTATTCAATAAAATATCATAATTAGTATCATCTAAGAAAGAGTTGTTATAAAAAACAATTAACTTATTGTACGTGTTAATTTAAGATTTAATGACACTATAACAATTATTTATAATATCGGTGTATAAACTATTTTTTAAAATTTATAATAAGTCATAATTATGTATTTATGCAAATATTAGCTCATTTATATGTGAGAATAATTGAATAGGAAATAATTAATTTATTTAATTATAAGTAAGAGTAATTAAATTAATTTATTAAATTTTTAAAATATATTTAGGGATTTAAGTATTAAATAATTTTAATATTTTATATAATAAATTTTTTAATTTCAATATATATGACTTCACTTAGTTTCCCTGCAACAAAAATAAGCTTTTGTTAGTGGTTATAAAAGACCTATGTTAATTCTTATCTAAGTTCCCTATAACATGTTTTGGGAGATTCACAAAAGCTATAAAAGAGTTTAGGTATAAGCAAAGCCAAGGTGACCACACCCTCTTTATTAAACACACAGCTATAGAGGGAGTGGTTGCACTCTTAGTTTATGTTGATGACATCATTATAATAGGAAATGATGAGAAATAAAAGGGTGATTTGAAGCAAAATTTGATATGAGAATTTGACATAAAAAAACTGGAAAAGCTTAAATATTTTCTCGGTATTGAAGTTGCCTATTCAAATGAAGGGATCTTTATATCCCAATAAAAATATGTAATAGAATTGCTAGTAGAAACTAGAAAGTTTGGATACAAACCAATCACAACCCTTATAATAAGTTGGAAGAAGCTCAAGAGGAGTCAATCGTTGACAAGTAGATGTATCAAAGATTGACAGGAAAACTTATATATCTTGCTCACACTAGACTTGATATAACATACTCATGAATGTGATAAGTCAATTTATGCACAACCCAAGAGAATCTCATCTCCAAGCTGTATATAGGATTTTGCATTATTTAAAGGGCAATCCCAGGAAAGAAATTTTGTTCAAAAGGAATAATATCCTAGCCTTAGAAGCTTATATGCAGGATCCTTAGTGGATAGAATATCAACTTTTGGGTATTGTACCTTAGGGGAATTTAGTATCCTAGAGGAGCAAAAAAACATAACATAATAGCAAGATCATCAGCAAAATTTGAATTCAAAGCAATTGCTCAATAATTATACGAACTACTATGGTGGAAAATTATTCTAGATGATTTAAGAATTGAATTGAAGGATCTGATAAAATTCTATTGTGACAATTTAGCAATTAATATTACTTATAATCCTATGTAACATAAAAAAACAAAGTATATTAAAATTGATAGACATTTTATTAAAAAAATTAAAAAAAAAGATTTAATGTGATTGTCTTATGTTCCATCAAAACATAACAACTAATTAATGTTGAATCAAATGTCAAAAATAATTAAAAAATTATCGAGATGCTTGATTCTAATATTTACAAGCTAATTAATTATCCTTAGATTATTGGACGAATTGACTAAGTCCAGGCAATCTCTTGTAAACTTTTAAGACTTGTGTTGAGTTTGAGAAATATTGGCATATATAATAGTCAGGTAGGAGGTCCAATTCCTGATGTTACAGCCTTTTTAGCTCCATTTGAAGCGTTGGAAAGTAATCGAGGCCCGTGTGGTAATGTCTTCGATTTGGCACGTCACCAAGAGTCGAGTCACAGCCTTCAGTTTGGCACGTTGCCGAGAGCCGTGTCACAGCCATCACAGTAGAAAATAAAATGTCATGATACTGGCTCTTTCCTTAACATCGGGTGCCTTATGCTTAGTAGTGGTGATCGTGCTTCTCCCATTGCTCATGACATAATTGCACGGTCCGGTTTGGTTGGATATGCCAACGCTTTCCTTGCCATAACAAATCATGTAGGTTCGGTTACTATTGCAATTGTCCTACACGTGACATGGAGGGTGTTGAATTGGAGTCTTAGAAAGATGAATAACGAGTTGGCCAATCACAGCTTGAGTCCAATAGAACAAATTCGTTGAACATAATTCCACATGTATTTGATCAAATATGTTCCAGGAAGAAAAGAAAAGTGAGAATTATGCGTAAACTTTGAATTCTCTGTTAAGAACGAGTTGGCCAATCACCGCTTGGTCCAATAGAACAAACTCGTTGAACATAATTCCACATGTATTTGATCAAATATGTTCCAGGAAGAAAAGAAAAGTGAAAATTACGCGTAAACTTTGAATTCTCTATTACATAGGGAAATACGTTAAAGTAAGAAATAACTCTTGTCAAGTTTAAAAAACTAAAAATATAATTTTTCTCTCTCAATAACAACGTTCAATCTGATTTGTATTAGAAAGGTAAAAATAACAATTTATAAGTTATAATAAATTTCACACATCTAATTAAAGTAATCGTCTTAGGATGAACGTTGTAGGATGTTAATACCTTCCTTACGCGTAATTTCTATTTCCAAAAAACTAGCCTTATTCATTTTAAGATTTTCTGATGTTTTCTTTAAAAACGTTGATGACAATTTCATTACAAATTCATTTTCTTTTCTTGAAAGGAATTTCAACATATCTTTTTTATTTTTCGTCATTTTCATCACAATCAATATTGCTTATAATCCTATGCAACATGAGAGGATAAAGTATATTGAAATTGATAGACATTTTATTAAAGAATAGTTGGAGAAAGGCCTAGTGTGTATGTCCTATGTTCCATCAATAGAATAACTGGTTGATGTTCTTACAAAAGGGTTGAACAACTCAACTTTTCATGATCTTATCACCAAGTCGAGAATGAAAAACATCTATTCCTCAACTTGAAGGAGAGTGTTGAGTAGCGAAAATATGATTATTTCCTATGACACTCAACATAAAATCCCTTGAATCAAGGGATTTATTTAGAAAGTATTAGACACTTTTTATTATGATTGATTTTGTTTTCTTTTTTACTTTATTATATCACATTATACATTTGAGATATTATCTCATTAAATAATAATATAAAACAATTCTACTTTCTCTTTTTTCTTAACAGATAGCAATAACAACTTATGCAGGCAATCATGCACAAACATGCTTAGGTGAGTATGATCGTGCTAATGCAAGAAATCTTGCACAATCGTACTCATTCCTCTACGACCTGTAATTCTCTAGATTTTCATCTGGTATATAGATTTAAAAAACTTAGATTTTCTATGTTTTTTTATCAAAATAGTTTTTTTTTAAATCATACAAATCATCACATTTTTACATGATTTTTTAAAATCTATATTTTTTTCTATCAAAATTGTCTTTAAAAATTGCAATACAAGACACTCCTTATGAATCAATTTAAAATGTTCATTTCAATACTATAAAAAAGTTATTCCTTCGTATACTACATCAATAAACTTATGTAAAAAAAAAATTATACTAGCATACTCTTTTAAAGTTTTATTTTAAAATATTTTTTTATTAGTATTAAAATTATCAAAATCTAAATCAAATACTACTTGCTATAATCTATTCATAAATACAATAACGTAAAAAAGGTCTTTCATAAGAAAATAAAAGAGTATTTCACAGTTCATTTCATAGTTTAAATTTTTGCAGTATATTATTATTATTTTCCTTTAGTTTGAAACCGTCATGATCAAGGACGAAGTGGGAGAAAATATCTGAATAAGACCTTTCCTCATCGGTGACCCCTTGCGTACCTTTCGCTCCACTTATCCATCCATAAAAATATGAAAACTGTTTTTTAACATTAAAGTAATAAAACGAAAAAAATCTATAATTTTAAAGCATATTTTTAATATTTATATATATAAGATAAAAATCAATGATAAATAAAAAGTTATAATATATATGTATATATTAAACTTTATGTTCAAACAATAAAATTAAAATAATATCTGAAGTATTATTAAAAATGAAAAAAATTGTAGTAGGAGATAAAATATGATATCACTTTCATTTCATTTTCGCTGCTGTATGAACGAAAAATTTTCTTAGTCATTAACGTGTAAAATGGAAGTCCTGATTATTGAAGGCAAATATGATAAAGGTGGATTCGTGCTTAAGGCGCAAGTTACATAAAATTTTAATTATAATATAATTTAAATATAAAATATTATATATATATAAGTAGACATTATCATTGATGATATACCTAAACAATAATACTAATTTATAATATAAATATTACCCCACATTTGAAATTCATGTATGCATGGCTGATAATTGTCAATTTCATTTAACACGGTAATATAAAATCAACATTTAAGACATATTTGACGACGACATCCACTAGGGTATGAATGGAAAATTTTGTCAATAATCATAACTTACAATACTGATTATGATCAAATATATGGTGGACCAGTGAGTCTGTGCTTAGGACGTGGATCCGTCATATATCATGAACGTGATTTTTCACCCCTAAATATAAACTATAAGTCATAGTCTAAATAAATGATTTTGTTGTCTGATAAACGTATTATCGAACAAACATTTAACTTATTTCATTTTCATATACTAATATAAAAGTGGAAAATTTTCCATACACTATTTTCATTTTCCATACACAGGGTATGAAGGGAAAGTTTTATCAATATCCATAACGATCAAATGTAAACACCAAATGGTGGATCAGTTGGTCATGGTCCACAAACTAATTTTTCACGTCTAGATCAAAACGATAAGTCGTAGTCTTATGTTTTTTTTTTAACTATTTAATCTGATTTGTTGTCTCATAAACTATATTCAAACAAACATATAATTTTATGATATATATATATATATATATCAGTAGAATTAGATACTAATATAGTTATACTCGTATTTATAAAATTTTATAAATAATTATTTATATCTAAATTCATATTTATTAAATGAACAAATTTTCTATTCATTGTAGATAATTTTTCTAAGTAATCATTGTTGCAACTAAAGGCGCAACGAAGGGCTGGCGAACGTAAAAAATTTATTCTTTTGATTTTTATCCCCGCAATTGGGAGATAAAAAAAAAAAAAAAAGTTGCTACCTATGTTTTATTGGGAACATAGGAAAACCCAAAGGAAGGATAAGGTAGAATCATGTCTCTAGAGTGAGTTCGGGAATCATTTACGTGTCGAAGGCCGAAGCTTCGAACACACCTGCCAGGAAGGCGATTACCCTATTGAATGCATGGTGTACAAGGTTTTCTTCACATTATATGGCCTTTATGGGGTAAAGAAAAAAGGTGTTCCTAAGTTGTTGCATGCATAAACAGAGAGGACACTCTTATACAAGGACACAACTTGATTGGGGTCTATGTTCATATATACACGTCGTCATAAGGCATAAAGATTTGGAAATCCATGTGACTATTAACCAGGGTTTTAAAGGGTTTGTGGTTGAAGCAAATTTCTTTAGGATCACAATTCTGATATTTCATTGTTTCCCGATTTCATTTGAATACATAAAATGAGAAGTAGGTCAAAATCTGTGTTATACATGTTCTTTACATACGAGAGTTCCCCTATCTTAATAATGCCGATGTTTCCAGCATCCTATAATTACAACCATAACATCATGTGAGTTATACCAACCTGGTATCCAGAGATGACCGATTGAATCTTCTTACGGTGTGACTCGAAGCCCTTTCTATCATGACAATTCCTCTCTACTTTGTTCCACTTCTTCTTCTCTTCTCTCTCTTTTTTCGATCCCCCTTCCTTCTGTGCCCCAGATATCCTTTTAGAGGCGACCTTCCCCCAAGATCATCATTACCTTTGCCCAGCTCAGGCTTGCTTTTCTCCTCTGCAAGCACCTCTTTTCCTTGGTCATTTAATGACGCGGTGTTCCCAGGAGTTTACCATCTCTCATAAGCTTTGAATGTGATGTGGACCTTTCTTCCCCGTCCAAGTTGACCTTGCACTAATGCTTTCTGTCCTACGATGGAGTAACAGTCCTGCGGAGTCAAGCCTCTGAGCTCCATTCTCTTTGTCGAAACTCTGCTATGGCCAGCCTGGCTTTTCAACTTATTCCCATGGTCTTCCTTTCCCTTTTTTCTCAAGAACGATTTGTTCGAGACCTCTGTGACATTCTTTTTGTCTTTCCTTTCTCGTGCTACACGTTCTATTTTCATTAGGAAATCTTAGTCCATTCTGAAAGTCCTGATTTGTGGAGAGGTATTACACATCACTTCTCTTGACAAGAAATGTTCCTGGGATTTCCTTGAAGCCGCTACTGCTCTTCTTTTGAGGGTTTGCATGCTGAAGTGTCCAGACTCCTTTCTTGGATTTTTAGGTTCTTCCGTCAACCCTTTCTTTTCCCTTTTTGTCATCACAAAATATTTGCTCTCTTTTTTCTAATTACCCTCTTTTCTTTTCAACTTGACTTCCTTAGCTGTATTGTTGAGTTGGCAGGACGACCCACCTGGACAGATAGGGTATCCACAATCATAGAACTTATTATCTCTCGTTTAACCATCAAAGTGTTACCTGCCGATGAGTACAAACTCAACTTGCCTCCGTTGTGTTACTTTACTCTGTTCATTTAAACTTATAATAAATATTTTAGATTCAAGTCCACGTAAAATTTATAAAAATTCTAAATTGATATATGAAACATGAATATTAAAAATGACATGATATGTTGAGGTATTGCTTAAAAATTATTTTTAAAAATAAAAAATTATTTAAAGTGAAATTTGAATGTATTATTCAATATTTTAATAACATGGATAAGAATCAATTGATTACTTAACTTATTTAATATATACTTGAAAAATATATTATATATAAGAAATGAAAAATACACCTATATAACATTGTAAAATTAAATAAATGATAATGCATATTTTTTTAATAATATATATCATAACTAAAAATCAATTTTTCTTTATTAAATAATTTATTTTATAAAATTGTTTTGTTTTAATTTTTATATTTTCATTTGGATACTTTAGTAAATGAAATAAGATATTATTATTAACCTAATAAATTTGTTTGTATTATACTAAACAATATTATTAAATATAATTACACTTTTATAATATTTTTTACTATTTTTAAAATTAATACTAGATAAATTATATAATATTAAATAAAAAAGTTATTTTAGTTCCTGAGATATGAAAATATTATTGATATAATAATTTATCAGTTAAATAAAAAAAACTATTACATCAATAATAATATTTTATTTCTGTAATCAAAGTATCGAAACAAATAAAATAACATAATTTTATAAAAGTATTTATAATAAAAATGAATAAGTCATAATTAAGATATATAATATTAAAAAAATATAATTTATTATTTATTTAATTTTATAATATTTATTTATTAATAGTAAATATATGTCTATTTTTCTTTTTTATATATTTAAGTTATATATAATATATTTTTATAATATGCAAGTTAAATGGTTTAGTAATTTTATATAAGATATTAAAACATCAAGTATTGAATTCAAACTTCATCTAAAACCTAAAATTACTCATCCAATAAAATTATATGAAAAAAAAACACAATTAACCTATATAATATCTACTTACATGTTCACTATTCGAAATATGTCATTTATCAACGTCCTAGTCAGAGAGAGATTATATTAGTATACAAAACACTTTATAAGGCTTCACATGAAATGGAACCATAAGAAACTATTTGATTTAGATTCTTGCAAGACTAAGTCAGGACCTTATTGACTTAGAGCTTTACTTGTCACAGGGCACCTTATTTGAAAAAAAAAATTACTTTAATGATTTCATTTTTTTATTAATATTAAAATGTTCAAAATGTTAATCAAATACTAGTGGCTAATGTTATCTATAAATATAATAAATCAGACTGAGTCGTTCTTAACACAAAAGTAAAAAAAAAAAAATTAAAAAATGAAACTTTCGTAGCTTGTTTCATGTGTCCGTCCTATCATTGTTCCCATCTCCATGTCAGTGTCTCAATCTTTGCTATTGTATTTTTCTTTATCTTGAATGTTCAAACTCATGTGCAGTTGATTCAGCAGAAAATATCTCATCCTTAACTCCTCATATACGCTTCACTTGACTTATCCTTTGATAGAAATATGTTTGGAATTTCTTTGTTTTACATTAAAGTAAGAACATATCTAATTAAATTACTTATAGGGTTATTAAAGTTCTTACACAACTTTGTTATTGGATCATTTGAGCCGACAGCTCTTTTATAAGCCACGATTTATTTATATAAACAATGATGACAATTGTGAGAACCATACTGTATTCTTAAATATTATATAAGGAAAATTTGTTGAAAAATTTAAATTCTATATAATATTATAAAATCTACTAAAAGTGAGTTAAACCATTCTACTGTAATTATATCAGTGGAGATGTTTTAAGTTAATAAAAATATTTTATTTATTTAAAGCATATTTTAAATAATATATATATATATATATATAATTGATATATTTATTTATATCAAAATTATTTGTAACTTTATAATATCATTGTTATTATTATTTATAATAAATGTGTAAAATTAATAATTAAAAATTAAGTTTATATAAGAATATAATTGAAAGACAATAATTAATATTTTTTTAAATGTTAACATTTAAATAAAAAGATAAATAACAATTTATTTTAAAAGTAAAAAAAGGAGACAATAATTTTATTGTCATATTAAAGAGTGTTTCCTATAGAGACATCACAGACGAATGAGTTTTTCTCCCTCCATAAAATTAAAAAAGATATATCGTAATTAGTAAAATATATCAATAACTACTAATTAAAGAATTAATAATTAAGATTACTATAAATTATTTCATAATAAAGAAAGGAGAATTTTGCTGGAGTTTTTTTTTTATCTTCTTATAAGGTAGGTAAATGAGGATGACAATTTGTTAAATTGTAGTGAAAAAAAAAAGTTAAGACAAGGAAGAGTGATAACTTAATCACTATAATGGATACTGAAAGAGTTATCACAAACGATGAAGACAATTATTCTTATAAGGATATACTTATTTGTCCCTTGAATGAGAAGGAATGAGCATGATGGGTGGGGGAGGATATACTAGATGAGGATATGCCAGAGAATAGTTTTATGTAAAGCAAGAGGAACCATTTGATCCTTGTCTTGAAATCATGGTTAAGGATGAAGAATTGGAGGAACAAAGTAGTCCATGACATTAATCGTTGGTAGTGAACCTTCTAGGTTAGAAAGTTAGTTTTAGAGTCTTGGAGAATAAGTTAAAGAAGGAGTGGGCAAAATCAGGATCAATTTAAATTATCGATGTGCCGAAGAACTACTATACAATGATATTTTCATCAGAGGATGATTATAAACATGCATTGTTTGAAGGTCTGTGAATGATAGCTAATCATTATCTCCTTGTATAGGGATGACGTCCATTTTTCTTGGCAAGTATTCAAGGGGTTACTAAAGTAGCAACTAAATTTGTATTCCAAAGCTTCCATTAGAGTTTTATAATGAACGCTTCTTATGATAAGTGATATTCAAATGGGGAACGATGCTTAAGATGGATAAGTTAACTTTAATTCATTCGAGATGCCAATACACAAGATTGTGTTGAAGTTGACTTTTCTAAAAAGTTAGTTTCACATATTATGGTGTGTAGTGTTAAGTTGAATCTTGAGTACAAAGGACTCCATGCAGTTTGTGTTTTCGATATGGCTATTATGGGCACAAAAAGGAAACTTGCACGAAGTATGGAATTAGCGAAAACTCTGTTCAAAACCATGAAGGAGGAAAGTCATTGATCTTGTTGATGGGGTAGTAAGGAGGAAACAATGTCTAATGCTAAGGTTGATGTGACATTACAACTTAGGAAAACACATTCTAATTCAGTAACCAAGGAGGATTGATCCAAAAATGTTACAAAACCAGGAGGATATCTTTGGGTCGTGAATGGTTGTTAAGAAAACAATACAATCCAAAAATAACTCCCTAATATTGGAGAAGTGTGTTATTATGATAAATAAGAAGCAAGCTAAGAATCTACATGTGATATCCAAATATCTATATTTGATATATTATCCCAACTATAGGAGGATAATTTGGCTCGGGGTGTGATAGTGTAAGAATTAGTCGTTATTTCTACTATCAAAATGCTAGATTTCCTATGTTATGGGTAGCATAGGGGCAAGATAGGTTGAATCTCTCGAAGACACTTGATTCTAGTGTGATCTAGTGAAAACAGCTAAAAAGATACAGACTCGGGAGTGTAGACTATGGACTGACCTCGGTGGAGAAAAGTAAAACGGGGGGTTTTTACAGTGTGAAAAAAAGTTGCTGAAAGTAAATGATTATCTACGAAAGTACAAAACTGCCTATGATTCTTACAATTATCGACATATATTTATCATAGAACTATCCTGAGTTATCAATTAACTGGCTTCAGTTCTAGTTCCTCCTATGCAAGCAATTCCTCACCACCTAAAAATCCTAAGACAATCACTTAACATTCGTCCGTGCCTACTGAAGGCTTACACGATCGTGGTTGATATAGGTTCTCTATTGATTACCCATAATGTTGCTAGAGTGGTTCTTATCGGCCCCTAAACTAATGTATTTTATTCCTACCATGAACAATCGTGACACAAGGAAGAACAGATTAAGCTAACAGGAATTACAACACAGAAGCAAAGAGACTCTAACCAGTATAGTGATATATGGAAAAGTGTATGATTCGTGGAATGTGGACTCAGCTTCCCACGACAATCGCCAATAGTAGCTACAATATTCCACCTGAGATGGCCATGTACAGGGGGGTTGATGACGTCGGCCATGTGAGAAACTCGTTTTGGCCGGGACGACTTCATCTGGCCAGGATGACTTCGTTTGGCCAAGAGACCTTCGATCTCAGTTGGATGGTCGGGAGGACTCGATCACAGTCTCAGCTTCAGCTGGTCGAGACGCCTTCGGTTGGCCGAGACGCATTCGATCTTGGCTGTGATGGCCGGGAGGACTTGGTCTCAATCTCGGCTAGGATGGTTCGGGACTCGAGTTCGACCTGCAAAATAAGACTACTCTTTTTGTTAACTAAAATCAGCAATTTAGCATGAATTTGTATTTTCCCTATTTTAACCTTGGAAATCTGAATCTTAGCTAATACATGATTCTTAACTACAAAGTAGAGTCTACTATGCCCATCCTAAGACCTTATAGGATGTCTAAAATATGAATTATCAAGGTGACAGTGTGGGCCCACAAGAGGTAGTGAAAGGAAATAATGAAGTTTCGCATTCAAATATTAGCAAAAACTTATGCATGCAGATAAAGATTTAAGTGAGTCAAGATTTTTAGAAGATTGAAATTTGAGAATTAAAGATCGGCTAGATGATTCAAGTGAGACAACTTTTTTTTTATGAATATACTCTTTTATCACGTAAAATCTCAATTTTTTTTTCTATTTGAAAGTCTAGATCTAGGTGTGGAAATAATGACATATAAGTACTATTTTTTTTTGTTTTTCTTCCATAATCCTTATTAAAACTTTTAAAGGTTTTTAATTATTTTGTTACTGTAGACATATTCAATGTTACGATATTATAATCAAAATGTTTTATTATCTTTTAAATGATAATTGTCTATATAAGAATTAAAGTTTGAGTCTTGAAGTATAAAAATAATTTATAATTTTCATCACTTACTGTGAGGATTCAAATCTTGGGAGGAAAAATTTGATATCAAATTGTAGGAAAGGTCAACCAAAATTTTATTACAAGATAGTGATTATTGTCACGACACAATATTCCTCCTCATCTTTTTTCTGATCATATTTCTCATTGTTTAAAAACAAAAATTATTTCTTCGTTGACTATCTCATTCTAATTGCTTTGCTGCTCAATGAGAATATCTTGTTCAATATGCCAAAACTTGAACCCTTTAATAGAACCAACTATAAAAATGATCACAAAAAGTTTTTCATCTTCTTGAAAGCAACTCGAGATTGACTACGTTTCAAGAATAATTACATAATTCATTTTGATAATGAAATAGTGAAAACTAAGGTAATTGAAAACTATGAAAACATAACAAAAGATACATCATCATCCCCTTAATCATGTATCAAATAATTTTGTTTTCGTTGTATCAAACAAATTTACAAAATTTATTTAGAAAAGTAATTTATTATTTAGTAATAATTTATCTAATATACAAAGATGTAGTTAAAAGAATATTTAGAAATTATTTATTTATTGTTTTAATATGCATTGATGTTTTAATTAGTTGTATACCTATTAGGAACAATCTTGTTTTCATGTTAGAATTGCTCCTCACATCATGATGATACTCATTATTTGTTATATGGTCAAATCTTTTGCAAGATCTAATCTAAAGTTAGTTATTTATTATGATATTTAATATGATGAGTAAAACTTTTAGATAAAATCATAAAAAAAATACTCAAAATACACACACTATCAAATGCGTGCTACTTATATGTATAAATAATGTATGAAGTGAGAATGTAAAATGCTAATTTAAATGGTGTTGTGTAATTAAAATAGTTAAAAGAGCATTTATGGGATGGATTGGTTTGAGTTTAATAAAACTAAATAACCCATATATTAATTAAATTGATTTAGTTCAGATTTTAAAAATTTTAATCTGATTATATATATATATATATTCAATTATATATTAAATTGATTTTTTTTGAGTTATATGCTAAGCAAGATTTCTTAAAGAGACTATATTAATTACATGTTATATAACACTCCTCATAAAAGTAGATAAGACACTGGATGAGCTATTGAAAGGTTCTTCAAATCTAAATTATCTAAAAACGTGGGGTGTTTGATTAAAATTAGATTATCAAAGTTCAAAACAATAATAATAATTCCTAAAAATAGTTGATGTTGAATTTATTGGTTATATTGAGATACATATATATTCATGAACTTAAATAATATTGTAGAATATTGAAATGTTGAATCTTTTAGCATATTTTTTCTTAAAAAATGAATTTTATGAATGATATTATCACTTCTATTTTTATTCCTATTTTTCTAATTTAGTAGAAATAAAAGATATTAATAAAATAAAATAAATATGTCTATATGTATTGTGAGGATCCCAAGATCCATCGAGAAGCAATAAAATCAATAGTCTTTATCTTTTGGAAAGAGACAATTCACAATGAACAAGATTCCATACCAAGTAATCATCATTGAAAACTAGTAGATTTGCTTAAAGATAGTAAATCCATAATGAATTTTTAAAAGAAAATATAAGCCTAATACTTCAATAGTATGTTTAAGGCTATATTGATTATCAAGGATTTAAAGTTCTTGTTTTTTGTATATTTAATCACTTGTAATAAAAATTGTTACGGTGTGTGCTTTAATAATTTTGATCATAATTCATAACTTGGTTATATATCAAATTGATGTAAGTATCACTTTTCTAAATAAAGATTGTTACAACCTGTTGTCCTTATAATGAGAAAACACAACTAAAAATGTGAATGTAAAATATAAAGCACGAAAGTTGATTTTAAGAAAGCTCAAGTGTTAATTTTCTCATGAAAATAAGAGTAAATTTTTCATGTTATGAAATAAATAAAACAATCAAAATAATAATAATAATAATAAGGTTTTAGCCAATTATTTAATAATACTACATGGAATTGAGATAATGATAAATAATAGGTGTAATAGTTTGTACCTTATGGACCTTATAATGCTTATTCAAGGAAAAACACTCAAGTTAAAGGTATAAATACAACACCCAAAATAAGTTGGAGTCCTTATTTTGCTTAACGAGTTATACATAGGGAGGACATGTTTTTAGTTTGGTACAAGGGTGCTTAGTGAATGACTAATTCGCTTAATGAGTCTAGTCACAAAAAGCTTAGCTATTCATTTTCCTGTTTTGTCACTCAGCGAAGAGTCTATTTGCTCAACAAAATGAGCTAGAGCAGTTCGAACATTCTTATTTCCAAGGGTGCTTAGCCAGTATCCAATTTGCTTGGTGATCCTTGGCGAGATTTCTAAGAGTATTCAAATTTTAAGATAATTGTTCAACGTGTGTTGCCCTTGCTTGATGAATTTATGATCTTTTTGAGTTTTCAAGATCCTCACTCAGAAAACATTCAAGTTGTTCAACGATGTCCATTACTTTTCCAAATTTCTTACTAAGTTTTTTAGCATGCTTAGTAAGACATACATCTCGCTTAGCAAACACTCATACAATTCACAAAATTATGATCCTCACTCAGCAAACACTCAAGCCGCTTAGCTAGCTTTGTCATTTTCCAGATTTTTACACATTCATTTTCGAAGAACTTAGCGAGAAGTACTTCTTGCTTAGCAAATACCCATAAGATTTTCTTGATATAAGTCTTGTTCAATGAAAGAATATGAACAATTCAATAAAACTACACAATTTTTCATCAAAGCTACTCAAAATCACATCACAATGGTCTCAAAAAAAATCCCATCAGAAACTTCATTCCAACAAGGAATCAAAATTTCATAGATTTTCATGCAAAGTTCATCATATTAAAAAATATGACAACAAATCACATTCTAGTACATTATAACATATTCCTATGCATTAAACATAATTTCTAATCATCATATAACATATTTCAAATGTTAAAACACATAGAGGCAAACTTTCCTTAACTAGAGTAAAGATTGGAATGAAAACTTTAGTAAAAAGACTTACAAGATTTCAACAAAGGTGTTTTGAGTTTGGGATGAATTTCTCAATGAAAAGAGGGACTAAACTCAAATTACCTAGCTAAGGGATATTTAAAAAAGGGGTTAATGAAACCTAAAACAAATGGGTTAAAGAGGGATTTATTAACCAAGAGATTAAGCAAAGAATGAAAAAGTGGTTTTTACCACAATTGGTAAGTATGTTGATTGAATATAACTTGCCATAATTGGGTGGTGTTACTTTTTAATTTCATACCACAAATGGTAAAGTAATTATCTATATATGATATAATCATCTTTTATAAAAAAGAATGAAAAGTTAATTGCTGACTAACCTCAATTGATGTGTTAGTTACATTATAAAGTGTATCGATGATACTATGTTACTAGCTCGCGATGTTTCTTGACTTGATCATTCACCCCCTTAGAATAAGACATTACCTTAATAAACATGTGTTAGATTGTTTTGATCTAATTCAAGATTTTATAAAAAAAAAAAACATATAAACATTTCTTATTAAGTCTTTTTGTTGAGTTAAGTTTAATTTAATTTTGTAATTATTTCAATAATTTAATTAATCACACAAGAGAAAGCATGATGTTACACTTAGACAAAAACACAAGTTGACTTAGAAGGGTTATGCATATCAAATTAAATCTTAGACAAAGATGAGATTAAGAATCATAGTTGTTGAGAGGCCTAATGACTAATATATCATTGTGGGAAAGACCTACACCTCTCATAGTTCTCTATTGTGATTCACAAGTTATAATTAGTGTAGCTAATAATAATGCTTATAATGGTAAGAGAAAACACATATGTAGGAGACATAATGTTGTTAGAAACATAATTAAAACGATGATATCTTACTTAAGTACGTGAAAAATGAGAAAAATCTTACATATCCTTTTTATAAAAGGATTATCCAAGGAAATTGTCTTAGATATGTTGATTTGGTGAACTTAAAGCCTTAACTAGTTGAAAGTATGGTGGACAACCAATTAGTGATCAAAAGAAGCAATATGAATATATATCCTTATGCACTACACTTCTCATCCCTATGCCATGCAAATATGCTTGATGTGAGGTTAAGTCATGAACTTTTAATAGATACATAGTCTTTAATATGGGTGGAGCTATAAAAATGCACTTGATGTACCTACATACGTGTGAAGACACATGCCACCTTCCTCGAAAGACTTAGATTATCTTTCTATAACACTCATGAGCAACCCAACATTCAGATATATAAAAATCTAAATTATTGTGAAAAGATTTAACTCGAAATTATCATGATTTTAAAGATAGAAATGTATGTTGTAAGAGTCTCGTCTTAAGTCAAGTTAAAAAATAATTCACTTTTTAGACATAAAATGTTATACCTTACTTCAATGTATGTTAATTCAATCCTCAAAATAATAATGCCTAATGCCTAACTACAAAAATCTTTCCTTAGATATTGTGAAAATAATAACATGTAAGTATTATTTTTTTTCTATAACTTTCATTAATACTTTTAAAGATTATTAATTACTTTATCAACGTTCTTATTACAAAATTATAAATTTGTGTTTTGAAATATAGAAAACTGTTTCTCAATTTTCATCACTTCCCTTTCTCTTCTATTATTTTTCAAAATATTATTTGATAGGATTCAATGTGGCTAATGCACGAGTACAAACATGTTAATGTGTAAATTTTAGAAAAAAAAAATCAAATATCAAATTATATAGAAAGTTCGCCAAAAAAAAACTTCAGACTATTACCACAACACAATATTTTTTTCATTTTTTTTCTAATAATATTCCTAACATTACACCGTGAAATTATGTAGCATTGACTTACGCATCTTACACCAGAGTTTGTTTATTTTATTTTCAAAAATTAATTTCTCTCACTCGTCACTGAGTATACATTTTAATACAAAATTTTAACCGAGATAAATTAAGTTACACATCTTAATTACATTCAACTATTCTAACTTAAAAATAAAGGGAGTATTACGTGTTTAGTAGAACCATGTCTATTTGCTGTTTGAGTCTACTTGGTTTAAATAAATGACTTTCTTTTTATAGTCAAACCATGTTTATTATCCAGGATTGGCTATGGCTAATGTTGCACGGAGAGGTCATGGTGATTTTATTATTTTCTTTTTATTTCCATTATTGAAGAACATCATAATTTAACTTAAGAATTTGGTTTGAGCTTTGAGTTAGAGGATATGACTTCAGCAATGGAGAATGAAATTTTCGTTTTATGATTGATTTTAGTGTTTTATTTATTTTATTATTATTTATAAGTATCTATAATGTTCACTATTGACATGATGTTTTCTTATTCATAGATAATTTATTTTACGAATTAATATTTTATTAAATTTAAACTCGTATTTTTAACACATTAGAATCAACCTAGTGAGGAGGTATGAATAATTTATATGAAATTTTAGATTTAAATTTCGTTGTAGCTATTGTTTACTAAAAAAAAATTCATATTATATACTTAAATAAAAACTGTTTACTGTTGTGGGAATATGGGCTTACAAACAGGTAGTTTTGGGTGATGGTGTCATGAACCCGATGACAAAATGGGCTATTTTCTTTCCCCTGGGCCTAGCCTTACTATAATGTTGGTGAATGTGTTAGGTGATGTTGTGCTATGGTTTTGTACTTCTGTTGTGGGACAGTGTTAATTTCTCATTTGCTTGTGTTACTCAATAAATAAGCAGACTACACCATTTTGAAAAATAAGGATGAAAAGTAATTTTTTTATCCCTCATTTCTCTTTTTCTCTCTCTATGTATATAATAGACTGCACATATTGAAATATAAAACTAATTATGATTTAGGTTTTATTTTATTTTTTTATAAATATTTATATGATAAAAAAACAAAAAGGTAAGTAAATTAATATTTTCTTATAATTTAAAATTAACTCTTGTAATTAAGCTTTTGAAAAAGTTAAATGAGACCATTTACATAAAAATAAGTATATGAACTAATTTTAATTTATGAGAAAAATTCAATCATTTATCATAGGTTTTTATAAAGAAATTTATTTAAACATGATTTTATTAATTTTATTAATTATATTTAGCATGTCAAATAAGACTATTTTTAACAGTTTAAAAATTTGTTTGACGAAATTGAGGCATTTTGTAATCAAATTTTATTTTACTAATTTATATTTCATAAGCTATATATTAGTTACTTTAATTAGTTTATAATTTATAAACTTGTACTTTATTATTTTCTTTCACTTTTATCCTTACTATTTTAATACACTTCACCTTTTATCTTCTCTTCTTTATTATTTTTTGGGCTTATTATTTTACATATAATACTATTTATTTTAATTATTATACTATTTATTTTTTATTTTTTAATAAAACATCTTATCTTTTAAAAAAATCGAAAACTACAATTATCTAAAATATTTTTGCCCATGAAACAAAAATAAAATTTATATAAAAATTATATAAATACTTTTTACGTTATTTTATATCTAGAACTATTTCAATAACTAATTTTAGTAAATATTTTTATTTTACTAACTTATAAATCCTAAGCTAACTTAGCTTAAAGTTCTTTGTTATTCATATCTAAATCAAGCTTATAAATAATAGTGATGAAAATTTTGATTCTATTTTTATTTTCGAGATCACTGACTACATTGATAGTCATTTGTTTCCATGATTTATTTTGTAATCATAGTTTTTCTAGTTACTCTAATTAGGATGTCGATGATTTAATTTTTTTCTAATTACTCTAATTATAAAATTCATTAGGATTTATTATTTTATCTTTTACTCAGACTCCATTTATATAAACAATGTACATAGATAGGTGAATACCATTGTAAAAATATTATTTCTTCTCTTTCAATATGATATTAAAGTTATCTCAACTCTAACCAAGAATGAGTATTATATATGTGAAAATGACAAAAAAAAATTATTGTTAAAAGATAAAACAGAAGACAGAAAAGCAACAAGAATCAAAACGATCACGATAAAGAAGAAAAAATTGTGTTGATTGATATAAAAAAATAATATATTCATATCTTTTATGAAGACGCACACAACTCAAAATTACAATAAGGTTGTTTGTTGTGTAAGTAAGGTTAGAGTTATATTTGATAACGTTACTTTTGGAAAACAATTTGGTTTATGATTATGTTTGTGGTGAAGCTAAAAAAGGTATTAATGGTTAAAAAAGGATAGTTTGTAAACGGTGACAGAGAATGAATGAGACTTGGCACATATTATTAATAATTAATTGAGAAATATAAAAAGGAATATGAAGGCAGAGTGTGTAGTGGTGCTGTCTGTAATAATTGCATCTTTATTGAGTTCCGTGTCATCTGAGTGACATCGATCCATGCCACCAACACTCCATGTCAGATGTGTCCTTAGACCACTTTTTCTTTTGAACCTCTCCCTTTCCGAATGCCTTCTACGCTCCAACATTGACCCCCCCACTTCCTTCCTCATTCTTGCATTATATATCATATTGCCCTACGTCTCACATCTTTTTCTTTTCAACCCATTTTCCTACTCCATCCTATCTATCTATCCCTAACATATCATAAGAGTAAATGTTAGGTTAAGGTGATTTTCACTATCTCATGCATACAAATATGTGACCAATTTTTAATCATTATTCTTATCTAGTCTAGTATAAAAACGCCTACAAATAAATCCGAGCAAATATTATTAGAGGAAATAATATATGTATTTATAGTGCAAAGAATTTTTATTCTATCATCTACTCGCTTTATATTATATATAAAGTTGGTTTGACTTTAATCTCAAGGAGTTAGTTAAGTAAAATAAAATTCAATGTTGTATGTTTAAATAGGATTTCATTCTCCTTTTAAATTTATCCAATAAAAAAATAAATAATCATCTTAAAATCATGCTTATTATAATTTTTTATTGATAAATTACTTACAATAAGAATGCATCGAATTAAACTCACTTGATTATTCTTTCAAAATTCATATGATATGATATACATAAACAAAAGAGAAGTTTATGTTTGAACTTTGAAGTTCATTGGCAACATATGAAACTCTTTAATTAACAGTTTTTATATAAAAAAAATTTAAAGCAATACAACAGACACAGTTACGGATGCAAACTTGATTTATTGTGTAACTGTGTGATTAATGGGCACTATTAAAGCCATAATTGTAGCGTTTGGTTTTGGTCATTTCAATTGAAAATCGAAACCCAATAAAGCAAGTTGACACAGGCACAGCCCTGTTGTTTCAGTTTACAGAATTTACCACTGGACTCGGTCTTTTTGTAACGTAACGTGTCAACGTCCAAGGCCAACAGTGGTACTTGATTAGATAATTACATGTGAATATGAGGTCTGAATAGTGTAGTGTGTAGTGTATATAGTGTATAGTAAATAGTATTATAACGCAAAAGCCAGAAACAAAAGCAGCCAAAAAGCAAAAGATAGCTCAGCACTGGTAAGAAGACCATAAGCTGGCTAGTAGCTACTAATACACACACAGCACATGTTATGAAAACGAAAAGAAAAAGCTATATTGTATGTATGTGATGGCATGGCATTTGTGAATAATTGAATGCCATGGTGAGGGCCTTTTGGGGTGTTTACTTCAAAATATTCCTGAACCAGCAATCTACCGTACGCATCATTTGATAGTTTAATCATCAACAGCCACAGCACAGGTCACAGTTTGTGTTGCTGTTCCTGAAACATACACAGCTCAGGCAGCAGGAGGAGGAGTTGCCTTTTTCTCAACTCTCCTCACTCTTTCTTCTAACAGATAGATAGAGAGAAAGATGGTTTCTGAACCCTCCCTCTCTTCTTCTAAACGCTCTCCAGCTACTCCTAAGTTCTGCAACTCATTCACTACTAGGTACTTCAGCAACACCCTCATATCCTCTCTTTTTGTTTCTTATTTGACTATGTTATGTATTTCTTGTGGGAGTGTAGTATGTACTAGTCTGTCTTTATTTCATTTGATATAGTAGATTAAGAATGTGACTTCATGTGCTTGTTTTGCCAGTTTTCCTTTTCATTCTAGTTCCATCTTACTGGTGTTGAGATTGAAGTATTTGCTTGTTGATTGTACATTTGATAACTTGGTTTGTCCTTCACCTGGGTTTTATTGATAAAGGATATACATATTATCCAACACAAATTTTATGGTTAGATGTTTTGGAGTTTTTGAGCTAGAGAGAGAGATTATCTAAATTCTTGGGAAAATTCAAGGTGAATTGCATGCTTATAGACAACATTCTTGACGCAGTTATTGTCAACTCTTGTTTCTTTGGTTGTGCAAGTTTTTAGTTAGGGGTGGAAGGAATCAAAGGATGCTTTGGTTTTCTGAATCCATGCCTCTGTGACAGTTGTCATGTCATACTGCTATTTTTTTATTGCAGGATTTTTGCTGATGTTGCTGGTGACATTACCATTGTCGTTGATGGGGAGTCGTTTCTACTGCACAAGGTAAATATTTCAAGATGCGGTTGACAACCACTTTAAACATTCATGAGCTTGTTCTATTTGTCATTGAGTTGTAAGTTTTATGTGGTAAGTTGTAGTCATTAAAATGTGTGTCTCATTCACCAGATACTATGAATTGGAATATATTGAACAGTATGTCCAGAATCCACAGTATGCTAACAAGTAAATAAAATCAACCACTATTTGCCAAAAGTCATGCCTACTTTATGATATCAAAGAAAAAGTTGATAACTTCTATTTGGCTTATTGAGTGCAAAATAGCTGCATCAGTTAACTCAACAACTCAATACTATTCAGATATGTCTTTGAATTAACAGAAGCACTAATTAAAACTAATCTTGTTACTTTGTGCTGGTTCATGAAGTTTCCCTTGGTGACCCTAAGTGGGAAGATCCGGAAGATGGTTGCTGAAGCCAAGGGTTCCAATGTTTCAAACTTGGAGCTCCTCAACTTTCCAGGGGGACACCAGACATTTGAACTTGCCATGAAGTTCTGCTATGGGATGAACTTTGAGATTACAACATTCAACGTTGCCCGGCTTCGCTGTGCAGCAGAGTACCTGGAAATGACAGAAGAATACCGGGAGCAAAACCTCATCTCAAGAGCAGAGATTTATCTGAATGATATTGTCTTTCAAAGTCTTCAGAAATCAGTGGAAGTGCTATCCACCTGTGACATGTTACCTCCAAATATAGTGGATGAAATTGAAATATCAAATGGATGCGTGGAAGCCATTGCACTGAATGCTTGCAAGGAGCAACTAGTTTCTGGTTTATCTAAATTAGACTGCGATGGTGAATCTAGAGAGCTAAAGGAGGATTGTGTTGCATGGTGGGTTGAAGATCTATCGGTGTTGCGTATTGATTACTTCCAGAGAGTTATATGTGCCATGGGAAGAATGGGGGTGAGATCAGACAGCATTATTGCATCACTGATGCATTATGCTCAATCATCATTGAAGGGTATTGGAAAGTGTCAATTTTGGAATCCATCAAGGACAAACTCAAGTCCAACCAGTGTAGAGAAGGACCAGAGGATAATTGTGGAAACTCTTGTGAGTCTCATGCCGACAGACAAAAGCTCTTCCATTCCATTGACTTTTTTGTTTGGCATGTTAAAGATGGCTATCATGTTGGGTGCCACCATTCCCTGTAGGCTTGAGCTTGAAAGGAGGATTGCATTGCGGTTGGAAATGGTCTCACTAGATGATCTGCTTATACCATCTCTACAGAGTGGGGACTCCTTGTTTGATGTTGATACAGTTCACAGGCTACTGGTGAATTTCTTGCAACGGGTTGAAGAGGAAGAAACTGAAGATTATGGGTATGAATCTGATGGGCTTTGTTCAGCTGGCCATGGTTCTCTGCTAAAAGTGGGGCAGCTTATTGATGCTTATTTAGCAGAAATTGCTCCTGATCCCTACTTAAGTCTACAGAAATTCGTTGCTTTGGTTGAGATACTTCCTGATTATGCTCGTGTTATTGATGATGGCCTTTATAGAGCTGTGGACATTTATTTGAAGGTAAATTTGCTTGAACTATAGGCACGTTGGGTGCTCCCTAGTTAAACCTCATTCTCAATCATCCAACAGTTACACATGCAAAACTAACCAGTTTATTGTGTTTGTTATTCACGTGAGTTTGATAGACTTGCAAACTTAAATAACAATTTGTGATTGAATATTACATAAAAATTTTATGATACATATATAATTTGAAAAAATAAATTATATATTAATAATATAAAACAGTTTTATACAGTCATCTAGTAACAAATTACTATATATGATAAATTTATTTGTTAAGTTTTACAATAACCATCTTAAAAATCATATCAACAATCCTATGTGATTAGATTACAATATAAAGTTATTTTACACCATTAATGTACGTCTATTAAACATTATTCTATTTATTTTCCTTCTTCGGGTTAACAATAGCAATTCTTTTTGCTCCTTGTTCAGGCACATCCAGCACTAACAGAACAAGAGTGCAAGAAGCTTTGCAAGTTGATAGACTGTCAGAAGCTGTCTCAAGAAGCATGCAACCATGCAGCCCAGAATGACAGACTTCCACTGCAGATGGTGGTGCAAGTCCTATACTTCGAGCAGCTGCGATTGAAGAACGCGTTGTCAGGGAGTTCAGGAGACGGGCTGCTGTCACAGAGAATAAGCAGTGGTGTTCCGAGTGCAGCCATGTCCCCTAGGGACAACTATGCTTCTCTGCGGAGAGAGAACCGGGAACTGAAGCTGGAGATTTCAAGAATGAGGGTGAGGCTGAGTGAGTTGGAGAAGGAGCAGATGTTCATGAAACAAGGCATGATTGATAAGGCAGGAAATGGAAGAACATTCTTCACCTCACTTTCTAAGGGTATAGGGCGAATTGCAATTTTTAGCGGCCAAGGTGGAGGAAAGCGCCAGAAATCAGGTAGGAAGTCTCGGGGTTCAGAGGGGAAAACTGGTAGGAGTAGGAGACACTCTGTCTCATAGATATTGTTCTTCTTCTTGCTAAGCTTTTACAGCACTCTCTATTATACCTTATCAGGTGATCACAACGTGTAAATGAGTTTTCTCTTCATCCTTGGTCATTAGTTGGCAGATGAACTTGAATATCCTCCACATTCTCTCTTCTTCTTCCCTGCTGTATATGATTTCAGCTACTGAGGTAAGGTTGTACACTACGCAGTGAAACTGCTTGTTGCAGTGACACCAACAGAAGCTTCATCAAACACCACATTTCAATGTGTAGCATCACCTTGTCCTAGGGACACAGTTAAAGCACCTCCTTACTTTCTCTCACTTTCACGCCCTAACAATGTAACATTTGCAACCAAATACTCAAATGATTCACCTTAGGTTTAAGTTTCAGTAACTTGTGGCAAGATAAATCCTATGTTAGCTTGTGGATGTCTATCGGTGGCGCAAACAGTAACTGTTTTCGTCCCTTCTGCCCAAAAACTCATTATTTGCAGCATGCTTCAAACATTAAAAATCTTGATATATGTATTGTTCTCCATTGTCTACGCAAGGAAACAAATATATCTAACGACTTAATTTTCAATCTTGTTCTTGGACAGTCGAATTTTAAGTTTCTGATTTTTCTTTCAAGAAAAATACCCCACGAATCTGCAATAATCATCAATGAAAGTCACCATGTAACGAATAGGATACCCTTTCACTCGTCCAAATATAGACAAGTGGACTAACATCATCACAAATCCAAACATATAAATGGACTAGCCAATGACTCACTAGCTTAAAACTTGGTATCTTGGCATCTTACACATGCAGTGTTTTCCCATAATTGAGACTGGGGAAAGTTGCTCGAGTATCTGATTTCTCTAGGTCACAACCTCAAGTGTATGGAGCTCCAATGTTCAAGTTGCGTGTGCCATAAAACAATCGTCACATTCTTTCAAGTCTTATTGATGTGCTGACCGGACACTGCAGTTTGCAAAGATTACCTAGACAACCTCCAGACGATATAAAAAGAAAAAAAATATAAATAACAAGTTAATCAAGTCACTGAACTAGTAGTTAACAGTAAACTACTTACCAATCACTTCGAGTCCAATATAATTACTAGTCTTCCAATTCAACCAAAATTATTTCAATGAAACTATATTTGATAAAACTAATGCACATCATAGTAGTAAAATGGAGAAAACTATTTTATTTCCTGTGCACAAATATTATGTCAGTAACCATTTCAACAGTTAGTCCAAAAAACACTAAGAGAACATATTTCAATATGCAATGAATAAAGCTCAGCCATAAATTAATTGGCTCTGAAACAAGTTTCATAGAAAATAAATGTAATCAGATACAACACCCTAGGACGGTCAGTTTTGGTATGCGCACAATGTTTGAAAAATTGTGTGCGTATGTATATATTTTCTGTAAGGCAAAGTGTACCCCTATAATGAAAGTCTGCCAGCTAGAATTCCACCAAATATGATAGCTCCAAACCACTTATTTGAGACAAATCTGAAGGGAAAAAAACAAAGCAAAGAAAAAGGAGCAGAGTCGGTTCATAACGTTCAAATTTAAGAGAATAAAATTAAACAAAATACAGTAAGCTAATTGATACATCATAAGTTTTCGAACATATTGGAATCGATCAATGAAACACAAAGTAATTAACAAAATTATTGAGCAATCACTGAATTTTGAAGGGGTTCTATATTTGAGGTCTGCGGCGGGTATAAGTATGCTATCAATTTTTTGTAGCAAAGCTATATAATTTATTCTTTGAAAAACTAAAAACGAAATTTGAAGAAGTTTATGACAATCTCAAAATTGCTTTTCCATGGTACTATTGGCCATTAAAAAGAACTTTTTGAAGCTCCAACAAGACGGTCTAGCCAATAAAATCAAGATTCGAGATCCTTTCAAAAGGTGCTTTTTGATAATTAAATCATGAGTTTATGCAATGGACCTCCCTAACATACTTCCTATTGCAATCAGCGCGTGATGAAAGGTCGACTGTCCATATTTGCCAGCCTAAATGTCCAGATGCAACTGCCAGAGAAGCATAATACGGCCAGCCTGCTCCACACAAATGAATCAGGAGATAGAAACAATTGTTGTAATCCAAACAGTCATGAAAAAAAGAGAACAGAATGATACCTATTTCGGCATTAAATCCACTAACAGCAAGACCACTGAGGCATGCAATCCCAAACCCAGTAATCCACTCCTTCGTTGAATCACCAAAGCGCAAAGCTGTTGATTTAACTCCCACTTTCAGGTCATCTTCTTTATCCTGAATGCCAAGGTTATAAATATTCTTAGACACTCAAAGAATTTTGATTGCATTGCCTTAAACGAAAGATTCAAGTGGAGGATGCCAAGCAGTCTTGTCATTGTTCTACTTTTTGTTTCACAAAAACTTAACTGTTAAATAGACAAGACAATCATTTGAACATGGTTAAAAATTTATACCATGATTTTTACACCTTCCATATTGAAGGAAAGCATAACTAGCCCATTAGCACGGAGAAATTCAGCAATGCAAAAAAGTCATGAAGGTACACCACACAAATCATATTCATAGGGAATACATCTTACAAGAAGCAATACTGTTTTACCTGATGTGCATAGATAGTATCATACACAAGAGTCCAAAATACTCCAGAGGCATAAAGCGGCAGCACAATAGATGGGTCCAGACTTCCTTTAACTGCTGCCCATCCCAACAAAGCCCCCCAATTAAAGGTCAACCCAAGAAAGGCTTGAGGCTAACCAATTTAGTTACAAGAGAGCACCACATAACAGCATAATGAGATCATGCATCAGAATAATAATAAAGAAATAAGATAAGAATAAAAAACTAGAAATGAAGAAATTCTTACCCAAAATGTAAACCTCTTCATGAGGGGATAGGAGAAGACAAGCAACAAGGATGAGGCACCCAAAACACGGCTGCAAAAAAAGTACACAAGCCAAAGAATAAAAATATAAAAATTTAGCAAAATTCACTGTTCAAACTTTATATTGATTTAGTTGTGCTTGCATAACATGGACTCAAGCGGAAGGATGCATGGCACTTGCAAGCCATGTGAAGAAGCAAAATTAGGACATGTTTACTTTGAGAAAATATTTTCTATTTTCATTTCTTACATACACTTCTAATTTCAAAAATGTCACATTGCTTTCATTTTGTTTCTGTATAAAAAATCTGTCTAGGAAACAATGAAACCAACTTTTTATTATTTTCACTTATTCCTATGCAAATGTTTGAAAACAAAAAAAAATAAAATGCATATTTGGTGTTGCCAGCTTTGCTGATCAGGGTTGCACAACCACAATCGAGGACATGCAACACAGATCATAGTTCCAGCAAGGAAGGTTCTATCTTTGCATAACTAATTGAGATATTACAAACTTAAGTGTCTAAACACTAAAGCACCAACATAACAAAGATAGACCCACAGTGGAAATTCAAAATTAACACTAACCTATAATTATTCAGTTGTAGAAGAATCCCAAGACCCAAAAATAATTGAAAACCAAGAAAACAAAGTCCTTGAAATGGTGTCAAAAGACCACTTGCCACAGGTCTTGACTTTGTACGTTCTACCTGCATTATACAATGTCATTCAGAACATAAAATCTAAGAACAGTTATGATGGGGAAAACAAAGTGAAACATTTCTGAAAAGGCTAAAGGGAAGAAGTTCAACACCACATGCAATCATATGATTAGTAAATATGAAGTGTTTTTACTAAAACAAAATCACCAAGGTAATGTCATAGCAATAAAATCAAATTAAATAAGATAGGTGTTAGAGCCTCAAATGGGCTATGGTGTCAGAAGGGAATTGAGCTCAACAATTGTCTCATGGGCCCAAAGTTTGGAAGGTTTACACTAGAAGGAATATAGGGAAGACAGAGAGGAATAATGAGCTGGCAGTAAGAGAGAAAGGGAAGGAGGGAGTTAGTTACTGGGTGGTGGAATGTGATTTTGGAATATAGGAGAGAAGGGGAGATAGGAGAGGGTATCCTTGTACATCATTTTGTTAGTTATAAAGAGAGCAGTAGCTCTCTATAGGAACAGAGCTTTGACAATAGAGACCCTATTCTACTGAATTTTCCTTAATCTGAATAATTCGTATAGCATCTTGCTTATCCGTTCTTGCTATATTTCTTTCATTTTTGTTGTTGGATTCAGTTTGTATCAATAGCATCCTATGTCTCCAGTGTTAACCTAATGGATACAAAATAGTGAGTTAAATTAATCTGAACTTTTATCATATACAGCCATGCCCATTAGGCACTGGTTCTTGCAAATCTTTAGGCATGGAACTATATCTGCTAGGCCCTTTGGTTCAACCTAAATCTTAATCCAATTCTCCTATCCATCACTTAGACTACACAATCTAGTGACTGCAACTTTTTTATCAATAAAAAAAGTTCAATAACAGGAAGGTTACATAGGAAGAAAGAAGGACAAGAGAAGGTCAGGAAATCCCCCTTTATCAAGCAAAAAAAAGGTAGGGGTGGGGGACAAGCAAAAGAATATAGGGAAGTTCCATGCAGGTAAATTGATAAAATTGAACCATATTTGAAACATGATGGGTAAGGAGAACAAAAGTTATTTGTAATATGAATTATAGAAAATAAAGATGATCCTACAAGCCATATGAAATGTTAAAGCATTAGACTTGGCATGACTTAGCTTTCATTCTTCTATCGGTATCTCAATTATATTAGTCAAACACATCCATCCAAATACACACCCTTGTTATAGTAATTTGCAACACAAAATTACTGTCTTAGTAACTCCTATCAAAATCAAAGCAACCAAAAAGAAGTAACAATATTTACCATTGTATCAATATCCCGATCCAGGAGATCATTAATAGTACATCCAGCACCTCTTAAAAGCAAAGCCCCAGAGCCAAACAGAGCCAACATTTTAAAATCAGGAAGCTGACCTGGGGTCGTGGCCAAGGTAATTGACCTAAGGCATGAAAATTAGAAACATTAAAAAACAGAGAAAATAACATTTTAGGTGTGCTTGGTTTCACAATGTGGGGGCACTATTGGTGCGTTTAACCTGATGCCACAAGTTGTAACTTCCCCACCCATTGCCAATCAGACATAATAGCAAACACACACTAAATCAACAGAATAATCATGTAGGAATTTATAATTGATCAGGAGTGAAAGAAGATGAATGTAGGCATATAACAATTATGTTGCAATAAATAAAGTTGCACATTAGATTACAAAAATAGGAGTTTCCTGGCCTTTAAAATTTCCTCAACTCATTATCGATGTCACAGGTGTTACAACAATTCAATATCTACATATTTCCAAGATTAAATAATACACGCAGCAATAGTTTAAAAGTCTTTTACACTATCATCTAATCACAAGGTTGTAAGTTTGTTGGCTTTTTATAATAATTGCTCTAAAAGTCATACCAAAGATAATATTAATTAGTTGATGGTACAAAAACTTTTACACTGACAGGGCATGCTTATTAAACTCTATTTCCTATTAGCAATCAAGTTCATGAGAAAATAGGCAATGTAGTGACAAACTATCAACCAATCAAAAATCATCATATATGATAATTTTATTGATTTTTACACTAACTCCGTAAAAGTCATTTTATTGACAGCGTAAAAACCCTTTATACAGATAGTGCATAAAAATTAAACTCCAAATTCATCTGTGTTTTGTGAATGTGAAAGCATGTATTCATAATATTAGTAAATAAAAATCCTTACCACATACATGGCCATAGAAGTAACCATGTCCCAATTGGCTTATCAAGGCGAGCAAGGCGAGCATAGGGCTGAAGCTGGCTAGGCAAGTACAAGTCGATCCAAGAAGCGTCCCCTCCACCACTACTACTCACATTACTACTTTGGTCCCTATTCTCCTTTGAAGGACACGTAGACAGGTGTGCAACAAGGTGGAAATTTGAGAGAGACCCAACGGTTTTACGAAACTCAAAATTGTAATTCTGGAGTTGGGGTGGCTTGAATGGGGGATTTAGAGTGGGGTTTTGGTTTACAAATTGTTGAGCGGAGGTCAAAGGATTGAAGATGGCGGGGTAAAGAGATACGGAAGAAGAAGAAGGTATGAGAAACCTACGCGAAACACGGAAGATCAAAGCCGATGCCATTTTCTCAAATGCAACTTTTCAAATAGAGAACCTGATGAGCCAACATTCATGAAAACTGGTTACTCTATAAACAAGGACATTTTCCACTGGTTACTCTAACAGTGACTACTCAAGAGCAAGGGTGATGATAGAAAAAATAAGGGTTAAGTTATACAATTCGAGGCCACGACTTTAAGCTAATCATTCTTTTTTTTTTTTTTTTTTTTACATAAGTCATTCTTATTTGCAATTTGCATGTCGAGGTTTTCAGTTTAAAAAAAATTAATAATTAGTAATTTACAGAAAACGGACATTGCCTGTAATTACTAAATTTCCTTATGGCGGTAACAGAATTTGTAAAATAATTGGAAAAGGCTTCAGGTTCAGCTAAGAGCGAATAGATGAACAACGAAAACCAATGGAGAAGAGAAAACGAGTTGCGTAGGACATACCTTAAAGTGCGCAGGACATACCTTAAAGTGCACCTAACTCTGACCTAACCGTCTCGCTGGCATCGAATCGCTGAAGAAGAAGAAGAACGTCGGAAATCGCGCCGTCGCCGTCGCCGTCGCCGTCGTTAAGGAGGCTGTGATGCGGCGTCGAAATTGGGGATGGATAAGGCTGTGCGCGTACTGAGTAGGAAAGTCAAAAATGGACCAAACCCAATGATGTGGATTGGACCAACATTCTAAGGCCCAATAAGTTACTGATTTGGGCCAATATCCAAAGGCCCAAGATTTAGTGATTCTCCCCACTCTCTCCCACCATCATTTATTTTATTTTATTTTATTTTATTTTATTTTATTTTATTTTATTTTATTTTATTTTCACTTATGTTCCATTCAACCAAAATTTATTTCCGGGTATATAAATACAAAATGAAGACTAACTTCTTTTTTGTATAAAAAAATTAACAAAACGTAAACTAGTTTTTGTTTTGTTAAATTTTTTAGATTTTCGTACATGATAAAAATTAATTTTCAAAAAAGACATTTTCGTAAAATAAAAATTGAGAATGTAAAGACATTTCGAAATTTAATTTTCGGAACACTGAAATATCTTTCAAAAACTTTTTTTACAACATAAATATCATTAATGTGGATTATCGTTTCGGTAATTAGTTTTAAGAAGACATTTCGAAAATTAGTTTTCGGAACACAGTGAAATATCTTTCAAAAACTTTTTTTCTAGAACATAAATATCATCAATGTAGATTAACGTTTAGGTAATTAGTTTCCAGTAGACATTTCATATTCTGGTCCTCTTTTACTATATTCTGGGCATACTATTCCAAAAATTAGTTTTAAAAATATATAACTAAGCAACTTTTACAAAGTTGGATATTTGTAGGGCCATTATTTATGGATGTAACTTGGAGTTCAACTGTGTTTGATGGAGTAAACATGTCAAATAGTTGGATTTAATTGAAGTAAGCAATGATTTGTTTTTAAAGAAGGTGGATGTGAATCCTCTACATATGTTGGTTGATTATAATAGAGTATTCCCTAATAGAGATAACTGAATTCAATGTCAACGCATTATTATTTTTTTATGTTATAATTATTTCAATATTGTAAAGTCATACAATGTCTATTCACTTTAGGTTTTTACTGTTTGGAATGATTTATTTAATTCAGTTTGAAACATCGGGAGAAAGTGTAAATTTATTATTGTCATAGAGATAACAAGTGCACGAGGAATATGAGAGACTGATAACATTGGAATGCAAAAGAGAAAAAAAAATAGAGCATACAAGCATGAGTTAGCTTGCAAAGTGACTAGAAGTAAAGTGTGAATGCAATTTTATACTAAGAGGGAGAACTTTGAGAAATAGTTAAGGATGAAAACATAATATTGTAGCTTATGAATTTTCACAATCATGATGTAGCATAAACATTTAAGGGTGATGAGAGTCATACATTTAAGGATTAAAAATGATATATATATATATATATATATATATGTGGAGATAGATAGAAATAAGAACAAAAATTGAATTTTTTTTCTCTCCTTATTTGAATGAATGAGAGTAGAAATAAATAAATTGTATGAAAAATATTTTATACTAATTAAAAAAATAATTTTTTCCAAAGGAATTTGATTTTTTTATCCATTATTTTCTTCTTAACATAAAAATATTGTTTTTAATTATATTGTAAAAATTTAATTTAATTTTTTTAAGAAAAAAAATTAAGTGAAAGAGCTTCTCTTCCTCATTTTTCTCCCTTAATTTCATGTCATTTTTTTATCTCACCAAAAATATTCTTCATTCATATTTCTCTCATTAAACAAAAAGTGAAATTTGATATTTTCCTTCTCCTAATGACATCATGTGATCAATCTTACTTGGTGGAATAAGACTTGTTGTTATTGTATCTTATTTTCTTTCTCTACATTTTTTTTCCTCTCACTCAAAATATTGGGAAAAAAACTCACACAACAAGAATAGTTGAATATGGGAACACAACACAAAACACTTTAGAAAAAACAATAAAAAGACAAATTCAATGTAGTTCAACATCTTTTGCCTATGTCCATGAAAATGCTCAATTAAATAGTGTTTTACTATCTCAAATAAAGATTATAAATTATTTACTCAAACTTGAACAAACCTCATCAAATAGTGTATCGTTTTATAAACTCAAGTTTCTCATTTAAGAGTTACAAGAGATGATAAACACTCTCTCACAATAGACTTATCCACATCTTAGACCCCCCTACATTTCTTCTACATAGGTATATGACCTCTCTTTAGGTTGGAGGTGTCTATTCTTATTTCACAAACCTCTATTTTATAATGGTGATAAATGACTTCTAAAGACTTCTTTTTTATAAACATTAATTAATTATTTCTTACAATTATAAGAGTCATCATTTAAAAAATTGTCACCACATGCATATCAATAGTTCCATTGTCAATTTATTGACTTTTATATTGTACATTGGAGTACTCATTTTAAAAAGTGAGACTTTCACTCTCCTAGGTGTATTAATAACTCTCCTTTAGGTTCTTTCTCTTTCCTCGTTACATAGTGATTTCCACACACAACTTTTGATAATGGAAATAGTTTTTTAAGATTTTACAAATCTTTTTAAATTTAAATTATTGTTATACAAGTATGATACTATCTTCAAATTTATAATTTAAATTAAATCATAATAATTATTATTATCTGCTTGAATGCCTACATGGCTCTAACCAAGGCGAGAGGCTAATGAAGAGACGATGATCGTTGCTTCATTGAGACAATGCACAAAGATGGTGACCAATTGGAAACCAATAAACAATGAGACAATATGCAAATAACATCGAGAGATAAGGGAGTCAATGGTGTATAAATAGCAGCTTCAAAGTTAGCATGTTATGTGGTCTATGATTGTTAGTAGTACATCTAGGCTCTAGCGTCAACTACATGCAAAGGACCATAGTTATGTCAAAAAAACACTTTAGTGATTTTATGACTAGGGTAATAAGGCAGAAGTTGAGCATGTATGAGATTTAGGGATCAAACGTCGATTGTCGATAAGGTTGGCTGGTAGGCCATTACTAGGTGTAGGTCATGTTCAAAATAGTTTTCAAGTTTTAGTTCATTGTATTAATTGATGTTATTTGTTGGAATTTTCCTACTCTTTTAACACTACAAAAAAAAGGTGTATTAGCGACGGAAATTCGCAACGGAAAAATAAGCGTCGCAATTGGCGACGACATTAGCAACGGAATATGCATATAAGAGAAGGATATACTTTTGCCACCGATTTAGCGACGGAAAATTTCACACAGAAAATAATAATTAAAAATTGACGAACATAGCGACCGATTTAGCGACAAAATGGTGGCAGCAACAACCTTTATTGTATGCGACCGAATTTGCGACGGAGTAATAGCTAAAATAAAAAATATAAATGACTTTAGTCACCAAATTAGCGACAGATAAATTGAAACCCCATGAGGTAGCTTTTGCCACCAATTTATCCACGGAAAGTTGGATTTTTTTAAGGAACAAACGTTTTTTTAGCGACGGAATTAGCCACCGAATTTAATAAATAAAAAATATATATAAAACAAAATATTAGCCACCGAATTAGCGACGAAAAAATTGAAAACCCATGAGGTAGCTTTCGCCACCGATTTAGCTACGGAAATCTGATTTTTTTTAAGAAAAAAAATGTGTTAGCGGCGGAATTAGCCACCAAATTTAATAAATAAAAAATATATACAAAAATATTAGCCACTGAATTAGCCATGGAAAATTGAAAATCCATGAGATAGCCTTTGCCACCGATTTAGCCACGGAAATCTGGATTTTATTGTAAGGAAAAAATGTTTTTTAGCGACAGAATTAGCCACCGTATGTAATATATATATATATATATACAAATAAAATTTTAGCCGCCGAATTAGCGACGGAAAAATTGAAAATCCACGAGGTGAAGCTTTTTTGCCACCCGATTTACCACTTGAATCCTGGATTTTTTTAAGGAAAAAACATTTTTAAATGATTTTAATTAATACCAATCGAATTTAATAAATAAAAAATATATACAAAAAAAAAAATTTAAACCAATTTAAGAACGGACAAATTGAAAACCCATGAGGTGGCGTATTTCACACCGATTTAGCCACTTTTAAATCTGGATTTTTTTAAGGAAAAAGAATGTTTTTAAGCGGACGGAATTAATCCAATCGATTTAATAAATAAAAAATATATATAAAACAAATATATTTGTTAAAAAAATTATAATATTTGTTTAATTTAATTATATATAATTTGATTATTTATGCAAATAATTGTTTGATGTGTAATTTTATATAAGCTCATTGATTCTATATATTTTGTAACTAGTGTATTGATTTTTATTTTAGAAGACATGAGGTGGGTGTCATGATTTTTTTAAATAAAGAAAATTGGTAAGTTTGTCTTTAAAATTAAGATAATTTCTACACTTATCCAAATAATAAGACGTTTAAGTTATTTATCAATTAAATTAGTAATTTAACTCTATATTTAAAGTAATTAGGATGTTCAAATTTATTTTACATGATGTGAGTGTTATTATTTTTTAAATAAAGTAACTTTTATAAATTTCTCTTTAAAATTAAGATGATTTCTATATTTATCCAAATAATAGTACGTTTAGTAGTTATTTATCAATTAAATGAGTAATTTAACTCTATATTACAAGTAATTAGGGTGTTCAAGTTTATTTTACATGATGTGAGTGTCATGATTTTTTAAATAAAGTAACTTTTATAAATTTCTCTTTAAAATTAAGATAATTTTTATATTTATCCAAATAATAGTACGTTTAGTAGTTATTTATCAATTAAATGAGTAATTAAACTTTATATTTAAAATAATTAGAGTGTTCAAGTTTATTTTACATGATGTGAGTGTCATGATTTTTTAAATAAAGTAAAATTAGTAAATTTCTCTAAATTAGTATCCCGTAATTATCCATGTATTACCGGAAATTCAATTGAAGCATGCGGGCTACCCACGTGTCTTGCGGAAGCGGAACGTATCTTGCGGAAGCGGAACGTATCTTGCGGAAGCGGAAGCAGGAGTTACTACCCTCCACGTATGGCACCGGAATTCAAGAAACGTGCCTGGATGCAATTGATATTCCGAAAACAGTAACAGTTTTCCAATTGATAAAAACGCATGCAATTGAATGCCCAGCAAATTGAATCCAGCAATTGAAACCGAAATCGCAGAACCGCATAAGCCAAAGCGAAACCGCCATTAAATCCAAAGTATCCATTTTGAATCCAGCCTCCAAATTGGAAACAAAAAATCCCAGCTTCAGATTGGAAACGTACTAATGCTCATTTACCATAACCGCTGAATGAACGTCATGGAACGATTCCAAATTGAAAATTGAATCCAATTCCAACCAAATTGAAATCGAAAGCTGGATCCACGGGACTCCAAATGAAAAAAATAAAAATCACAGAAACTGGTAACGCTGGAAACTAGTTCCGTTGAAACTGAATTGACTCAATCAAATGTGGATTGCCAAATTGAAATCGCCAGGCTTCACAAATTGGACCAAATTGAATGCACATATCCATATTGAACATATATAAATAATATGATATATAATATATAAAATTGTATAAATTATAATTTTATATTTATATAAACAACTTAGTTTATATTGTTTAATAAAATATTTAATATTATAACATATCATATTATAATAATATAAATTAAAATAAAAGAATTTATTTTATAATATATTAAATTATATTAGATTAAAATCCCCGCGTCCATATTATTAAAATTTCCCCCCACACAGCCCGCACTCACAAAATTTCCTACTTCTTCTCCAACCTTTTTGCCCTGCACGCAGCCTCGCACCAGTACCCGCCGCCCACTCTCGATCGACCCAGGCCAGGACCGCCAAGTATTTTCGATCAAACGCCCCGATTCCGATCGTTCGCGACCCCTCTGTACGAACGTTGTTATTCGCTTGCGACCGTCCTGCGACTCACTGCCCGCAACCCCTCTGTACGAACGCTGCTATTCACGTGCGACTGTCCCGCGACCCAACCACAACCACGCACTACCGTTCCCCCCACGAACCGATCGGCCTCGAACCAACCGGTTGTCCAATCGATCGTACCAACCGCACCGCTACCGATCGATAATTTCGCGAAAGCAATCGTATCGACCGCACCGCTACCGACCGCTAATTTCGCGAAAATCGATCGACAATAAATTCCGCTCGGGAACCACACCGATACCGACCGCTAATTTCGTGAAACCGATCGCCTATACCGCCGCTAATTCCGCTCGTACCCCGCCTATAACCGCGAACCGCATCGCCCGCACCGCAAAATCGCCCCGCAAAACCACCGCCGTCCGTGATTCCATCGCGCGACCCAGTGCCCGATCCAGTCTTGCCCCAATTCGCCGCCCCAGTGCCTACCCTAGCATTGATCTGCATTCCGAGTAATCATAGCATTTCCAAACAGAGCCTAACGTATGCGTATTTTTTTTTTTTCAATCTGCTCTTTTTTAAAGCTGTAGGGAGATTTCTTGGTGTGCTTAAAGGTTTAGCATATGTGCTTATTATTATTACGACATTAGGGGAATGAGAAAAAAAAGGTGAGCTTTATAGTTTATCATGGACTAGTTACTGTAGTTTGAGTTTTTAGGTAGTATACATATACTAAAATAGCGACATATCCAAGTAGAATCAAAGTTTTTAGGTAGGTTTTATAGTATAATTTTTTCATAATCGATATATCAACTATCATGTGATACTTGTATTGTTGTAATTTTTTATTATTGTATTTCCTGTACATGCAACCAATCAATAATTGAAATTTATTTGTATTATAAGAATGTTATAAATATATTAAAAGTTGTTTGTTTATACGGTTTATTATCGCCATATAAAAAAATGGATATTCCACAAAAATCGAAGGTGGATGTATCGTAGGTTAGATGGTAATAGGCGTTGGACAAAATGAGTTCATTTGAAGAAAGACACGAGTTTTACTGAATTTCTTTATTCTTTCAAGAAAAGTTTCAATTTCTGAGGTGAAAAACTAAGATGTCCTTGCATCAAATGCAAATGTTTAGTTTTCAAGTTTGTTGATGAAGTGGGATATGATCTTTATGAGCAAGGGTTTATGTCGAATTATTATTGGTCGACAAATCATGGTGAGCAACTACTACAATTTCCTCCACCTTTAGGTGGTCGAAGGTTCATACTTATGCAAGTGGTGAACAAAGGGAAGAATTCAATCGCTACGAGCGATTGATCATGGATCATGCTTTGGACCCTCAATTGGTGAACATATAGAAAACATGGAAGAAAATCCTAATCTTGAAGCTCAAAATTTTTTTGATTTACTTACAGCTGCACAAGCACCATTGTGGGAAGGATCAGATAATCATTCTGAATTGTCAATTTCTTTGGCAGCTCTGAGCTTGAAATCGGACTATAACATGTCAGAAGGGTGCTTTAATCGTATGGTGCGATTGATGGGGGAGACGATGCCTGAAGGTAACAGGATGGTGGCAATTTGTATCATGCTAGAAAGTCAGTTCAAAATTTGGGTTTGGGTTGTTTGAAAATTGATTGTTGCCCAAAAGGATGCATGTTGTATTACAATGAAAATTCTAACAAGACCATAACAAAATGTCTTATTTGTAACAATCGATCGATACAAATCAATCACTAAGAGGGGGGTTCAAAAGAATATTTCTGTGAAGAAAATGTGGTACTTTCCACTCATTCCAAGACTACAAAGATTATACTCTTCATTAGCCACTGCATCGCACATGAGATGGCATAGTGACAATGAAAGGGACCCAACTTTTTTATGTCATCCATCTGATGCCGAAGCTTGGAAGCATTTTGATAGACTTCATCCAGAGTTTAGTAAAGACCCTAGGAATGTCAGATTAGGGTTGTGTGCAGATGGCTTTAATCCATTTGGTCAATACGGAAAAAGTTACTCATGTTGGCCAGTTATCTTAACTCCGTATAATCTTCCTCCTAGGATGTGCATGAAGCGGGAATTTATGTTTCTAACAGTTTTAATTCCAGGTCCATCAAATCCAAAGCACAAGATTGATGTCTACTTACAGCCATTGATTGATGAGTTGTGTATGTTGTGGAATGATGGCATACTAACTTATGATGTGTCGTTGAGACAAAATTTTATGATGAAAAGCTGCTTTGATGTGGACAATTAATGACTTCCCGAACTTATGGAATGTTATCCTGGTTGGACCACTGCTTTGGGAGACTTGGATGCCCCATATGTATGGAACGAACTAAAGCATTCACACTAAAAGCACAGTCGTAAAGTCTCTATTTTGATTGTCATCGCCAATTTCTCCCACTCAATCATCCATACGTAAGAAACAATAATTCTTTCAAGAAAAGGTGTGTTGAGACATCGCATCCTCCTCCCCAGTTGTCTAGTCCTGATATATGGAAGAGAGTTGCACACTTACCATTTTCGTATGACTTACAAGAAGAAGAACAAGAAATTCCTGGTTATGGTGTTCAACATAATTGGAAAAAACAAAGTATTTTTTGGAGGTTGCCGTATTGGAACACACATCTTCTACGTCATAACATTGATGTCATGCACACAGAGAGAAATGTTTTTATGAATGTATTTGACACTGTGATGGACATTAATGGTAGGACTAAGGACACATATAAGGCTCGAATGGATATAGCAGAAATATGCAATCGGAAAGTGCTTGAGTTGAAAGACATTGGTCGTGTCAAACTTTACAAACCAAAAGCAGCTTATGCATTCAGCAAATCTCAAAGAGTTGCCATTTGCAAGTGGGTGAAAGAACTAAAGTTGTCAGATGGGTATGCTTCTAATTTGGGTAGATGTGTCGACGTTAACCAAGGAAAGTTACATGGAATGAAAAGTCACGATTGTCATGTTTTCATGCAACGGTTGCTTCCTATTGCATTCGACTCATTACCAAAACATATTTGGAACCCACTTGTTGAACTTAGCCACTTTTTTAGGGAACTGACATCGACAACACTAAATGTTGAAAACCTAACAGTTATGGAAGGTAATATACCTGTGTTGTTGTGTAAGTTGGAACAAATATTTCCACCAACCTTCTTTGATTCAATGGAGCATCTTCCAATTCATCTACCATATGAGGCTAGAGTTGGTGGTCCAGTCCAATATCGTTGGATGTACCCTTTTGAGAGGTATAAAACTAGTAATCATTTATATGCCATTATGTTATATATGTTAACCAACAGTTCTTGACATTGTGGATTCATATTCTTTATCAGGTTTCTACATTCCCTAAAAAATAAAGTAAAAAATAAGGCAAGGGTAGAGGCTTCTATTTGTGAAGCTTATTTGGTGGAGGAGACATCAACTTTTGCCTCATTTTATTATCCTGATAAAATTGAAACGAGAAGGACCAGAATACCTCGTAATGTTGATTCAGGTGAAGGTTCTTCATCCACTCCTCCTATATCAATTTTTAACTACCCAGGAAGACCAGGTGGCAAAAGTCATATCATATTTTTGGACCAAGTTGACCTTCAAGCTGCTCACTTATATGTTCTTTTAAATTGTGAACATGTTGAGCCGTATTTAGAGTAAGTATTTCTAATTATAGGTGTTACTCATGTTATGTTGACCAGTATGATTAATATACTTTTTCATTGTAGTATATATACTGAGTTATTACGAGAGCTTAATCCCACAGCTTCAGATGCTGAAATTGATAGTGACATTTCATCAACATTTCCTACATGGTTCAAACAATATGTACGTTAATACTTTTGGATATTATTTAAATGTTATATTGTCCACCCTAATATAGTATGTTGGTTGTTTAATTTTTTAGGTTCTAAATTCAGAAAATAACATTCAAGACTCGTTATTGGTTAATCTGGCATGGGGGCCTAAGAAAAAAGTTGAGTCATGGCCTATTTACATTATCAATGGATATAAATTTCACACAATTAATTGGAGTGAAGGCATGAATTCCATAAATCACGGTGTTTATGTACGAGGAACTAACGGTCAATTAGAATCTGACTTTTATGGAAACGTGACTGATATCATTCAATTAGAGTACACTGGTTTCCCAATAATGAAGTTAGTTCTATTCAAGTGTGATTGGTTTGATAACACTCCTAATAAAGGAACAAAAGTACATAACAAATATGAGATTGTTGAGGTACGGGCAACACGAAGATATAATAAAGCATACGATCCATTCATATTTGCACAACAAGCTGAACAAGTTTATTACACAACATATCCTGAGGGGCATCATGGTTGGTTGGCTGTAATCAAGACAAAGGCAAGGAGTAGAATTGTTAATACTACATTATCTCAGATTGAGAAAGAGGCTCCGTACCAAGATGATGACTTTGTTCGGCTTCAAGTAGTATTGAATATTGACTCAGATGTCATTAATGAATCTCTTGCTGACATTTATGGTGGTGGAGAAGAAGTAGACACACAATTATTAGATCAAACAGAATTTGATGAACTAGACGAGGATGAATACATAACAACTGAGAGTGAAAGTGAGAGTGATTTAAATGATACAGATACCTCTTAGGTAATTTATACAATAACATGAATTACATTTGTTGTGTTAATTAATTTATACATTTCTATGACTGTTGTTTGTAACAATTACTTGTAGTGATTATGACAGGAAAGATAAGCGACACATTTTGCTGTCGTAAAAACGACCAGGTTTGATTTTCTAAGTTCGATTAGTTTCCTGAACATTTTATATTTCACTATATTTATTAATCTTTACTCCTATTTGTGACATACAATAATTACTACATACAGATGGAAAACAGAGGTACAAGTAATGGTCGTAGACCACCTAATCGTGGTAGAGGTCGTGGTGTTAGTCGGAGAGGTCAACCCACCATCAACTCTCCCACTTCCATAAATCACATCTCAACGTCAGAGTCCACAGTTCCCATTGACCAACATACCATACTTCCTATAGTTGAAGAGGAACCACAACCTATCGAAGCAATCACACCTTCAACACTACCATTCATTCACTCCAGGAAGGTTCATCTCCACACTCTCAACATACACTTTGATCAAAAACCTTTTCTTGAAGTAATAAATAATGAGTAAGTCAATTTTAATATAATAGTTCATCTTTTAAATAACATTATTCAAATATGTACATTTACAAAATCATTCTTCATAGATTTATACCATTCGAGGGTCCTGCTCGTGTCATCTCACGAATCATTAAACAAAAATTTGATGAACCATGGCCGAGCTGGAAGAAGGTACGAATTGAAGTTCGCGACCTATGGTTTGGAGAGTTCAAGGTAATTTACATTTTTGGTTCAATTTCAATTGTATTGTTCATTTTTTTTCCATTTTGCTTAATTACTTTTTAATGCAGAAAGAGTATAGTTGGGATCCATCACAGGAGAAAACTATCAGAGTCATTTTTGAGAAAAAAGGGTTCATGCATTTACAAAAATACAATGAGTAAGATTAGAAATGGTCATAGTGCAACTTGGATTCCACCCAATGTTCGAACAAGTTTGGACGAACATTGGTCTTCTACAGATTTTCAGAATAAGAGGTCGATTAACAAGGCAAATCGAGCTATTAATAAAGGAGCCTCAAAGATATTGTGGTAGATCTATATCTACATTGGCTCATTACGAAAAAAAATGGTAATTTTAATTGCTTTTTATTTTACTTAATTGATTGGTTATATTATAATTTCAATTTTTGTTTAAATTTAACTAGGCTACACAATTGCAACGACCACCAACTGCTTGGGAGGTGGTAGAGAAAACCAAGAAATTAAAGTCTGGAGAATGGGTCAATGACAAAACTCGTGAACTTGCGGTAAATTCAATCTTTTACCTTTTTTAACATTACTTTAAAGTTTATTAACTATTAATAAAAGTCTAATTAAAGATTCAACTTTTTTTTGAAGTTGAAATATGAACAACGACGACAAGAAGTCCAAAAATCTACCACTGAGGAAGCATCATCTGCAAATGACTCCAATTTTGTACCGATCAACGACAATGCCATATATTTAGAAATTGTTGGAGGTAAGAATAAAAAAGGAAATGTATATGGACTTGGGAGTTTAACCAACAAGTTCGTGCATTCAACATGTATTCCAACTAATAGAACAGACATGCCAATGGTACAACAAATGGAAGATATGCGTCAAACAATTGATAAATTGAATAATGAACTTAATGAAAAAATCGCTAAGGAGAAGTCACTTGAGGAGAAAATGGTGCAATTGTTGAATGATCATGAGCAACAAAGTGAGCAGATACAACAACAAAATCAACAAATGCAGCTTATTTTACAACAATTGCAGTTGAAATCTCTTATGCCACCCCCCACTGCACCAGATAATAGTGATGACCATGGTGATAATGCTTAGGATGATATCTTTAAGATGATGTAATAGACAATTATTTCACAATGTTTAGGATAATTATGTTCATCGTTATTATGATTTTGAATATTTAGTAATCATGTTGATACTTTTAATTGTTAATGTTTTCATACATAATTGTTTATTTCAAATTTGTTATTGTATGTTATTTATAGTGTGATTAAAATTGTAATTATTGATAAATATTTAGTAGGTTCATAATATATATTACTAATTTAAAAAAAGAAAAAAAAACGAAAATTTTTAGCGACCGACTATTCTGTCACTACATCCGTCGCTAACCTAATATGAAGCTTCAGTTTTAGTCACCGAAATAGCAACGGATTTCAGCAACCGAAACTTTATTATATTATATTTTGAAATGTAATAGCCACCCATTTTAGCAACCGAAATAGCCTTTCATTTTCGGTCTCTAAATTTCTAATTACTATTATCTACTGAATCATTTAGCTACCGAAAATATCTGTCGCTATATCCGTCTCTAAATTCGTCGCTAACCTAATATGAAGCTTCAGTGTTAGCCACCGAAATAGCGACGGATTTCAGCAACCAAAACTTTATTATATTATATTTTGAAATATAATAGCCACCCATTTTAGCAACCGAAATAGCCTTTTATTTTCGGTCGCTAAAATCGTTTAGTTACTGCAAATATCCGTCGCTACATCCGTCTCTAAATCCGTCGCTAACCTAATATGAAGCTTCAGTTTTAGCCACCGAAACTTTATTATATTATATTTCGAAATATATTAGCCACCGATTTTAGCGACCGATCATTTAAATATTATTAAATTTCGTACTTAAGTTAGCGACCGAAATAGCCTATCATTTTCGGTCGCTAAATTTCCAATACCATTTACCTACCGAATTATATAGCCGCCGAATATATCCGTCGCTAATTTTGCCACTGAATATATTCCGTGGCTAATTTGTTTAGCCACTAGGGGTATTACCCACCGATCACATTCGGTTGCTATTTCCGTCGCTAAAGGATTTAGCTACCAAATAACATATTTTGCGACCGATTTCTAATATTTAGCCACCGATTTTTGTGGTCGCCAATCTTGAATTTTTTTGTAGTGTAAATCTCTCATGTTCCTATTATGTCATATCTGATCATCAAAGTCACGAGTAGTTGGTTTGCAATCTTTCTCAACCAAATCACCTCAATTCCTCCAAGGACTTTCGTTTCTCTCGTATGATGGGAGAACAGAAAACATAGTCTGATTTGGTGTATTGGATATCATAATCATTCCTAATATATCAACCTACGTAAAGAGTTCTCATTATTCTCTAACGAGTTAACATGTGTATTCATTCATTAAGTCCATATCACATCTTTTTAAAAAGTTTATTTAATTACTTAAATTAGATCACTTAATATTATTATCATTCATTAAATAAATAACTTATATAATTGTATTTGAAATATAATATTTAAATGATTAAAAAAATTATAAATTTCTAACATTTTAACTGTATTGTTATTTTTCTAGTTAAAATTAAATCTTTGATCATTTGAAGTTCTAACAAATTCTATTATCTTTAAAATACTATTATTATAATTTTACTATTATTATTTCAAATTAAATTAAATTAAATATAATTTTATATTAATTTGATTCATTAAGAAATATTATAAAATAATTTTAATTTATATAATTAAACAATTGTATAAAAAATATATTTTTACCCCATACATTTGCAAAAGTTAAATCGTTAGTTATATCTCAAAAATCTAATTAAATAATGGCGTAAAAAATATACATTTACCCATACATTTGCAAAAGTTAAATTGTTAGTTATATCTCAAAATCAATGACTTAAATTAATATTTAGAAATTTGTAAATATATTAACATTTTCAACCCAAACAAATAGGCTTAATGTTAAGGAGCTTATGTAATTAATTCTTGTGATATAAGCTCTCTTGCGATCGAAACAATTGGTATATCCAATCATCACATAATATATACATGATTACTTGTATGTTGGATCATTGATACTCTTTCAACTTTTACTACACACTTGCATCACTTTGCTTCAGAGGAACTACACGTGATAAGTGATGACAAATTGAGTATGACAAGGAACACTCACGGAAACATAGAAATTCATCACAGTTAGCATTTCCAAAATTCCCCTGTTCTTGAACATCATTTAAAGGGTATGCTATGTTGGATCACAGAGTAGTGAAGAGTGCTCAAAATTTGATTGTTCAACATTAATTATCTATTAATCACCTCAGCCAGTATTTCTCAGCAAAGGCTCTTAATCAATGCTTTTGTCATTTTTTTGTTAAATTTACTCTTCTTATTCTTCTACCTTCACAAACAGAAAAAAAAATAGTGAGACTTATATTAATGAATGTCATGTAAAGAATTATGTGCTGCTCCTGCATGTGGTACCAATAATTGCTCTTGTTGCCTCACTTTGTGTCAATTTCACAATGGACCATTTCATTCTGAGAAAATGTTGTCAGTAATATATTCTTTTATTAATTAAAAAATTTATTAAAAATTCACATAATTTTATAAATTTAATTTAATATTTAATAAAATTTTCTAATTTTATAATTTTTAATAAATTTCAAGTAATAATAAAAATATATTAGTGAGTACTAACACACAAAATATTAAAAACAAGTCAAATTAAAATGCATTAGCATGTGCCAAAAACTGTACACATGCATGGAACATAGACAGAGATGAGGGTCAAGATTCAATAAAGTCGGCACTCACACTCGATCGTAATCACTGGGCAATTGCCACGTAATTCTGGTCGTGTGAGTACCAATCTCATGTGTGCTCAATAAATTCATAAATATATAAATATCCATTCAATTATATTTTTGTATACACGTATATTTCATGAGAAATAATTACATTCAAATCGAATAACATTATTATATAAATGATAAATTTTATAAATAGGTATTATCATATCATATCTTTGAACATCTTGGTTTGTTCCAATATCGTTGTCAATCCATTTTTTGCGGATCAATCGCTATGCTATGTTATTAAGATGCACTGCTTCTTCTTTGTTATACCCATAAAAACATGTCATTTTCACTTTTCGTTTCCCGATTTGGATTTCATTTCAATTTCACACCGATATGGTCGGTACACATTTTTTTTAGAGTTTTTTTAAAAAAAATTATTATTGAGTAAAAAAATATAAGATAATTTGGAATTATTATCTATGAGTATGGTTTATAAAACAATATTTAATAATAGAAGTATTAAAAAGAAAATATAAAAGATGCGTTAGGAGTATTTTAATTTCCAACCATGGTCATTTTGGGATTTTTTACTTTCCTTTACGAAAGTATTTTTGGTCCAATTTCAAGACCAGGTATGCTTATAAATTAATTGAACTAAATACAAATCGAAAACCTAAAGAAATCAGATTTTTATATTAAATTTGACTATGAACTTATTTCTGAAATACAAGTTTTTAAACACAAATCACTTTATTTCAAACTTAATTAAATTTACCAATTAAGATAATTTAAAATTAAGTTTACACATGTTTTAGCTGATGCACATTACTTTCAAGCATGAAGATCAACTGTGAGGGAATGTTGGATAATTTAATTAAGGGTCTTGAGTTTGAATCCCTCGTAATATAATTATATTAAAAATTTAGAGAATTTTGGCATTCATGAATCATAATTGTTATATTCATCTGGAGTGAAATTAGTTAGATGTCTATTATCTAATGTAATTTTTATATAATAATAATTATTATTTTAGACTAAATGAAAAATGGACACTATACACACATTATTTTAATTTAATTAACTATCTTTAGTTTGAATTCTCACATTAAAAATTATAAAGAATTTTATTATTAAGTACAATCTAATTATCTCATTAAATTAGTCAAATGTTGTGTGCATATAATTGTTAAGATGTCACACATTATTAGTGAAAATAAGTAGAATATTTCTTATAAAATTTGAATATTCCTTCACTTTTAAACTAGTTTTTGAAAATTAGACTCGATATATACATGTATTATAACTTATCCAATCTTTGACCATAAATAAATGTTTATTTATGTAAATATCATGCATCATATGTTTATTTCTAAGTGTGAGGAGTACCTACATTGACAACGAATATGATTAAAATAATCAACCCAAAATTTAGACAACCCTCCTCTAAGCTAACTCTTGCGAACAAGTTAAGCTAGAAAATGACTAATCATACAAATTTTATGATTGGTATGGGTTAATAGGAGAATTTATGGTGCAATTCGATTTAGTTTTTGGACAAAAAGTCACGTGGATCAAATATAAAAATATGACTTAAATATTTTACCAATCCTTGAGACAAGTTTGTTTTTTGTCTCCTAATTTAAAAAATAATTTTTTTTGTCCCCAAAATTGGGAAATAGCTCCTCTAGCCCCTTAACTTGTTGGTGAGGCTAATAACTTCCATATCTTCATATGTTTCATAGACTAAAAATGTTTAAATATATTTTTTATCTCTCAAATTTAAACCAAGTTTTCTTTTGGTCTCCCAATTTTAAAATTTTTTTTTAGTTCCTAAATTTAAAAATAATTTTTTGAGTTCTCCAAAATTTAAAATAATTTTTTTAATCCCTCTAATTAGAAATAACTCATTTTTATCCTTAAAGTTAACATTATTAAAAAATTTATTAACGTGGTTAACCGTGTTTTTTTGTCAATTTTAAAATATAATTTATGATCCTAAATATTATATTAACGAAATATGTTTTGTGACAATTTTTAAATCTCAAAATCTTGTAAACCAAAAAAAAAAAGAAGAAATCAATGTGATCTCTCATTTAAATATCATGTTTACAAATTTCAATCACAAAAGCTCTATTTGTCTCTGTCATTCTATGAGTCTTTTCCTTTTTGTGTATGTCATCATCACTCCATTTGGCAGCATCCACTAATTCAGAACTTAATTTGAAAGTCATATTTCGACCTAAACGTTTTCGGTCAAGTGCTTTTACTTGTGTGGATCCAATTTCAATGGGAACTTGATGAGTCGATCTACCCACGCATCTTGCTTTTACTACTATATCGGGAGTTGCTCCACGTATTGCTTTATGTAAAATAGATAGTGAACTTGTTTCTATCTTTTGTTGAATTTTATTCAATAGCTCGATAAATAATTTGATAAATCAATGATTTTTTTTTTCATATTTAAGTTACCATAGCCAAGTCCCAAAATAAAACAGGCGAAAATCTCATCCTTGAGGAAATGACAAGAAACAAGGGAGGGAAAAAAAAAATGAGATGAGGGCATGATATCGTTGTGGTGGCTACAGAAAGAAAGAACAAGAAAAAGAGAAAATATAATAGAAGAAAAAAAAGAATTAAGAGACAGGGGAGAAAGAGAGGTGATGCTAGTTGGAAACATTCCTCTAGCCACGCCATCAATGTCACACATGTCAAAGGAGAGTTTATCAAATTTGTCTACAAAACTTATAATTCTATGTTAAATGAGTATTAAAATATTCTCGGAGATGAGAACGGAAAGTATTGAATTAAGATAAGTTTTGTATTCTTTTATTATTTTTATTTGTGATTTCTGTGTGAATAAAGAATTTTTTTACCCAACTTAATTTTTATTCTAAAATTTAAACACAAATGCCATTTTGGTTACTCTCAAACTTCTATCTTTCGTTAGAAAGATATTGTTTACCACTTGTCCAATTTCTCACCGTGTTTAGTTAAGCAAAGAAATATGAAAAAAATAAAGAAAAATATAGTAAAAAAATGTACAATTTAGATAAAGAAAATATTTATTTAAACGAGTGAAAGAATATAATAAATTAATAAATAAATATTTTATATAAATTCTTTTTTTATCAATCATGGGTTTAAAACTAAAGAGGACTAATATATTAAAAAAGAACATTTTGTTTGCAGAAGGATAAATTTTTGGAATGGCTCCACACTCATTCCTTTCTCTCCTACAATTCACTCTTATCCTATGAATTAACTTGACACATTTTTATTTTTCTTGTCCCTAAATCCTGTATATTCACTAAATATAGTAGTTAAAAGCTTGTAATTAAAATCGAAACTACTCGTTGGCTTTTGTCATAAAAGGACAGAAAATAAGATTAGGTTGGTGCGTTAGAGCTAACGGTAGTTGCAACGTCTCTAAAAATTGCACCTTAAAAATGATATTCCAATGAAAGAATTAAAGAAAGGAGCCAAGTTTTTATTCTATGCCTCACTTGCTCTGTCGTCTCTGAATTATCATCATGCAAACAAATACCAAAAATATTATTATTTTACAATAATTGAATGTATATGATATTGAAGTGGTTGAGGGGGTTAAGAAACACTTCACCTTTTGTGGATGGGACATGAGTATATTAGCAACCTTCTCAAGCAATTAAGTTTAACCCACAAAATAATAACACCACAATGCCATTGGAATTGAATGTGGGTCCATTCATTGACACCAAAATGGTTAAAAATAATAACAAAGCCTTAAAAGTCTACTTTTTTTTTTCTCTCGTGGCCACACAACCTTTTTAAGTTTCCTGGGGAAAAGGTAAGACTTCTGTTAATACTCTTGTATGCATGAATTTCCCACCTTTGGTGCATTAATTAATGATGAATAAATTATCAATTAATTGCATATCATATCACAGTTAGCATACTCATAACATATTAATTTTTTGATGAGTCAATACTTAACTCGTCAACAACTCGTGTAAGCGGGTAATGTGTGGAATTTCCAACATAAATGAAATATTTCCAATATGGCAAAACACATGCTACCTCCCTTTGTTTTAAAATATTTTTGTATTCATCATTTTAAAAAATCAAGAAGAGATCGATCACGATTGCTTTTTTTTTTTTAACTTCATTTTTGTTAATTATTTCATTAAGTAAAATAAGATCTAAAAGTATATTTTAGACAAATATAATTATATTTTTAAGAATTTAAGTATAAAAGCATTGATAATGTAAAAAAAAATCTATGCATTTACCGGATAAAAAATTTTCACATTATCAATTAATAAAAGTATAATAAAAATAATTTTTAAAGTGATTATCATAAAAGTTAAAAAAAATCATTTATATGATATTTTATATTAATTAATAGTATAATTTATTTATTTTTACATTATCAATCCATGTACTATTTTTTCAAATTATTACATTGAAATCTAATTATAAATCATCATGCATTACAAAATTGTTAACTTTTATTTATTCACTATATAACAAAATTATCTGTTTTTTAATTCACTAGAAAAAGTGTCATTTACTTAAAAATGTTAGACATTAATTTTGTTTTATTGGTATAGCTTTTATTTAACCAAAATTAAATTATTAGTATTTTAAGTTTATATTAACAATTTAATGAATGAAAAAATAAATTATATATTAACTAAGTAAAATAATTTTATAAAATCATTCAATTACAAACAATTATATATGATAAGTTATGTCTTAAAGTCATATTAATAATAACCCATAATCAAATAACAATATAAAATTATTTTATACTATATAAGATATTATATTAGTATTTAGAATTTAATCTTTATATACTATTAGCATAAAAAATTTGCACAATTAATTATTTAAAAATCAAGATGAATATAACATGTAAAGTAGTTATTATAGAAATTAATAATCTTATTTTCCATAACAATTCATGATTAGGTGATTTTTTTTATATTATTCATATATTTAAATTAAATCCTAATATTTAATATACTGACAATATACATGAAGGGAATTATGGGACGGTATAAAGTATGATAGAGCATGGCATATTTTGAATGATTTTTATTTTGCATAAAACCTTAAATGAGAAAGATATAGAAAAAGAAGGCGAATATGTACAAGGATGAGATGCAAATGCAACAGTGTAACTCACGTGCAAGGTAATGTAATGTAGCGGTAACATGAAATGTCAATGTTGTTTGTTGCATAACAAGATTCTCCTGCCCCGTTGGCCAATGCAAGGGGAACCAGAAGTAGAAACGAACAGTAAAGTGTAAAAAAAATAAATAAATTAAAGGGAAGAAGCGAAGAAGCACGAGAAGTCCACAAAAGCAAGCAGCACAAGGGACAAGGGAACCTCGATCCCATGCCATGTGCGGATGGGGTATTATTTCACTTTGTAAATAGCAACTGTGTGTGTCCCAATCAACCAAGCTTTGTGCTTTGAGATGAGATCTTTAGTGTTGAACCAATGAGCCATGTGGGCATCTGTGATTTTTTTAGTTCTCTCTGACACAAGTGTCTTGTGTTGAGACATGGAGCAAGAGCAAGAGATGGCTATAGATCTAAACATGGAACATAAGACATGAAAAGTGAGTGAGTGTTGAGTGATGCAGTTTTGTTTTAGATCTTGTTGTGCATGATGAGTGGTAGGAGTGTGAGAGAGTCTCTTTTGGGATCCCTCAACCATCACCGTAGAGGCCATAGCTTTAATGGGGTGGCCAACAACCACGATGACAACCTTGATCTTTTCTCCAACAACCGACGCACCCTCTCTCTTGCTTCTTCTGATGACTCTTCAGATGGTGCACAACCCTTTTCTCTCTATTCTTAGTATCTGCTAACTCTTTTTCTTTGTTTTTGTTTGCTTCTAGTTTCTAATAATAATAATAAACACTGCTTGGTTAGTGGGGATGAAATTATGAAAAGGATGTATCATGTATGGCAACGGTTAAAAAAATATTATGATGGTGATGATAATGTTATTAAATGATTGTAGATATTGTGAAGGAATTACATGATTGTGAAAGTTGGGATTAATTTATGGTTAATTTCCAGTGTGTATTATGCTCTAGATTTTTTTTTGTGATCTCTGTGTTGTGTTATTAAATGATTTTTTTTTTTGTGGATTTATTTAGTTTCGGTGAAACTGGGGAGGCTCTCAGTTGGAACAGCGAAACCGGGTAGGAGTGGGATTGATGATCTGTTATCATCTGCAGAAGGAGGGAAGCATGATTATGATTGGTATGCTATTCAAATTTGTCATGATCTCTCGTTTGTGGATTCAATTTGGCTAATAAAACTAAGGAATCACGTTTTTAAGGAAAGTGGCAGGGAAATTTGTGCTTTATTAGCACTTTTATGTTGTTTCAGATTATTCATAGATCTGGAATTAATTCTTGAAAATTTTTCTTCTCCTCAAAACATCTTGTTATACTTTGATGGAATTCATAACCATTAGAATGTTTTGTTGCAGGGTTAGTGTTTATACAACTTTTTGAATTATCACATACTCAAACAGAGTGTAATAAATTAAGATTACTATTGGTTGCTCAATTTGTAATCGTTATGACTATTTTATGTTATTAGGCTTCTCACTCCCCCGGGGACCCCTGTTTTTCCATCATCAGAAGGTGAATCCCAATCGACCTTAGTGCCTCCAAGAAGAAGTTTGACTAGATCAACATCTACCTCTAAAGCCTCAAGGGTATGTGTGTGTGTCCCTCTCATAAATTCTACATGTAATTTCTGCAAATTCATTCCATATATGTTGCCAATATCCATGCCTTCAGATTTGTTAGTAAGTGGATGGATGAGATATTAGATAAAATTCTAGTGAAGAATAAGGTGATGGAAATGTGTGTTTGCTTTTGGCATTAGATATTTCCCAAGTTAGCTTCTCTAACCAATATGCTTATGACAATTCACTAGTACATTTTATTACTTCAGCAGCAGTTCAAGTGTTTATTTTAAAACGTTGTTTCAATTGACACTTTCTGAGTTGAAACAAGGATTTAGGTCCTGTTGATAGACTTCTTGTTAAACACTTACAGTAGAAAAAAATACGAAGTAAAAATGATTTGAGCTTCTCCGCTAAAATTAACTAATGTATTTAGTTTTTATAGAAGCTCCTCATCTAATTTCTTGAAAAGTTAAAATGTATGTTAATTTTAACTTATGAAAGAAGCACAATTCATTTTATCTTTTTATTTTTTTCCAACGTAAGTGTTTCTGAGTTTATCTATAGACATGATGATTCACAATAGAACATTATGACATTATTTGATCCATTGCTGACTCCACCTAATAGGATAAGACTTAGTTGTTGTTGTTGTTTCAACTTACAGAAACTTGGAGAACTAGTTTATAAATGGTGAGGTAGATGCCATTAAGTTTTAACTTGTTGATCATGTTTATTTCAGCTTGCAGTCTCACAATCAGAGAACAACAATCCCTCCAGACCAGCAAGAAGCAGTTCAGTGACTCGCTCTTCCATCTCCACTTCACATTCACAGTACAGCTCCTATTCTTCAAACAGAAACTCATCTTCAATCCTCAACACAAGTTCAGCCTCAGTTTCATCTTATATCAGACCATCTTCCCCCATAACTCGCTCTTCATCTGCAGCAAGGCCTTCCACTCCCTCCTCTCGCCCAGCATTGTCGCGGTCCTCAACGCCCTCCAAACCGCGCTCAGTTTCCACCAACAACACTGCTGAAAGGCACAGACCATCATCACAAAGCTCAAGACCATCCACTCCTAATTCTAGGCCTCACATTCCTGCAAACTTGCATTCTCCATCTTCTGCTCCATCAACACGGTCACTTTCGCGCCCTTCTACTCCCACACGTAGGAACTCAATGCCATCTTTATCTCCATCACCTTCCCCCACCACAGGTTCTTCAGCTTTAGCTAGCCGCGCTTCATTGAATGGACGCAGTTCAGCACCTGCATCAAGGCCAAGCTCACCAAGTCCACGAGTTAGGCCTCCACCACAGGCAATTGTTCCACCTGACTTCCCCCTTGACACACCACCAAACCTTAGGACAACACTGCCTGATAGGCCAGTTTCTGCAGGCAGGTCGCGTCCAGGCTCTGTCACTTTGAAGGCAAATGGTTCTGAAACTCAAGCCTCCTCGGTTACTATGCCAAGGAGACATTCATCTCCTGTTGTTAGTAGGGGGAGAGTGACAGAACCTGCAGCGAAAAGCCGTGGCTATGCCAATGGCCATCATGCTGGTGCTCCTGACTCTAGGAAAGTCTCACATGCTCCTGAGGTAGTTGCAAGGAAATCTGTTAAGGCCTCAACTACTGCCACTGACAACACTGGATTTGGGAGGACTATCTCAAAGAAATCCTTGGATATGGCTATTAAACACATGGTTTGTTTACTCTACTCTTTCAGTTCTGCAGAATTACTGGTCAAAGTTTAGTAGTTTACTGATTAGAACTGTCCACATTAAAAAATTTCACATTTTGGTCCTGTTTGGATAATTTTCTCCGTAGATACTTATACGAGAAAAAAAATAAGAAGGTAAAATGAATTTAACTTCTCTCAAGTTAAAATCTATTTATGTACCTCAACTTTCGGAAAAGTTAAATTAGAGAGTTTCTATAAAGCATAAGTTGATTTTTGCTTAGGGAGAAACTCAATTTATTTTAACTTCTTATTTTCTTCTCTTGTAAACTTATTGAGAAGTTTATTCAGATAAGGACTTTATTCATGATTAATAGACATAAGGTTGAAGCTTTATACTACCAAACTACTTTCACTTTGACTGATAATCATGGCCCAAATGATACAGCAATCCTTGCCATTAATGCATGATTCATCATTATTCACCTTGTGATACTTTAAGAATTGGACTCTTATTGTATTTTTATCATGATAGTTCATTTATCTTTGACCAAAGTTATGCTATTAGACTTACTTTGAGAATATGCATGCTTGAAGCAAGTTTGTTCTATCAACTCAAACCTGATTTTCTATGTGCTTTTTCCATTCAACAGGATATAAGGAACAGCTCAGGAAATATTCGTTCACTATCAAGCACCACACTCTTTCCTCAAAGCATTAGAACTTCCACTCCCAAGAGCCAGTCTCATCGAGTTTCAAGTGCTCTGGCATCTGTTGACATGAATGGAAGCATGGTAAGCAGTAACAATGAAGCCAATTATGATGTGGGAAATGGCATCAATAGGAGTATGATGAGAGGAAGAGAGGTAGATGAAAGACAATATTCTGCTAAAGTGAGTGAAGTGGACATCTATGAAAGTTCTCGTTATGATGCACTATTGTTCAAAGAAGATTTGAAGAACACAAACTGGCTTCATGGTGCTGATGATAAGTGTGACCAAGGCCCCATATTTGATAACGGATTTGAGCACCTGCCTGAACCTTTTGGCCTCTTGTAACATCCAAAGAGGTTCTGCCTAGCAGACATTGTAACATACTATTTTATGTTCTAATTATTATCTCAATTTTTTTAAAGGATGGTGAGATGTTTCAACTTATATAGAAGTGAAGATGCATTCATATGTTTTCTGCAATCTGCTGAGAAATCAGTGGATTTAACTTTGATCTTAAACCTATACAAACAATGCAGCAAAAAAATTACATGAAAGAGGTCCAATTTTCTTTTGGAGAATGAGAATTTTCAGAAATGAGTGAGTTCATGTATGCATTTGTCAAATGGCAAATGTAGTAGTACTGTAAGTAGATAGAGATAGAATGTGATGTTTTATGCGCACACTATGGTTGAGTGTTATTTTCCCCCTGGCAATGAACACTATAGTTGAGTTGAGTTGCATTTCTACATTTTAATGTTTTTTACTTAACGCCAGTATAATAGTAAGATTTTTATAAATTCTTACAAATTATAAAGTGATAATTTTTTGGAAGTACATTTAATATCTGATAGTTTTACCTTATAGTAAAATAAATATAATCAAAATAGTCCTTGTTGCAAACGATGTGTATGAAAGAAAAATGTCCACACCCAATGAATTAGCAAAACGAGGACTCATAAGTAGGCACAGTCCACTAAGCAATTAATAGCTTCTTTGTTCGAGTTTCTTAGCAGGTTCAAAAGGCCCAAAGGGTTGTTACTAGAAAAGTGGATTGATCCATTGATAATTCTCCATTTAATATCCAATTTTTCTTTATAATTCTCCATATCTGGACCAAAAAGTAAACATGATATTGATAATTCTCCATCTCAAAGGAAAAAGAGATTCTTATTTTATGTACCCGTATAAACTTTTTATTTTATACTATATTAATCACAATTGTCAGATTTGTTTCATGAGTTTTACTAATATGTGATGTGATTCTACTTATAAAGTTAGATAATTACTCATCCTCAAAGAACAACATATAAGGACACTCAAATAAATGAAGCTTTATCGTTACTTCAAAATCTAAAACTGAAATTTACTGCAGTAAATTATTATTTCTGGCTATAAGATAGGTATTGGTTCACAGGACACAACAATCACAACATTTGAACTTGAAACCTTATTTAAAAAAATAAAAAATATATCACTTATTTATTTCAAACATATATCACTGATTTGTAGACTCGACACAATTTTCTTTTGGTCCAACCAAGAGTGAATGTGTAATTTTTTATATACTAATTTTATTTATATACTCAATAAAATTTATATCTTAACGTTGAACTACAATTTCGATGCTTCTTTTGACTTGAGAACACCTTTATAAATGAATCCAACATCTAATAACGTAAGGGTATATATGCCTTTCTAACGGGCACCGAGATTGGACCCACAAAAATTTGAAACACATGGTTTGCAGGCTTATACTTTTGTTGTGGTCCTTTGGGTCTAGGGAGAGGGACAAGGCACAAGACCACCCACACATCATTTTCACTTAAAAAATGCAACGCTATTATGTATCTACTAACTTTGTTGAAGAATTTTATTACCACCTCTAATAAACTCTTCCTTTTTAACTATGTTTTTTCCATCACAATATTGAACATGAGACTTTACTAAATATAAGCTTACTTTTACTCCGATCAACGTAACATTGGTAATACCAATAATTTTGAATGAGTGCCCTTTGTCGCAAATAGCATGCCACATTGCCATTTCCATTCCCATGCACAAGCCCTTCTAAACCCTTCATTTGACTCACTAGTTGTCATCCAAAGCCCATAAAAGATAAAGACAAATCCAATTTTAAGTCACAACAGAAGGCAGAAGCAAAGTCTCTTTGTGGAAACTGTTCTTCGTTGTGACACCCTTTACATAATTCAAACTCGTATAAGTATTAATGTAGCATCACTACTCAAATTTAACCACATTAACAGCTTTGCACACTTTCAATAGAAAAAAAAAAAAAAAAACGTAAAATAGTATTCGTTACTTGTTGTGTACCTTTTTATGTGTATCTAAAGCTGTTACCTTCTATTTTTGCCCCATTAATTTCACGATCACGATGAATTGAATCATTGGCACCCCTATTGTAGCACGCGGTTTTAGGTATACGATAGCAACAATAAACGTGATCTAATAGTAACATCAACATTTTTTAATAAAATAATAAATGTCCGTTTATGACTTACACAATAAATTGGCAAAAATAATAGATTATGTTAGTGATTCGTGATCCGAAACAAGAATTAAGCCCAATAAATTGAGGTAAATAATGGTCAATTCATAGGAAAATGGGAAATGCATACCTTCTTCCATCGAGATCCACAAGTGAGAATACTATAAGTTTCATTCAATAGTTCAAACATTAATTTCTTTTCATTTAAAAAAAATCTTTTATCTAATTCATTCCTCGTAACCTTTAAAAAAATTCTTTTCCAACTTGGCTAACATGATGAGACCACATCTTTTACGGTTTAAAATAAATTGTTAAACATTAGAGAATCTCAACCCTTAATTTTTTTTATAAGATATCACGACAAATATGTGGTTTATTATAAGTTTCCACAGTTGGATTATGAACTGCGTTACACTGCATTCGATTCTATTAACACGGTGAATAAAAGTTAATAGTAGAGTGGTTCTTGTGTAAACACTATATATAAAGTTGGGTGTACATTATTACTTTAAAATATAAATTATTTTTGAAACTTTGTAGAACTATTTAACGTAAATTGGCTTAGTATATAATATATCTCATTTATAGTGCAGGTTTGGCTTAATGAAGAAGAAGGCTTCAAGTTGAAGCTGAGACTTGAACGTTGAATGAGTGCCTCCTAAATCATAAACAAAAAACAAAAGTAAAATCTATATAGCATAGTATGATACTTATAGCATAGTACTATAATGCTTTTAATAAGCTTCTCTTTCTCTATGTCTCTCTTGTTGTGTATGTGTGTGTGGATTCTGGCGTGTTCCTGAAGCTATGCCGTTAAAGGTTGTCTTTGCTTCCTCTTTGCCGTTACCATCACCAATATTCCCAAATCAACACTGCTTTAACAAAAACCTTTTCCTTCCCAAACTCACATTTATACATTTTCCATCACTTACATTGCTCAACCCTCTCTATTCTGGTCCTGGTTTCAAGGTTTTCATCTCTCAAATTACTTGCATTTTGCTCTTCATTTTGCTTTTAGTTTCATGTTCTTTACCCATGTGGAACTTACTTGCATTTTGCTTTTTAGTTTCATGTTTTTTATACATGTAGAACAAACTAACATGTTAACATTGATACAACTAAAATTCTTGAAGTTTTAGGTCTGACATTGTTCCTGTGTGGCTGCTTAGAGTGAGAAGAATGGTTATCAAGTAAAGTGAAAGATCGTGAAAATTGTAGGGGTACAACTAGTTTCATTTTAGAGTGCATCCAAGGAGAATATTCTTTTCATAAATGACAAATAAAATGCTTCTGTGATTGATTTTTCATTTTAGCCAAATTTCAGGACTTGTTCTGTCATATGTAATGATATTCATGTCTTTAAAAAATGAGAGACAAATTTCAGTACACAGCTTAACCAAGGGCTGATAAACTAACTGATGTCAATTGTTGCATTGCATGCTTGGTTATTGGTTACAGTTGTTCCTTTTGATCAGTGTGTAATACTTTGAAATCTCAATTGCTAGGGAAACAAGTGGAACAATTGAAACCAGACAACCAGTTACCTTGATTCAACAATAAAACTTGATGATGCAACAGTCCTACTTTACCACAATACCAATTTTCCTGCTCCTGCTTGTGTTTCCTCAAACTAGAGCTGATCTGCATTCAGAAAAACAAGCCCTCCTTGATTTTGCTGCTGCACTTCATCATGGTCCAAAAGTCAATTGGAACTCTAGCACCTCAATCTGCACTTCATGGGTGGGAGTTGCATGCAACCATGATGGCTCTCATGTGCTTTCTCTGAGACTTCCAGGTGTAGGATTGCGTGGTTCTCTCCCGCCAAACACACTTGGCAAGCTAAATGGCCTCATTAGTCTCAGTCTTAGGTCCAACAGCTTGAGGGGGAACCTTCCAATTGACCTACTTTCCCTTCCTTCTCTGCGTTTTGTGTATCTCCAGCACAACAACTTCTCAGGTGATGTTCCTGATTCTCTGCCACCGCGCCTTATGGTTCTTGATTTGTCCTACAACTCTTTCACAGGACAAATTCCAGCCTCAATCCAGAACTTGACACATCTAATAGGACTCAATCTCCAAAACAACTCACTCACAGGACCTATTCCTGATGTTAACCTTCCTGGCCTTAAGGATTTGGATTTGAGCTTCAACTACTTGAATGGTTCTATTCCTTCAGGTTTGCATAAGTTTCCTGCCTCCACATTTAGAGGGAATTTGATGTTATGTGGAGCACCTTTGAAGCAATGTTCTTCACTTTCCCCTACTACCACCACATTGTCTCCACCAACAGTCTCTCAAAGACCAAGTGATCCATCAAACAAGAAAATGAGCAAGGGGGCAAAAGTAGCAATTGTTTTGGGGAGTTTCACATTGCTGTTTCTTCCAGGTCTGATAGTAGTGTTTTGCTGTTTCAAGAAAAAAGTTGGTGAGCAAAATGTTGCACCTGCAGAGAAAGGTGGGAAGCTTAGGGAGGACTTTGGGAGTGGTGTGCAAGAGCCTGAGAGGAACAAGCTTGTATTCTTTGAAGGTTGTTCTTATAATTTTGATCTGGAGGACTTGTTGAGAGCTTCAGCTGAAGTGCTTGGGAAGGGAAGTTGTGGAACAACATATAAAGCCATCTTGGAGGATGGAACAACTGTGGTTGTGAAGAGGTTGAGAGAAGTGGCTATGGGGAAAAAAGAATTTGAACAGCAGATGGAGATTGTTCAAAGACTTGATCATCACCCAAATGTGATTCCCCTTCGTGCTTACTACTATTCCAAAGATGAAAAACTAATGGTTTATGACTACTCAACAGCCGGCAGTTTTTCCAAGTTATTGCATGGTAATCACTTTTACTTTTAACTTTTTCCTGATTACACAAAGTTCGAGGCTGACAATCATATAGCTTTCTTTTCTTGTTACAATATTATCTATATAATTCTTCATAAATATTTATAGAAAAAAATAAAAAGATAAAATAAATTGATCTTTTTACCTAAACTAAAATTATGTACTTTTAACTTTTATAGAAATTCTCTTCATTTAACTTCTTCCAAAATTAAAGAGAAATTCAATATATTAGTCGGAACAAGATAAACCACTATTGGTGACGCTTACTTTCAACACGGTGATGTTATATGCTTTACATCTAGTTTCATACTAAATGCTTGTCTTATATTGTTAAATGCATTGCCATTATTGCTATGGCATTTTCTTAATATGACATGTGAAACATGATGACAGGAACAAGGGAAAGTGGACGAGCTCCACTAGATTGGGATACAAGATTGAAGATCATGGTTGGAGCTGCTAGGGGCATTGCTCATATCCACTCTGCCAATGGAAGGAAACTTGTGCATGGCAATATAAAATCATCTAATGTGATTCTCTCAATAGATCTTCAGGGCAGCATATCAGATTTTGGCCTAACTCCCCTAACAAATTTCTGTGCCTCCTCCAGAAGTCCAGGCTATGGAGCACCTGAAGTTATTGAAACACGGAAATTCACTCAAAAATCTGACGTGTACAGCTTTGGTGTTCTCCTTCTTGAGATGTTGACTGGCAAAACACCAGTTCAGTATTCAGGGCATGAAGAAGTGGTTGATCTTCCAAAGTGGGTACAATCTGTTGTTAGAGAGGAGTGGACTGCTGAAGTGTTTGATCTTGAGCTAATGAGGTATCCAAACATTGAAGAAGAACTGGTGCAGATGCTGCAACTGGCAATGGCATGCGTGGCAGTGATGCCTGACACAAGACCCTCAATGGAGGAAGTTGTTGGGACAATTGAAGAAATTAGAGCATTCATTTATTAAAACCACCCATCTTTCTCAGAGGACAACTTCAAAGGGTCCTATGCTTTCACTCTATATAACTAAATGGATGGCTACTTAGCAGAGGAAGATGCATTAATATTTTCCAAATGCCAGTGGCAATAGACTGCAAGAACAATAGACATCCATTGCCTACATCCAAACATGCCTAGTCAAGAAAAAACACTTGTATTTTAAGCATATTGCCATTTTCTTTTTACCTTTTCATGATGAAAATAATAGATAAAAAATCGATCGACATAAAATATTAATATATCTGATTTAGTGTGTGTTATTCATACAACTCATACAATAACTTATATAATAATATTTTTTGTGTTTATTTCTCTTCATCACATTATTATTGATTACATCTGGTACTTATCTTTCTTTTCCTCACTTAATTATAAAATGTTTTGCAAACAACATTTCCCATCAATTAGCTCCACATGCCTCGCATGTTCTTCCAACGAGTATTTCACTAAGTAAATATATCATTTTCTTAGAAAATAATCTTATTATATGTTTGTAAACATGGAGAAAACACTAGCCAAGTCAATCCAGAAGTTGGCCAATTTTGCAATGTATCATAAAACCTATTCACCACAAGACTTGAGGTGATTCATCACTCACCAAAAATGAAAGATGTCATCACACAACGGCAGAAACTGGTCAACAACTACTACATTCTTATTCATGATGCCATATTTTAAAGGTATCATCTTCAAAAGTGAAAGCAATAGAAGAACACACATGCAAAACTATATACTTTTCCCAAGTACAATATTTCCGAGTGTTCAAAGAATTAACATACAAACATTAAAATGGCCCAATTTAGGCCAACCTATATTGGTATTCTGCCTAATGTAAGTGAGGTTATTGTATGTTCAAGACCGCCAAAAAAGAGGGACTTTCCAGTATTAAAAGGTCAACGACCAGTGTTTGAAGAGCTTTGGTCAACCAAGTCAGCACCACTAACATACTTAGCAACAAATGATATCAGGCGAAATGGAGCACCGATGAGGGGAGCATCTGTGATTGGCACACCATCATTTTCCACATTCTTGGCATCCTGCAACTCTAGACCTTGTTCTTCATTATCATCCAATGGAATTTGCACGATTTCTCCAGCATCATCAGATGCGAACGACAAGTTTGAATTTACCCCAACAACATGCTTAGCATCAATAGACATATCATTATTCTTCACTGAAGTCTCTTCCATTGAATTCAACTCCGGGGCGGATAGAGATGCAATCTCAACAGATTCAGGTGTAGGAATGGCAAAACCGGTAGGTTTAGCAAATTCAGTCATCCCATCAGCCCCAGTGACTCCAGAATGTCCAATTTCTGAGCTTCGTTGATCCAGCTCAACGCATAACTTAGTGACCTGGGGATAAAAATGGATTAAGCATGCATAACATAACACTATCTATACAAACTAACCCAACCAATTTAATCTACTAAAGCTAAAATATCAAATCTTCTAGCAAATGACATCAGCAATTCATGATGCTCCTTTACAAAAGTAAAGGAACCACAGAACCCCACAAATTACCTTCTCAACAAGCTCCGCATTTTCTGTCATCAACTGCTCCACCAAAGTACAGGCTGCCTCAATTTGAGATTTCAAGTCCCCATTTTCAGAAGCAAGATCCTATCCACCATAAAGTGAAATATGATCAGAAGCAACATAAATAGGCAAGCAGTAAAGATTCTTCTTCTTCTTCGTCCCTACTTCAAGTCACTAATTCACTTCTTTAGCAGGTTTATAAAGTGTAACTCATGCTCCATCATCATTTTTGGAAATTAAGATATGACAACTCAAAATGCAATCAGTAACAGCCATGGACTGCTACACTGCCGTCCACCATCATAAATTTGAGTATCATCAAATATAACACATTAGAAGTTTGTTGTCAGAGTCATATAACTCTACCAATGATCCTCTCCTTCTTTCAAAAATAAAAGTCAAGAAAACTAATTTTCCTAAGAATGAATGCGTATTGTAGATTTGAACCATGTAGGGTAACAAAAGTAAACCTTTTCTAATGCATCCCGTGAGTGGGAAGAAGCGTTACTGTTTGCAAAATTCTGGACTGTTAACTGAAGACTTGACACTTCTTCCCTCAATTGCTGGTTTTCTAGCAAAAGATTATTCCTGGACTCCTCCAACCCTGACACCTGCCAAACTTTGATTTTAATTTCTGTATCAGAATTAACACAGGATTGTTATGAAATGGACATAACCAAATAACATGTCAGTCTTAGGACCCAATTGCAAGGTATGGAACTTGAGTCCCACATTGAAAGTACGGAATTCTAGTGTGGGGTTTATAAGGCCTTGGGTTCTCCAAGTACAATAGTTAGCTTTTGTGGTGTAGTTCTCCCAAGGTTCTTATCAATTAGTAATAAAAAAATTTCACCATGTTTATCAAATGCAAAGTGACACCTGTTGTGTTTTCCCATAACTAGTCAAAGGACTAGTGCACAGTCAGCCCACATGAATGACAAGGCTGCCAAGCGTGGTTAGATTTTTGGATCCAATTGCAATATGTGGGACTTGAGTCCAACATTGGAAGTATGAAATTTTAGTATGGGGTTTATAAGGCCTTCAACTCTAACTACTACGTCTAGCTTTTGTGGTGTGGTGTGGTTCCTAAAGTTCTTATCAACAAAGAGAGGATAATTCATCAAGTCAATGTTTAAAACCAATGGGAGTAAAAGGGAAGAATACTTAAGTAAGGGAACAGCATTTGTAGCAGAAGGTAATCAAAGATTGCCAAAAGAACATAAGCCTAAATGAAGGCATTCTAAAAAATTAAATAATGGATCAGTATTCAGTTCAAAAATAGGTAGAGAAAAAAAAACCCCGAAATGTCACAGATAGCCAGAATGTCTAAGCAAGTTGAGGAAATAATCATGGTGGTTATTTCATCTGCAGGGAATCTGCTCTAGGGCAAATAAAACTACTCAAACCATTTTTTGTATAAGCTTCAACAGCATTAGCTATAAACCAGTAACAGGATACCCATATAGCATTACCAACAGATATAAACTTGCAAGATATCGTTACTTGGCACAGCAAAATGAAAATTTTGACATAACTTATTTCAACAGCTAGGTTGAAGAGACACAGAACTTCCAAGAGTCAGGCCACTATTAATACCCTCAAAATGCAAGGAAAACAACAGGCACTTGGCAGGTAAGAGATACAAGCATTACTACCCAAGTAAAGATTAAAGAAGTGCATAAAGATTTTTTATTTATTTCACATATACAGTCATACACATTGCAGCAGTGCTTTGATGAATCATAAGGCTCACTTCAAATGGCAAACTCATTCTATAAATGATTTCAAAACTGAATGCTACAAGATAATGTTTCAAAGAAGTTACAAGTTTATGTCTCCTAAAGATTATGACAAGGAAATTACAAATAATGGTATATAAAAATGATAATCTCTAATAATTCCCTAGTTTTTTCAATAAAAAATATTCATGTATATACATGAGTTACATACCTGCGCTTGTAGCATGCCAACATTTCCATTCAGATTTGAAATAGTTTCTTTAGTTGAATTCTGTAAATAAAACACATGATATGCCTGATGAGGGAAAATTTTCAAGAAATAGAGCAGGCATTATTCATCACCTCAGACAACCCAAAAATTATGATGAGGAAAAATTGTTGCTTACAATTTGGAATAACAAAATACAGAAAAAAAGAAATATGAATAAACAGTTCACAGGCATATTTTTACATTTCAGATCAATCAAGTTTTGCTAGGCCTTGTTCTTCCTTTTTGCATTCATGGTAAAATGTTCTTGCATTTTCTAAAGAACTCTAATTCATTGTTGATTGTTCAACTAAGTACTAATTATTGAGCATGTCAGTAGTCTGCAATAATATTGCGTTCTGCTTGTCCAGTGATTTGCATGGAATTGGTTGAGAACAGAACTAATATAACCTTGTGTAAAGGTTAAAGTTGTAAAATAATTTCTATTCTAAATCCATAAAGCTTGCTGGCTAATGGCTATGGCAGTAGAGGAGAGGCTCATGTGATGATGGTGATTGCTAAAACCTGTGGAGCTCATGTGGCAGTGTGGCGTGCATTAGAGCCACCGAAGACTATTGAGGAGGGCGGGGGAAATCAAAAGAATGGGATATTTGGTCCCAAGTTTTACAGTTATTTTCCAGCCCAGGGAGCTCCCTCTTGTACTGCCACCAAACTCCTCTTGACCTCATTTAAACCACCTTTATTTCTTCAATGATCAATCAATCTTTTTTTTTTCAATCAAGCTCCTGATTACCATCAGTCAGAAAGGTACCTTAAACCTAGACACTTGTAGGGAGTTTTGGACACCAAAAAGGATTGGTTTGGGCCTTGGGGGATTTTATTTTAAAAAATGGACTACAATTTTATTTTTATTTATTTTTTAAAGAATTTTTATATTATTATACTTTATATTTTTATTTCTTTGGTGTCAAAAGTAGGTGCTAACAATAGCTAATATACTATATGAAATTTAAGGTCATTAAATAAGAGAACAAAATATCCAATGCAATAACCAATATCCAATGAGAGAACAGAGTCATTAAACAAGTTATTACCTCCTTCTCAACAAAAGAACTCAAATTGTTCTCCAGAAGATATGTTTTTTGTTCTAAACTCTCCTGTGGAACAATGTACTTCGGATTTAGTTACTGATAAAATATATCAAACTATAGCACAACAGGAGAGAGAGGGGGTAACGACAATCAGCTAAATACAGTGAATGTAGCTAATAACGAAGTCAATGAAGCAATTCTTACCACTTTCAGGCTTAAAACTGCCTTTTCATTCATCAACTGATTGGTTGTTTCCACCAATGTAGCCTGCATATGATGTATTTTTTAAATATTAAATATCTTGATAAATCATTTCTGAAACTCAATGCTCCTAAATCTCTTAAAAGGAAAAAAAATATTAGGTTATTCACCTCTTTTTGAAGTAAGGAATTATTCTCACTCTGCAATTGTGCAATTCTTGCTTCCAATCTAACCTGCAGATAATCAAGTTAAATGTAAGTCAATAGATAAACATATCAGAATAATATAGTTCAAATAACACATAAGATCCATTCAAACGTTCAGCTAAATTGTTCAGTTCAGATTCAATTGTCTATTCTAATTATTTTTTTAAAATTTTTACCCAGTCAAAAGCAGGTGCAAATAACTAATCCACTACATGAGATAGTTAAGGTCGTCAATTAAGGAAACAATATATTCAATGCAATAAAACATAAGATAATAGACAAGTTATTACCTCTTTCTCAGTAAAAGAACTCAAATCATTCTCCAGAAGATTTATTTTTCGCTCTAAACTCTCCTGTGAAATGATGTAACATGGACTTAGAATGTCAGCCCAACTTTCATAAACAAAAATCTCTAAATATACAAAGTATAGTGAATATAGGAAATGACAGTTGATGAAGCAATTCTTACATCTTTCAGGCTCAAAACCACACTTTCATTCAGCAACTGATTAGTTTTTTCCACCAATCCAGCCTACATATGATATACTATTAAATATCTGGATAAATAATTCTTCAAAATGATTGATCCTTAATATTTTAAAAGGGAAAAATAATCACTCACCTCTTTTTGAAGTAAGGAATTATTCTCACTTTGCAATTGTGCAATTCTCAATTCCAGACCATTCTGCAAATAATTCAGTTAAATATATCATTTAGTAGTTAACATAGATAAGAATAACATAATTCCAATAATATAAGATCCATCCATACATTCATCAAAACTATATAACTCAAACTCAATTACCTGTTTTTGTGTCTGCAATCCATTATCAGTTCGTAAATTATTGATGATCTCTTCCAAGGTAACCTGTAAAAGAAAGGCAAAACAAAATGGTAGAGATGAAAAATTATAATAAAATGTTATTGGTAACCAATCTAATTTTTAATCATTTTTTCTAGAATGCCTGTTGAGAAAGTAAATATATAGTAGCAATATATAAGCAGTTAAACAAATATCCCTCTGATAATTAATAAAACTTGCAGTATATATTACCTCCTTCTGAACTAGATTATCATTTTCTTCTTTGAATTTTTTAATTGTCTCCTTTGATATGGCCTGTAGAAAGATAGGTTATGTGCACTCATACTAAACAACATTTGTGATTTAAGCACTTAAATAACTGACATGAATATCTGAGATGAAGTTTAAAGTAAAATTACCTCTTTCTGAATGCACACTTCATTTTCTTCTTTCAATTGTCTTATTGTCTCCTGTGATAGGGTCTGTTTTAAGATATGCTATACATGTAATGAGAAAAAATGCCAAAAAAACATTAAATTAGATATATCAGATAGAATTTAAAATCTATCACCTCTTTTTGCATGTGCCTATCATTTTCTTCTTTCAAATTTCTAATTATATCTTCTGATATGGCCTGTGAAATGATAGGTTGCACATGTCATAAAAACAATGAAACATAAGTGCTCAAACAAAGGACAGATATTTCTAAATAAAATATTACCTCTTTCTGAACATGCATATCATGTTTTTCTTTCAATTTTCCAATAGTCTCTTCTGATGCAATCTGTGGAAGATAGCCTTATGAGTTAAAAGAAAATTGCAAGATAAAAACATTAGGAAAAAATGTCATTCAGATAAAATTTAAAATATATTACCTCTTTTTGCATGTGCCTATCATTTTCTTCTTTCAAATTTCTAATTATATCTTCTGATATGGCCTGTGGAATGATAGATTGCATATGTCATGAAAACAATGAAACATAAGTGCTCAAACAAAGGACAGATATTTCTAAATAAAATACTACCTCTTTTTGAACATGCATATCATGTTTTTCTTTCAATTTTCTGATAGTCTCTTCCGATGCAATCTGTGGAAGATAGCCTATATGAGTTAAAAGAAAATTGCAAGATAAAAACATTAGGAAAAAATGTCATTCAGATAAAATTTAAAATATATTACCTCTTTTTGCATGTGCCTATCATTTTCTTCTTTCAAATTTCTAATTATATCTTCTGATATGGCCTGTGGAATGATAGATAGCACATGTCATAAAAACAATGAAACATAAGTGCTCAAACAAAGGACAGATATTTCTAAATAAAATATTACCTCTTTTTGAACATGCATATCATGTTTTTCTTTCAATTTTCTGATAGTCTCTTCTGATGCAATCTGTGGAAGATAGCCTATATGAGTTAAAAGAAAATTGAAAGATAAAAACATTAGGAAAAAATGTCATTCAGATAAAATTTAAAATATATTACCTCTTTTTGCATGTGCCTATCATTTTCTTCTTTCAAATTTCTAATCATATCTTCTGATATGGCCTGTGGAATGATAGATTGCACATGTCATAAAAACAATGAAACATAAGTGCTCAAACAAAGGACAGATATTTCTAAATAAAATATTACCTCTTTTTGAACATGCATATCATGTTTTTCTTTCAATTTTCTGATAGTCTCTTCTGATGCAATCTGTGGAAAGATAGCCTACATGAGTTAAAAGAAAATTGCAAGATAAAAACATTAGGAAAAAATGTCATTCAGATAAAATTTAAAATATATTACCTCTTTTTGCATGTGCCTATCATTTTCTTCTTTCAAATTTCTAATTATATCTTCTGATATGGCCTGTGGAATGATAGGTTGAACATGTCATAAAAACAATGAAACATAAGTGCTCAAACAAAGGACAGATATTTCTAAATAAAATATTACCTCTTTTTGAACTTGCATATCATGTTTTTCTTTCAATTTTCTGATAGTCTCTTCTGATGCAATCTGTGGAAGATAGCCTATATGAGTTAAAAGAAAATTGAAAGATAAAAACATTAGGAAAAAAATGTCATTCAGATAAAATTTAAAATATATTACCTCTTTCTGCATATGCTTGTCATCTTTTTCTCTTAACTTTCTGATTGTCTCTTCCATTATGGCCTGAGAAATTATGGGATGTATAATTGTATATGTAATAGAAGCATAAAACATAATTGCTAAAACAAAGGACAGGTTCTCAGATAAAATATTACCTCCTTTTGAATGTGCATATCATTTTCTGCTTTTAATCTCCTGATTGTCTCTTTTGTTAAGGTCTGTGGAGTGATAAACCATACATATTGCAAAAACATTGAAACATAACAAATTAAACGACTAAAACTTCTCAGATAAAATATTACCTCTTTCTCAATGTGCATATCATTTTCTTCTTTTAATTTTCTTATTGTCTCTTCTGATAAGACCTGCAAAGTGATATGATGTACAAGTTATAAGAACTTCAAAATATTGGTTTTAAACAAAAGGCAGAAATTACATTTAAAATGAGTGTGTTTGGCAAGGCAAATAAGCTAGCTTTTAGCTTATTTGACTAACTTAAAAGTTTGTTTGACCAAAAATAGATCGGTTTGGTTAGAAGCTTATAATGTTTTTTAAAATGCTATTTCATGTAACTTGAGGTTATGAGCTCCTTGCCTAGCCTAGCTTATTATTTTTTTTCCTTGTTTTTACACTATCTTATTAGAACTCATCCTTTAGCCTTATATTAAAAAAATCCTTGACACTCACTCTCATCTAATATCATTTCATTATAATATAAAATCATCAAAATACTAATACAAGTCCATTTACATTATCTTATTTCATTTAATAAAAAATAAAAATATTACCAAATTCCAAGTTATGGCCAAGTAATTAAATATGCCAATTTACACTTATTAACTAGTTCAATAACTAGTTTATCAACTTTCAGCTAACTTTTTTAATTTTCAGCAGTTCAGCTAGTTGATCCGCTAATATTACCTCTTTGTGAACAAGCATATCATTTTCTCCTTTCAACTTCCTAATTGTCTCTTTTGATGTATCCTGTGAAAAAATAAGCTATTCATATTAAAAACTTGAAACTATAAAACATGCCAGCATATGCATGAAAAATAAAACCATGAAGACACCTCACTACATTTTGTTTGAGCATATTATTTTCATTTCCCAATTTTTTTATTACCTCTTCTGAGGTGGCCTGTCAAAAGGTAGTTTCATTTAGTTTAGCAAAACACTTGTGTCCATAAGCACTCAACTCAAACAAATTTGATAGTAGGTATGTTAGAAAAAGACAGAGAAGGAAGCCGTTAACATTTTTCAATGAAACTATTCAGAAATAATAAGAATTATAAACCAAATTATCTGTTTCAATGCAAAAAGATAAGTAATAGCTAAGGGGAAATAGTTAAAATGTAGCATTTGAAACGTTAGCATAAACCTCAAAGCATGAGGGAAAATCTACATCGATTGAAGGAAAACTTACACATTCTTTACCATTTGGCAGATGACCATTCGAATCCATATCAGTACTTTGCTCATCCTTTCCACTTTTCACCAGATTCTGATCTCTATTGGGGGTTTCCACAACCCCATTCCGATCCGCATTTATACTTTGCTCATCGGTGATTTCCAAAAGACGAGCAGGCTCATCCTTACCATTACTTACCAGATTCTGATCCCTAGTTGATATCTCTCCAACCTCATTCAAGCTTTGCTCATTTGTGGTATCGGAAAGATTAGTATGCTCATCCTTCCCATTACTTGCCAGATTGGCAGATTCTTCAACCCCATTTTCCACATTCTTATTACTTTGCTTGTTCTTCTTCTTCTTGTTCTTCCTCCTCTTCTTGTCATCCTCCATCCACCCACTTCAAATTCACTATTCCAACTTGCAAGAGGCACTACTCACACACACAAAAAGAGAAATTTCAGGTTTTGAATTCAAACCTGCCACCACAAAACATAAAATCCAATGTCTAAGTCAACTCAGACCCCAAATGCAATTCAATGCCAACTTCAAAATCCAAGACCCAGATTCACATTCAGTCACAATTCATCATAATAATGTGATTAAACGCGCGCACACACACACAAACACAAATCGCACAGTTACCGGTTACAGACGACGGGCATCATAAAATTTTAAATCTAGAATCAAATAACAAATTTTACAAATTTGGGAATAAAATTTAAAATTAAAAACAAAACAACACAGCGAATTGAAATTATTGATAAAAATTAAAAATACTCACAGATAGAATCCGGAAGGAGCAATGAATGGAATCAAGGGGTGGTCGAGTTAGCGTAATGTGGAAATTAAGGTTGTTGTGTGAAATGAATCTGGGAATGCAAAGTGGGGTTCAGTGAGTGAGAAGCAATTGAAGGGTAGGGCGCGTGTTGTGTCGCGTCGTGTCGGTTTTTTAGCGCTGATTTGATTTGATGCCACTTTCACAACCCCTTTCGTTCCGTACCAGAAATCCAACGGCTCCTATGCACCCATTTGTCGTCTACTTTATGGACTTGTCTGTACTTGATTTTTTCCCTATTTAACATTTTTTATGTGCCAAATTCTGTTTGTTAATTTGTTTGCTTCGGAGAAAATTAATATTAGAGTTGTGTTTGCGCTGTTGCACGGAAAATTAACATCTAACGCGAAAAAAGAATTAACAATAACAAAAATGCTAAGTTTGCTTAGAATAATCAAATAAATTACATATAAGTATTAAACAAAACAATCATAAATTTGAGTTGTGTTTGTGCTGTGGCACAGAAAATTAACATCCAACGCAAAAAAAAAAAAGACTAGACTTTGTATTTTGTTAAATATGCATATATGTTGTGGCACAAAAGACTGTGTTTTTGTTAAAAATGCATATATTGTCTTGTTTTTTCTTTTACGAAAACACAATCAATATAATAGGTCAGAGAAACACTTTGTTACTTCAACAAAAAAAAAATCTTGTTCAGAAATTAAAAAAATTTACAAACACAAATGAAACTCTTTCAAAAAGACCGGTGACTAATGGTTTGCCTTCTTTCTTTTCTTGTTTTTCAATTTTATCTTAAAAAAAACTTAAATATATTTTAAATTTATACAAATTTGACATTGTCTAGTTTTAGTAAAGTAAAAAAAGTTATTTTTAAATATTTGATTTTTTTAATATATTTTTTTTAGTTTTTACCACTAATTTCAATTATAACAAAACTAATAAAATAAATAATATTCAATTCAATTAATTAATGTATTTATTATTTTATATAAATAATATAACTACATATACTTTATTTTTAATATTAATTTTTTAATATATTATGAACAATAATTTTATTATTTTTATTTTTTAATTTACCAATTTACTTTTGATATTGGAATTTTTAAATATATATAATTTAATTTTAATATATTACTGTTGATTTTTTATATTTTAATTTATTAATTTTGATTTATTATGATATAATTTACTTTTTTTAATATATCAAACAGTGATTTTGTCTCTAGAGGTAAAAATAAATTAAAATATAATATATTTTAAAAGTCAAATATATTACAATTAGTCAAAATTAATAAACTGAAATATAAAATAATATATGAAAATTAAAATTATTAATAAATCACAATTTTTAAAAAATACAATGTTAAAAATAAATTAATGAATTGAAAAATAAGAATAATATTGAAAAAATAAAATCAATGTTCATAAAATATTATAAAAGTAAATTATATATAATTATATTATTTATATAAAATAATAAATACGTTAATTAATTGAATTGAAGCATCTATAAATAATCTAATTATCTTAATTTAAATATCATTTGTTATTTTAATTATCTTAATTAATATTATTCATTGTGTTTGCCATGTTAGTAGTAAATTATCTACAGTTAGTAAAAAGAACTAAAAATGACAAAGGGATATAAAAATGACAAAAAAAATGTAAGAATTAAAATTAAATAAAGTCATATTTGCATTTAATTAAAACTCATTTAAGCCAAAAAAAAAATTGAAAAGTTTTGTTTGTATTGTTGATTGATTCTTGTATAGAAAATAGTAGGGATCAATTGTCTTGTTTTTAGTTTTTTCTTTACAATAAAATTCTATTGAAAAGTTTTGTTGTTATCTTTGATTGATTCTTGTATAGAAATTTTGATAAAATAGTATAGATCAAAAGAGACTGAAATAGAAATGATAAAATAAAAGAATAATTGATTGGTAGGGATGAGATGATATTAACTTGGATGAATTATAGACATTACTATCATGGGTAAGTCAACATGCCAACGTGTTTGGAATTTTATACAAAGTTGGGATTTGATTATGTACCTGAAAAAAGTGATAGTTCTGATCAAAATAAGTCCAATGTATGAAATCCATATTAGTTATGCAAGAAAAAAGTAAAAGAAAAAATTCATATAAAACAAGTCAAAGTTCTATGTTGTTCAGATAAATTAATAAATATGTAATCTTAAGTGAAACTCATTTGAAATTTTTGAATGATAATAAAGTTAAACTATGGAAAAGCTTTTATACACTATATTCGTTAAGTCTATTTTGTTGTGATTATGTAGATATATATAGGCATAGACCTCTTTACAAAATATGGTAAAGGGAGTGGTAGATACATAATAGAGGAAGTAATTATGGTAAAGGAAGTAAATAAAATTGTGGTGTTATTTGCTTTGCATATAATACACACACAAAAAAAATACAATAAAGAAAATCAATGACATGTTTGAATATGTTTTTTATGTCATCTATGTTCTTCATTAAATTCAACTTTTAGATTAATATCATGGAGATCAAGCATATTTTGTTACCTTTTTTATATCAAACATATTCATTATGTAATAATTAATTATTGGAAGCTTAAAGTTCCAACACACGTATCAATATGGGAGTTCAAAAGGTCTTTTATTCAATAACGAGTATATAGTTTTTATACTAGTTTTACAAAACAAGAATAAAAAAAAAAAGATAGCGACCATGTATATATCGTAAAGAGCAGTAAATCTTATAAGACACCAAGTCGTTGGTACCATTAAGCCTTGAAGACACTAATCACATTCTCGTATGATACTATCTTTTGTAGTTGTGACAACCCACCTTTAGTTTTTAAGGTCCAAAGTTTCTATAGTCCATGGGCTATACGAAGAGATCATTTTATTTGTTATACTTTAACAACTTCTTAACTCGTTCACATTCTTAACAATTTTATAGAGGTGATTGAGTATAATGAGGTGTGAATTTCTTTTTTATTTACCCAAAACACGAGGAAATTTTGATTTTGTTGTTGTTGTGTAAAAGCTAGGAAAACCTTTTGTAATTAAAGAAAGGTCATCTTAATATAGAAATGGGTCTTGGTTTTCTTTATTCTTTGCCAGAACCAAAGCACTAATAAACCATTGGAAATTAATCAGTATTTATTTACACCTAGAACAAAGAATGGTTGAAACTCCATATTGCGTGCTTGAGAGATGTGACATGGTCGACATTGATAGAAGGGGCATCACACTTTGCGAGAGCAATAAGTGTGATACTTGGTTGAAGCAATAGCGATGATACTTAGTTGGAGTGACGACAATGAACCTTAGTTGCCTCCACAACAACAACCAATTTAAGATGAAGTGGGAAAGAGGCAAGCCAATAAAGAAGAAAAAAGAAGAAAACATTGGCTTTACTTTTCCCCCTTTTTTTATTATACCTATTTAAATGTGGAATGAGTTGTGTTAATATGCTTTGTTTTGAGATTTTAGTGAATAAAGTTCCTTACACTTATGCTAAAGTGAGTCTAGTTTAATTTGGTCCATCATCATGGAATGGTACTTCAAGGTTGATTATCTTTTACATCTTTCATAAGACCCACTTATAGGAATTTTGAGTTGTGTTATTATGGTTTATTTTAAAGTTCCTTATGTTTTTTTTGCCAAAGTTTATACGGTTCAATTTGGTCTATCATCATGTTTTATTTTTGTCATCCTCGTCTTTGGAAAACAAGAGAAGTTGCTATGCAATGTTATCAACTGCAATATTATTAGTAATAATGACATGATGACGAAGTATATACAAATAAGGAGAGCATTTGTAACAATAATAACAAGGTTGACAATAATAATATTATTTACTAGTGATGGTACGTATACACGAAAGAAATGAAAATTGTTGTTATTATCAAAATGTTTAATGTATTATGTATTCATGCATCTCACGTCCAAATAAATCATGTGGAATTGCTAATGTGCATTAAACAATTGTACACAATCCTTCGTTGCATTAATTGAGGATGATCCTGCTTGTATGGATAATGTAACACCTGATTTTTTGGTGATGTGTGAATTAATATTCTAAGTAATTATTTAAATATTATATGTTCTAAAAATGATTTTTTACCTATTTACTAGCAAATATATAGTGGGAAGATAAATTATAGGTTAGGAATGAAGTTGGTGAAGTTAAAAATAATAAAAGGGTCTCCAAGACCTAAATTGCAATTACACTGCGCCTAGTGGCTATGCACACAATAATGAAGTGCAAGAGAATGTGCACACCTGTACACACTTGCAACCCAGCAAGTGAGCAACCAAGCCCACTTCGCCACCTTTATAAAGGAGTGACCTATTGTACTTGCAAGGCAAAAATCATTCACTAAGAACGTGGATACCCTAAGGAATAGGAGTCTCGTATAGGAGTCAACAATCCAACTAAGGGTAGTGACAAACCTTGCTCGGGAGTATGATTGTGGATAGGAGAGAGATCGTCCTTAAGGACCCAAAATGTGAAGGGTCACCCCTAAGACCCCAAATTATTATTATTCTTAACTATGATGAACTGATACCTGGTGGCTAGGGGGCAGAGGGTAATCTTGAACCCCAAGGTAACAAGAAGAATATGGTTGACTAATTGATTTAATTTGAGTTTATATGGTTATTTATTATGTATAATTGTTGTGTGTATATAAAACATAAAAAAAATGTAGGTTCCCCTTAAGTTTGGAACTTCAAACGAGAATTCAGGAAGTTTCAATAGCAAGTTGTCGAGCATGGCAGTATAGAACTTGTGCAGAGGGCACACTGGCTGTGCATGCTCGTGTTGCCTTATATATAATATTTGATGGGTTTCAGATGAGGTATCAATGGGTTTCAGGTGAGGTATCACTAGCCCAAGTGGAGACAAGAGAAACTAAATAAATTAAACATCATCATGCATCATGTAATAAAATGGGTGTTAAAAGAATGTAGACGTGAATTCAATTGGTAAAATCAGCGAACCTCCTAAGACTACTTAGTACAGATGTTGTTCCAAATGGCCACGACTAATATACCACATATATTGAGTAGTATCTAACATGCTACTAGAGGGATATCATGCTAAAGTGTGGCATGCTGACCGGTAGAGGCGAGATTAACAAAGTTGTGCCTAGCCTACTTCCTAAGTTAGATATAGTGCCTACCAAATGACGTACGAAATAGTACTAGGAATGCATCATTGACATAATTCATGTGCATACTTGCTTATTACTATGTACTAAGTGTGGTTGCTTATTGTCTGGTCTATGTATGTTTGAAGTTTTCTCATAAATAAATGTGAGTGTCCAACTCATTGTGTACTCATACCATGAGCCGGGTGAGAAATATCTCTCAATCCCTTTTGTTTGCACTGTCCTTGTTTATATTGAATACCACTTGCAGGTGATGACGAGCAGAAGTGTGAGGGTTGAGGTAGGGCTCCTCAACTGCTGCTTCCTTTTATTGATTCCTTTTTATTTTTCTTGTTTTATTTGGGTAATGCTCTTATAGGACATGTGGCATTTGGGTGCCTTGTTTTTGTATTTTCAATTTATACACTATGATGTTAGAAATTGACCTTTGGAGAGCAGGTAATGTTTGAACGCTATAACTTGACATTTGGAGTGTCATTAGGAGCGTGTGCTTTTGTGTTATTTTGAATTTCGTATTAATGAGATGAATTTTTGAATCTTAATTTTGTGAATTCTTTACTGCTTAAGTGTTATTTTTGTAACACTATTATGTATCGGGATATATGGCGTTAGAGATAATGAGAGCATTTGTAATAATAATAACAATGTTGCTAGTAATAATATTATTTATTAGTGATAGTGTATGTACATGAAAGAAATGAAATTTGTTGTTATTATCAATATGATTAATGTGTTATGTATTTGTGTATCTCACATCCAAATAAATCATATGAATTTGTTAATATGTAATAAACAATTTTACATAATCATTTGTTGCATTAATTGAAGATGATACTAGCGATATTGCTATTGATTAAATTTGGTTGGTTTGACACATTAGCAAAATAAAGTTACAAAGTGGAGAAAGATCTAGGCAGATACTACCCTAAGTATGAGTTGTTGGACACATCGAATGAGACATTGCCACCTTATTAAAAAAATTATAAAATAATTAATATTTTAGTTTGTTAATACTATCAAGTTAATGAGCACAAATAAACTTGATAGATTACAATAAATGAGTAACTCAACCCAACTTGATAGATTACAAACTTGATAGATTTACAAACTTATTCAAATAAACTTGATAGATTACAAATAAACATATTGAGAATAACTCAACCCAATTCACCAAAAATAATTTAGCTTATGACAAACCTATTTTGAGTGTGAGTTGAAAATCCTAACCTATCTTGTTTCATTTAGAGGTTAAATAGGTCAACCCAATAATTGAAATCATCTTGTCATCTTTACTTTCATACATGGCAATGAATAGTTTATTTGACCAATAGACTAATCTAATATTTACTTTGCAAATTCTAATTTGTTTATATACATTTTATTTATATCATTTACAATTTCAATTTTCACTCAATTTACAAATGTTTCTACAATTATAGAAATTTGTAACTCAAATGTCATGAGTATATTAAAGATTGAATTACTCTTAATTTATCATTCATCTTTGCAACATGACATAACTTGGATGAATTGGATGATACATTTTATTATTTGTTTATATTTTTACATGAAATCATCCAAGAAATGTTGATAGGTTTAATGCTTTACCGGAACTTTACATTTTAAAACTTGTGTGTTGTATTTTTTTTATTCCATAAAGTATCAAAACTTATGTTTTTTTTACTACAATGAGAAAAATAATAATAAAAATAAACTAAACAACTCCTAAAAATGGCTATAAATCATGCCTATGTGTCAATAAACAATAGAGTCCATTGTGATAAGAGTTGTATTCAAAATTACAATTCTATCTTTAGATGATAAGTCCATCATAGATAATTTGCATGTACATTGATTTTCTTCTCTTAGAATACCAGAAAAATTGAAGTACCAATTTCATAAAATGAGATTTTTAATTAAGGATATCTCATTTCCATATAATAATATCTAAACACATATACATATACCAAATAAATTCCGTTTATATAGTCTTTGTAACATTCCACCTTTCTAAAGCACACATCCCAACAAAGCTAGAGGCCAAAACATAAAGCAATAGTTTCAGCCTATAGTATATTGGAGACGCAAAAGCTCACAAAAAAATCCTTGCAAAAACTCACCATATTGGTTACACATCAAACCTCCAAACCATCAAAACTTGTGTTTTATGTCTTTTATTGTTTCATTTTATTTAGAGACTATTTTAAGTTTCGGCTGACAGAGATTACTAAAGAATTATGCAAACAGTACGTTGTTCTCAATAAGTGATGTTAAAATCATATTGAACTCATGATTATACTATGGAGGAATAAAATCAATAACGAAACTAAAATTTAAATATCCCAAATATTTTGCCGGTTAAACTTGTGGAATTTTATAATTAATTATTTGGTATTATAACTTACGAATTCTATATATCAAATTTCTGTTCACTCTTTGAAAATGTTCAAACAATTATCAAGTAATTAAATTTGTATTGTCCTATACATAACAATTCTTAATATTCAATTATTTATTTAATCGCATATTACTTGTTCATGAAAGTGATTATTAACCCATATCAAGTTTAACCAATGATACTATGCTCTTTATTTAATAAGAATGATATAATTTTTTTTAGAGGAATTATAGCAATAAATTTTCTAACCCATAAACACAGCCTTTCTAATGTTTTCTTTATTTTTTTTAGAATTAATTAAAAAATACAAAATGGTGAGAGAAACTCACTAAATATTTAGTAAAAAAACTTATAAAATTTTATAATTTTCAATAAATTTCAACTAATAATAAAAAATATGGTAATAAAAAATATTAAAAAAATATACGAAATAATATATTATTGTAATTTTTTAATACTTCGTCAATATAGAATATAAGAAGAAAAAACCTCACGTAACTCAAATATAAATAATTTTAACTAATTTTATCTTATTTATTGATATTATATTTACAATATCATTTATTTAATTAAAATTTTATTTACAATAATTTTTTTATTCTTGTAATTAAAAGTAATACAATTAAATATATTTTTAATCCTTGAAATTTAAGATGAATTTATTTTTTCAAATTTAAAAATAATATTTTTACATCCTATAATTAAAAAATAATTTATTTTAGTCCACATAACTACTTACATTACTAATAAGTGACAAGCCAACCATGCTACTCACTAAAAAAAACATATTTTAGTCTATCAACCCAAACTATGCTAGTGGCTTTTCTTACATGGTTAACAAAACAAGTAACAAATCAACACATGCTACGTTGTGTCAAGCAATTGAATTCTGGATGAAAATTTTATGGTGTTAAAATAACTGTATAATCACAAAAATTATTTAAAGACTTTACATGTGACTTTAGTGTAATGCTGATCTATAATATGTTACTTCGTAAGTGAAAGTGTTGTTTATATTGGCGACTGACATGGAGCTGTGTTGAAAATTAAACTATAACTAGGTTTGGGGACAAGGGGTGGAATAAAGAAGGAAGAAATGGATAAGGGTGTCATTTGATTTGGGTATATATCCAACCAAAAAGAGGCATTTCGTGGGTATTGGCGTGTGAGAGAGAGCCAGCAATTTCAGAGAGAGAGAGAGAGAGAGAGAGAGGGTTTGGGATTGGGAAGGTGAGGGATTGACGCTGCGTCTCTTCCTCTTCTCTTTCGATCCATCCCTCATTCCTAATCCTCCAACCACCTCAGCCTCACACTCACACAACATGTCTCTCGCTCTCTCTATCTATCTGTTTTTCTTTCACTTTCATTTTCATTTCTAGGGTTCCGTTCTCACCCCTCTTTCTCTTTCAGATCTGAACGTTTATCGTCCCACCCATGGCTTCAAAGCGCATCCTCAAGGAGCTCAAGGACTTGCAGAAAGACCCACCAACTTCCTGCAGCGCTGGTACCCCTTTTCTCCTCCATTTCACATCCCCACCATGTTATTTTTTTCCCCACTAATTGTGCTGTTAAAAAAATTCAATCTTTTTTCCTGGGTTCCTCTTTGTTCCAGGGTTAAATGAAATAAGTTTAAATTAAGCGCAAAAAATGCTGTTTCTCCTGCACTCTGTATGCCTTGAACGTGTGATTCTATTTGTGCACTGTTACTAACCATGCTAGGGTAAAATAAAATAAGTTAATATGAAAATAAAGCATAGGAAAATGACGTGTGTGCAAGGTTTTAAATTGTGAACAACTTGACGTTGCGGCTTAAATTTCTGTTGCGGTCTTTTTTTAAAATCTTGTGTGTGTGTCTGTTTCTTATGTTGTCGAGTTTGAAAGTTTCATGTTTGCTTGTAGTATATGGCTATGCAAATGCAAATGTTTATTTTGCATTTGCATAGCCATATACTACAAACAAACATGAAACTTTCAAACTCGACAACATAAGAAACAGACGCACACACAAGATTTTAAAATAAGACCGCAGACGATGCGGCTGAAATTGCGGTTGCTGTCTTTTTTTTAAAATCTTGTGTGTGTCTGTTTCTTATGTTGTCGAGTTTGAAAGTTTCATGTTTGGTTGTAGTGTATGGCTATGCAAATGCAAATGTTTATTTTGCAGGTCCAGTAGCTGAGGACATGTTCCATTGGCAAGCAACTATCATGGGTCCTGCTGATAGTCCTTATGCTGGAGGTGTATTTCTAGTCACTATTCATTTCCCTCCTGATTATCCTTTCAAGCCTCCTAAGGTATTGTGTGATGTCTGTGTGGATTTTAGGTGTTTTGTTGTTTAAATGTGTTGTAATTTGTAAATGTCTCACCAAGTTTGATCTACCAGGTTGCTTTTAGGACTAAGGTCTTTCACCCGAACATCAATAGCAATGGTAGCATTTGCCTTGATATCCTGAAGGAGCAGTGGAGTCCCGCACTCACCATCTCCAAGGTTCAATTTGCTTTCCCTTTAGTTTTAAAATTTGTGGGCATGAACATGGATCTTTGAATAGTGTGGCTCGGATCAAGTTATGACCGGAAATATTTACGGAAGGTTATTCACATTTCCCAACTTTAATCAAGACAGAAGACTAACAACAATTTTGTGGGAAAATTACCAAAAGGAAACTACTAATAAAATATTTGTCGTTTTGTAATTTATTCCTTTGTTTTCATTTTTTTAATCAGCCCCCTTTTTTTCCGGGTTGGGTGGGGCTCTGACTTGTTATTATGTATCTATTGAAATAGGTAAACCCTAAAACTACTTTTAGGTTGAGAATTTAATTTGAATGAACTGGCAGTGTAGTCTGTAAAGGTTTTTTTAACATTGTCATCCAATTACAGATTGTCTTGTGTGGAAAGTTTGGTAACTTTTATATGAATTATGTTAAAATACATATTTGTGATTATTTCTTATTGGTTAACAGTGTTTTAATCTTTACACTGATAGGGCATGAAGATCAAACTCTGTAGTTAACTAGATTAGAATATTTTACTGTTTCATTTTGGGGAGATTATCTTATAATGTACACATACATAATTTTTGACATGCATTACTTGGTAACCAGAAAAACAGGAAATTTTGAACTAAATTATAGTAAGTTATTCTTAATAATTAGATTTTTTTTTTTCATTTTATTTATATTTGTGTTTTGATTTTATTGAAAAATTTAGAGCTATAGGCCTGTATGATATCCAAAAGTCACATGTCCAAAAAATTTGAATTCTTTTCAAGGTTTACCATTACTTCCCATAATATATTATGCAAGTAATTCATTGTCAATGCTGCCAAGAAGTTTGTGAAGATGGATGCATGTGTCATGCCAACAAGAGATGTTTAGGTTCACAAGTAAAGAGCAAAATTTAAGGGGATAATGTTTTCCCTCTTTTTAGGGATTAAATTTTATCCTGAGTGAAGCTAGATAGTGTTTCTCTCTTCCTATTCCTAATTGGTAAACTTGATCATCCATTTCTCTATTGTCACACCCTTTCTCTGTGAACACTTGGTGTGGTCAAAGATCCTTCATATAGTTGTATACCATCACTGGCATGGTGTGCAAGGTTTCACTCTATTTCTATTCAACCCCTCTTCCATTAAATTCTTGGTTGAATTCAACTTGAAATCAAATCTGTGAGGTGATTTACTGCTGGGTTCTGTTGCTCAATCCACCACCACCATTTAGATTGACACTGCTACTGCTGCTTAAGAAGGCCACATATTTTCTTAAAGCATTGTTCTTGGGATGTCATAGATGAGTCACTGCCATCGGCTGAGCTTCTGACACACAATGGATAATTGAGGGCCGAGGAGTGTTTTTTAGGTTGATAAAGAGGGTTTTTTGAATTATTCAAAGCTTACCTACCAAACATTGGAGTGAGCGATTTTTCTTAATTTACTCCTTAAAAAAAATTTCCCCATGCTTTTCTTCCTCATGTTTTAATTGTATTCCAAATTCATCCTCAATAGTAGAGGTTCATGCATTTTATTAATTGTAATTTTGTACAGTCCATGACAATATTATTTATTGTTGTTGGTTATTCTGTCCCCTGCCAACACAATTAGGGAAACTGGTTCTGCATTTCTATTTGTCTGATGCAATGTGGCAGGGTGAAGTCTTCTTTATTGGAGCCTTCCTGTAGCATTGTATACTTATTCTTCAATTGTTATTCGTTTATGGTTAGTTTTCCACTGTATATGTTGTGTAAGAATTTAGAGTCCTATTACAACAATGTAAACCTGTCATTTAAGCTTTTTCCCTAGGCCCACCTTGTGAGCCCAGTGGAGGGGCTCCACAGGGAGACCCCCAAATAGCTCTGTAGTATGGCGTGGCAAATGAGCTATCAACGAGGGATGTCTTTAAACTTTTTTGTGCAATAGATTGCTAGGAATTTTGTAAAATCATTTGTTGCATGTGAAACGGATTGCTGATATTGAGAGGAATTTGAAGTAATGAGTTATGTAATTATGTTTTGGTTTTGCATGACAGGTACTGCTTTCTATCTGCTCATTGCTGACTGACCCAAATCCTGATGACCCACTTGTTCCGGAAATTGCTCATATGTACAAAACTGACCGGGCCAAGTATGAGGCTACTGCACGCAGCTGGACCCAGAAGTATGCCATGGGCTGATTGTGTTTTAGATAATGTATATTGAATGAATGGCTGCCATCTATCAAAACTATTGTGGCTTTGCTTTTCTCTTCCTGTTTTCTGGGGTGAGATTGTGTTTCTGTTATGAGGGATAGGGAAGGGCGGTGTCTTAATTTGATAAAAATATAACTATGTTTAACCTCTGTGATGTTTTATCATGATGCAAACACATGGGCAGGATGTTATTTGTGTCATGGATGTGTTGTAACTTTCTCTATCGAGTAATGTAGAAATAGTCATATGTTACAGATCTTCTTCACCATTATGTTTTCAACAGCTTTTTTCAAGAGAATTAATCACGTTTTACGAAAGCTTTTTTTGGAAGCCAGTGAAAATAACTTATTTCTTCAAATTAAACTGAATTAGATGGTCACCATCATGTCTTCAATTTTTTTACACCTGTTTGATCGTCTCTAATAACCAGGTTAATATTTATTAGGACTAATTTAAGTTTGTTAGGGGTCTGTGATGGTGCTGTTTTATATGTATCAAAAGTTTTACTTTTTATACCATAATTGTAAAAACCTTATTAATGATGATAAGGTAGTTAGAAAATAATGGACAATATTTTTATTATCGAGAATCTGATGATTAAAAAGTAAACATGCTTTTATTGGAGGATAATACTTTTTAAGAATTTGAGTTTGAGCTTAGATTAATATTAAAAGTTAAAAGCTAGAAGCTAGTTGACCAGGTAAAAGTTCTCTTTTATTTGTATACATATTTTTTTTGGTTGATGTATCTGATGTTCAACATGACTTCTGTATGCGGAGAGCTGACCATTTTAAGTTTGAAGTTTCTTTTAAACTGGATATTTTGAAGAGTTACTAAAATAAGTTCTAATATTATTTTAAAATTTAAGTTTTAATCTTATAAATTAGTTTATAAAATGAGGTTATTCATCCATTTTTATATACATTATCTTGATAGAATTACCAATCTCAATAATATTGAGTTAAAAAAAAAAAAAAGTTTGTCTTGCGACAAATTTCTAGGCATTTGGAGCACTTAAAAATGATTTTGATTGGAGCTAAGGCGATATGCAGAGATTCAGTTCTCAAAATTCGTATTTCATCGGCATCGACTATGGCATTTTTTGAGCATAGGTATATGACCTTTGCATTTGAGCAAGGTGGCGATTGAATTCTCCTATTTTTGAAAAAGTTAAATAAAGAGAGGAACCAGAAAGAAAGCACAAGTTGAAAAAGTTATATTTTTTTTTCTTTCTTTCTTGTCTTTCACGAGTTTTTTCTACTCTAATCTACTCTACTGAACTAATAACTAATTTTGTTCAATGAATTTGCGAGTTGCTAGTCCGAGAAAATTTTATAAAATAAATTAATTACTTATAATTAATGATAAGTTAAATTAAATATTATTCAAGTAATTTTAAATTTTTAATTAAAAACTATTGACAATAATTATTTAATTATAAATTATGTATAATAAATAATTAATTTATTTTTCTTTGTCCATTATGTGTTACTTTTAGTACATGTGATCGTAAAAAAAAAAGAATAAAATAGAGTCTATTTTTCACACTTGAGGAAATAAAATGATGAATGATTGTGTAATTTATAATCCTCCACACTATGCTAACAAAATAAAGCAACCTAAATGAAAAGTGAGCATTATTGGTATTGTTATTCTTAATGGAGAGTACAAAGAAATTTGGTTTCCCTACTTATTAAGATTGGAGTTTGCTTTGCCACTAAATGGTGCTTTTGTGGTTAAGCTTTGGCACAACACAACTGTCTTGTACGCATAAAGGGTAGTTGTGGGTCTCATTATCTTCGCATTCCAGCTTGGCAAAATTAAAAGCCCCACCACTCTGTATTCTCCTCTGCACATTTCATGCATTTCATTAATAATCTCTCTTCTTTCTTTATCTCCATTTAAGAAATTAAATCATTGTGCAAGAAACTCTCTAAGAGAAAATACATCAAGTACATAACTATTAAATTCAATTTAAAATATCGTCAATTAATTAAAAAATATGTTTGATATGATTTTTAAGATAAGAGTTTCTTTAAGAAATTTTTTATTAATAATTATGCTAGAATTATATAGAGATTCTAATTTTTAATAAAATAAATTTCATTTTAATTCCTTAACTAATGTTGTTATCATTTTTTCTAAAATAATTATTATCAAATTCAACAAATTTATAAGAATGCTGATAATACTTCTTCTAATACTTTTTATCTTTATTATTAACTAAAATAGATTGAAAATAATAAATTTTGATGAGTATTAATTCTAAATTATGAAAGAGATAAGTGAGACTCAAAATTTATAATTTTTTTGATAAATTTTAATCAATAAAAAAATATTAAAAAAAATATTGTTAGTCATTATCAAAATACTTAATAATTTATGATTAATTTATTGCATAAAAACATTTTACTATGAATACTTACTTTAATAATATTATTTAAGATTATCAGTAATATGATAAATTTAGTCTAACATAAGGATTTGTTTTTTGTTATCTTTTATAGGTGGAAAGTTTAATGTAATAATATTATCTTTGTCAACATTCTAATTTTTTCATTTGCTTAATTTTTATGTGGTATAATAAATAATATTAAAATTAGCAAGATTTTTTGTGCACTTTTTAAATTTTAAATAAAATTGAAAGGGAATAATAGATGTTTTTATTATTAGTAATGAATGTTCTATTATATTAATTAATCTTTCAAAGATACAAAAATAATTATCAAATGCCTTTTTAATGTCAAATGTAATGAAGTTTTAAATCATTAAAAAAAACTTTGCTATAGATATTTTAAAAAAATTAACGTACAAATTTGCTAAACTAAAATATAAATATAATATAATATAATTTCCTTTTTAAGAGATACTTAAATTACACCATCTTTTCTCTTATTTTAAAATATACATTTTTCATTTCATGAAAGATGAATATGTGATACATTTTAATTTGTTTTAATGTAAACAATTTTTTTTTTCTCTCAATGTGACTTTTCATGATCAACATTAATTATCAATATCTACTATTAATTTTGTAACTTTAAAAGATGAAATTCCAATCGCAATAATAGGTGTTAAAAATTTCATTTTACACTTTAAAATGATTAAATTGACAATGTAATGTCAAAATTAATTATGATCACACTAAAAGTTGTAAGAAAAGAAAGAAAAAAAAATCATAATTACTCGCTACTATTAATACTGTTAAAAGTTATGTTTATACTAAATGAACTAAAGTGTAACCCATGTTTATTTTTTAGGAAAAGAGAATGTATATTTTATAACGAGAAGAGAAGAGTATCTAATTAAATTTTTTTAGAGAAAGATAATTTACTTAAAAATTAATTTAGGAATTAGCCATTTTGTAAAAGTTGATAAATAATTAATATTTATTTTATTTAAAATTAAATAAAATAAAATTTAAATTATTAAACATAATATATATTTAAATTAATATCAATTATAAATTTTACTTATACAATATAAAATTTCATTATTTATATAAAACAAATATAATCGTAATAAGTCCAAACAAAATTCATCTTTACACACCATAAAGATATATAAAAAATTGGTGTTAAAAAATGTAAAATAATTTTACATTATCATTAACATAATTTTTTTAAAGTAATTATAATAAAAATTAGTGAACTTTATAATGAAATAATAATTTAAAACTGATTTGGTTAATTATAACTTATTTTTTTAAAAAAACAAAAGAGATATTATATGTATTTAAATTATAAAGTCCAGTTGAACATTGAGACTAATTGAGATGAGAAACCGCGTGTTAGTTGATCCATATGAATGATATAAACATGAAAATTGAAAATGATGGATGGCCACAATCACCATGGAAATTTCTTTGAAACTCAACAGACGTGGCAAGCACTTTCCATTTGTATTAGTATTAAACTTTGCTTTTAATAAATATTAAATACCACGTGACACCAGTTGATACGTATATACGTAGACTCACTATTTTTTCTTCTTTTTCTGTCACAATCTGATATATTCATGTTGTACTACTATATAATATATTCAGATTCTAGCTACCTATTCTGATTCTGATATTCCATATTAAAACTCTGTTTAATTAACCAAGGCTTTCAAAGAATCTGATTCAGAATAGATCTTTCTGTCAGTGATAGAGATCATTTATTTAACGTTATCCATAAGAAATTACACGGTAATATTTTTCTTTTTACATTATCATAAGAAGATCTTGTCAGGTGTATTAATTATGTTGCATGAATATTTTTTTTAACCCATAAAATAAAATAAGTATAAAGTTTTCAATACAAAAATATGATTAATCTCTGCGTATAGATATACACCACACAAATATGATAACAAAATTTAAATATAGATCCGACACAAAATATATATATTTAAAATACAATTAAAAAAACTGAATGAATTCAATCCATTAAAATGAAATTAATAAATATTTTTAAATTCGAGTTTTGAATATATAGTTGTCTTAAATATTTTTTTAATTATTCATAATAGTTTTATTTAGTTTATAAAAAATACTTTTAGTATAAGATACATATGATATATATAAAAAATAAAAATAAAATTATTGTTTGTTTATTTTCTTTAATACAACTAACATTTATACTAATTTGTTATCATTATCATATTATTGTTATTTTAATTTTTCTTAAGTATAATCACAATCAAATTTAAATTAAAATGTTATATTCAGTTAAGGATGATAATTCCTTCATTATCCAAAGAAAAATATATATTAAAATTTTTTAAGATAAAACAGTCAAATTTTAATCCAATAGTCTCATATAATATGCAGAATAGTATTTAATACAGGTACGATGTGGATATGTGGTCAATTTTGAAGCTTTTGTCTGTTGTAAGAGGATAAAAGTACCATGGATACATGAACAGAACAGAAACCAATAATCTACTTGGATGTTAATCTAGAATATATAGTCAATTAACTTTTTTAAACTGAATAAATTTATTTTAAAAAATTAATATTCTTTAATAAATATTTTTTATATACATTGACATAAAAATTAACCTCCTAGTTATAAATTTAAAGAACATAATTATCTGTACAACATGTTACACTAAATTGATATTCCAATAGATGTTTGAGGCCACTCACTTTTGGATAAGAACATGTTTGATTTTTTTTAAAATGTCCCCAATTATAGTTAAAAAAAAAACTTATGTTTCATAATTTTCCCCCAAATTAAAATTAAAAAACTCAATTAAAACTTAATTGAATTCCTACAAATCACTTTGCTAAATCTTTCCACGTAGGTGAGCTGTCTAGGGGTTGTACTAATAAAGAGTGAATTAATAAAATTTACGTAAAATATATTTAATATTAAATAAGTTTTTAAATATTTTTTGAAATTGTTGCCAATATTTCTCATAAAGTACATTCAAAATGCATTAGACAACATTTTTTTAGTTGTCTTTAATCTTAATTATTTGACTAAAACCAAAGAGTAAATGAAAAAAAAAAGGATCTAATTTAGATTTTGGTGAAATTACTTTAAATAAAATAATGTTTAAAAAATCATTTTGTATTTAAGACCAATATTTTAAAGTGAGTTATAAATTATTAATTGTATTTAAATAACAAACTAAAATGAATTTTTAAAATGCAAATATAGATATAATTAAAAAACTATAATGCCACTCTTAAAATTATTTTTACACCTAAAAAAGATAAAAAAAGGTCTTGCTTATCAGTGACCTTATAACAGTGATTGAAAAAATTAATAGATACATTTTTGTTAAAATTATGTTAAAATTGTATTAAAATTATAAAAATATATTGTTATATTCAATAATTTTTTATTTTTAATTCTTTAACCAGTACATTGAGCTGAGTAGCATTTGTCAAAAACTAAATTAATTTCCAAAAATCCGAAAAGTTGTCAAAACATACAAAACACTCTTTGTATAAAATTAAATGCGTGGTTTGGTACATTTTAAGGAAAAGACATGATAAATCAAAATCAGTGTTATTGAAAAATTAGATCTCTTAAATAAAATTTTAAATTCAAATATTATAAATAAAAAATAGTTAAAAAGTAAATTAAAAATGATAACTTCTCTTGTTGAGATTAAATATTAATGAAATTAGTAAATATATCATATAGAGAAAAGGTTCTTTGGTACTTTTTGGCCATCACCATCTTTTTCTTTTTTATTATTATGAAAATAGTAACGGATCTAAAACTTTGGCCGATAAAAAGGGAACAATTGGCCTGTTTGAAGGCTTATATGTCATTTTTTTTTGATAAAAATCAATTTAAAATGTTTGTATATTATTTTTTAAATTATTAATTAAAATTATTTTTTAAAATTAATTAATAGTAAATAAAATATATTAATGTGTTATGTTATTTAAGAACATTTTAAGAATTTTATTTTGATTCTTAAAATACATAACTAATATAAATTAAGATAATAAATATATTAATAATGAGAGAATAAAATAATAAAAATTAATATAAAATATATAAAATAATAAAAATATATCTCATTAATATTAGAAATATTTTAAAAAAAATATAAATTTAAAACAAATTTAATGTTACTATTTAACCCATTTTCTTAATGCTAGTAAAATATATGATGAGTTGTGATTGAATAATAATATAAAATATTTACACTACTACTCAATTAACTAATTCATATAAAAAACGCAGGCAGGAGTGAATATATAAAAAATTGATTGAACCTGTAAAATTACTTTATATTTATATTAAAATGTGAATCACTAATTTAATTTATAAAATTATATTGATTTATAAAATTAATTTCTAAAATTAATAAAATAATTATTTGAATTGTATATTATTAATTAATATAATCCCTGAAATCGTAATAAACAATCAAATTAATTCTTAAAATAAATAAAAAATTAAATAATAATTAAAATTATAATTATTTATCAATTTATTCTTTAAAATTATAATGATCATTCAAATTAGTCAATAAAATTAAAAATAATTAATTACACATTTTTGTCTTGAATAAGTTAAGTTAATCATTAAAATTTCTTTGTGTTGTATAAAATTCATAAAATTATAAGATTATAAGTCAAAATGTTACAAATTACGAAACAAAAGTTGTAGTTAATTTTAGGGACTAATTTAATTAATAATTATATTTTTAGGACTAAATGATAATTATAATTGTAAAAGAAAACATTATTCTTTCAACAACTAAATTGATCATTTATTAGCATTGCTTCAAGTGATTAATTAATGAATATTAATATAATGAATAAGTTGGTCCACGATCCAAGCTGGAGGCTGTATGATTTCATCATACCAAAACTTGATTTATTAAAGCTTCGGTTTCGAGAACCAAGAACCAGTTTCTTTATTAGTATTTATTATTTTGTGTTTAAACCAGCTCAAAATTCTTGTTATTCACGCAAACTGCGACAGTACTTTCCTTATCTTCTCTCAGTCCGAGGTGTAGTAGTATTGAGTCTTGTCGTCTCTGCTCAATTCTGCTAATTGGGTACGATTTCTCTTCCTTCATTGAATTCATCCTTCTCTCTTGTTCAGAAATCTTAAACCTCAATTTTTGAGGTGATTTAACCGTGCCTCTTTCTTCAATTTACAGTATTTTATGTGTTGTTGTTTTTATTGTATGGAAAATGATGGAAAGGTTGCAACTTTAAGTTCCAGGTATAGAAAATTTTGTATTGACGTGATTCCCCGAATTAGTACTTTCTGGTCTTTTGGGTATGTCAGCAGCAAAAGCAAATTTGTGAGGGTAAAACCAGAATGTTGGGAATTTGTGTACTTTGGTTTGCATTTTTGGAAGTTCCTGTTATGACATTCTTGCTAGGAATGGATGAAAATTTGAGGAATAAACCATGTGTGATGTCTAAATATACATTGTATATTGTAATTTTCATTTTGTGCCCCTTCATTCTTCTCATTCTCATTTTGGCTTCTACAAGGCACACTTTGTGTTCGTGGAGGAGTGGAGGTGGATGGTTTTTGTTACTCTCTGCTTCAACTTGACAAGCGTTGAGAGTGCATGCATGTTTGAAGAGTAAAATACTTTCTTTGTTTTGCTTGACTTTGCCCTATCTGATATCTATTATCAGATTTCATCTTTTCTTGCCTTGTAGTTGTTTGTGGTTCCTTTTTTGGAAATGTATGTTTAGAAGTGATTTCTGATATTTGGTTAAGTGAGCATTTATAGGCATATGCTGCTTAATTTTTTCTTGTGGCCTTGGGGTAACTTGCAGGCCGATATATGTAATCTACAGTCCACTAATTGAGTGTTGCATATTTTATTAATCAACCTGTGGCTTGGCTATTGTTTTCTGTACTTTCCCTTTCGTTCTTGTAGGCTAAGAAATTTGATCTGCTGACATTGGTGGTCTTTCTTCTTTCAGGCTTCTATTCTTTGAAGTTTACAAGTTTGTGGCTTTTAAACAATTGAATGGGGAATTGCATCGTTAAGGTTGGATACGTCAATTATATTTTTTATTGTTACATGCATTAGGCCTTCTTTCACCTGTTATCTCTGGTGAATTGTTTTCTTCAACTGATAGCATACTTTAAAAGCAAAATAATTTTCCTGCAAAGTGTGTAGGGTGTTTTCTCATTGATAGTGTTTACATGGATAGCATAAGGAAGGCCTGCTGTTTAGGGGCTGAATGTAATTTTGAACTGATAGATTTTTGCTGTGCCTTCTCTTTGTGGCTGAATGTCATTGCCCATGTGAACTGTATTGTAATTTGTATGTAATCTGTAGTAGATAGATTAGACAGTGATGAAGTAAACAAGAATGGAGAAACAAATATAACAGGATTCAACAACGAATGAGAACTATTGAAAATTTATTAAGAACTAATTTTCTATTTTGCAACTTTCTTTCTCATTTTCTTCACTTACTTCTCCTCCTGCTCCCCAGTCTTCTTTATCTTTTAATGGTAACAAAGGGATAATCTTTAACTAACGGTTATTTCAAAATATGTCTCTTTTCCACATCCCTATTCCTGCTTATCTCTGATATTTCAGTGCTTTTGGCTTATGAAAACCCTATCAATTCAGTATGATGTGATAGTGCTCCATCTGTAAGTAGAAGTTTGTTTCTTCTGTCAACCTCTAGCCCTGGCTTTTCTGTTTCTCCCAGCTAAGTGTGTAATAGCTTTGTAAAAAGTTGTGGAGCCTCAATGCTTCTATAACTTTGTAATCTATTGTCCTCATCATTCATTGATAAGCAAACTTTCTAATGCTTGTAGGGTCAGGCTAATGATAATGATTCTGATGCTAATGTGGAGTTTGCTGGTGGGAATGTGAAACTTATTACCACCAAAGAATCTTGGGACCAAAGTTTGGAAGAAGCAAGGAGGGATGGCAAAATTGTAAGTTTTCCTCTTTTAAACACTGTAGGACAGTCAAATTAAAGACCTATTTCCATTTTGTTGTGTTGTTTGGATGAATCACTAATGCCTTACCATGCATGTGTGTGTTTAGTTTGGTAACATCTGTATTATCAGTACTTGATGACGAAGCCTCACTAACTTCTTTAGGAATTTTAAGGATATAACTTCAGAAAGAATTCTACATTTGAGAGTCCACATTGGTGAAATGCTTTGTGTCTCCTGTTTTCTTTCTTTTGAATGCTTTTATTTTATTGTCAAGCAAATTTTTGGATTCTGTTTCAATTATATTTCAAAAGAAACCAACATGGTACTGTCTCATTTTAAGCATGGTGATGAGTTGTAAGATTTTGTGTAAGCACCTGACCATAATGGCGTGTTCTGATTCAGAATCAGGATATATCATTGATTCCCTTCTATTTAATTTGACAAAAACATTGAAAGGATTTTTAATGTTAATGGGGTGATTGACATATAACAGGCTAAGCCTTATATAAGGATATAACCTGGTAATCACAATGGATATCCTGTGATGTAAAGCACAACATGACTTTGTCTCTCTTGACATGATTTTCACTTTGGATAGTCTAGTATGGCGTAAAATTTGTGCAAACTAGGTACCACTATATCAATTATTGTTGATTAGTACTCTCTCACCAACACACAAGAGTGCATGCTTATTGAGATATTCTGATGTTGATCCCTCCCCTTTTTTAATAAAATATATAATTTACTGTTTGCAGATTTTCCAGTATATTTTCTTTGTCTTTATTTTACTTGTTATTCTATGTAGTTTGTTGGGTTTTGTTAACAAGTACCTTAACGGCACTAATTAAGGAATGGAACATAAATGTTTAGTTTGGTTAAACTTCTCAACAAATACGTATTGGAGAAGAAGATAAAGAGATAAATGAATCAAGTTTTACTTGTAAGTTAAAATCAAGTTATGTATCTCATCTTTTGAAAAGGTTAATAAGAGAGCTTATTGATTTTATTTAGGAAAGAAATTTGATTTATTTTACCTTCTTATTCTTCGCTAAGTATTTATTGAGGAATTTATTCAAACTAGGCATGTGTACACTTTACTAAATGCTTCTAGTTACTTTAAAAAAACTTGTATCAAATGACTTTTGTATTCCTTTGCTAATATAATAGATGCTTTCTTTTTCAATAAGAACTTTCTATTTTTGTTTCATTAATAAATAACCCTTATATTAGTTAGCATTTGCCTAATTTGTTTTCCTTGGGTACAACAATTTAATACTATGAATCCATGTTCTACAGGTGGTTGCGAATTTCAGTGCAGCATGGTGTGGTCCTTGTAAGATGATTGCGCCATATTACTGCGAGTTATCTGAGAAATACACATCTATGATGTTCTTGGTAGTTGATGTGGATGAACTAACTGTAAGTACTGAATCTATAGATTACTACTATTTCACACAATTATTTTGTATGAACTAGTATTCCCCTTAAATATAAACATAAAAACAAACTTCAGTGCCACCTGCAGCAAGCATATTCCTTCAACATGAACTTAGGGACATTATCACATATTAAAGTTTGTTTGATGACCATGTAGTTGTTGTTTGGAAATGAGACGTGTTATTCATACAACAACTTATACAATAGGATTTTCTATCTATATCTTTATTTATCGTATAGTGTATTACATCTGATACATCCCTCTCTTTCTCTTTCTTGTAAAATTTGTTGTACAAATAACATTTTCTTTTGAGAATGTCTAGCACCAAGGTATTTTATTGAACATGGGTGGTTTCCTTGCATATTGCAGGACTTCAGCACTTCATGGGACATCAAAGCCACACCAACTTTCTTCTTTCTTAAAGATGGAAAACAACTTGACAAACTTGTAGGAGCCAACAAGCCAGAGCTGCAGAAGAAGATTGTTGCCATCAATGATTCAGTTCCCGAATATAAGCAGTGACTGTTTTCTCATTCCTGTTGTTGTGGCCTTTGTGGCCTTTCACAAGTCACAACTTGTGGTCATGAGTGGTGTTAGACATGTTTTTTTGCCGTGACTGTTTTTGTATTTTAACTCAGATGTAAATATAAGACATGTCACATGAATTTCTCCAATGTTGTTGTAGTTAGAACAAGCCTGTTTTGCAAATATAAAAATTTGTTGTGCTTTGATGTTTAAGCAAATTCAAATTTGGTTCATGCCATATGGCTCCATTCCCATTGAGTCAATTGGTGGCATGACATTTGGTTATGACTTCACTATCTTGACCCTTTCATTTGTTAGTTTTGAATTTAAAAGTGGTCACAAAAACTAAAGCAAAGGACAAAACCGCCCCTTAGTCTCGATATTTTTTAAATTCATGATCTGAAGTGAATAAATAATGATGCATTTTATTTTAAATTTCAGTATATTAAAATCATGAATTTTTAAATTAAATGAAGAGTAATTTTTGTCTGTATACGGTGACAAGTTTTAAAATCTAAGATTTTGTGCACATTATTAGATCCATTTTAATGGGTTTAGTGTAAATATATTTTTGTTTTCTGATTATAAAGACAATTATTTTAAAGAAATTTCAGCATATTAATATTACGATGTTTTAAATTAAATGAAGGGTACTTTGTGTGTGTATAACAATTTTTTCTCACATTGATTGAAAGTTTTGTGGGGTTTCACAGTTGTGTAAACTTTCCAATCTCCATCCCATAAAATAAATTTTCGTAACAAAATAATTTGCTGGTTAATATATATAAGGAATTAAATAAAATATATTTAATACATTAAATTTAGAAATATTTGTTTCTTAAATAGCATGGTCCATATATAATTTAAAATTAAAAGAAAAAATATTCACTTTGATACTCTTATAGTATCATACTATTTTTATAAGAATGTAAATTTTGTGTAACTTTTTTTTGACATGTGAAGACTTGTTTGGTCTCGTCATTTTTTGTTTTTTTTTAAAGAAAATAGAAAATAAGGTTGAAAATATGTTTAATTCAAATTTAGAAAATATTTTTAAAGAAAATGTTTCTCAAAATAAGCCTAAATTAGAAAATAAAAAAAATGTTTTAAGTGTTTTTGATAAACACCGGATGTGATGTTAGGTTGTTATAAAAATCTTACCGCGATCATAATTTTTTTTTTCTATCACTCTTTAGAGGAGTTACTAGAAATCTTCTATTATCTTTCTAAAGCTATTTTAAGAAAATGAAAATTAAAAACTTATATTAAACATGTTTTTTTAAATCTTAAAAACTGAAAATAATTTTAAAAAAATGAAAATAGAAAATATTTTCTAAAACCAAACCACTCCTTACCTTTCCAAAATTATGTTTCTTTTTTTTGGTGAGTTCAAAAAGCAACACTATTCTAACATTCTCTATTTCATCCTCGACAACATTCAAACCATTTTAAACAATTAAATTCATAATATGTGGAGTATACTTTATATGAAATAATTGACCACCAAGTATAAGAGCAAAAAAAATCAATTTGTTTAACAATAAACAAACAAGATAGTTAGTGATGTGGTTATCTAAAGTGATGGTGGATTACTTTTTATCAATATTTCAATCTACCATGATTCTATCAATATTGTTGGAAAATTCTTCACTGCATGTGGACATTCTAAATACACAAATCTATTATATAAATAATTTATTAAATATTAATACATTGCAAAGTAATATCTAAATACACAAACAATGTATTTAAATTGATGAAGTTAATAAATATTATATAATGGTAAAAAAATTTATATCTTAATACGAGACTTTGCATGGTCATCATCAATGAGTGAGTTGCAATAATTATAATTATTTTTCTTTTATTGCTAGTTGTCCATAAGTTTGTCATTAAAGTAATTTTACTTTCATTTTTATCTAAGAGTTTCATAGTCATTGACTTTTTATTTAGATATATCTTGTTAATAGCATTTTTATCTATGTCTTAACTTGGAACTTTGATTAAAGGTTCAGGTGTTAGAAATATATTATTTTCTTAATATTTTAATTTTTAATGTGAAAGCCAAAATTTTTATACGCATCCTACAACATATTGCAAAAGGAGTCTTAAGATTTACCTTAGGCCAGGTAATTAAGGATTATGAATATACTTGAATTTATAACTATTGATTACTTATCTTAAACAGAAAAATAATGACAATTAATCATAAATTAAAATGAGTGATCTTATGACTCCTTCTCAACCAAATTTCTATATCTCTTCGATGGAATCTTAGTCTTTCTTCCATATACGAAGAAGGAAAATAATTATGTGATTTGGTAAGAACACTGATTTATTAATCTATTAAGATTTTCACTAATTTTTAATAGGTCAATACTAACATTCGTTCATTAAACTCACATCACATTCTACTTAATTAAATTGCATGAGCCCATTAAACATAAATAACTAATATATAACTAATATAATTGTTTTAAGTTACGAGTCAATATTAATTTTCAACATAAAACCTTTAAATCATGCTTGAGATCAAATGTTCTACCACTACCATTAAAATGGATACTCATGAGCTATTATCATATAAATAAGGTATTTTCTTAATTTTTATATTAAAATCATAGTTACTCAAATAAGTAAATAATCCATCAATCTTCTTTTATTTTTTCAACTAGATTGATTTTGTTTTATATCCTAAAATGACATTCTTTTACCACTCTAATACTATTTATGTAAATGATTTATTTCATTATAACTTGTCTTTCATATATTTATTATAGTAATTACATGTATCTTTTCCATATGAAGCTTTTAATAGATGAGAAATTTTTAGTTTATTGAGAATATGAAATTAAGAATATTCACAATAAACATTATTTTTAAAAAATGACTTTTATTTACATTTTCCACAAAAATATTCTCATTAGAGAGGTCTTGGGATAAAAGTTTTAATAATTCAAAATAACATGATACCCTGTTAGTTCATTCAATCATGAATTTAGAAACAATTTCTTATTAAATGTGATAAATAACTATATTTAAAAATAATAAATATTAATAAATATTATTTTTGTGTGTAACTTTTTATGCGAATATTAATAAATATTCTTAGTATACTCAATATAATTAAAAATTATTTTATAAAATATATTATTTTAATTTTTAATATATTAAATAATATACTTTTAGATATTTTTCAATTCTTTAGAAATTCTCTTAACAAATTGTTTATGAATATTTCTATTGCAACATTCAAGAAATGATCTAGTAGAAATTATGAAAACATATTTGAATGGGAGACAATGGAAATTTTGTTATGTTAAAGTTAAATAAAAAGTATTAAAAATTATATGAACATATTTATAATTTTAAAATTTATAAAAAAATTTTTACAACAAAAATTATTTAAACCTATAATTTTAAAGTTTATAAAAATATTTTTACAATAAAATTTTACATAAGTCTATGAAATGAAACTATTGATCTAAAATAATATTTTCGAAAAAATCACTTACCTATTCATGAAAATTCTATTAAAATTAAACATGAAACTTTAATTTTCAATAAATAAAAAGTAAATATTTTTAAAAATATTTACGATTAACCAAACAAATTTTAAACATATATAAAAATTATAATTTCTAAAATGTATAGCTCTTAAGAATCATAATTCTCAGAAAAAATTCTCATCTCCTCAGCACCCCTAGACTAAATTCAAACAATTTACATCTTTCTTTACTTACCATCATTGGTTAACTCAAATCATCCCCATCCATGAAAAGAAGAAAAAGATCGCCAGGAGAAGAATACCCACGTGATCATTAGATACCCTTTTAGGTTGCATAAAAAATAGCTAGTAGAAATTACAAAGAACTATTTTTAGATTTCTTTGAATAATTTCATCTACTTGGCATATTTAGTAAAAGCAAGTAAAATTAAAAGACAATATCATAGCATATTTAGTAATATATAATATTTGCAAACTAGCCATCAAAATTGATGAAAGTAAAGCTAAATTCTCAAAAACAGATTTTTTTTAACCGTAGTTGAATATTCTGAGACCCATTTCGTGAGAGGTGTAATAGGGTTTTGGAGAATCTCAGTTCCAGCACATAGAGCGTTGCTGTATAACAACTTTATTAACATTTTTATGCCTCAGATATGCATTTGACAAGTGCTAATCAAATAAAAATTATGGAGTTAATTAATTCTCAGAGAAAGAGAGTAATTTCCTTTAAAATTAATTTGAACCAAAACAATGTTCGTATCTTTCTCAATACCTGTTTTTTGTTGCAATTACAAGTCGTTATTTATGAGTGAGAATTTTGGAGTTCACATTTACGATTATTTAAGAAATGTTCCATGATTAATTTAACAAAATTTAACTCTGAAAAGGACTGAATAATTATTTGTATTTTTCAAGCATCACACTAACCTGTTTCGAAATGAATAATTTTCAGCAACTTACAAGGTTATGTAATCAAGAATTCGTGAATATGTCAATTTTGTTGAGTTCTTTTAAGAGAGAATAAATTAGTGCTTCTTCACATTAGTAAAATTATTTTTTTTCAAAAATAAATCTACTTTTAACATAGTTCATATAACTTTATATATGTCAAATATTAACTTAAATATTTATGATAACATATTACTCGAACTTTTTATAAGGAAAAAGAAAGAGTATTTAACTATTTATGGATGGATATACTAACATGTCTCATCTCACCCTTTTGCCATTGATTGATCATGTGAAATTCACTTTTGTTGGGTAATGACTTTAAGGTGGTCAGAAATGAAAGACATCCATCTAACACGTGTGACTTAAAACTTTTCAACAATTACTTTATCCTATATTTTAATGTTCTTTCACCCACTTATTTTATGCATTAATCTTGAGTAATATTCTATCTTATTATATATTTTTTGAAATTAATATTTTATAAAATAGATATGAAATAAGAAATGAATGGTATTTAATATTTTAAAGACATGTTTTTCCTAAATTATATTTTTTTTTTAATTTTGAAATTATTTTTTTAATTTTATATTTTTAAAAATTAATTTTACTTTTTCACCTTAAGTAACAATTAGAATACAACTCATCATTTAACAATTAATAATTTTATTCAAAATTTAAAACCATATACGTGATATTTTTTATGACTTAAACGAGAAATTAAAATAATTTATTTTAAAATATATAAACTAAAAATTATTTTTAAACTGAAGAAAAAATAATATTAACCAAAATTTAAGAGATTAAAATATATCTTTATTTAGTAAATAAAATGATTGGTAAGAATACAGTATAGCAGAATTTAAAACTATTCTATAATATTTTGCCATTAAAGTGGCTGCAAATGTCAAAAGATATATGAATTGGTTAGCAAATTGCAAGGTTTCCTCAGCATTAGCTCTCAAAGCATCTCACACCTCAAAAGTTATTTTCATTTGTTCACACAAAGATTACACCACTAGCCAATTCAAACCAACTATGTGCCTTCCACACAAGAAGCTAAGATCACCTTCACTTCACATTTAACCATTCCTTGGTCAATGCTTCATATTTAATTTCATGTTTATTTATAAACTAATTTATATGGTAAACTATAAACAGTGATCTCCATGAATTAAGAAAAAAAACACAAGTGAATAAACAAATATGACGGTGGAAGTTTAGTACAAGTGTCACATTCATGAATGAGAATGGACCCCTTCCTCATCCTTTCTCTTTCTTATGTACACACCACACCGCACAGGTGTCACTATTATTATTATGGAATCATGTATACCAACCAAACGTTGAAAAAAGCTGTTTCTCTCTAACTCCTTCACACGTCCATGCTGAGTGCTCATCCTCATATCTAATGTATAATTTAATAATATTTAATATTCTTTTATGGTTAGTGGGATCCAGAAAATTTTTGTAACAGCGATATTTTTGGAAGAAATTTTTCACCTAGGAAAACACAATAATTTCACTTCTCATCACACAGTCCATCCACATAGATTCATCTGCACATGGACCACCCCAAATATAATGCACATAGATCATGATTCTTTTAGTGGCATTGCAAAAAAAATACCTCAGCCACTCACAAAGGTTTTTAATCTTTTCTGAAAGATCTGTTGACACTAATAAGCTGAAGTAGACTTCCTCCTTTCAACATTTTTTTACCATATGCATTGATCAGAATTCGAACTCCACACCATATTCATAGATCAGGTGATGCTTATCAATACAACATTGATCATGATCATGATCATGATTATGCGCATGCTTGGTTTACAATCAAGACCATAAGATCAAGAATCAAGATATCCATTTCATTGCATAGTAACTTGATTTGCATGATTTGGTATAAAGCACTCTTTCGTACTATCAATAGTCCTAAAAATACATGGTTAAACAGGAGCAATAAACATTTTCCAGGAAATCAAGTAGGTAATCCTATTATCCTGTTGACTATTTATGGATTTTATATTATGACAAGAAACAAAGTAGTGCTCCTTAAAAGGGAGAAAGAAACACTTAATCTTAGTCTTTCACGTCTTATCAATCTAGGGAGGAAAGGGAGGGTTTCCAAAAATTTAGATCACATCAAGTCATCAACCTCGTTACAACATGTTTGCTCTTCAATCTTTATATAACATGGCCACAAATTACAACTTACATAATCATAATTAATTAGAAACAACATACAAAGGAATAGCAATATTAAGAAAATCAATAACATGTAAATCAAATTTGGTGAAAGCAGATGGCACTACAGAACTTGAGTATGTAGTGAAAGAGTTGTTACAACATGACCTTAACGCCCTTTTGGATTCATGATCTGGGAGAACACAGCACTAGGGGTTAACCCATCAGAGTCTTCACTAGCCAAGCTTCTACCTCCAATGCTCATTGAAATGCCACTGCTTCTGGAGTCAGTCACATTACCATCATAACCTGGCATCGCATCAGAGTCCTTCTTTCCCTTAGAATCTGTATACAATGGCTCGTCTTCACCATGAATGCCACCAAAGCCGTTGCCACTCTCCTCCGCACTTTCTTGCAGCTGCAAAGCAAATTCAAGGTTCCACAAGACATCACCCATGGATGGCCTCTCAATGCCCTGATCAGCCACGCACTTCATTGCAGTCTCGGCAAACTTCTTGAAGCACTCTGGAGCTATCTTTCCCTTTAGATAAGGATCACTGATTTGATCAAGAATGCCTTTCTTGTAGCAATGAGATGCCCACTCAGCCAGACTCACTTGCTCCTTAGCAAGGGTGGGGTTCAAAGCTGGGCGAGCACACAATATCTCAAAGAGAACCACACCAAATGAGTAAACATCAGATTTGTCAGTCAGTTGCTGCCTTCTAAAGTATTCCGGATCCAAGTACCCAAAACTACCTTTTACCACAGTACTTACATGGGTATTATCCAATGTTGGACCTGTTTTTGACAATCCAAAATCAGATACCTTAGCCACCCACTTCTCATCCAGTAAAATGTTTGTTGTCTTCACATCACGGTGGATGATAGTGTGTTTAGCACCAGTGTGTAGATAGTGCAAACCCCGAGCAGCTCCGATACAAATCTCAAGCCTTTGCTTCCAAGGAAGTGGAGGTTTCTGGGTCTTGTACAGATGCTCCCTGAGTGTTCCATAGGCCATGTAATCATAGACAAGGATCATTTCAGTGTTTTCTTCACAGTAGCCAATCAAGGAAACAAGGTGGCGGTGACGAAGTTTAGAGAGCATTTCAATCTCAGTTTGGAACTCATGCACCCCCTGTTCAGATAGTGGATTCCCACGTTTAATTGCTACTTTGGTCGTTCCGCCATCAACTTCTCCTTTGTAAACCTTACCAAATCCTCCCACACCAAGAAGCAAAGCCTCGTCAAAGTTGTTCGTGGCAGCCTGGATTTCAGCAAATGAGAAATGGCGGCAAAGGTTTGATGGGAGAGAAGATGCATAACTTCCTGTTGTGTTGGTCTTGGCAGAAGCTGCAGAGTGTGAATTACCATAAAGAGAAAGTGGAAGCCAGCCAGATGGCCCTTCACTTGCACCAGAATCCTTTCCATGTCTACGACGACGGGATGCAGCAAAAGCAAATAGCCCAATAACAAGTATCAAAATAATTCCTCCAGCAACACCTCCTGCAATTATGCCTGTATGATTCTTTGACTTACCATGACTAGATCCCCTAGCCATTGATGGGTCAATTATGTCTTGCAAGGGAGGAGGAATAGGATTTGTCCCTGCCAGATTACCTTCACTATCACTAATTTTGAATATCTCCACTCCATTCAAGATTGCATCATAATACATGGGCTTGTCAGTTGGATCTGGATGCAGTGCGAGCCACAGGTCCTGCCGTGGTTCTCCATTGGGAACAAATACAACATAATCTTTATGCACCGGAACCCCATTTGAATGTGAAAGGCCATATTCACTTGCCCAGGCAATAACATCAGCCTCATGCATAGCAGTTTGATTATTGAGGAATATATCAAATACCCTTTCATTAACCTTTGTTATATTTGCTGATACCTCAGCAAAATGCAGCCTCACGAGATAGGAAAACCCTGCATCAATGTTGAAGATCCAAGTCAAGTTGTAATTCGTGTTGATCTTGGGATTTGGGCCCATTGATCTGGATGTCTTGTAGACATCAAGCGGAGCAATATAAGTTGGTGTGTCTGGTGGATACTCAAACTTCACAGCCGGATCAGCAGGCTCAGTAACTCCAAATGCAGCCCCAAAGAGGAAGGGCGTATCATCAGACCATGACCTAAACATACCAGTATCATGGGAGGGAGAGATATCATTCCCACCTACATTCAACCTATAAACATTCTCAAGTGCAGTGCTGTTGTCAATAGTGAAAGGAGCATTTGTACCCACCATCAAAGTTTCCTCAGTGGAAGTATAAATCTCAGGCATTGACACAACCTCAATCCCATTGACAAATGCATACGCATTCGAGGCATTGGTAGATGGAGTGAAAGTCACATTCAATGCTTCCCCTTCCACATAGATGGAGTATTCCCTCCTAATGTAGGCATAATTCAAAGCCAAGGTGGTCTGAGCAACACTGAAGTTCCTAAGAAGCGTATAGGATTGTGCCTTCACAGCAAAAAGCGCATCCGACGCATTGAGGCCGGAATAAGAAGCCGCGTAAAAGTGCAGCCGGAGGAACTTCCAACCGGAGGCCACCGGAAAAGTATAGGTGAACGGTGCGTGGAACACGCGTGCCGTCATGTAGGGCACCTGCGGCACAGAAGGGTCTTGAGTCGCCGCCGGCGACATGGTGGTGGATTTTAGGGAGGAGGAAACAAACTTGGAACCATTATCAGAGGTCCAAACACGGCCATCAGTATCAGTACTAGTTGGAGGACCCCCACAATCCAGCAGGATATTATCTTTAGCCTCAAAATCCTTTGCTACAACAAATTCAATAGCCAATACCAAACACACAAACAATGGAACACAAACATAGTACTGATTCATGCTCCTCATCATTACACAAAGTCCAATCCAAAACCAAACCCAGACCCAGAAACCCTGCTTTGTTTTCTACCATACAATTGCAAACACCTCTTGTAAGGAAACACAATTCGCACAAACCCAGAATTGGAAATCAAACAAAGACCTTAATTTTGATGCAAAGATCTGATATTTTTGGCACCCAGATCAGAGAAGGGAGGTGGGGTGGGGGGTCATGATCATCTCAGCTTGGACCCAGAGTTCCCAAATCAGCAAAATCCTAAAATGGAAAATGAAGAACTAGGTTTACAGTGAACAAAGAAAGGTGTGGGATAATCACTAATCAGGGTAACGATGGTGTGAATATTGGAGGGAACTGAAGGAAGAGAAAGAAGGGGATTTACCTTATACCATTGAAAGAGGAGCTGTAAAAGCAACTCGGTGAGTTAAAGCGGAACGATCCCGAGATTTAGGCTTGGATTGGATTTGCCAGTTGCTTGCAGCTGGAAAAGACCAGAGAGAAGAAGGAAGAAGAGGAATGGAGTGAGAAAATGCCACAAAACTGAAAACTACCTTAAATACCGCACCTACTTTGTAAGACAAAATAATGTATTTCAATAACTTCATTTAAGAATATTTTCAGACAATATAATCCTGGTTAAACTATATAAATTTATGACTATTCAAAGTTTTAATTCAATATTATTGATTAAAGTAGAATACATTGTTTTTACTTAAAGAATTTAACATAGGATAAAATTTAGACGTAATTTTTTATGTTATTTTAAAATAAAATTAAAATTTTATCTGAACAATTTATATTAATTTTTAGTACAAATGTTACTTATGACATAAATTATTAAGATAAAACTATAATTTTAATTGAAAAATAAATGTCTTTTTACTGTATCTAAATTTTTACGTTTAATATGCTCATTGGAACGTTAATGACACTCTTAAGTTAAGAGTAACTAACTGTATCTGAATATAACGAATGAATGCGTTGTTGGTTTTATTTCAAAAGTATCACATAAATTCTTTTTTTTATTAGACCAAGAGGTACTAATCTTAGTCTCATACCTCCCACCAATTCGATCTATTAGAGTGATATTTCCAATTGAGAAATAAAAAACACAAATATAGAACTATTTGTACCCACAAACATTTGGTTGATAAATAAAATCTTAATTATTCATTTAAAAAACAAGTTTACTGTTTTACCTAGATATTTAAATTTAACCGTTCGTCAACGAATCTCTGTTTCACTGTTAACCACTTGGGCGCGCTCGACCTCTGCAAAATTTGATTTTTGATATTGATGTTTTTTCAGCTTAACAATGTTGTGCTGATGATAATTAGTTGGATTTGTTAATATTAGTTGAAAGGGCTCACCTGCCAATGATATGACGATTTTGACCTTGGATTTGTAACTAAGGATACCGCGTTCAATGCACTTGTATTCAAATATTAATATTAATTATTAATGTCATGATTACATGTAATTTATAATTCGTATTTCGTCATATCATTTTTACAATATTTTAAAATAATTTTCAAGACATATTTTCGAAGGTCTTTGAGAATTTTCTAAAGGGTGAATAACTATTGTAGCCGTACTGTTACATGAAATTTAAAAATTTAAAACTTAAAAATTAAAAAATTCTTAAAAATATAAATTTACTTACGTTAATCCAACGATTATAACTCAAGGGATAATATTAATACATGATCAAAGATTAAAATATCATTAAATAATTAGGGTTAATAATTTAAATAAAACATCTGACAATTTTAAAAATGTATTTAATTTTTTTTTAAATTTCAGATACTCGTATTACAAAGCTTAATTGGGAATAAAAAGTTGATTTACCCTTTTTTTTATAAATATTTGAATATAATAGGGGCAATTTTCAAATATAATATGTTTGAAAGGGTATAGAAATTCATTAAAATGGGTGATGATTGGATGACAGATAAGTTTTGCGAGGAAATGAGAAGTACGCGTATTTATGTATGTATGTTGCAACTTGCAAAAACGCGTTTTCATTTTCTGCTGTCACTCTCAACACCTTTTTCCTATGCTTAATTGCTGGACCTAATCTACATCAAACTATAAATCAAATCAATGAACCCTAAAGCATCTAATACTTATTGATTTATACACAACAGGACATTCTTCTGTTCTTTTTTCCCATTTTTCATTTTCTTTATTTTGTTATGTATGCTGCAAATACATGCCACTTTTCTTTCTTTCTTTCCTTTTCAAGGTTCCTAACATTTTTTTTTATTAGAAGTATTCTTGTTTGAGCTAAATATATTTATAATATGACGACATAATTATAATTCTATTTCAAATGTTTTTTATTTTGTAAAGCTTCTAATGTTTTATAATTACGAATTGATTATTATTAAATAATTTTTAATTATCTACTATAGTTTTAATCAATACCCTAAACCTTAAATTACAATAACATACATGTTTATTAATTTGTCAAACAAAAAATTGCGAAATATCATATTCAAATTAACTTATGTACGACTAAGTATGTTTGAGCATAGATATATAAGTTTTCAATGGATAAACATAGGAATATTAAAGTCCATGTTTTGGTTAAATTTTATAAACTTAAGTTTAAATGAACTTTATTTACAAATTGAGTTTGCAAAAAATATTTTTTTTTTCGTTCTATTATAGGTTGAGTTTGAGTTGCAGTTTCATTAAATCCATGTTTTTTCTAATCTTTTGGTGTTGTTGAATTTCCATTTTTGTGCTTTGGAAAGTAAAAACAAATATTTGTGAGAGTTTCTGGAACAATTCAAACACACTTTTAAAGTAAAATTGAAGCAAAATTCAATCCAAAACTATAGTTGGTAAAACCAACCATATGTTTCTATCCAACGAATCAATGTGTAAAATTAGGATAGTCTATGTGCAAAATTATACGGGTTAAATTTTTTGCAATCTAGTCCAATCCTTGACTCACCTTTTTTTTTATCATTTTTAAACTAAAAATAAAAAATAAAACACAGATCAAAATAGGTCCAGTGCATTTTGAATCAATAATTTTTTACCACAATCTAATTTTTTTCGGGTGGTTTGTCTCACCAGGTCATCAGATCAACTTATAAAAATAGTCAAACAATAAGTTTTTTAGTTCTATTTTCTAATGTACTTTAGAGGCTTCTTTCAAATAGTATCTTTTAATAAATTTCATCTAATAATAGAGAATAAAAAAATGTCTTAGAGAGTGTAACTTACCATTCTGAGTTTTTTTTCCAATTTTACTTAAAGTACATGTGTGTGACCCTACCAATATTGTAACATCAATACAAAATTGCAACGCGTAATCTACACCTATAGTGTTGTTGGGAAAGTTCGTTATTTCCCGCTTTGTGAAATTAAGATGGGCACTAGAAGATTAAGATAGAAATGGGAGCCCAAGATTCTTTAATCCTCCAATATGCAGGTTCTTCTACTATACAAAACAATAGTAGGATTACAAAGAATTTATAATTTACAAGAATATCTCACACTTTGGTGGCTCACTTAAGCTTGAGGATTAGGACTTCCCAAGCTATCACTCTTCTCTCTCAAGAAGGCTTTCTCTCACTCTAAGAAGTGGATTTATCTCTTGTTTTCTATATATGTATGGATCAATAGGAATGAAGCCCATTTATACTTCCATCTCCACAATGGATGGTGAAGATTCATTTGATTCAAGGGTGGAGATTTCAAAAATCTCCACACAAGTCTTCATCCTCTGAGATGTCCAAGAAAGCTTCTACTCCAAGCTCTTCCATACTTTCTGTAAAGATTCCACACTACTCCACACACACCTCTGGAGATTCTAGATGATTCCACACGCTTCTTCATGCTTCTAGAGAATTACATTTCTCTGATGTTCTTGGCAATTCCACATCTTCAGAGAATTTATATTTCAGAGTGGTCCCATAATTTTCTGTAGCTTTCCGATTAAGGAAGGACTCCAACAAATGTTTCATCAAAAATTGATAAATTACACAAAGTTATAGTGTGTTTGGATCTACGTTTGAATCCTACAAACATGGATCAAAGACGTGAAAATCTGAAGTAATATAAAGTACCTTCTCCATTAACATGAAAATTAAACGTGAATTACGACCAATGTGATGCAAATCCAAACAAGCACTTAATCCATTAAAATGGATAGTGTAATATTCTCTTTAAAATCTTATCTGTTGTAATCTCTAATTAATGGCACATACAGTAACAATATGATCACTGACAGGTGTTAGTGGGCTTTATTCAACCATCTCAAGTTGAGAGGCATATTAACGGAAATACATTATCTAGCAGTTTTACTGAAGCTAGTGGAGAGTATGACTTTGGTCATGATATGAAGTTAATTGAAAACAGATATCAAATCTCTTACATGACTCACTGTACTAATAAATACGTCTTCCTTTAGTTGAAAGTAAGGTAGGATGAATTTAAATTCATGAATGTGATTGAAATTTGTATTTAAATTAATTTTACCCATATATTTATATTAAGATTTTTTTTTTAATAGGAAACTACAAGTATTGATGTTGCTACTTTAAAACAAATAATGACTGTGGAAAGAGTTGTTGCTGATCAACTGTGAGAAAGAAATAAAAAGTTCTACAATGAAAAAAATAATCTATGTATTAATAGTGTAAAAGTTTTTATATTATGATCTAATTATAAATTGACATGTATAACAAGTTAGTTGACTTTAAAACAATACCTTAAAAGTCATATTTTATTATGATTTTTGATTAATTTATTGTGTAAAATTTTTTATACTAAAAATACATAAAAATTAAATTTATCCTAGGTCATACTTAAAGTGTATTTTTTTTTTCTCTTTTCAATCTTTATAGATATAAATTTTTTTGGATACAAAATAAAAAATATTTTCTACGAAAAACAATTTTATTTGAACAAGGTAAGGTCACTATAAGTGCTAATGCAACTACATACTTAAAAACTCGAATTCGTTACTAGTGTATATTAGGCATTGCAACAATGCATTAAGGTTCTCTCTTTTTTTAGAGCAAGGCCAAAAGGCCCAAGCCTGAACAATATGCCGCATTAACAGGTACCAAAACCCCCAAGCCTAGTACACTGTCTCTGCAACCTAAAGTAAATAAAAAATAAAAACAAAAAAATGTTTATCCCCTAAACCATACTTAAATGATTATCTTGTTTATCTTAAAAACCATTATCTATCTTGCTTGCCTTAACTTCAAAACCATGATTGGATTGAATGCGCATAGTGGAACTTGAGATAAAACACTCGTGATAACAATCACTATTATCATTTGAACATTAAGTGAAAGCAATCGGGTCAAAGAAAAAAAAAAAGAAAAAAGAAATCTCAAATTTCTCATCAATTTATCTTATATGAAATATTCTTTTAAAAAAAATAGCCAGAATTTTAACTTGCATATATTTTCCATGTGTCTAGTACAGAAGATTTTAGGAAAGTAAGAAAGCAAAATACTAAAATCAATTTGCATGTCAACAGCTTTATTTCATATCAGTGACTGATTCCATTGAGCTGGTACACTAAACAAGGTGACAAGCTTCTACAAAGTAGAAGCATGACAATGTTTATTGAAGTGAAGGTCGTGTACAAGTTACCACTCAGCAAGAAAAACAAATATTGTCATCAGTGATTCCAAAAGTTGCAACCAAAAATTTGTTTCAGAACTCAAGCCACTGGCTTCAGCACGTACATTTTACACGCATGTGCATCTACTGTGGCAGTCAATTTATCCGTGAAGACACTCTTCAATGTCTTGTGCTGCATGCATCAACACATACCTTATAGCATTAGTTTTTAGTGCACAATGAAAACAAAGCATGCAAGACAACAAAACAAAAGATTGAATTGAATGAATCTAAATACAATACCTCCCAAAGGTCTCTTGCTTCAACAATGGTGCGTGGTGGAATACCAATGTCATCCCAATTGGCTGTAATGGCAATTCTCAAAGGGCCACGATTAAGCAACACAACAGCTACCCTGTACCCTGAAAGAGGACCTGCCCAAATCTGTGCAAAAAGGTTACCTACGATCATTTATATGTTCATTGACATTAGAGACAAAATCATGTGTTGTATTGCAAATTCAACTTACCTCAAGATCACCTTCCATCCTAACCTTTTTAGCTTGGATACCGTGTGAATCTGGCATTGTATGAGATAATAACAATATTAATAACAATAGAATACTACCATGAAAATTAGGACAAATTTTAAATACAGTTCCATAGGTACTTTTGGTGTTATTTTTCTATCAGAATTGGAGTTTTACATTAATAATCTGCACAATAATGGTTAATATGAATTACAGAGGTGAACCTTATTTTTTATTGGAGAACAATACCAAAAAATCTAAGGAACAATATCTGAGTTTTGTCTTAAATATTAATCACAAAATGATCCTAATTATGTATCACCTTGGTTAACTGCAATAACTTCCTTATTTGCTACTATCTCCATAGTCTCTTTGGTCATATTTCGAACATCACAGCCAAGAAGAAGAGGAGCCTGCAATAAACCATCGGATGAGGAAAAAAAGCCTTATAAATCAGTATATTTGAAAACAAAAGAGTAATAGTACTACCTTGGAAATGGCCCATAAACTGAAGTGAACAATATATTCATTTTTTGTCATCCCTCCATTTCCCACCTCAAGCATGTCTGGATCTGTTGAGTTCACATGTTCAATGGATATCATTACTCCAAATTGGATAAAATATCTTTCAGAAAACACAAAGTTAATGACATTCTAACCATTCCAACCACCAGGTCTTGCATAGTCAGCATAAACTTCATTCATGTCTGCCCTTGAAATCATGCTGCCAAAGATAATAGTTACCTTTTTTAGCTACAAATCCATATCAATTCAATTTTTAGTGAACAGCTACACCTACTTGATCACATTTCAAGGCCAATTAAGGAGTGTCTATTGTCTCTCTTATTTAGTTAAATTTCAAACAATTTCTTTGCAAATACAAATTAATTCAATTTTAGTAAACAGCTACGTACCCTGATCACATTTTAAGACCAATTAGAGAGTGTCCACTGCTACTCGAATGTATCTACTGTTATTAGTTTGGTAAAGACCAACTCCAACACCAGTTATAGATAAGAATCGGTTCTTAAAAGAATTAGTCTAGTTTTAATAGACACCTGGGTAGTTTTTATGAATAAAAAATAAAAAGATAAATTTATGGTTAAAATATAAAAAAGTAGAGTTATTGGTGGGACCCATTTAATAAATTTTTTTAGAGATGCTGGACTGGAAAGATTGAGTGCTTATAAAGTACTTAGATTAAAAAATAAAAAATAAGTGGTGTACACATGTAAGACCCACTTAAGAATTTTCAAAGAAAGATTTTGGATTGAAAATGGCCTATCAATAAAAATGATGTTTTAGATAAAAATTATTTGAATATGTGTAGCAGTAGACACATGATAGTGGCAATATAAATATTCTCCATTTGCATCAATAAATTAAATGCATAATGTTCACCTTTCCCATGAATCATTAATGTCACCAGTAGTTCTCCAGCTATTTCCCACTTTTTCGCCCCATAAAGCTGGGTGCATGTCTCCCCTAACAAAACACATGTGATTAGAGGGAAGGGAAGGGTCTTAAAGTTGGTGGAGCAATAAAATTCTAAAACTAATAAAATTACCATTCACATAGTGAGAAGAAGATTGGACGATCAGTCAACATTAGAGCCCGAGTCATAACAGGGTATCTATTCATATGAAGACCATAATTTTCAAAATTATATACAACGACCAAAGTGGAATATTGAAATATCCAATTCGATAAAATAAAATATGATACTAATACGCAAATATACTCATGAGTACCTAACAAGTGGTTTTGTTCCATCATTGTTACAGTTATCATACTTCAAATAATCAACACCCTGTAAATGAAGCAAAACAACCATTTGCTTAATTGCATTAAATGTGATGGTTCCAAGGAAAAAGATGAAAAAATGAGCACAATGTTTAATACCCATGCTGCAAAACTCTGGGCATCTTCAAATTCATGACCAAGAGAACCAGGCATCTGTTTGCTACAAGTATAATACCTGCAAAATTGTTCATCCAAAAGCTTAGTTAAAAAGAGTTGAAAAAGCACATTGGATTGGACTAACTTCGTTAGGTTTTTGACTAAGTGTAAGTACCCAGCATCTGAGTAAATTCCAAGCTTAAGACCCTTGCTGTGAACATAATCTGCAAGAGCTTTGATTCCAGAAGGAAATGTTGATTTTTTTGCTGCCAGACTACCCTATAACAATACAAAAACAAAAAACAACAGCCTATGACAATGTTTAAAGAAAAAGATTAATTGAATGTGAGACCCTTCAGGGAGGCATAAGAAAATGTAAATGCAATGAAGCATATAAAAACCATACCAGATCATCCCTATTTAGTTCAGCCCAACAATCATCTGCAGTAATGGAAATTTGAGGATTAAGGTTAACTGCTTGTGCTCATGACATTTTCCAAAGTAAAAAGTACAAAATTAATTAATTAATAATAATAAGAGAATTGAAAAATAGGTGTTTTCATGTACCTATATTGACATAGGTGTATCCAAGCTTGGAAAGACCAGTAGAAACAAGGGCATCAGCTGTAAACCCATTTACAAAATTCACAATCAGACTAAATTTTCAACTAAGTAGATCTTTACTTAATAATAAAAGTCATATATACATGTGTGTGAGAGAGATAGACCAAATACCAGTTTCTCTAATGACTTTTTCGTTAATTTGACAACCAAAATGATTCCAACTGTTCCACCTGCATCAAAAGGAAGTGTTATAATATAAATCTTTTATGGATAAATTTGGAACCAGACAAGAATAAGCTGTGTTTGGTTTTTAGTTACTACTTATTTTTAAGGTATGAGAGCAAAACAAAAAGTTTACTTCCAAGATTCTTGCTAGCACTATGCACTAAACAGGGAAACTGAGAGACTCAACACAAGTAAAAAAAAAAAAGTCATTCTCACATAGAGAAGAAACTTAGTGATACTGAACACAAATCACACATACATACCCCATTGGAGGAGTTATACCAAGGCCATTAGCAAGCATATTCCTCCTGAATTGCTCCACATGGTCGTGGAGATTTGTTGGCCCTGATGATGAAGCAGTGGCACAAGTCAATGTGAAAAGCAAAAGGGTCACCAAAGGCACCACCATCTCATACCCATTCCTTCTCTCCATCTTTTTCATCACTTCTTCACCTGCACTTAGAAAGACAGTATCCCTTATCTATTTATGCAGTGTGTCTTCACTGTTGTGCTCAGTCCAAGCTCGTGCTTTTAACTGTGCAACATCTAATTTGACCCATACTTATTGTCGGTCATACCATGCTACGTGGATTAATGATACGAGTAAAATTAAATATATGAAAAAGAAATCATTTTCATTTAAGAAACCAATTCCTGCAAGTTAGATTAGATTAAATTTATATTTTAATATAATATTATTATTGAATTGATCGTATCACTGCTACTTAATCGTTATCAAAACAATTTATAAATATTTAATCTTATAAATCTCATCTTTAATATTTTGATACGAAAAGATATGTTAAAATTTTCATATCAGAATATATAGATAAGGAAATTTTCATATTACACTAATTTTCAATTTATTAAAAAAATAACATGGAAATTATTTCACTGTTTACACTATAGGCATTACTAAACATATGTAATAATTTCTCAATTTTATGATGCGTGTACAAGTCCATTTTGATAGTTAGATTCAACCCCTATATATGCTGGACAAAAATAGTCATTTTCTCACGAGGAAAAAAAATAAAAAGAGACAATTAAGCTGCATCATCCTCCGTATAAATTCCAATAATAATGGTAATTATTTGTTATGTACCTCAATCTAAGGTCTATTTGGAGTTGGTGGTGTGTGTTGCACAGTTATAATGCAGCTCATTTTCATTTCACATGCACAATTGGAGTCCTTAATTAGATATGCATTTCCATCGTGTCTATGATTACAGAATATAACTTTTTTGATTTAGGAAATTATTGTTATTATTCGTTAACATAGAAAATTAGAAATTGTTGTTTGTATTTCGAAAGTGAAGGTTGTGATTTGGAGCGATTACTCAATAAAAATAACAAAAATGTACTCAGAAAGGGACCACAAAGTGGGACTTTTGATTTCCTTTTTGACAAATGCATGTTAGATGAAATCAGAGGATAAGGATATCCCAATATTTATTCACCAAAGGCAATTGTTTTTGGTTTGTGTGGGAACTCTCTAGACTGTAGAGTAGTCGGTGGGAAATACACCAGGTACATGGTATATAATTAAAATTTGAAGTTGTTGAATATGGTACTAATTATGGGTTATTATATAATTAAATTTTTAATTTTATAATAATTATAATTATTTTGAAAATATATTTAAGATGATTATTATTTAATTAATATTGATTAAATTTATTTAATATTCAAAGTACTTCAAACTCTATAGAATTTATGGTTCTTTTTCCTTCAATAACCTCATTATTACTGCTTACATATTCAACTATACAAAATAGTAATAAAAAATGTTTATTATCCTTTAATTGATAATTGTGTATATAACAATTAGAAGTTTGTTGAGTTTTAATATATAAAAAGTAATTTATCAATTTTCAACATTTTTTTTACTTTTTCTTCTTTTACCATATATTCTTTTGAACTTGAATAATAAGATTCTTTTAACTCAAGTAGACGAGTTTAAATATGTTGTTGTGTAAACTTTCAAAAAATAAAATAAAATATCCGATTGCAGTCCACTAAAAAATTTACTTTCAGAATAATATTTTTTTTTATCTTCTTTCCCATAATATTTCTAACACAGTTTCCATGTCTAGCGATCTATTTTATCATGAGTTCTTTAAGTTTGTGACTTACTTGTTTTATAGTGGACAATTTTTCCATGGTCCTCTCCTCTCAAATCTCAACTTTAATGGCCCAAAAGAAAAAAAAATCTTATAAGAATCATAATCGAAATAGTATTTTAGTGTGAGTTAGGAATAAATATTTATTTTATATAATAATTATTAAAACTTATAATGAATACTTTAAATTATAATATAAAGTTATTTTAAATTAAAATAAATAATGAAAATCACATTAAGAAAGATAAAAAAAAATGATAATTTAAAATGATTAAAAAATATATTTTTTATTTAATTACACAGATAATGTTCTCAACTCAAGAAAAGAGAGATCAAGATAGAGAGTATTGACCATGTCTAATTGACAAATGAATGTATGATATCTCCGAGTTTTATTTATTTGAAACAATGAATATTTTATGAATTAGTTTCAACACGACATTAGTTGTCTCATATTATTTTTCGTATCCTCAAATATAGTAAAGAAATCAAGGTTAAGTAATTATTAAAATAACATGTACGTTATTAATATTATTCTTAAAATGTAAAAGGAAACTATGACATGTGACCTTGATGATAACCGGACAAAGTTACAATTCATTTTATATTTTTAAAATAATGTAATTTACTCGCATTGACAAATAGGAATAGATTCAAAGGAGTTATCGATCATAACCTTTTTTTTTTTTAAGTTGCTTGTGATACAAAACAAGTACATTTAAAGTACTTCGCAATAAACAAGCAAGTTATCACTGGTCACTTAATTTGCATTTTTATTTAAATTTAATTATTCATTGTAAGTTCTAAGAATGTATATAATTTAAATAAATGAATGTTTAATGATTAATTATATGTCGATAATAGCCTATCCATTTAAAAATTTTGAAATATTTAATTTAAATTAGATGATCAATTTATTAAATTTATTCGATTTTAAATAAATATTAAATATTAAAAACATATTAAATATAAAATTAAATAATGAAATTTACTTTTTCTCAATGGAGCTACATGATGGTTGTGATCCAAGTTTTATATTTTATTTGTAGGTTACGCACAAAATATATGCTTCAAATATCATGTATCTTGTATTAAGAATTATAATATTGGTTTGTGTTTAGAGTTAATATATGTAATTACATTTTTTGTATGTGAATATTATATGTAATTACTTGATTCTAAGATATACTATTATACAAGTTAATTAATAGAATGCAATTATAAGAGCATCAATTGTAATAAAAATGAGCTAAGAATCATACCTCTCATTGCAATTGAAAGCAAACATTCTATGTTGGTTTATCTCTTTCCTCTAAATTCCTTTTAGCATCTTTAGTTTTGCACATAGGTTTCTTCCCTCATTACTTGATACTTACACCTCTCCTCCTTTTCAATCTCAAAGAAACCTTCTCCCTCACACCATTTTCTTTGCTATAGCAAATTAAGTTTAATTTGATCTCTCTCGTTTCTTTTGTCCTCTCAATTTTGTGAAAACTTTCATCCCTCTTTATACTAATAATTCCATACAAACACGGAAGTAAATCACCAAACATGTAAATTAAGAAATAATCTTAAGTAAATAGATAAAACAAATCATAAACTGATAGAAAACATGAAAATTGAACAAATAAACCTAAGTAGGGAAACAAATTATAAAATACTAGTAAATATAGAAACTATTAAAAAAATTATGATAAAAGTAAAAGAAAGTGTGATACTTTCAATACTATTATATAGAACATCAATGACATGGTGAGACAGTTAGGAGAGAACCTCACTTAGAGAAATATAGCACAAGCTTCAATAAAAAAATAATTTTATTCAATTCCAACTACTTAATTAATCCTTGAGTGTTAGGAGATCTTCCTTGAAAGAGTAGTCAAAAAAAAATGTGACATTAGAAGAAATCAAAATTCACATTCATGGAGACGACAAAAGTTAATTTTGATTTTCTACCATTTGTGCCAAATCACATTGGGATTAAAAAATAATTCCAAATATAAAAAGAAATAAATTATAAAATATTAAAAAACATAAAAATAAATTACAAAATATTTAAAAAATAGTTTCATATTATTATCAAATTATAATTATTATTTATGATGAATTTATTAATTTTTACGAAAAATATCTTAAAAGACATACTAATGATAATTTGTTATTGAGAGATAGCGTCAACAGTAAATTTTTCAAAGATTCTTATCTCTATAACATTTTAAGTTTGTATTCATTTATTTAATAATTTCTTAATTTAATGTTTTCTCTTTTAAATATTTTGATTATAAGATTTTTTAAGTTTTCAATTGAAATGTGTAAATTGTAAAGATTAAATTCAAAAGTTTCATTGTGTTAGGTAAAATTTATTGAAATTCTATTCGCTGATCAATAGTTATTGTTATTTGGATATTATGTTTCTAATTCAAAATTTAAGGACTACATATGTATTTAAGTTGAATTGAAATTAAATAATTATAATACAAGCAATAAATTCTGTAAGTGCATCAATAAATAACGTTTTAGAGGTTGATTTCAAAACTCTTTTCAGAAAATGAGAGCTCTATGATTTGGGGATGCACGTGCACCCCGTGCCAATTGCTTTTTTTTCTTATAATTTTACAATATTACAAATTTTGTCCTCAAATTTGGCGTAAAAGAATGGTCAAAATTAACAGATTTTTGTAACAGTTTTTTCTTTAAACCATTACCATTAAAATAATTTGATGACATTTTTCTTTAAATTATCATAATTAAAATAAACTGTGATTTTTTAGTAAATTAAAAGGCGAAATTCGAAAAAAATAGACAAAATTTACGTAAAAAATTAATTAATCCTTAAAAAAATTTATAATTTATAATTGTACATTTCGCCTTTGAAAATTTAAAACACCTCACTAGCTTTTCTTTTCCCGAGCCATTCAATAATAATGTATACATTATTATTAAAATTATATATATAATATACCAAAATAGCTAATGAGTTGTAACAAATTCTGCTGTAGCAAAAGTGAGTCCCTCTTAATTTTAAACACATGAAACGATTATATTTAGTTTTACTTTTTGCAAAAAAAAAATTAATCTTAAAGTTTTTATAGTGTCATTTTCTATTTCTTTCTTTAATTTTAGTTAATACTCACATGACTAATAAAATGAATCATTTAACAATTATGATAAAAAAATATTTATATTAAGATAGTTAAATTATTATAGATACTTAAATTAATTAATTTATTATTTATTATTTTATATAAATAAAATAATTATATATTATTTATTTTAATAATTTATTTTTAATATATTATAAAAAGTAATTTTATTTTTTAAAATATTATTTTTATTATTCAAGTCACTAATCTATTTTTAACATTGTAATTTTAAAAATATATATACTAATATATTACTTTTCATGTTATTTTTATATTTCAATTTATTAATTTGAACTTATTTTAATATAATTTATTTTTAAAATATATCTCAAACAGTAATTTTATTTTTAAAGGCAAAGAAAATTGAAATAGAATATATTAAAAGTAAATTATATTACAATAAATTAAAATTAATAAATTGAAATATAAAAATAATATATTAAAAATAAATTATAAATTTCTGAATAAATTATTTTTTAAAAAAAATAATGTTAAAAATAAATTAATGAATTAAAAATAAGAATAATAAAAGCAATAAACTACTGTTTATAGTATGTAAAAAATAATTATAAAATTAAATTATATGCAATTATCTAAATTATTTAAAAAATAAACAAATACATTAATTCTACTAAATAAATAAATTGAATTATATATATAAAAATAATATAATTATCTTAATTTAAAATATTCTTCATTATCTTAATATTTTAATTAATATTTTCTTTATTAATTTTTAGTAATGAACACTAAAATGACACTATTACATAACTAAAATCAACCAAAGTTATATTTGTAAGCATCTAAAACGATTTTAAAATTTTTAAATAATTTCATTGCGAGAACATGAGTTTAACTACTACTGTACTTCTTATTTAGCCACGCCAGGTACAAAAAGTTTATATTTGATACATTCGTAGTTCTTGATTTTCTGGGAAATTTTCAATTAGGTCCTTAAATTAAAAAAAAAATTATAATCGGTCCCTGAATTTTTTGAAATTTTATAATTTAACTTTTAGAATAAGATGTCTGTTTGCATATGATTATTTTTTACCATATACTTTTTATTTTTTTTAATTGGATACTCACATCATATTATCATTATTTCTTATGATGTTCACATATATCAACTTATTAATCTCCAAATTATCTAAATGTTAACCTGTAAACCTTATCTCTTAATCCCTAAACCAAAATTTTCAATTGGTTTGAAATCTCCTAACCGTAAATAAAATCCCTGAAAATTGTTTCCAATCTTTTCATAAATCCTTAAATTATTTTCCTTCTTCTCCTAACATGTAAACTAAATTTCCAAAATTGATTTCAATGATGTGTTTTCAACTTCTAAAATTTCAACTCCCTATTTTCGATTCTATTCATGCATGTCATTTGTGCCTCTCATTTTTGTTCATGCATTATTAAAAAGGTATGGACAAAAATTATTTATGTATAATTATTCGTATATTAAGATATGTCCGACATTTTGGATTGATTTATTTTTTTTGTATAGTTTGGTTCTTTGTTTTTTTTATTATTATAAAAAAGATAGCAAACAATAAAATAAATGGAGGAGGAGACAAATGAAATAAAAGAGGCAACGCATGAATAAGTAAGAAAATGAGTTTTTAAGAATTTCTTGGAAAAAAAATTTGAAGTCACGTCCCATGTCTACATAATAAATTGAATAAGAAGGCTACCTTAGGACTTCTTTTAAAAATAAATAAAAGTTCAAGATGCAATTATAAATTTTTTTAGTTTAGATACCTAATTAAAAATTTTCAAAAAACTTTAGTGAGATAGTATATTAAACCAAAAGTTTAAAATCCATTTATTAGTCGAGCCTGTGCGGTATTTAATGGCACATAGGAAACTATCATGAATCGTATAGGCTGGTGCCAAGGACAAGTCACATCTATAGAAATTTGTTAACTTTGGAGGTGGACATGTATTTATACATCAAAAAATATCACAGGTGGGTGTCTAGGTGGTGAAGTATAAGCATCACATGATACTGATAAGTACTACCAATGAAGAGTGTCAATTCAAACTGACCCTTTCTTTTTGCATCTCATCTCCACTTCTCCTTTTTCTTTAATCCTTCTCTTCTACTCTAATCCCTCCTGAACAATGAATCAACATCTTCCTCCTCCAAGCAACTTTTAGCAAGGAAGAGACATCACACAGTATGGTCTTTTATTTTCTTCATTGGACAAATTCTTGTATCATGAATTTCTTCACGAAATGTATGTGATGGAGACATCACAACTAGAATTTAATATAAGGACCTTGTACTAGATTATATGTTTAATTTGTAAATTAATATTTAATAATCTTAACATGATTCCTATAATGCTAAAAGCAACTAGTTCAACAAAGGCTCCCTGTATACCACAGTCTAATTAGTGGAACCCACTTGAACTTACCTTAAAGAGTTAGGGGGTGAAGACGTCAAGTTTATGCAACTTTACTCCTACCCTTTAATTACTTGTCTATCCATTGATCAACAATGGAATAGAGAATTTTCTTTGCTTTGAAGAGAGTAGAAACATGATGATCTCCACTTGCACACTACTCTCCTGTATTTGATACATTTCTATGAAAGAAAACTTAAGAAGTTCATATATATAATATGGTCCAATAGAGCATATAGACATTGTGGCTAGGTAACCAAGCTCAATGGAAACATTTGGAGTACGCATTATTTCTTTGATCCTTCTTTTGATACTTACTAAAAAATGTTCCAATGCATTTGGTGACAGTATGAAGGATGAGGAAGTACTCAAGGAAGGTCAAAATGATATGGAAAATTCTATCTTAAATTATGGGTATGTATTTGAAATCCCTTTTACCTCTAGTTGTTATATCTTATGTCATCGATTCATATCTTTGTTTTTTACCCTTGGCACTTACATAGTTACATATTTGATGTTTCTAGTGAAATGGTGGGCATGGAAGATGATGATTGGCAGATGGTGCAAAAGAAGGGAAACCAATTTGTGGTGAATGACAAACCTTTCTATGTCAATGGATTCAACACATATTGGCTGATGGTATTTGCTGCAGATGAGTCTACCAGGGGAAAGGTCACTGAGGTGTTCAAACAGGCATCCTCAGTGGGTATGACAGTTTGTAGGACTTGGGCCTTCAATGATGGCCAGTGGAGGGCCCTGCAGAAATCCCCATCAGTATATGATGAAGAAGTCTTCAAGGTGCTACTTTACTGTTTTGTTATTTTATGTAATGCTACACTAACTTGGTATACAGGTTACAGCCGTGAGGTTAGTGTTAAAAGAATTACGCAATCAACCAATTGAAATTTGATAACAGTTATTGTAAAAGATAAAAAACTTAATACTTACCAAGATTTGTAATTGAATGATAGTGTAAAAACTCTATATTATAAGTGTATACACTATTTACTCAATTATTATTTATATAACCCCACACAGCATTATAGTGTTTACTTCTCTAGTATTATCAGCTGTTTGTTACTTCTGATTGAAGCATGTTTAACGGGTTAGAATTAGACCAACCCCTATGAATTGTTTGCTTGTGTAAGCTTTCCTACCGTAATTGAAATCAGATTATGATAGAAATTAAACTTCCAAGTTATAATTAGTCATCGATGCAGCTAATTAGCATTAATTCCATTTTACTATTGGTGCCTCAGGCCCTGGACTTTGTGGTAAGTGAAGCAAAGAAATACAAAATCAGGCTTATATTATCATTGGCCAACAACTGGGATGCATATGGAGGCAAAGCACAATATATAAAATGGGGCAATGCTGCTGGCCTTAACTTGACTTCTGATGATGACTTCTTCTCACATCCAACTCTTAGAAGCTACTACAAGGCCCATGTTAAGGCAAGTTCCTTTAAATTAATGCAACAGATCAAAACCACCATTGGTTACTTTCATTTGGACACTAGAATTAAAGCTTGTTTGTTATATGTTGCAAACAAGTAACAACTAAAACTACCTTGCAATTTTATCTTGATATGGATTGCTGTTTTATTTTATGTTATTATTTTTCTTTTGGATTAATTCCTGAATACTAAGTTGGTTCCAATACTATTTTCATTGTGTAGACTGTGCTCAATAGAGTTAATACATTCACAAACATCACTTACAAGGAAGATCCAACAATTTTCGCTTGGGAATTGATGAATGAGCCTCGATGCACCTCAGATCCCACAGGTGACAAATTACAGGTTTGTTTGGCCCTTGAAAACTTCTTCTGGCTTCTATAACACAAGGGAAGGGCCTTATGGTTTTGCAAAGAAAATATATAACACATTTTGTGATGTTATATAATCACATCACACTGAACAAACCGCAGTCAATAGTAGGTTCTTTCTATGATGTCACATAGTGCACTAAACTCAACTACTCACTTGAATATGTATTCTAGGATTGGATACAAGAAATGGCATTCAATGTGAAGAAAATTGATCCAAAGCACCTAGTGGAGGTTGGACTAGAGGGATTTTATGGTCCATCAACACCACAGAGAGCTCAGTTCAATCCCAATACATATGCTACACAGGTTGGAACTGATTTTATCAGGAATCACCTGGTTCTTGGTGTGGACTTCGCTTCTGTTCACATATATGCTGACTCTTGGTAAGGCGGTTCAGCAATGCTATTGTTTTATTAAAAAACGCAAAAAGTTGTCATAAAATTGACTTGTGCCAACCATTTATGCAAAATCACTATCAATCAATAAAAAAATCATATTAGATATGGTTTTTAAGGTAATTAAAAGTTAACAAACTTATCACAGATGTTATCTTGTAATTGGATAACAGTGTAAAAATTTTATACATTGTTAATGCATTTAATTAAATTCTTATGCAGTGTTCCTTTATATCAATATTACATTCACATGCATGTGCACTTTTGTCTAGTCTGTTACAAACACTAATTTTTTTTTAGTGATGATATATTTTGTCAAACATATACTACAGTTTCTAACTTAACTCAATTACCTGGTTGAAGGATTTCACAACAAATTGCTGATACTCATCTCCCATTTGTAAAATCTTGGATGGAAGCCCACATAGAGGATGCTGAAAAGTATCTTGGAATGCCAGTTATTTTTGCTGAGTTTGGTGTATCTTCCAGAGACCCTGGCTACAATTCAACATATAGAGACACGCTTATAAGCACTGTGTACAATACCATCCTAAACTCCACAAAGAAAGGAGGGAGTGGGGCTGGAAGCCTTTTGTGGCAATTTTTTCCTGATGGAACCGATAACATGGATGATGGGTATGCAATTGTTCTCTCAAAATCTCCTTCCACCTCAAGCATTATACAACTTCAATCCACTAGGCTTGCCACGTTCAATTCCTTGTGCACCACCAAATGCAGTTGGGGTTGTAAGAAGAAGTTGTTGGAGGAAATACTCTATCATGATGAACTGTAAGACCATATTTGGAATGTTTCCAATTGTAATGCAATGGTCATATAAAACCATGCACGGATAAATATGTGATTCACCATATCATTTTGTTTGTATTAATGTCAACCATATTTGGAATGTTTCCAATTGTAATGCAATGGTCATATAAAACCATGCATGGATAAATATGTGATTCACCATATCATTTTGTTTGTATTAATGTCAACATCAACAATATGTTTAATTCGAATCTTGTGACATTATGGTCATGCAAGATCACCACAATCTTAAAATAGAAGTCCACTAAACCATTCTTGTTTGTTTCACATGAATATGAGTTTAATGATTATACATTGACAATGTAAAACAATTTTATAGTCATTTAATCACAAATCACTGTTAATATGACTTTTAAGGTAATATTATAAAAGTAAAAAAACTTACCATACCCAATAGTTTATAATTGGACGATATTACACTTTCAGTGTATAGTCTATTTCTCTAAGAATATATACACATTTGCATCATTATATGGCCATTGGTAAATAAATAAGGTAGCATTATAGGTGTTGAGTATAATGGTTCTTATGTGGAAAACATAATTTGGATTGGAATATGGAGAAGCACGATTTCTTCCAGAGCACTAGTTGAATGGAAGTGTCAAATGAAATTGAATAAACCATCCAATCTTTAAAGTAATTTTCATCAAATAAATAAAACATTACAGATCAGAAAAGCTAATAGATTGTGGCTTCCATTAGTTCTATATTTTGTTTCAAGCCCCATGGCGTTACTGATCCAAGCTTTGAGTGTTTACTTCTTGAAGAAAGAAATCATGATAGAAGGCTGAATAAGCCTTTGTTACCACTGAGTACTCCTTCCTGAGTTTGAGTAAGCCACTGTATTGTTTCGTGCTTTCTAGCAAGCAACAATAGCTTTTGACTTCTGTAAAACAAGGCTGAAAGTTTCCTTTCATATCTCCTCTAGCTTAGCAGAGAAAAAATGGAACGAAGTCCTACAATTTTTGGTTGTCAATTTATAGACTAGTTGGCCTTTAGATAGGATGCCATTATATCCATAACATACGAGCTCCCCCTGAAGGAAATAGAGGTTTTGTAATAATATTTCCACAGAGAGATTCAATTGACAGTGATATGGATCTTACCCATCAAAAAAGCAAAAACAAATAGGTAAAATATCCCTACATATTATCAATAATCATAGGCCAATAGAAACATGTTATCTTAGATTTGACACTACATTTTTTAATGAACATATTTTATCACACACGTTTTGCTAAGAAGTCGGATTAGAAAATAGAGAAAAAAAAAAAAGAAAATTGCATTTCTTGATAATAGAAATTGAGAAAAACAGAGAAAATATAGAAACAGATAAACTGATTCATTGATGTAGAAACTGAATGTACACTTATACCTAGTCAGCAGTAGTTACAAAGTAACTGTCTAACTAACTAATCTATCAACAGAATATAATAGTAAGCTAACAAAATATAACAGTAAGCTATATATCTCTAATATCCCCCCTTTAAACTAAAGGTGGGTGAGTTAGAGTAAATCTATCAAAAATCCTAAGTTTGTCTCTTAGCATATGAAAACAAAGGGAAGAGAGCGACTTGGTGAGGATGTCTGCTGTTTGCTCTCAAGAGCGGGAATGTGTTTTACTGTAATGTGCTTTTGTAGAACTTTTCTCGAAGAAAGAAAATGTCAAGTTCTATATGTTTCGTCTTGTAGAAACTAAGAGAAAATATAGAAACAGATTCTTTGATGCAAAACTTAGTGTACACTTATTTATACCTAGCTTGACTGTTGAGTTAGCAGTAAGTTACCACATAAAGTTAGTTGCAGGGTAATTGTGTAACTAACTAATCTAACAACAAAATAACAGAATATGACAGTAAGCTATATATCTCTAATACTTGATTGCAAAAGAACATAATAAAGGAGATAGATATCTCATCTATGGGTTTGTCCTTTCACAAAGAACAATTGTTCACTTTACAAATGATGCCAATATAGTTGCCCCTTCCCTCACATCCTCCGCCTATTTATTTACCTCAAAAACCTCCTCTATTCTAACTAACACCTACAAACTTTATAACTGTCCCAACTAATTGTCCTAACACCTTAAGGTTCAAAAGACAATCATATAAAGTGCAAGTTGCTTGCACAAATAATCCAATTGCATCCTGTTTAATTAATTCAAATACAAAGCATTGTTTTCATATTGATATGAATATGAGGGGTATGGTCAAAACCATCAAGGGAGCTTTAAGGGCATGATAACACAGCCTTGGAAGGTCCCATTACTGGGGGGAGCTTGAAGAAACTTCAAGAAGAAGTTCAAAGAGAGATAGGCCTCCTTAAGGGCCAAGGAGGACCCAATAGTGACCTAACTTTGTATACATTTTTGGATTAATATGGTCCTTTGTAAACTTGTTTTAAACCTTTAAATCATTGTTATTAAGTGGTATTTTCATGTAATAACATTTAGTGGACTTGCAATTGGGCTTAGAAGCCCAAACTAGATATTTCGGTCACTAGTTTTGGGTGACCTTTTTACCTTGCGTTTTTTAGCAACATTTTGGTCCTTGTATTTTGGGCCTTTAGATTAATCTTAGGATTATATTAGGCTAACTAAACACGATTAGTACAGCCTATATAAGACTTGAGTGTAATTACCTTAATCACTTTTACATTGAACAAAACTTGTGCTAGAAGCACTTTGAGAGATCTCTCTCCCTTGTCTTGAGCAAGAACCATTCTCATCAAATTCTCATGGAGTTTGTGGCAAATCTCACTCTTTCTTATCTAGTCCTTTTAGATTAGTGGCAAAAACCTTATCTCTTTCTTCTCCATATCTTTAATTTTTTCTTTCAATTTTGATTACTAATTCTAGACCTAGTTTTTGTGTGAATTTTCTAACTAATTGTTTGTGCATCCTTGGGTTCATCACACATGAAAATCTAATTATTTAGCATGCAACTATAGACGCATTTTCAATAACCAAGGATTTGCTAAAGCTTATTTTTAACAGTCGGAAATATCGACCAGGTGTAAAAAATGAAATAATCAGAAAATGAGACAAATATACTTACATAGCATTTCTAAGCAGCTCACTTTGTGCTTAAGCTTAATTTTGAAAGGACTGCAGCTGCCTGATCCCCGCCCAGAAGGAAATAAGGATGTCTCAAAGCAGAAGCAGCAGATAAACGTCCTTGTCTTTGGGAACCTCTCTTGGAGATAAGCTTTGTTGCTAAATCCCATCCTCTACTAGAGTCACTATCAAGAATTTGGAAGTCAGACCTCATGCGAGTAGATGCCCTCCATTTGTTCAAATCATATCCACATGTTCGTATCTCCAAATTGAAATTCTTCAAAGCAGCTGGAGACCTTAAGGTTGGTATTGCCATTTGCAGGAGTACAATCCCAGCAGAATACATATCAAATAGATCAGGACTATTTAACTGCAAACATAATCACAGACCTTTGCTTTATATTTCAAACAAGGATCCGGTTCCTCTGAAGTAAACTAATCACTTTAAAGGATAAAGTAAATAAGTAGTTGATGAGAAAATCGACAGTTAATGTTACATACATATGCATATCAAATCATGAATGTGTTGGAATATCAACCGTTGATTTTCTCATAAACAACTGAAATTATTTACTTTACCCCTTCTCACTATAGAGGGGAGCTAAATCCTTCAAACAAACAGGGAAGACAATAATGCATACACATTGAAAAGTTTGTTTATTTGAAAAAAATGGATCCATACTCCATAGTCCATAAAGATTAATTACTGAATGAGGCCAGTCATGCCACAATATGGAAATTTTAGCTGATGCAAAAACTATAGGAAAATGAAGAACACCTCAGCCTTTGAGCAATTTAGAAAGTTCAATAAAGATATTTCTAATATAGTAAGAGTAGCCAAAAAGAGTGCTTAATTAAGTCAATGTATACTTAAACTTTCGTTTAGGTAGTTAACATTCCTAAAGCAGAAGAGCAGAAGTGCCTTAACTAAGAGTTCCTGTATTGAAATTCTCCTAAGAATTATACATGATCCTGTGAAAATAATTTAGCCTATATACTGCTTTAACTAACTTCAACAATTGTTGAAGCCAGTATTAATCAATTTACTAAAACTGACACAATGATACCCTTACAGAAGAACCTTAATTTTGGCTACATAAGTAAGGTATAGAAACAAAACCTGCCACAAGATTGGTGAAAGGAAAGCTGCAATTGGCTCTGGTGGAAGACTTAGTGTTTCTTCTGGTAGCACATATAGTTCTGGGGGACAGTAGTCACGATCCAAAGGGGTAACATTGGGAACGTAATTCTTTCCAATTCTAAGGTCTGTTGCTGCACCAAAATCAATGAGTTTAATCTGCCCCTGTTTGGTAACCACCAAGTTGGCAGGCTTTACATCCCTGTGAACTATGCCTGTGTCATGAATTTTCTTAAGAGATGTAATGGTCTGGCGCATTATTTGCTTGATGATCAATGCATTTCGTTTAGAAGAGTCTACACCTTGCAAGACACGACCAAACATGACAGACTCTAAGTTTGAAGGGAAGCTTTGATCCGCCATGTAATCGGCAAGAGAGAGGCCTCCCTGTGATGTGGACAACCCTGCAATTAGTGTATGGAATAGTTGGTGTATCATAAAATATGTTTGTTTGTACATCATATCTGCATGCTTTAAGTTATGCAATCCATTCAAATAAATGAAGGGATAAAGATATACTAAACTATTGGAATAGTTATTTTGTTATATATTCATGACAACATTTAAAAATTATAACCACCATAACAAAGTAGTGACAAAATTCATGAGTTATGTGGTGCATGGTTGCATGCATAGGCAATCTATGGCTGTAGTTTATCAAATAGGAATATTTGGTAGAGCACCTCAAACTTCCAAACAAGCCATTTTCCACCTTTTGTGAACTGTGAATTGGTTTTATCAGCTACAAAACTTCCAAGAAACTTAGCACATGTTTCAGGAGCTGCTCTAGAGAGTCTGTAATTGAACCACTCCTCAGAATCACCAAATTCCTCTGCTCCTTCTATTCCAACCTTTACCTGCAGGTTCTATCAGTCAGCTCCTGAATACATTTTAACAGCATTTATAATTAAAAACAGAGAAAGAAAATAAATTATATAACAATATGTAAGTTGAGAGATGATAATCCAAGTCAAAACATAATTTTACAACAACAACAAATTAGCTTATTCATAAGCTAATTTTAGTTTATAAAATAATTTATTTCATCTTTCCTTCTTATTTTCCTTCTCAAGTGCTTACAGAGAAGTTTATCCAATTCAATCAAGTCCTTAGTTCAAATGAAATGAAAACCATAAGACACCACTGTTCCAAGTTCCAACAATGATCCCATAGGCTAAGGAAGCATTGGAAAATAAACGAATATATTAAGGCTACCTTTTTTAGAACGACTTTATCCTTAGATTTGGCATCCAACTTTGAAACCTTTCCTCTTCCACTTTTCTGCATCCACTCTTGTACATCTACATTCTTGGGGACCAAAAGACCTGAATAAACAACACCAAACGACCCTTCTCCTAGCTTATCCACAATAAGAAAGTCAGTCCTCTTGAGATTTCTCCTTCCAGATAAATTGTCCAAAAGCAGTTGCATAGGAGCCAAAAGGAATGCATCAATGGCGCCAACAAGAACACCAGGCCTTGCAGTTAAGTAAGCCCATGTCAGCCCTGCAAGTATCACAAACCCCCACCTCTGCATGTCTGATAAGTCTTCAGTTACATTCTGAAACTTCCCTAACACTGATTGGATGACAGGAACCTGGTCCACGTGAAAAGTGGTCTCCAACAAGTCTTTGGGAAAGTTACCAAAAAATGCATTGCACTTTCCACAGTTACTCTTGAAACGGTTTGTTGAGAAGGAAATGTTATTTGGGGTGGTGGGTTTCGGAGGAGAGAAGCAGATTGTATGATTATGTTGAAGTGTGGTTGCAGTTGTAGGGAGAAGGGAAGCCATGACCGTTATTTCCAAACAAGACAATACAATGCTCTCAGCAACGTTGGTTCAAAATCACCTCAAACTAGAAGCTAGAAATGAATGACATCAGCTTGCATGGTAGCTCTTGGGCCATCTATTCCTCCTTACTTTATCCAGTTTCTTTTTATTTTCTAGGTTCAAAATCACCTCAAACCTGATCCAAGAAAGTCAAGCATAAAAAATAATAATAATAATATAAGTAGAAATGAAATCAAGTGTTTCTGGTAAGTAGATATTTTTATCCATTAGTTGTGGTTAAGATAAAGGAATTAAAGGATTAGTTTGGCATATGAGTCTTAATTTGTTTTTGTTACAATGTGGGTCTTAATTTAGTTATTATAAACTTTTTATTTTTTTAATTTTAATGTAAATAAAAATATTAAAACAAGTATTTTATTTAACTGACTCTAAAATTTTTGGTGCTTTAAGATAAACGTTGTATAATGAACAGAGACCAAATAGTATAAAGCCAAATTTTGCCATCACGAATTATTATTCTATGAAGTTCAAGATCGAAGAACCTACGAGAATAATGATTTAACTAAAGTTAGTAACTAGTTTTGAAATGTATTTTATCTAAAATCTAAAATAACTATAATTAACGTGATTATAACTTAATCCTAGACGGCCAAACTAATTAATCTCTTAAGATATTTTAATGACATTGAATGGACGAGTGTATTATCTTAAACACCAAAACGTTAGAGTCAGTTAAGAATATATAACGCACAAAACCAGAAAACATATCCGACGCTTTCAGGTCAAAAAGCTTAAATATGGTCCCCCAAGAATAAATTTTAATATTAATCAAAATCGTCTAAAAATCACCAATCAAATCTAGTTCAGTTAGTTGTGAGTTAGTTGTCAGTGTTGTAAATCTTCTAATATAATGTTTAATTTTGACGAGTAAAAAAAATCATTAAGAAAACAATTAATGTGGGGAAAAAAATCTCATTCTTCAATCCATGCTTAAGACAGCGGAACTTGCCAAAACAGTTGTACGACAAGAAATAACTTGAAATTTAAAGTAACCACAATTATCTGTTAAATCTTCATTTTCAAATCATAAAGCTGGTTGTTTGCAAAAAATACTTTCAGCACACTTAATTCCCTATGAAAAATAAACTAAGAAGAGCATTTGATGTCCCTAATAGAAGATACCATGTATTTTTTCGGTGTCTGAAATAAAGCAATTTATTTTCTGGATACATGACAGCTCAACACATTGTAGAGTCGCAAGGCAAGGCAAAGCACAAAGTTTACTGACAGAACTCACAAAACCCAAAGTTCACACAAGTCCTAAGGGCACAAGAAAATGGTTCGTATGACAGTGTATCAGTGTTCACTCATCCAAATACAGGCAACTACCTGATGAGAAGAGAAACAGCACTATAAAAACGTGTACATAAATAAGTGACCGAATTCACAACATGCAAAGTTCACACAAATCCTAAGGGCACAAGAAAATGGTTCGTGTGACAGTGTATGACTGTTCACATAATGAGAAGAGAAACACAGTACTATAAAAACGTATACATCTTTAGTCAATGTCATTTGAATCTGTCAAGTTAGTATGCAGGGCTATTCCTTTGAAGAAAAGAGGCTGCAGGCCTCACATAAGAGAAGTCCTTAAAGGGGTTTCCACCGTTTGGGCTGGCAGCTGGCGAGTCCACGACAGGCATATCAGTCCAGCGCTTCTCAAAGTTGGCAACACAGTGCGTACCAGCTACTTCTGGCCTAAAGCTTGGTTGGATTTCTCGTGCTTCCAACTTTTTCCAATTGATTGGTTTAAACCACTTATGGCCTTTAATTTCCTCAATCCCCCGGGGTCCACAACCTAAGCGCTTACTTGCTTCCTTCTGTAGCAGCTGTAACAGGGATAATCAAATAGTAGAAACTCAATAAAATACGAATCAACAAATTGACCTCTCTTGTGAAGAAGAAAAATTATGAATTTTCTATAGCATTTCAAGAAAAGATTAATTCATCTTTGGATATGATAAAAAGTCAATCATTTTAAAGTCAGTGAAAGGAAAAAAGCATCACAACACCTCGCATTAGAGATCGTGCCCCAAAGAAACCCTAATTATACTGAGACCCTTCAATGTAGGGCAATTAAACATCCCATAGGGATGCCTAAATTGACAGCAGCATTTTAAGACAGAAAAGTTAACTAGAGCTTATTATGTGCCAAATAATCATGAGATTTAGATGATGTACTGTTCTAGAATAATCAAAGGAAATATCTTTGTGGACTAGTGATTACCCCTTTCAACAGTGAATGTGCTTCACTTGACAAAAATGTCGGTAGCTTAATCTTCTCTTTAACTATCTTTTGCTGAATTTTGTCACGGCTCCCAACACAGAAAGGTGGCTGCAGAGGAGGTGGAACAACAAAAACAACCATTTAGCAACTCCAAAAAGACCTAGCAGTTATTCAGTTCCCAAGCCATTATAACTTACAAGTATATAGTATTACAATTACAATAACAAAACAATGAACCAAATAATTACTGTGGTCATATTGTTATAGAAATTCCCAAAATTGACAGACATTCTCCCTTCCTTTATTTTCTCCCTTTACTTGAGGACAGTAGTAAAATTGTTTGCGAGCCAAAACATGAATAAGCTTGACTGACTTGCATAAATGAACCAAGCCTGAGTGCACTTTTAAGCTCATATAATAAGCCAGTTACCATTGTGCTCCAGTAGACTCAGCTTCTAAGCTTGAGAGCATTTAAATTAAATTGAATATTTATATAGTTAAACTTTAAAGATGGGAACATTGTATTACTGAATAAATAAATGTTTTAGCACTTCACAATCAATTAAGAAGGTACAGTATCATCCTATGGCCAATTAAACATTTAATAAACCTTGCAAACATAATTTCATAAGAACTGATACAGAACAGGAAAATTTGAACAAGCCACATTTATGCTACTAAAGTTAATCTGTTACTGTTTAAAAAATTTTAAAAAAAAAAAAGTCCTTCAAAAGAAAGAAAATATAAAATTGACATGTAAATTATCAATGATCTAAATAGGGATTAGTGTTTTGGCATCAGACAGCCTACAATAGTTTAATATCTTCCAAAACAGGTCCAAACATGTAGCTTTCAAAGAAGGTACTTGCTTTATATAAACTTGATTGCACCCTAAGTAGGAAGCATGGACACAAGGAAATAATATTGACAGTTTGACACAAGGAAAAGTGTAATATTTGCCATAATTAGGTAGTGTGTTTAACGCAAGTATAAGTTTGACAATAACATCACTCCTCTGTTGAATTGCCATGCTTCGTAGCTTTCAGCTATATAAATTTACCAAGTGAATTTTTCCTCAACCAGTACATAACAATGTATACAGACCCTCCTACCCACAAAAAAAATCATCTAATTACAAAGATCCAAAAGAACCAATCTTACAAATTAACAAGGAACAAAATGCAAACCTTTCCAGTAAGCATCTCAAAGAGCAGAACACCTACGCTCCACCAGTCAGCAGCCTTATCATGGCCCTTGCCAAGAATAATTTCAGGTGCCATATACTCTAATGTACCACACATAGAATTTGATCTTGTACTCTCTTCAAATTGTTTTGCTAAGCCAAAATCGGTCAACATAACCTATTAGATCAACAAAGAAATCACTGTTCAGTTATTACAGTTAAAGCAGGGTTCAAAGTCACTATGAAAAACATCAGGGAGGGAGGACAAAGTACATGGCCATCAGCATCCAGTAGGATATTTTCAGGTTTTAGATCCCTGTGCATTATTCCATTTGAATGAAGATGAAAAACTGCAGAAACAATCTCAGCAGTGTATATGCGTGCTAGATCCTCTCTGAACATTCATAGAAAAACAGAACCAGAGATTAATCCTGCAAGTTAAAAACAAAAAACAAAAGAAACAAAAAACCTCAAAGCTAAACTCACCTAAAAAGGCCTTGGTGATAAAGCTGGAAGAAGAGATGACCCCCATTTACAAAATCCAAAACAAGATACAGTCTGTATTTTGTCTGAAAGGGCATATACAGAACACTTTTAATTTCTATTAAAGAAGACCATTTTGTTTTATATGCCAATAAACAAGAGAATGCTCTTCACTTACAAAGAACACAAAAAATCCTTGTTACAAATTCAAAATTAAGTACCTGAAAAGAGTATCTAAGTTGAACAACAAAAGGGTGTTCTATCTTTGTCCAAATATCCCTCTCAGCTTTCATGTATTCAGCATGGTTCTTCTCCATAATCTTGTCCTTCCGCATAACCTTCATAGCATATATTTCCGAAGTACCCTTTTTCCTCACCTGATATACTTTTGCAAATGCACCCTGCCCCACAACCTTCAAAATCTCAAAATCATCAATGCTAACTCTTTGGATCTTCATGAGATTTCCATCTTCATCTTTCAAAGATTTCTCAACAAAGGAAGATTCTTTGATGTCTTCAATGATCTCTCTAGTGACATCCTTCACTAGTTCCAACGAATCCTCAGTCTCATGTATGGTGAGTTTGCCAAGCTTAAGTGATTGACTAACACAAGTAGAAGGGCCAACTAAAGAATGTGAGCGGGTGTAAATGACTGGCGGATCATCATAAATCAGCTCGTTCACTTCTTCTCCAGGCTCGGCAGTAGTGGAATCAATGTTATTCAAATCTACCGTAACTGGACCAAAGACATCAGAGAAGTCTAGCTCAATAGGCTCCGTGTGTACAGTATTCGGAAGGTTTGCAGGAAAGAGTAACTGAGTTTGTGACGGTTTGTATCCACCAGCCATAGTCAAACCAGAAAACTGAGAGGAAACCATTTTTCACCACTCAACAACAAGGGATCTAAATATGCTGATGACCAAACTAATAAAGGCTATAGATTAACCACCCCGAATTTTCCCAAACCCCCCACCACCAATGGACTCCTGAGTCCTGTCAATGGCCTTAATCAAGAGAAAGTTGATGTAGGCAAATGGAGTTCCCAAAAACTTTGGCAGCAAGCAGAGCAAAACCCAGCAGAAGAGGTCGCTGTTCTTGTTTCCCGAGACGCAGGAAACGAAGTATGCTCCAGTGGTTGCTGAACTCATGAAGATCCAATTGGCAATCTGCGATTCAACTCACCCAAAAATAGAACACAAGGCCAAGTCACATTCACAAACAACTTTGTTACCATAAGCTAACATAATCACAATATATACCATAAACGGCACGACACAGCCATAAATAAGACATCACAATTCACAACATCTAATCTTAACACAAAATTATCATAAGCACAAACACCACCAACATAAAGAGGACGAATTCCTTTCCATTTCAATTTCCAATTTATTTATAATATAACAAATGAAAAAGAAAAAAAAAAGTTAATAAGAGCTCATGCATCGTCCAAGAAAGTTATTTAAAATTAAATAACCGAAATCGATATAAACGGCAGTAGACAGCGAGATCTAACTGAAAATTCCGAAACACTGAATCACGGATCGGTCCCAAAGCGCGAAATTAGGTTAGGGTTATCATCAAACAAGATTAACAGAACAGACAGTTAACAAACAAAACCAAAATTGAAGGATATATAACGATGAGATTAAAAAAAAAAAAAGTTGCGTGAACGGTCGAGAGAGAGGGTTACCGGAAGGGAATTGGGGAGGGGCAGTGAAAGGAATGAGTTGTTTTCAGGAATATTTGATTCCGCGGTGAGGGACTCGCGTCGCCACTTATAGCATCTTTGAACAATTTATGGTTATCTTTTATTATTCTTGGACACGTGGCTCCACATTATTGGGTCGACACTTGGACACGCTGGTTGCAAATTGCGTGGACTCTCCTCGCTCGTAGGGGATGCGAATATGCTGTTTCCGTTAACTATTTTTGGGCTCTGGATCTGGAGCTAGGCAGGCCCACTTGTTTTTTTTTTCGCCTTTGGGAAATTTAATGATTTGCAGTAAATATAATGACAAAAAAATAATACTGTACTTTGCAACATTACTGCCAAATAAAATTCAACAAGGAATGATAGATTGAAATATTGAATCATTAAAAGTCAAAACATATGATTTGTGTTAACTTATTGCTATGAAAATTTATTATTAATATATTTCTAAGGCACTTTTCTGATATTTTATTATTAATTAATATTTATAAAATTATGAATAAACTTTATTAAATAAAAAATTCATCAAATTTTATATTTTTTAATACATTTAAATTAATAATAAAAAATATGTTTAAAGAATGTATTACCAGATCGTTTTCCAATGGTTTTTTAAGTGATAAATAAAATAAATCTGTTTGAAGTAAACTTCTGTATATTTTTGTATTGAAGATTCTTTTAACTAATTTATAATTATTAAAAAATTAATTTAATTAATAGTATTAAATTTGTTAATAATATATTATTTTTTAAAATACTCTTCAAATTATTAAAAATTATAATCTCAATTCTTAATTATTTTTTATATAATTAATTAATGTGTATTAGTTATTTTTAATCTTAAAAATAATTTTATATTTTAGAATAATTAAGAATATTTTAATAAAAATAATAAATACAAAAAATAATTTAAAAAATTATAAAATAAACAAATAATTTCAAAATAAATCTTAAATCAAAAGACAGGGTAATATAATTTAAAAAAAAAAAAAACAATTTATGCCGAAACAGCTTGAAAAGAGACGGAATAGCTATTTATGTTATTAATCAAAAAATATAAAAAGTTAAAATTTGACATTAGTATGATTTTTTTTAATCATGTTAAAAAATAAATATCTATAGTATAAACTCAGGATTCCATTGACATGAGTCTAAAAAAAACTATAATTATCATTTTAATCACATATCGAAATGATAAATTTATTACTCTTATGCAGATTACCTTAAAAGAACGCTTCCTCCCACACCTTGAAAATTTCCAGAAATCTGAACTGCAACATGTGGCTCCCGAGCAACCAACGATGGAGGAGGAAAGGAAGAAGGGATTGAGGGTAAGATTGTGGTGAAAGGAATGAAGAAAAATGCACTCGAAAGCTTCTCACGCGCTGTCCTAAACGCTCCCTGCCAGAAACAGCTGCCATCGCGTTTTGCATTCCCAAATCCGGTGGCACCCTCATCCGTTAACAGGTGCTCCCTTTTTTTTAATCTACTGTTCATTCCCGATAATCATTCCAAAGAAAGAGAAATAAAACAATCAACACAAATTTGTTGCTGTAATGCTGTTAGCTGGACACGTGAAATGGGGTTTCAAGATACTGATCTAAACATTTTCGTTGGCTAAGGCCAATAGAATAGTATTCAAAATATTATTCTTAAGCAAGCATTTACAATATGAAAATTAGAAAAGAGAAAGTATAAAAAAAAAAAGAGAATACAACTCAATCCCTGATTTAATTAAACTAGTTATCAACTAGTCTAATTAGTTTAAACTAACTATTCTCATAATTATTTTTAACGAGGAGTGATGGTCGGTAACAACCACAAAGGTGATTAAATCCGCCGGTAAGGATGGGGTGACGCAATACGTGGGATAGTAGCGGTAACAACCAGAAGAGTGATTAAATATAATTAGAATCTATTTTTAAAATTTATAAATTTTCTTTTTCTGTTTTGAAATTGATTTAGAATTTATTTTAATCAATTTTAATTTAAAAAATTATATTTAAAAATCATAAAACAAATACTAGAGGGATAAAACTGGCTTAGCCTGGTAGGGTGCTAGGCTTAAAAAAAATGGACTCAAATAATATTAATTTAATTTGACTAGACTGAAACTTAAAAAAAATTAGTTTGAAAACAATTGAAATTATTTAATTTTGTATTATTTTTTTATAAAAAATTATATATTTTTTAAGAAAAAAATTTGAATTGGTTTAATTTCACAAACCATTGAACCAAGTATGACTAACAAAAAAAAAACTATTTCATATGAAATTTTGGTTGACTTGTTTTTTCCTTTTTTTGTTTTGCCATTTTTACCAAAAACTCGACCTCGACCTATGTTGATTTAGATATTAAGTTTATGTTTTGTAACCCAATCACTTGATATGATCATGCACTTTTTTATTGGTTTTATTTTTATTAATCTTGTTCTTCTATCATTCTTTTTTTTTTTTTTTACATGTTATAAGATCTAAACTTAGATTCTATAAAACTTTTAATTTCAATTTTGGATGGTTAGAAAACAAATTTAAATTACAAGAATTTTCAAATTTTTTTATTTTATTATGATAATAGACCTAGTTTGTTTAGTTTAGAGGCAGTACAATCCAACTTTTAAAAAAAAAATCAGAACTAAACCAAATTGAACTTAATAATTTTGATTGGTTCAGTTTTTATTCTTTCTTAAAATCAAATCAAACTTACCTTTTTGAAACACCTCTAACCGAGGGCAAATCAATGTTAAACGCTTTTGCATTATGAGACTATTTTTAGAAACACAATCAACCATAAATAAACTCATTTACAAGGAGAGAAAACATGAAATCAAATAAGTCATTAACAATATCTGAGATGTAAATAATAATTTATTTTAAACGTGTACCTTGATAGTACATTATTTGAGTTGTAATTGTGTATCAAGGGGACAACAAACCTAAATATTCAATGCTCAACACCAACTAAATAAAACACTTGTCTTTCTTCTTTCTCATTGTAAACATTGCCATGTTAGGGTATTTAGGTCAATGTGCACGCTAATGATGTTATCATAGAGTAAATAATGAAGGGAACTAATGGTACAAAATTAAAAGAAGAAAAAAGTGATTGAATTCTAACATGGGATGGAAGGACCTTTTGATGTTTTGGAGAGATAACAACAATTAAACCTAATTATTTTGACTTTTTTTCTTAATCAAGGACCAAATTGAAGTGTTTTTTGAGAATAATGATAAATTAATACACACGTGAGAGAGATAAAGAGTGATCCAAGTGTCAGTTAATGTATCAATGTGATACTTAACATTCCTCAAACAACTTTGACTAATAGTAGTGTTGAAGTGCAAGTGAGAGATAAAGTTTCGATAGAAGTATGTTAATAATATGTAAGTGACAGATTTATTAACTTGATGTCTTAAGGTTTTTTATTGGATGTTGTACTAAGTTCACTTATGATTGGCTCGTAGCTCGTAATTCACTTGTATGTTGTACTAGTGTTTTCTCCATCTCATATGTTTAGCAAGTAAGGACTAATATGAAAAATGTGTTAAAACTTTAAAACATTATTATTTTCATGTACTCAAGAGAATAGTTGAAGAAAAGGTGAAAGTTCATGGACAAAATGAATTGTTTATTTAATAGATTTTATGAAAGCTCTAATATAAAAAATAATAATAATACATAATCAAATATGAGTTATTTGTTAGAACTATTGTATTAAAAAAAAATGAGAAGTGGGGATGAAAATGAAGATGAACTCTCTTAGAGTTGTTTTTTCCTTGTATTTGGATGAAAAAGTTTACTAGATTAATTCATTATTTTAGTGAATTTGAAATATTTTCTGGTAAAATATAGTTTAGATTAAAATTTTAGAAAAATATTGAGATTCTCGTAATCTATTAAAATATTTTTATTACTTAAATGTAAATTTTCAAATTTCACAAAAAATGTAGGAATTTGAAATTCTTGATTCTCGCATTATTTTTCTATTGTCTTTTTGGTTGTATTTGGCAAAACTAAACAAAAAAAAAACAATTAAAAATTAGAAAATGAGCGAGAAGATGAAAAGTTAGTTGAGTTGGAAGTTGATAATTAAAAGTTGTTAAGTTAGCATGATGAATTATAAATGTTTAATAAAATTATATGTTAAAATAGTTAATAAATGTGAAATGACACATATGATGTTTTATATATTTTTAATTTTGTTTTATGTTAATTAGTTTGTAGTTAAAACATCTTGAAGTATTTATACACAAAAATATATGTTGTATAAAAAAGAGATTGTACAAAAAAAACATTGAAGTATAATGTTAAAATAAACCATTTAATATAAAAAACTAAATAAAAATATAATCTATCAATACTAATATTGTGAAATATAATGTTAAAATAATAAAATAGATATTATAAAAATATAATGGTAAAAATAAATAGTATAGTATAAAAATATCTAAAAATATTATTTATTATTATCAATATATTATGAAATCAAATCAAATGGTAAAAGTATTAAAAATATATTATGAAATCAAATGGTAAAAGTACTTACTCATAAAACCATATATTTATGAGTGGATGAAGAAAAAAAAACATAAAATATTGCCTTATATAAAAATGATAAAAATTTAATAAATATTTTTAAAGATAAAGGAGAAGTTAATATAAAAAGTTAAAAGATAACGTTGTTTATCGAACCTTACTAATAAAGTGAAATAAGTTTTTTAAAGTATTTTATAAAAAAAAATACTGTAAAATTTTTTAAAAATTTTGTTTATTGAACCTTACTAATAAAGTGAAATAAGTTTTTTAATTAATAAAAAATTGAAAATTAGCATAAATGACATGTTCATTCTTTATTTACTGTCTTTTTTTTCTCTTTCCTCTCTTTGTACTATTTTCTCTTTTTCATCTCTTTCTCTTCACTTTTTTTCTCTCCTCCCTCTCTCACCTATCTTTTTACTTACATACTTATCTATTTTTTCTCTCTCAGTGTCTCATCCCCCTTCTTTGTTCTCTTTGTTGTGTCTCTTCATCCTTCTTTTCATTATTCCTTTTCTTCTCTTCTTCCTTCTCACATCTCTCTTCTCCTCTTTCCTATCCTCTCTTTTCTCTATTAATATTGATGCAAAAATCTCTCTTATCCTCTTTTTTTCTCTACTAATATTGATGCAAAAAATATCAATATTTGAATTATTAGATATTTAACATTATTTATGAATTATTAAATGCTGTCTAATTTAAAATTATTTTTTATTTGTTAAATATTTAATTTTTGGCTAGTGTATATTTTTTTAATGTTTAATATTAAAATTTTAATTTTAAAATATATACTTTAAAAATAAAATTTTCATATTATGAAAATTATAATTTTCTATCCAAACTAAGAATTTTAAATTTTTAAACATTTGAATTATTTTATCCAAATAAAACATATTAAAACAAATTTAATTAAAACAATTCAAATTATCTAAAATTTTAAAAATTTCCATCCAAACACAACCTTAGAGTAATTGAACCATTCCTCTTTCAAAAATGCATCTAATAAAATTTTTTAAAAAAAAGTTTTTTTTTGTAAAAACACATAAAACAATTGTAAAAGAATACTAATAAAATATTTTTAACACACATTTTATTATTAGTTAAAATTTATTAAAAATTATAAATTATATGTGAGACACATTACATAAATAAGACTTATGATTTTTTATTTTTAATAAATTTTAATCAATAATAAAAATATGTTATTAACACTTCTCAAATCTATATTAAAAAAAATTAAGATGTTGAAATTTCATAACACAATATGTGTCTAGACATGGCATGAATTTTTGTGTGTAATAAATGACAATAAAATTTGAATACAAAATTTCTATACAAATTATTCAAACTCTTGCTACTAAGTTGAGCTTAATAAATTTAAAATTACTTATATTTATCATTTATATTATTTATAGTTATACATATCAAAATTCCACGTAACTTGATATTTTTTTTTTTAGAAATATATATAAATTTTAATAAAATTTTATCTATTCAATATTTATAAAAAAAATGTAAATAGATTTTTTTTAGCATAACAAGATTAATATTAGAAGATGAGAGTTAAGCAATATATTTTTAAATATTTTTTTATTAATTAAAATTTATTAAAAACTATAAAATTATAAATAAAAATCAGAATCATACTATTCTATATTTTTAATAAATTTTAACTAATAAAAAAATACATCCAGAAAAATGTATTAAAAAGTGTATTAAGTATACCAAGTTCTATCGGAACAAGTCTCTGATGAATGAATAAGTCTTCAACTATTGATTGATGAATATTTTTAGTAAAAGAAAAAAGAAAAAATCTATTAAATATTCTTTAATCCTAACAGTTCTTTTACCTTGGACTGCCACGTAGTGTTGAGAGTATTGTATTTCTAAATGTATTTTTCAAACTCCTTTTTATCTACAAGAATAATTTTCCACTTCATTAGTTTTCTTCTGGATCCACTCCATAAACTACTCACTCATATCCGTTCTGGTTCTGGTTCAACACGGCACACCATATTCTGATGATATAATTTGCACCCATGCAGCAAGGGGCTCTGCCTCTGCTTTTGTGCTTGGTCTCTCTCTGCCCCCCTCACTCACTATGACTGACTTTCTAGCCACAAACCCTCTTACCATTTCAGCTGCAGAATCTCCAAGATTCCCCTTTCTCAATCCATGTCCAACTCCTACAGCTAGACCCCAACTCAACCCAAATTCTCGTGTGCCCTTTTCTCCCAAACTCTCCAAAACCAGCTGTAATAACAAGAGCGTCTCTTTGGCACTGAACTCCCGGTCGAACGAAGGCCCATCAAGGGGTTATGGCTTTTACAACGAACTTGAATTTAAGGACAAAAAGGAAAAGACTTTTGGGTTGGAGAGAAACGATATAGATGAAGACTCTCCCACTGAAACTGGGCCTGTCCCATTTTATGGGGTTGAAGGTGATGATGATAAGGGAGATGATGATTTGGTAAGGGTTAAGGGCGATGCAGATGGGGATGGGGATGGTTTGAAGATAGATGATGATCAAGGTGAGAATGATAAATTTGGAGGTAAACTCAGAGTGAGAAGAGGTAAGCAGGTAATAAGAAGGTCGAATTTGTTGGCGAAGCAGGTGATCAGCATTCGCTCTGCCCTTAGCTTGGGGTTCATCTCGCAGCTTTGGGTGGACACTACCTCTGTGAGTCTTAGTTTTGTGCAGTTTGTTTGTTTGTTCATTTTGCTAGCATGTGTCTAGAGAGCAAGCTTTTTTTTGGAATTTGTTAATAGTATTTGTGGGACTAAGGAATTTATTTTTTTGTGTATTTAATCTTTTGGTGGATTCCATTTTCAGTGGATGGTGTTATTTGTGGAGGTGAGGCCTAACTTGCTTTCTGGGGATTCAGAAAAATTCCTTCTGGAGGATATTAGTCAGGTATGCGAAGTTTGGAATCCGGATAGATTTTTTTTTTTTTATTTAGGATTGGGTTAAACATATAATTTAGGATTGCTTTAAACATGTTGCCTATTCTCAATTTAATTTCTATATATAAAAACTTATTAAATCAGTCTTTGTACAGATAAACATTACCGATTTGGTTCCTACCATCACATGTTGACCGTTAATTCTCTTATGCATTTTTAATTTGGTCACTATACGTGTAGCACATTCTTAATTTGGTCCTTGTAGTGCATTATTAATTTAGTCCTCATACATGTAGCTTATTCTTAATTTGCTTCTTACTTGTAGGGACCAAATTAAAAATGCATTACATATGAGGACCAAATTAAAAATGTGTAAAGGCTTAACGGTGATAGGGAATAAACCGGTAACATTTACATGTACAATGACCAATTTCATAAGTTTTTATGTATAGGGACCAAATTGAGAATCTACGACACATATAAGGACTATATTATATATTTAACCTTAGGATTGACTCCTTTCTCACTAGCATGTTTGTATGTTTGCTTCAAACATGCTTTACTTACTTTTATGATTGGTTTATATCTTTTGGAGAGTTTTTTTTCCCTGCAACGATATCATAGATATCACTTTCTTTGGTGGGGGTGGTGGGGGGGGTGGGGTGTGTTGGTGATGTTCTAACTTTTTTTATCAAAAATTTCCAATGCATTCTGTGTTCAGATGGCAAGTACAGTGTACCTTGTTGCTTTGCCAGTAAGTGACTTCTCGGGCATTTCACTATATTGAGTATTTTGCCTGTTCCTTTTTCAGGTTGGAGATGTTGTCCTTGTCCAAGATGAAAGCGTGACAGACAATGAATTTAAAATGGTTGGATTAGAGACACTGGTATGTTTCATTGTTCTATATGACTCAAACTTGTGAATTATTTTCTTTTACATGATTTATTTGTGTTCATTGTCTGGTAGAATATGGATAAGAAGTTGTCTTTAAACTATATGTATTATGTGGTAGTGGTAGTGTGGTACTCAAACTCTGATGTTTTACGGAAATGGTGCAGATTAATTATGTTCCACACTTTCATGCATAGACTGAATATTACCCGAGGGCAATATTTATATTGTTTAAACTTTAAAGTATCCAGGCTTATACCAGTGGACCGATTTCTCTATATCCTCACATTGGTTATCAAGTTGCAAAATAAGATTTTATTTTATAGCTAACATTAGTAGTGAGTTAGGTGACGATGACAAGGCTCTATCATGCTTAGCACACATCTTAATCCTATCAAGTACCTGTTGGACTAGTTACAGGAGTGATTGCAAACCTTATTAGGCTTTGATTCAAATTTCTAAGTTTCTTTATTGGTTATTACAAATCATGTATAAATAAGGTCGAACCTACTACTCAAGGCAGATTGTAATAAAGAATTTCTTTGTGAGATCTAAATTCTCTTTGGCTCTTTGAGAACTACAGACTTATCTGATTCTGTCAGTAGCATTCAAATCAGAGTAAGAAGACTCCAATTTGTTGCTTAGCAAAGCAAGAACATTGGTATAGGGCATGGATAGTCAACGCCACAACTAGATTGCAATGAATTTTTCTTAATTTTTTAAAAATGAATTTGGCATTTAAACTGCCAGCTGTGTAGCTTGATTTTTTTTCTTTAGCAAAGAGGGAAATTAAGTCACTTTGGAGTTTAGTAGATGGGACATACAAAGTACGTTGAATTTCATCATCAATGGTTTGAGCTATCATAAGTCAGAGAGAGAGAAGCCACCAGACATGATTCAAACAGCTGAAAAGTTAAGGGGGTATGAAAACAATATTAAAAACAAAGAACTTGGAATCAAATATTAAGAGTTAAAAACAATAACCGGTTCTTGATAATTGGTTAAGTTTAATGAGATAAGAAGGTATCACAAAAAAGAAATGTTGGTGGAAGACCCCTTTTCCAGATCTTGTTATTTTTCATAATTATTTATCATGTTGTAAATGATAGTTGATTCAATTACTTAATAGTAAATCTTAGATCAATGACTTGTTGTGACCAGTTATATTCTATCACTATGAAAATTGAAAAAGTGATCTTTTATGGGAATTCTGGTTTTCCACACTACATAACCATTTCCTCAACCTTCCCATTCACCCTTTTCAACTACTTACATAGAAAGTGATTTCAGAGATTTCTGGCATCAATCTTGGCTTGTTTACCATGTCTCTCAAATTGATACAAGTGAGGAGTTATCTTAATTTGTTTGTATTTGCTAGGTCGGATACAAAGTTGTAACACCCTCTCGACGAAATATCGGAAAGGTGACTATATATCTCTTGCACCATTTTGTTTTCACCAATTCACTTATCTCTGTTATGTAATTATGGAAATCTTAACTTTTAGGTGCGGGGCTACACTTTCAGCATCAATTCAGGTGCTGTTGAAGAACTTGAACTTGATTCATTTGGACTATCCATCATTCCATCAAGTTTGGTAAGTAGGTGGCTTCTTTGTAAGGTTAATAGTACAAGTACGGAACTATAGATTGCATGCAAGTTTTGTCAATTTAATTGGAAATATGTATCTTATGCACTGGTGGAGGAGGGAGGGGGGTACACGAGCTATGATTCCCCCTCCTATCGCCCCCCAAATTTTCAATTCTTATCTTATTTATACTTGTTATATTTAAGTTGGTGGTCCCCCCAAAAATTATTAGTGAGTAACTAAATTGCTAAAATTGATGGAGGGATTAAATTGAGAATAAAAGCATTAGCGAGTAGGGACCAAAATTGAGTTTTGTCTAACAATTATTTTGAAAAAATTCAAATAAGCTAGTCTCGTATGAGAAGTCTTCCATACAATAGTGTCGGGCACAGCTCAACAAGTGAGGGTAAGTGTTTGTAGTTATCTTATATTACTTATTATTAGTCTTGGCCCCACTAGGATCAAAATCCTGGAGCCACCCTGATCTTTTGTTACCAATCCACGTCACATACTTTACCTTAACATAGTGCTCCTAAGGTTTACTCTACAAATTTATAATATTTAGAGCATGTTAGGATTTTGATTATTTCTAGGGATTTTTTTTCTTCTCAAAGGTTCTCTAAAATAGCTTTTGATATAAGTTGTTTTGAACACAAAAATAAGCTCATCCAAGCACATACTTGTTACATTTTAGGTGAGTACCTACTCTTTGCTAGTTGAGGACGTACTGGAAGTAGTATCTGATGCAGTTGTTGTGCATGAAGCTGCAGCTTTACGTATTCAAAGGCTTTCTAAGGTACCTTTAGTTCAAGAATAAAATTGCCAGGTTTGCTTGGTGATTTACTTCGCTTCTGTTTCTTAGCTGCTGAAAACAATAAAGATTACTTCTGCAATTGTACTGACTCTGAGTCTGGATTATTTCCAGTTGTCTTGTTGGTTACATAAATAGAAGCTCATGCTTATTATGGATAATGCATGGAAGCTTACTATTCTGATACCTGCGTTTGATTTTCCCCGCATAATATTAAGTTCATGCTTTGAGTAGAGTCATCTAATTATATTCTTTGGTAATTATTGACTTTGTCCATTTTTATCTGAGATTGTTTCAAAAACTAGATTTCACTGGCTGGTTTGATTGATTTGATCTATTGGACCAAACCGATTCGGATCAAGATCTGATCAAGTTACCTGTCTAGATAACCCAAAAAGTCCGGGAAGTAAAAAACTGGTCAAAAAACAGTCATACCAATCATGAACCGGCCAAAAGTGGGTAAGAAAAGGCCCCAAAACTGGTTAGACCGGGTTTTAAGATTTTTATTTTTTTAAATTTAATTCTAAAACTTTTTTTAAGTAAATAAAGACCCATTTGAGATTTACATATGGATTGCTATTATTTAACATTTATTATGATTTTTATTTTTTATCTTTTAAGACATGTAAAATGACTTTTTCCAAAACTTTATTTAACTTCATATTCTTATAATTTTAAATTAATATACTACTAAAATATTATATAATATTGAAATATATATTTAATTATTATGAATTTCATCCCAGTTTAACTATGGTTAAACCAAAACAGGGAATATGTACCTTCTCAATGACTGACTTAGTTTTGAAAACATTGATCTTTCTAGGACTTTTCTTATTTATTATTCTGGAAGATAATTTGGAATTCAGTGGGGGAAACCTGGCTGAACATTGTGGTTTCTCGTTAAAACAAATACATACATTTGGGCATTCTGCACTATGTAATAACTAATAAGCCATTCATTTATTTTGTCCTATTGATCATAAAGCAGCCTATTTGTTTGTGCTAGGGATTTTTGGGCAACCAGAATGTGAGGATTTCAGTGGATGATGATGTTGAAGATTATGACTCTGAACAATCTGAGACATACGGTCATATTTCAAGGAGAAGAAAAAGTTTCGGAAGAAGGAAATCCAATAAAAGAGATTGGGATAATGAAGATAATTGGGAGCTTCCAATGGACTATCTCTGATTCTCATGGATTTTCTGCAAATTTTCATGTAAAACACTTATTTTATAAAAATAATGAAAGTTTAAATAAGCTATTAGAAACACAAAAGGATTTTCTTTCTTTTTCCTTTTTGGTGGTAAGGGCTGTGGTTTGTGTTATTTCAAAGGCAAGAGTCTTGCATCTGGTAGCCTTGTGGACTCTAAAGTGTTTATATACCAATGCACTCCTTCGGCTTTTAAAGTGGGTCGCAAAGATGGCTAGACTCACCCACACAAGTCTGGAATTTGTGGACTGGGCTTGAACGTGTACAGTATGCTTGAATGTGTACAGTTAATTTCATTGAAATTCTTTAGTTTTTTTTTTTTTAGCAAGCTTTAACATGTATTACCTGCCTGTCCACACTGAATAAATGTTCGATGAATCGTTATGTAATGATAAGTAATTTCCCATTCATTGACAAAGAATGATATTTCTTCTTCTTTTGATAATCAATTAAATATCGTGTTTTTTAGGCAAGCATTTGTTAGTCTATATGGATAGAAGAACATATATAAGATAATGTTAGTTAAATAAGTTTCATTATTTTGTGGGACTAGTCACTTGTTCCCTGCTGGAATATACTGAGTTTACTAAAAGAAAAAAGTCATAAATGACTAAATGAGATCCTCTCTTGTCCTCTTGCCACAGTGGTAGAGAAAACAAGATGGGAAAACAGGAAAAAAAAAAAAATGAAGGATGGACAGATGATGGAAAATGGAAAAACAGGGATTGGAGAGAGTCAAATGATGATGAAGAGGCTAGAAAAGGAAGCCGTGAACAATCCAACTAATATCAGCATTTTGTTTTAAACTTTTTTTCTTTTACAATCCAACTAAATATGAGCATTTTGTTTTAAACCGTTTTTATGCCCACCCAAATGTTCGGGAAAGTATTCTAGTAAACTTCTAAGAACAATAATTCTTTAATATTTTACTTTCAAACACTTGATTAATATTTACTATTTTTTATTATATTATGTCATTTATTATATCTATATTATTTTTTCTTTTCTCTCTTACTAAGTACTGTATCAAATAAATTTTTGGATGTTGAAAAATTATTTTTAAACTTTTAAATATACATGCAATCATGTAAAGCATGTAAATGTAAGTAGCAATAATTATGTGTAAGTTATCCATAATAAACCTGCCTAGCGCTACCATGATACCATCATACCAAGAAAAATATTTCCGCCCAAATGACTTTCATGTTATTTTATTGCAAAATAGTATGAACATGTTATTTCGATAATGTTTTTTTTTTGTTTTCCGTGCAAATGCACAAGCCCTATTCTAATAATTTCTTAAACATGATAGGTGGATGTATTAAGTGGAAATTCTTTTTACCGTGATAAATGAGAATTATATATTTAAGTTATAAAATTATATATGAATATTACGATATAATTAAAAGTTAGTAATTATATAATTAGTTAAAAAATTATGTATATTTCTAATTTTAATTAATTAAATATAATCTAATAATTTATATTCATAATTTTCTTTCATATATTGTTTACTATGTATAATATATCAAGTAAAAGTGTAAAACATGTAAATATAGGTAATAGTAACAACACGTGTCAGTTAATAATGAAAAATTTCCCGACTTATACTATTTTCTTTGCAAGTGATAGCTTTCAGTAACATTTGTATCAATTCATTTTTTATTTTTAAATTTCATTAGAGATGTGTCTCAATATTTAGTTTTGAAATTTTAAAAGGATAAATTAATTAGTAGATCATTGAACTATTTATAAATTATTAATTAAATTTCTAAACTAAAAAATTATGATTAAATATTTGATCTTGTAAAATTTTTGTAATTGAATTCTTAAAATTTTTTAAATCGTCACATATTACATTTTTTAACAGTTTCAGGGTGTTATTGACTAATTTTAAGAATTCAATTACAAAAAAATTACAAAATTAAAGATATAATTAAAATTTTTAAATAATTCAAGAATACGCTGATTAGTTTAACCATTTTAAAGTAGGTGATTTTAAGATTTAGAAACAAAATACCATTAGTGCTTGGTCATATTTTAGAAAATTAATTTCTCTTTCTGAAAAGATACTTTGAAAATATATATATATAAACCTTAGTTTATTAACCTTTCTTTTTAAAAGTTTAAATATTTTTTAGGTCAATTTTTAATTTGATTCTTCAAATTAAAATTTTTATTTTTTAGTCCTCAATTTTATAAATGATTGGTTTTAGTCCTCTACAAAATGCCATTAAAGAATTTTTTTTCCAATGTGACAAATAACTACTAACTTATTAAATAAATAAAAATGACATTTATTAAGTCAAATGTCTTTCTACATCAAAAAACATTTAATAACATCTACGTCCATTATTAAAACCAGTAACTTTTAAAATTAGAAATTGAAAAACAAAAATCTTAATTTCGAAAATCAAATTCAAACCTAACTTAAATTTAAATCACTTAAACCATATTTAAATCCTATTTAAATTAACATCTGTTTTTAAGTCGGAGAAAATACATTGCCAGAACGTAAAGTTATTATCGCAACATATTTATAACTTGTTAGTCCACGTTAGAAAATACCAATTTACTTTAACTTGTCAATCACGTAAACTGTAATTTCATTTTTGGTAACAGTGTAAAACCCTAGTGAAACTAGTTAAAGTGAGTTAACACCTGATAAGTTTAGATCTAAAACTTAATCAAAGTTGTGCGCGAATCTGTTTTTCAAAATAATCACCTGAGAATCCAATGTAAACAAACTTTTTTAAAAGCAAAAATCATCATAAGCAAGCCCTACCCCAAGTCAAAAATAAAAAATAAAAAATAAAAGGCACTAGCCGTTAGCGCCTGTCTGGTTTCAAATTCAAAACTCGCCTCATGCTGTCTTCGTCTCCACCTCTTTTATTCCCCTTCAGCTCCCACCCAAACCTAAATCCCAAATCAATAACAAACAAACCAAACACCACGTAACGCCCATACAAACACATGCAAATGCAAACGCAAACGCAAACGCAAACGCAAATGCTAACGCCGACGACCGGAGCACCGAAGCTCCGGCCACGATCCGGCCGAACGCCGCTTCAGGTCAAGAACTCTCCCGCCGATCCTATCCGCCCTTCCGCAAAGCCGAAGCCTGACCGGCCGTGTTTCGAGATCTCGGCGATCGACAAAGAGAACAATCCGATCGCCGCCGTCGCGATTCCGGTGGCTGCGCCGCCGGAGACGTCGCTGGCGGAGGAGCTCAGCGCGGTCAAGAAAAAGCTGGAGAGGATGAGAGCGGACAAGGAAAGAACGGAGAAAACGCTGAATGAGAAACACGCGATGCTGGACGCGAAGATGAAGGAAATGAAACAGCGAGGGGAGATTCAGAAAAACCTCGAGATCGAGGTCGATCGGTTGTTCCGGTTGAAGGAACTCAAGTATCGCTGCATGGTGCGCACAACAATTACATCACCTTTTTCAACTTCGATTTCTCAAGGCTGATTTTTCTTTCTCTTTTTCTTAATCGAAACAGAGAGTTTCTCCGATGAGAACGCTCAGGGAGAAGGAACAGGAAAAGATCGTTAACGAAGCACCGTCGCCATTGGAGGTACGTGCATGTGTTCTTGATTTTTGAATTTAATTTTGTGGTTTTTGCATGCACTAATCGATAGGAAGAGATAAAGAAGTGTGAATTGAGAAACGTACCTTTGTTTTGGTGTTGAGAAGGTGAAAACCGAGGAAACGGTGGCGTCCGAATCGGAATCGGAATCGGAATCTGTTGGAGGCGAATGCCAAGTTCTGCAGAGTCCAGGTTCAGCTTGTTCACAAACTCATACTACACACACAAAATCAGATAGTTGAGACAGAGTATCATCTTTCAGGAATTTTCTATACATAATTGCTCGTTATGTTTTTTTTTTAATTTCTGTGAATTTCTCATTGCAATTTGTACCTTTTATTTTCATTATTGTTATATTTTAAGAAAGAAAATGGTTCACCGTGTTATATATATAGCTAATAAACTTAAGCATTATTATGTTCATCTTTTTTTTTCTTAGTGCAAAAATGAAATTGAAATGTTTAAATTTGAAAATTGAAATCTATGCCTATTATGCAAGACCTTTAATTATGTTAATTTTATTGCAAGGAAAGCAAACGACATTTTATTGTTCAAAGTTGATCATCTAGAAATTTCGTTAATTTTGTGAGAAGTTGATTTCCGGTTTCAATTTTGGGAAGAGAATTATGCTTAGCTTCAAATCAAGTTTTAAATGAAAATAATATTAGGATTGTCCTATTATGTAATTTTTTATTTTATTTTATTTACATAAGTGAAGAAAAACAAGAAAAAGAGAAATTAAATTCTACTATAAGAAACTCCCGTCCATGTCCACCACCAATCTAGGAGCAGTTTCCAAGGATTGGAGTTGCCAGGAAATATTTACCCAAAGGTCTGACACGAAGAGATTCAGAATCAGATAAGTGAACCATTGGGATCACCTCTCAGGTAAAATGGAAGAGCCTTGACATTGACCACGTTATAAGTTATTTCAATTGGTCATTTCAATGTGTTATGATGTATTCTCAAATCTATTATTTACTTTCAAAAATCAATCATACAGATTATTCGAATGGATCAAAAGAATAAAGTGAAAAAAACGAGCAAATGAAACGGGAAAACAAAGAGGAAATGAAATAAACAAATGGTGGAAGAAATTGTCTACTCTTATACATGAACAATAAGAGTGTGTAAAGTTATATATAAGTGAAATCTTGTCGATAAATTCTTTATTTATAGGCAGTACAGCTGTTAATTTAAACCAATAAATAAGAAAAAGACATGTATAATTTTATAAAGCCTAAAAATAAATAACAACTACCAACTTATTAAATTATTCAAATTCTACTTGTTTCACAACTCACTAATAACTTTTTAAAATGTAACGGTCACATGATATATAATTTGGTTTATCTCCGAATGGAATACTTAGTTAATGTGACCATCTTTTAACTTTAATTCCTTACCTTCAATAAAAAATTTCATTAACCAATAACCTTAGCTTGAGGTGCATCATGTTGGATCTTTTTTAGATTGAACACTTACCAAAAAAAATTCTTTTTCTTTTTTGACAGTTTCTATTCTACATTCCATTTTTCATCTTCCAACAGTTTTTTATATCATTTATACTCTACTTTTGTTCTTATTTCTTTCGTCTTTTATCATTGTATTACCTATTATGTTTATAACTTTCCATTTCTACTTTTTTTTTTCTCTTTTTTTCATCTCAATTTACGTTAAAATGAGATGAGTGTTTATATTTTTTCCTTATCAGAAACATGACTATACCAACTTTGCATACATGGATAGAAATAAAAAAATATTTTTAACTAATAAAAGGACATTTGCATTCTTTTATTTTTACAAAAATGTGAAAATCTCACACAAAAAAGGGTAAAGTAAGTTCCATTTTGAAGTGGATGAGATGAACATGATAATTAATATAAGAATACTATCAATATTGTCTCATTTTAATATTCTTTATGCTATTATTTGAAATTGATTTGAAATCACAATTTTTATAAGTCTCTTTATCATTTATTGAGTATGTCTCTCTTAATTTATAAGAGAAATTTATTAAAATAAATGATTTTTCAATAAATATCGACCAACGATATAGAAAGTGTTAGAAAAAGCATTACTAGCATTCATTTTGATGTAATGAGAAATAAAGAGAGAGATAAAAAGATATATAAAGTGAAAAGGATATGAAAGAGAAAGTTAATCCATTGTAATAATAGATTTGATAATAATTATATAAAGACTATCATTTGGATATGATTTGGTCCTCCAAAGTGTAATTGTGTAATTTAGATATAGAGATTGTTAGAGAATTTTTTATATGCGTCCACAAGATTCATATGTTATTTATGATAACAAATAATATAATTAAAGAGGGATAACTAATATACTTTGATAACACAAAGTCGTTTTAGAAGAACAATAAATCATTACTATATAAAAGAAGGTATATGCTTTCAAACATCAATATTTTTTGGACAAGTTAGCAAACGCCATCCCAAACAACCTTGTTGTCCAAGAGAAGGACTTCATCCAAAATATGTAAAAAGGACATTCATTTTTAAATGTTTATGTCTATCTTGAAATTTGTTTTCTGACTTATATATTCGATATCTCATATTATTAGAACTTCATGCTTCTCAAAAAAATGTTTTTAAACATTCATTTCTCTTTGTATGTTTTGTTGTTGTTTTGTTCTGAAGAAACAAGTCAACTTTGATTGAAGATGTATCTGATCAAAGTTTCTACAAAGAAAGAAACAAGCAGAATGTGTTTTTACGTATCAGTCAAAGGAAGCATGTTTAAGCAATTAGGAAAACAACTTTTCTGCTTATCTTTTCTCTATCCTTAAAAGAAGACAAATTTTTTGTCATTGCTTTATAAAAAGACTAATTTGACATTTAATGCAAAGATACTCTTCTCCCCATACAAAACACATGCACACACACACACATATATATATATATATATATATATATATATATATATATATATATATATATATATATATATCATCCTCAAAGATGGACAAAGTTATCCAAGTAAACTATCTTATGAGAATCAAAATCTAAAAAGCAAGTGACCACGTCTTTCGACGATATTTTTAAACATTTATTGTAAAAGTTTTCAAGCTTATAGCTCTAATCTTATATTTGTAATTGCTTTTGTAAGTAAAGTTTAAGCTTTATTTTGAATTATTGTATGTTCACTTAGTGAATTATATCTTTTGTAAAACACTCTTTGTTTTTTATATAACCTTAAGAGATTAAGTGTCAAAGATTGTTTATAATCAAGATAATTACAAGTATTGTATAACCTAGAGAGGTTTCGAAAATATTTGATTGTAAAGTCATGTTTGACTTAGTAGAAAATCATTTGTCTTGAAGGGACTGGACATAGCTCTTATGGAATAGTGAACCATGATAAAGTGTTATTTTTCTCTACCTTATCTATGTTTTTACTTTTGCACCATTTGGACAATCCCTTTTGGATAACATTTAAACTTATAATTGTCTTACATTTTCAAAAAGTAGTTATAATTCACACACAAAATTCAATTCCCTCTTCTTGTGTGTTTCATATTTCCTTCATACATAACAATGAATAGATTATGAGTAAGATACTTTAGTACTTCTCTCAGGTATTTTAAAAAATACATGTATCCATATTCATCCTTGTGTGAATAATAACTTTAATACTCATCTTACTTGCTTGGTACCAAATATTTATACATGTACTTGTTATTCAAACTTTAGTTAAGTATGAAAAATTGATAAATAAAAAATATTAATTAAAATTAACATTGTAAATCAAATAAACATTACTCAAATAATTTTTTATAAAATATTCAAAACAAAATTATAAATTAACACAAACATTGAAATAAACGTCGATGGTAACAAATTTATAAACTTTTGAATTTGATACAAGAGTGGTACACCTTTGATGTAGTAGTGTACTAGTTCAATCATTACTCAACCATTCACATCTCATATACTTGCACAAGGAGAAAAAAATTATTTAGTATTTGGTTTCATTTTTTTTAATTTATTGTTATAATTATATAAACATATATATATACACATATATAATTATAATATTATAATAATATATGTGCGTAAGCACGAGTATAGAGTAAGCTGAATAATCTAAGTATGAGTGTGGTTGTTAATTAGAAAAATAATGATTGAGATGTTAATAATTTAAGTATGAATATGCATTTTCCTGCTATCTCAACTGTCTAATCAATGAATATAATTGTGTTTTAACTTTTAAAGTACATCTCCTTATTTCAAAGGGGCTAAATCAATCAAGATATTAGGGATTTATTTACCATGCTATTCTAACTGCAAGAGAGATTATCATTCTAATATTAATTAGCATTTTAGTATGTGAATTGTACATGATAAATTTTTATTTTTATATAATTAAAATTTATAATAAATAAATATTTAATTTAATAAATTATACTATAATTAAAATTAATAATAAAATAGATATATATGAATATATAAATTATATTTTGGATTAGCAATGAAAGATTTAAATTATAATATAACATTTTTTCTGCGATATAACATTATTTTTAACTATTGAAAATTTCTTTTAAAAAGATATTGAAATTTAATTTAGGAATAGATAAAATAAGGTATATTGAAACTTGAAATGGATAATAAATTAAGAAGAATAATATACAAATAAAGATAAAAGTAATTTATGATCAAGGAAGACATTTCTTTATTAGTTGTGGTAATAGTGTGTAAAATCTCTATAAAAGAGAAGAGAGAAATGTTGAGAATATCTAATTGACAAAACATTGAGAGTGAGAAAGTACCTCTTTAAATTGTGTATTCTAATTTTTAATATAAGAATATATTTGAGTTACATAATTCATATATTATTTGTGACACGATTATCATTGGTTTGAGTTTGGTAGAGAATGTTTAGTGATAGGTTGATTAATATTTAAGAACAAACTATTTTACAAGAAATATAAACAAAGGTGACCAAATGGACTATTCGACTTGGTGTGGGTCATGAAAAAAAAGTAGACTTGAATAGGATTTATTTTGAACTTTTAAAATCAACCATAAATCCACTAAAAACTTAATTCTGTTTTTTAACTTTTAATGAATTTTTATGATCTAAGTTCATATAGGATTTGATTCAATCAAATGAAAGAGGTTTAAAATTAATTTTCATTAAATAAGCATGCAAAAACATCGGACAAAGAAATATGTTCTCAACTGTATTGACACTACAAATTCTACCAATTATCTGTAACACATTATGAAATTAATAAAGGATAAGAAAGAATAAAAGACTTAAAATTAATTCAAACTCATGAAAAAATACATTTTATTAAACATGTTTTAGGCTAGTCTAATTGACTTTACTCATTTTATTATCTCAAAGTCTAAAATAGATTTTTAAATCTAAAACCAAGAAACATTATATTTTGTATCTAAAAAAAATTTAACTAACCTTATGAATTGATATAGAGACATAGGATATTATTATATTTACATGTCTTATAACGATTTATTTAACAAGAGTACTTGTATTCGATTATCGGAGTGTTCAAAAATTTTCTCGAACCTGCAAAAACCACATATCTTCAAAGCAAATTAGTTATTCACTTAGTGAACTAAAGAAAATCCGTGTAAGAAAAAAAAAAGAGTTCAAACTTTTAAATTTGAAAAATAAAGATTATAAAGAATGAAAATCATTGTAATAACATTGGGTTTTAATTTTCAAAAATCCATTTAAACGATGATATATATACATAATTTCGTATTTCATGTTTTAACTAACAAATATATATATCGTAAAGTATTATGAATTTTGAAACATCATAAGAACAAAAGATGATATTCATCAAATGATTGATTTATTTTTTGAGTAATCATCAAATGATTGATAAGAGTGAAGATAGTATATGAACTAAATAAATATTAAAAGAGTGAATGTAAATAAATAAATTATATAAGAGACTTTTTTATATGAATTGAAAAATAACTTAATTTTAAAAAAGATTTTTTACTGTATTATTTTTTAATATGAAATTATTTATCACTTATTATATTATAAAACTTTTTAAATATTTTTTTAAAAAGTAAAATAAAAGAATCAAATAGAACAAATATTTCCCCTCAAGTTAGGGGAGAACACTTTTTATATACATAACTCACTAATTTTTTCTCAAATAAATGGTAAAAAAAAATTAATATTTCTACTTCATCTCATTAATACTGGTATAATTTCGTTGTGGTACGTCGCTCTATAATAAACAAAAATAGCATTTTAATTCCTATAAATACATGGTACAATTTTTTTATATATATACAACATCTAATTATATAAATTAAAATCACATTATTATACATTTGCAATTAAATAAATTAAAACAGAAATAACAAAATAACATGTATTTTGATTTAAATTTAAAAATAATAATATAATTATAACAATAATATTTTGAAGACAATACAATTTGTTAGAACTTAAAATAAATAAAATATTATATAATTAGAATTAGAAGATGACAACATGGTTATAATAATAATTAAGACAATTTAAATTAAACTTAATGATAATAGCAAATGTTTTTAAAGTAAGATATGATTCATTTTAAATTTTAGTTTAAAGATAATAATAATAATAATAATAATAATAATAATAATAATATTATTATTATTATTATTATTATTATTATTATTATTATTATGAATTAAAAATATAAAATATTTAAAAATATATAATTTCACTCTTATAAGTTGTATGTTGAAATTATTATGTAATTAAGAGAATCCAGAGAGTAAAATCACATTTTTTTTTTCCATAACTGGTACTCGAATTTATAATATAAAAATGGATAAATTATGAAACGCGGATAAGTACCAGCTCTTAGTGTCACAAATTAATTTCCACAAATACTAGATAAAAATATATTTACTACCAATTTATGCGTATTGCTTAACATAATTTATGGTTTAATTAAATCTCCTAAAATTCATGACATGGGAAAAAATTAGATCTCAGAAAATTTGCCCAATATATAAGTTGGAGTTCTAAAAATGAAAGTAAATAAAAAAAAAACGATCCTCTGAATAGACAGAAAAGCAGCAGTGGAAAAGAAAGAAAGATGAATTTGTTGAAGAATTTGCTTAGGTAAGTTGATGAAGAAATAGTTGTGATTGAGGTACAGTAACAATACAGGCAATTATGAAAAGACAAGTTTGCTTTTGAAAAGGACAAAAAGAGAGCATGCAGATGGTGCAGGTGCAGGTGTAGGTGTGGGTGTCTTACATGCACAGCTTCAAAGCTAAGGCAACAACACACATCACACATGTCTCATTCATCACTCCTCACACCGACCCATATCTGCAAACTGTTTGTACTGCTATACTTAAATACATCATTAATATGTTCATATTTCTTTTTAAAAAAATAATACAAAATATAATTTTCGTTTCTCAATAGTTAAAATTCAATTTTCATTTTTGTAAATTGTTTTTATCTAATTTTTGTCTTTCAAAATACAAAATATATATTTTTATTAACGTGTTTAATTTCGTTAACTTAGTACAAACATAATTAGTAGAGTTCTATATTGTCAATGTACGTGTAAATTTTTAGATATGGTGATTGTCACATGATAGCGCGTAAAATTTTGATTTTAGTTCTCAAAAAATTTAAAATTTTGATTTTAATTCCTATAAAATTTAAAATTTGACTTTAATTTTTAATTTAAAATTTTATTTATTTTACCTTTCACCTAATTAGTTGAAACTAATATTAAAAATTAAAAGCATAAAATATTTTAAGGACATTATCTAATACTCTTTTATTGTTAACAAAGTTCTAAAAAATAGAATTTTATTTCAATAACTTATGCAAAATTTTATTATGGAAGATATGTCAAACAAATCTTATAATTTTGTTAGTTACTAAATAATGTTAGAGAATATGCAACCGATATTTTAATGTTCAATTTTAATTGTAGTCATTTTTTATCGTCATATAAGATCACATTAACTAAGTTTCACCTTCATCATTAATATTTAATAAATAATAATAATTTGAATTAAGATTTTTAAAATTATATCAACCATTAAGTCGGTAAATATAATAATTCAAGGTTTAATTATTTAATTATGATGATTCATTGTTAAATTTGTATAATTAAATTATATTAGTTTACTTTTTAATATAATATATTAAGGAGTATTAAACAAAAAATAATATTAAACTCACAACTTCTCAATATTATTGGTAGGGATGAACATGGGTCAAGTTGATATTTGTTTTTATCCGAATTCAAATTTTGTTAAGATCATTTATTTGAACTTAAACTCAACCCAATTAAGTCTAACAATATCATGGACAAAATTGGATCAACAAATTTGAAACTTTGTTAATTATTGAAAGTTATTAGATAGTGTGGCTAAAAGGTTTCATGTCTTTAATCCCTAATAATAGTTTGAAAGATATTGTATGACATCACAGGGAAGTAGAAGTGTTAATAAATAAAATTTATAATTAATGACTAAAATCAAACTTTAAAATTTATAAAGATTAAAATCAAACTTTTGAATTTCAGGAAGACTAAAATCAAACTTCATTTTTATGTGGATTAAAATAATATTTTAACTTTTTATAGGGATAAAAAAAATTACTTGCTATATGACAATTATGTAAATGTCATTTCATAAAAAAAAATTGACACGTACACCGCTAATGTAAACTCTGATAGTCACGTCAACATTAAATTAATGAAGTTAGACAATTAGATAAATAATAACACATTTTATATTTTGAATGACTAAAATTATGAAAAAAATGTTTGATAGACGAAAATCGAATTTTGATTATTTTATACTAACAACAAGCATATTTTACCCTAAAAAAATTTGATTGAAAACTTGTAGTCTATGCAGGCCAGATAATAGTTTATCCAAATTTAAAAAAGAAAAAAGAGAGTAGTTTTTAATGTATAAAACAAAATTTTTTTAAAGATGGAAGATGTTTCAATGGTTTAGAAAAAAGACAATGCTTCTAAGAATAAATTTTTAATATTTTTCTTTCTTAGTTTAGATTTTAATTTTTTTCTTTTTATTTTTTTTTCTTTCTTACCAAATATATAGTTGAACAAAGATAACAATATATAATTTATTTTTACATAAATAATCAAGAGTTTTAAATAATTATAAAAATACTAACAATATATTATCTAATTCATTTTTCAGACACATTATTTTTATTTGATAAATTTTAAATTTATCTTATTAAATATATCACTAAATATGTAGATAAGCTAATACGAAGTTATTATAGTTTAATTAATAATCTTAAATTCGAGTTCTAAATATTTAATTGTGTTAAAAAAATTGTTATCCTTATTAATTTTATTTTATTCGAGAAAAATTGTCTCTTATAAAATATATATATTATTTCTATAAAAAATTATTTATATCTTATTTTGTTTTCACCGAAATTTACTCCTTAACTATTGAGACAAATATGAATTTTAATAAATAAAAAGCACTTAAATTTTTTTTAATGGGTTGGCTAGTAAAATAATAATAAATAATTTAAAAAATTAATTTGTTTGTGGGTTTACTAGTTATCTCGCAAATTACAAAATTGTATAACCTGTTTGATTTGTTGGTTGTCCATAGACCCAATTTTATATACTTTAGGAAGGAATGAGTATCTCATTGTTAGATTTTACAATGAATTTACAGAACAAAAAGGTAGCAATTAATAATATGAAAATCATTATATATTTTTTATAATTAAAAAATACTCATTTATTTCTTATAAAAAAAAAGGAGGCAGTAGCAAAATAGAAAAAAAAACATAAAATTTCTTTTGTATCATTTAATAAAATGTTTTCTTCATTTAATCTTATTAATAAAAAATAAAAATAACATTTAGTTTTAAGATCAATTTCTAACTGGGTTATCGTAATTGTATTTCTTTATTTAAAAACAAAATCATTTTTCACTGATAGTTTAATTCTTGAAATTTATTATGCATATGAATTAGTGTTTGAATTTATAAAACTGGTATTAATTTTATTTTTTAATTCAGACAAACACAAAAAATCAATCATAAATTATAAAAAATAAATTGTAAGCAAAAATTATTATTATCCTAAATTTGTTATTTATAATTTTATATCTCAATTTATATTATCCAAAATGTTGGTACCAGCAGAACCAGGGAGAGACAAACCTCCACCTGCCATGGTCCCTGTTCCATTTCATTCGCAGCATGACACGGACACATCTACCTCCCTATTCAAAACTATTTATTCATTAATAACATACTTTTCCTGTTTATATTTATAAATTAAGAAACACTAGATACAATTTTGAAATTATTTATATTTTTATATAATATATATATATTCTAAATGTTTTATTTTCTTAATTAATGATTATATTGAAAAATGCTTAATAAGTCATACAAGTCATATTCTAAATAATTAATGATTAAAAAAATGCTTCTATTGCATGAGGGCAAAGAAAGAAAAATAGAAAAAAAAAAGAAAAAGATGTGAGAGTCTTACTTCAGATAATTTCTTTGCACTAGAACAAAGATTTTGGATGAAAAAATGGCCTCAATTTTTCACTTACCTCTCAGGATTCCTCCCAGCTACCTTGCACAAACATTTTTATAATAAGATAGTATTGTTGTAATTTCTTTTATCTGATAAAATAAGATAAGAGAGGTAAAACTTTTTCGTCTTTTATTTTGTTTTTTCTTAAACTAAACAATTTTAAATTTTTATTTATTTTGTACTTATTTTCTTTATTTCATTATCCCCTGTTTCTGACCTGTCCAAACATAGCAGAGTTTTTATCTTGTCTGTCCCTTTCCACCATGCAACTTGACATGAAGGTGCATTGATGCTCCGAGTTGACTGCTTCGGAGAGAATAAATACTTTACACGCAAAAAATTATGGCCATAAAATTTTGTTTATCCTGCTATGTCTACACTCTAAAAGATACTCCTATTTACTCTTTTGTGTATTTAATAATAAAGACTACATATAGAGATATAGATATAGATTGAGAAGGAATTTACTTACATTTTTTTAAGTTGTTTTTTATTTTTAGTTTTATTTTTTTTTATTAATTTAATATTTTAACAAGTAACTTATATTTTTAATTATTAAATTAAAAATGAACTTAAAAATATTATTAAAATAAATAGGTCTCTTTAGCATATATATTAGTTAATGACGAGGTAGGATATTCAAATTCGTAAAACAATGTTTGTTGAAAGAGGTTATTTATTTAAATGGATTATCGTAATTTTAAGAATTAATTCTAATTCTCTGTCGAGAATACTCTTGGCATCCAATAATAATAATAATAATAATTATTATTATTATTATATATATATATATATATATATATATTAGATTAATAAATAATTAATTGATATATATTTGTTTGATCTTTTACTTCAACCAAAAATTATAAATTATATTACAAATTTTTGTGTTTTTTTAATTATCAATTTCCAATTAAATTATAAAGTGCAAAATAACATCAATTTTCTTTATTTTAATAAGGATATAGTTGAAAGAAAAATATTAATTAGGTTTTGAAATTTTAAAATGTCAATAGGTTTGAAGCAAAATTAAAACATCAACGTAACATTCAAGGAATAGTTTTTTTTTTGTCTTGATCTCAAAAATATAGAGATAAAAACTATGAAGGGATAATAAATAGACACAATTGTACATCAATCACCACTATTTATTTATCTCTACATTTTTAAATATTATATTACTTATTATATTTTTTAAGTATTAAATAATATTTGGTATCCACAAGTTGTTTTTCTAATCATTGCGGTAGTAACAAGTTTTTGAGATTGTTTGATATTTGAGTTCGAACAACGTGAAATAAGTGTAGTCATTCAAGAATGACTTATGAGTTAATTTACATCGAGTCAAACCATTTTAGAAAATAAGCTAGTCATGTGTTTTTATAAAAATCCATTTAGTTAAAAAAAAATATTAAATTTTAGGTTATTTAAAAAGTCTTTCAATATTAACAACTTAACGTATTTAAGTAAATATAAATATAAACACTTGATAGTGTTTTTTACGATATTAAAAGTATATTTTTATTTATTTTTTTAAATATTAAACATGTTATCGTATAAATAACCAAACTTATAGATATTTTGAAAGTTTATTTAGAAGCATGGTTCACAAATATATTTTTAATAAGTTGTCATAAAAGTTATATTATAACTTAAAAGTAAATTTATATAATATAAATAAGTTAGAGTTATCTATTAAGCATGATGAATAATAAATTAACAATAAAGTTATTTTTATGAATATACATCGAGTTTTCCTTCCATATTTACTTCATATTTACTTAAACACATGCTTATATATAAAGTACAACTTGAATTAGGAAAATAGGTTTAGTCTTATGAACGGTCTAAATAATATGTTAATTAGGCTAAATTAAACATTTAAAATAGTAGTTTAAATAGAATAAGATAATTTTGGCCTAACCTATTTAGTTTAAATGGACCTAAGGGCACATTTGTTGCTTCTCAACTATTTATTGAATGGTAATTGTTTACTATTTGTTATTCATTTAATAATTGAGGAAATTTTTTTTTAAATAATGACTAATGTAAATATAAATTTACGTCAGATTTTTTTTTTCTAAATCTCGTTTATGTATATGCAAATTAGATTTTAACTTCATTACTTCTTTTATCATTTATATTTCAACAAAATTCCTTAACGTTGTTAACTTCAATAAGAAGTGAATATGTATAAATTATTTTTAAAATCTTAATACTTCTTTTGTCATTTATATTTTAATTGACAAATAGTTTATTCTTTTTATATATCAATCTTGAATCTTGAATCAAATTTGGAGAGCATGAAAGATGATTTAGATTTCATGGAAACTTCACTTGGTATCATTAATATAACTGGTACTTCAATTAGTGATACTTCTGTTATTCATAACACTACTATTATTGATCATAAGAGTAAGAATATGAATACTAATTACTAAAATAGCATAGATATTAAGAAAATTAAGACTAATATCTTAGAGGTATGAACTTAATTTGAAAAGGTTGGTCTGATTGAAGGGGTGAAAAAATGTAAATACAAGGGTTGTGAGAAATTGTATACGAATAAAACTATTTTAGGTATCAATCATTTAAGATGTCTTGTTGTTAAATATAATTCTTAAGTACCATGATGCAGAGTCTTGTTGGATAACAAAGTTAGTTTGTTGAAGCAACCTAAATTTAATAGTAAGGTTTATTGTGATGTGTAACACCCTTCTACCCTTGAATACTTAAATTAAAATAATCAAGTAAATAAAGAGGAAGATAAGGTAATAGATAAAACTAAGAAAACTCAATTCGTATTAAGGATAAAAGGTTCACATGGTCATTATCACATAAATTATTAATTATTAATATTGATTTAAACACGCCATTCATGTGTTTAACACATATTTTAAATATATAAATCACTTTCATTTCTGCATACATTTAATGAGTTATTGATATAACACATATTTTAAATATATAAATCACTTTCATTTCTGCATACATTTAATGAGTTATTGATATGCCCATCATTTTCAAATATTTAAGATGCAAAAGACACAGAACCACTATTCTAAATACCAAATCCCGATGTCACATAAATCATAGCAAGACCCCGCTTCTTCAAAACTCGGCACCACGAGTGCCTTCAACATTACCTAAAAGAAAACCACAAGAGAGTACGGTGTGACAAATAACATTCAATCATATATAAATGCAGATAGTACCCCAAATCCCACTCATTACCGTACCCAATTACTAACAGTTAACAAATACTCGTATATCAATCACACGTTCCGTCGCATTCAAAATCAATCACATTTCGTTCATGTTTACAAAATGCACATACTCGCAAATGCATATGCTCATCACCACACCAGTCTCGATTCGGAACTCCACATTATGGGCAAACCTCCTCAATCTCCTTAGTTATCACTAATGATGGTCACACCATTAAACATCCCATATGGTCGATGTATTGCACAGTTAAACACCACCTATGGTTCGTGCAAAGACATTCTACACAACCGTTAAACACTACCTATGTCCGACGTGTAGCATGGTTAAACACCACCTATGGCCATGTATATGAATATCTCCCATCATTAGTCCACCCTGTTAAACACCGCTTTTGGCCAGGGTCTCCTGTTAAACACCACATATGGCCAGGGTATTATAGCCACGTCTGACTTGTCATGCATTTCATGTCCATGCTCAATGCATTTTCATCCACATTCTCATTCAATGCATTCTCATCCACATTCTCATTCTCAAGATTCATTCATCATTCACACAGTCAATAATCATATCAATTTAGTCATCATTACCACAAATCATTTATAAGAACGCACAGAAACGCACATAAAACGTCATTGAATCCCATCCAATTTCACCATTACACACAAGAGTCCCAAATTGAACCTCAACCATGAATAACCATGAGAATCAAGTAATTAAGACAATTAACCGTACAATTTCAAACAAAAATTACATTAAGACAAAACGTTAATCCAAGAATTTAATCCCCCTAAAAAACCATACAAAAAAAATTATTAATAAGGGCCCTAGGGAAGACCCTACTGCTCTTTCTTATGTAAATGAAACTCAAATAGTGAGATAGAACTGACATCTCTGCATACTTGGAAGCATAATGAAGAAAACATGTTCATCAAAGTCATTCTTCTTATTCCTTCGGGATTCCCTCTAGAGGTTTTCCTTCACACTAAAGGCAACTGATTACATTATCAATTAAGTCAATCAAAACCACAGTATACGTTGACGAATCTTTTCTACCGATTAAAGCATTTTTAGAACATAATAATTAAACAAATTTGAGAATTTAGATCCTAGAGGGACTTAGGGATTGCCCTCATTACCCGTAACCTCTGCATTCACGTATAACCGAACTCATCTCCCTCGTACCTTAGATGCGAAGAACAGCGAGGATCTGATGTGGCTCCAAGACGATCTGAACACCCTAACTCCTCCTCCTTACAAGTCTGCATTGTCTCTCCTTTAGGTATGTCTGTCTGACGTGTAAAATACCAATTAGGGTAAACTGATTAACCCCTATCTAATATTCCAGCTGGATCGGGTCAACCTCAACCCGCCTGTCAGCCTCCTTCAGTTAATTCGATTAATTAAATTAATAAATGAAAATAATTCAGATTAATGTCTCGTCAGCTTATAAAACCATCAGCTCCTGCTCCTCCATTAAAATAAAATTATATGTAAATATTTAAATACTAAATTAATTTTTTTCCATCATTAAAAACAATAACAATATTAATAACATTTCAGTTCCAAAATGCAATTATTTAATAAAATAATTTTCTGCAGCAATTAATAATTAAAATAAAATTAATAATAATAATAATAATATAATTTATTTTCTAAAAAATAATTAAATAAATTTTAGGATATTACAATAAACACAAACACAAGATAGGGAGAAGATGAAGAATATGAAGCAAGAAAAAATATGAGAAGATGAAGTTTGCATCAATCTTGTTCTTATAACATGGAGGTTACCTGGATGCTTACAAGACATGAAAGCATGGGTAACAACGTCACATGACAACGATATATGAAATAATGAAATTGATTAACATTTTGTACTTTCAAAAACTATTTTGAAAATTTTATAGATTCAAGAATTGACATTGCCATATACTTCATGGGATGAAATTAGGTATTTAGTTCTTTTATAACTGTAGAACAATAATTATTGAGAGTTTCTTCTTATGTCAAATTTGAACAGCGAGTGCATCAAATATTTGCATAACTTTTGATATAGTGCATAACTTTTGTGTAAGTGGCATTCTTTCAGGTACAAGAGTTGATAAAACTTCTTTGTTTGTTAATGACTCAAATTAAGACAAAGACTTTGAATTGTAGGACGAACATTTAACTTATATTCTTTATGATCCTTGATGTCTTGAGTTTTTTTATCAGATGATGACGTGTGATAGACAAAACTTTAAGAAACTTTGACTAACAATGTAAATTTGATGTACTAATTTGCTTAAACATAAATCGTTTAGGATGATCTATTATACATGAAAAGTAAGGGTTGAATTGTTTTTAAACATATTTTTGTGATGATAAATCAGCCATTAACATCACAAATAAGCTCAATTTACCACAATCAAACAAAGCATACAGAGATATCAACATTTTATTTAAGTGAAATTGGATGATAGATTTATAAGCACTACATACATCCTTTGGAAGCTTCATTTGACAAATGTATTTTTTTGGTTTGTTATTATTAAAATTAAGGGTTGAATCATCTACACTTAACATAATTTTGTCATAATAAATCAACCATTAACATTACACACAAACCTAATTTGTCATCATCAAACAAAGCATATGGAGATATACCGACATTTTATTGAAGATAAAATAGATAACGAATTATAATTACTATATACATCCCCTTGGGGCTTTAGTTAACAAGTATATTCATCAAGAGACTTCCCATATAACACTTTCATGATTTTACTCATAAATTGAGAACGAAAAAGATACTTATTCACAAACCTGAAGAAAAATCTTGTAGTCGGGAAGATTTATTTTTATAATTAAACTAAAGATTTATTCCTATAATTAGACTAATCTTATTATTATAATCAAACTAAAGATTTATGCCTACAATTAGGTTAATTTCCATTTCCTAGAATTAGACAAATTTAATATTGTCTTGGTAATACAACGACGACAATAAAATTATAACGTAAAACTTTGTGCATATTATTAAAATCTCCTATCATTGAGCTAATTTTAGTGATTTAAATAAATTTAATATGATTTTATTTGTACAAATTTTATTTTATTTCATTTTCTCAATTAAATATCATATTAATCTATTTGTAAACTCAAATAAAAAATAAAATTTAAATTTATGTTTTTCTTTCAAGTTTCCCTTTAGTGTATAACTTTCTTTATCATCTTATATATACTTAATGTCTAAAAAGACTAAACTTTAAATAGATGATTTTAAACTTTATTCAAAGCAAAACCCGAATTTTATCATCAGAGATTTTATTTCCAATTTTAAGTCGTATTTATGAATATAAAATTATATTTGACTACAGTTTTACTTTATTTTTAGAATGAAAATATCTATTAAATATTAAATTAATAAGCAAAATCAATAAAAATTAATCAAGATATAAATAATATTAAGAATCACAATAAGACGAAATAGACATAATTTCCTATCATTGTGTGGTAGGATGAGAATACTTATGTATTCATACAAATACTTATTAAGTGGGGGTATCTATATGTGTCAATGAATATTTGTTAATTTTTTTAAAGTAAAGAATTTTGAAGTATAAATTTATACTAAAAATAAATAATTTTAAAATATATATTTATACTAAAAATAGATTAAAGTAATTTGCTTGATCTATAATTAAAAATATTTAAATAATTTTAAAATATTGATATTCGCTAGTTAGGAAAAAGTAAATCAATTTGTTTTATTACAAGTACTTATTAAACTATCAAATTTTAATCCATAGCAAGTTTTATTCATCGGTATATTTTTTTATCATCCCTTAACAAGATAACGAGTTAAGCCCAAAGTTTTATTAAAGTCAAGCTTAAGTTTTAATTTGATTATTTAAAAAAATGAGTGAAACTTCCACAAGTTAAATTTGAACTTAAAATACTTACTTATTTCATCCATAATTAAAATATTTATTCTTAATAACCTAAATGAATATAATTGTAAATGGTAGAAAAAATGAGTGGAATTATCATAATAGATTTTAAAAAAATTGCAAGAATCAAAGCAACGGTGATTTAAAACTATGAAATTATGTAATTTTAGTTTTATAAATTCTCATTGTGTGAATTGATTATTACAAATTTCGTAATTATACGATTTTGATTTTTTATTAGTTTTTATATTATATATTGAATGAATTTTGTTGATGTAACTATTAACTGATACAATAAAAATACTTATTATTTATTTAGCAAATGACATATATTGATGTTGAGTATTGTTATTAATGATATTGACATCGTATGTCATTTGAGTCATTAATATCATATTGTGTGAATATTGAATATCTATGTCACCATTTGAATAAAATACATTAAGTATTTAATAAAAAAATATGAATGAACCAAAATTACATAATTACTATAATTAGAGGACGTTTAGTAAATAATAATAATTTAGTTCTTTATGAATTTGAAGGTAAAAATATTTTTTTCTCACGTTTAATATACAATCTTAAAAAATATAGCCTTATAAAATATTATTTCCTAAAAATGGTTTTTACCTGTCTTCCCATGAAAATATTCCCACAGGATAAGTTAACTTTCCGAGTAACAACGGAAATTTTAATTATACAAAAATATTATGATATTTTTATTAATTCATTTAATTCAATTATATATTTAAAAATAATTTCTTATCTAATGTGATAAATTACTATATTTAAAAATAAAAAATACTAATAAATACTTTTAATCTACTTAATATAATTTTAAAAATAAGCTATTTTATAGAATATATTTTTTAATATATTAAACATTGTATTTTTAAAATATTTTTTATTTTTAAATATATTTATTTTTTTAAAATTGTCACAGTACTAGTTAACCGTAAAAACTTAAAATAGAGAGAATAAATTCTTTTTTGTTATGTTAAAATTAAATAAAAAATATTAAAATTATACTAACATAATTATAATATTTGAAATTTATAAAAAATATTTTTATAATAAAAATTTACATAAATTTATCTAATAAACTTGTTCTCTAAAAGAATATTTTTGGAAAAATACTTATATATCTAGAAAATTTCTATTTAAAATCAAACATAAAAATTTTTAATTCATATAAAACATATCTAAACATTTCCAAGAATATATAGGACATCCAAACTAATTTTAATTATTCATATGAATCATAATTTATGAGATTCATAATTTTTAGAAATAATGATTCTTAAATATAAAAAAATTTCTTATGTAAGAAAGGATATCTTAAGTTACATAATTACACTATCTATGAAACCAATAATGTAATTAAGTATTTTTTTTACAATATCAATAAATTAGAAATAAACTTAAATATATATTTAAAGTTGTTAAAATGTCAATAATCTTATTGTATATTGAATTCTAATACTATAGAAACAAAATTTTAGTTAAACAACACAAAAATAATAAAACCAATAATTTATTTAGAATATGCTGACAGTGTAAATGTTTGTTATAAGGTCATCTATACCATTACATAAAAAAGAATACATCTTTTGATTACCTCCCTTACTCTTCACTTTTATTAGATCATCATATGTTTTCGAAATTATCCATCACTTTTTTATACTCATCCATTTTTATTAAGTATCTACTTTTTTTTTTTTTTTTGTTTTATAAAAATGTAGAGATATGGACTGGTTCTTTTCTTCTGGTGTATACAAATTTGTTGTTTTCTGAAATAATGAATTTAAAAATTATATATAAATAATTTCTAATTAATTGAAAGAGTATTTAATAAGACTTTATTTTTGAAATTTATGGGTAGACACATTATTTGTTAAAACAAATATTACTACTAAATTATCTAATATAGTATTTTTTTACTACTATATTATTAGATAAATTTATGTCAGACTAATTTATTAAAAAGTAAAACCCATATCATTTAGTAAGTGAAACTCTTTAAAATAGTTACTAAAACTCATACTATTTCGTCAATCTTAATAAAATTGAACTAAGAATGTATATACTACTACCAAAATTTTCTTAATGTATTTACTATCAACATTTTTTACAAATGAATTAAAATTTTCTTCAAATAATAATAAATACTTTTTTAAAAGGCACAGGATATGGTGGTCGTCCAAAGAAGAAAACTTGAAATTCTTATATTACATTTTAACTTATCTGAATTGAATTTAAGTGAATTTGTTAAAAGGATAAAACTCTTCAAACTATTTTTTTCCTTTTTCTAAGTCTTTTCTTACCACTCGAGTCTATAGCAGCTTTTTACTAAATTTTGAAAAATATTTTTGGTATTACCAAATATTATTCATACATTAAATATGATAATAATATACTTTCTAAAACATCATTTATAACATATTTCTAGCGTTGACCAAAAGTAAATAAAAAATATAAATTATAAATAAAATTCATTTAATAATTGTTAAAATTCATTTAATAATTGTTAAAACTCATTATTTCACCAACCTTAAAAAAATTTAACTAACAACGAAGAATGTATTAGTGGCAATTTTTTTTCTTTATGTCTTTATTATCAATTTTTTACAAATGAATTTAATCATCAAGCATTCAAGTTAACTAGAATTGGAATTTTCCAATTTAACCAGTAGAGTTTGAGTTTTCAACGTACAATGGTGTTAAATATATCAAGAGAAACTTTTCTCGTTTATAAGTTTTGCTAAGAAAAAATACATTTTCAAATTAAAAAAATTATTATGGTAATTTAAGTAATATTATATTCAAATATTTTGAGCAAGATATAAATTTAAGTAAGATAAAAGAAAAAAAATTAATTTATCACATTTATTACAGGATGACAAAAAGAAATCAATCATGTTTTGAATGAGTCATTAATTTTTTTAACTAAAAATGAAAAAAAAAAAATAAAATTTAAAGGTGTGTTAAAATAATAATAATAATAATGATAATGAGTTTATTTGAAAAAAAGAGAAGGGAATGGAGAGTAATGGCATTGGAGGGTGGTGGCCCGAAGAAAGGAAGAAACGAGAAAGAAAGAGAAAGCAGAAGGGAAGTAAGGGAAAAGCAAAGCATTGGATTGGTATTGCCGTATAGCTATTGCTATTACTATTGCCTTTGCATATTGCTATTGGTGGTTTCGCACCTCCTCTCTCAATTTCTCTCTCTATCTCTCTCTCTCTCTCTGCCAACTCCAACTCCGATGCACCCATCTATCCCTTTCATCCCAACCCAAATCTGAATCACTGATCCCTTCCTTCTTCTTTCTCTTTCCTTCCCTCGCTGTACATCCCAACCACATTTCCCTTTCACTCTCGCACCAGGTACTCCTTTTTTCCCACTCAATTCCATCGTAGGGTTCGCCACACCATTCAAATCAAACCATCCTTCTCTTCAAAATCGAACTATCATTTTCCATTGATCCAATTTCACATTATTCTGCTCAATTGAGGAACTAGGTTTTCATTTATTGTCGCGTCAATCGATAATGCGCTCGGGGTGATTCCGATTCGTGTCTCAGATCTCGCTACTCGTGCAAACTCCACATGGATTGGGGTTTGTCGATCCCAATGCGGTTGGAGAAGTATTTATGAGTTCCGATGAGTCCCTGCTTTTGAACTCGGATCCTCGGCCAGTGATTCACCACCGCCGTGGGAGATCGGGTTCCCGGAGCTACTTCGGAAGTGGTGGTTCCTTCTCCTCTTCCGTGTTCGATGATGCTTTGCCAGAGAGCATCGACTCGGACGTGAAGGAGAGAGGAGGGGACGTTGTGGTGTCTGCAGATTGTAGTTTCCACTCTGCTGCATTTCCTGTTAAGAGTTTGGAGTCCCAGTTCCCGTGGCAGTTTCCTCTGGAATGCTCCGCGCGCGAGAGTGGGGGCTCGGCATCGTGGGGTGCGATGGAACTGCGTGACGCCGCTAGCCGGAGCGTGCCCTTTGAGATAGCCGGAGCTTCGTCTCAGGCGCAGGAGAGGGTCAACAATAAACCCCAGAGGATTAGGCACAAGAGTGTCCAGTTTGATGGTCCTGCCTTTCAGGAGGATAATGCCAGGTTGATCTATATCAATGATCCGATTAAGACCAATGACAAGTACGAGTTCACGGGGAATGAGATCCGAACTAGCAGATACACCATTGTTACATTCTTGCCCAAGAATCTCTTCATTCAGTTTCATAGGGTTGCCTATTTGTATTTCCTTGCCATTGCAGCTCTCAATCAGCTTCCGCCGCTGGCGGTTTTTGGGAGGACCGTTTCCCTTTTCCCGCTCTTGTTTGTGCTTTGTGTCACCGCTATTAAGGATGGCTATGAGGACTGGCGGAGGCACAGGTCCGATCGCAACGAGAACAACCGGGAGTCTCTGGTGCTTCAGTCCGGCGATTTCCGGTCGAAGAGATGGAAGAGGATACAAGCTGGTGAGGTTGTTAAGATCTTTGCTGACGAGACGATTCCGGCTGACATGGTCTTGTTGGGGACTAGTGATCAGAGTGGGCTTGCCTATATTCAGACAATGAATTTGGATGGAGAGTCCAATTTGAAGACAAGGTATGCTAGGCAGGAAACAGCTTCGGTTGTTTTATCAGAAGCTTGTGATGTTTTTGGGGTAATTAGATGCGAGCAACCGAACCGGAATATTTATGAGTTCACGGCCAACATGGAGTTCAATGGAATTAAGTTTTCCCTCAGCCAGTCAAACATTGTTCTGCGTGGATGTCAACTGAAGAACACGGATTGGATAATTGGTGTTGTGGTTTATGCAGGACAGGAGACAAAAGCCATGATGAATAGTGCAGCTTCTCCTTCCAAGAGAAGCAGGTTGGAAACTTACATGAACAGAGAAACCCTCTGGTTGTCAGTTTTTCTTTTTATCATGTGTTTGGTTGTGGCTCTTGGGATGTGTCTTTGGCTGGTACGCCACAAGAACCAGCTTGATACTTTGCCATACTACAGAAAGATATACTTCACCAATGGGCCAGACAAAGGAAAGAAATATAAGTATTATGGGATACCAATGGAAGCATTTTTCTCCTTTTTGAGTTCTGTTATAGTGTTTCAGATAATGATACCAATATCGCTTTACATCACAATGGAGTTGGTTCGATTGGGTCAGTCATACTTCATGATTGAAGACAAGGATATGTATGATGCCATCTCTGGGTCAAGGTTTCAGTGTAGATCGTTAAATATAAATGAAGATTTGGGCCAAATACGCTATGTATTTTCAGATAAGACAGGAACACTAACAGAAAATAAAATGGAATTCCAGAGGGCTAGTGTACATGGGAAGAATTATGGGAGCTCCTTGCTTATGGTTGATAATACAGGTATTCAGTCTCCTCTTTAGATTGTTATCTAATTTTGGACTGCTTAATGATTTGGTACAGTGCCATTATTTCTTACCTTGCTACTGCAGTTTGAAATACTTGTTTCTGAAAGGCTAACAATTATTTATGGTTGAGATTAAGAGAAAATGTCGATTTCTTGTGTAAGTCTGAGAAATGCATTCATTAGTTATGCTTTTTGATTGCCTTGGTTTATGATAATGGTTGTTCTGCTGGACAGTCTGATGAGAATCGGTGCCAATATAATACATGCTATTTAGTTGTTATTTTTTATTCAATTACTTATGATTGATCCTTTGATAGAGCTTGCAAAAGTGCTCTGTGAATATTTAAAGCTCTGTAATTATTGTATGAGGGGAAGAGGTTCCTATGAGTTAGCTGATATTTTTTTTTCATTGTTCAATCTCTTCTTGCTGGTTTGCTTATTTGATGAAATGGCTATGCTCTTCAATTATTTTTCTATTATGAACTTATGATTCAGTTATATATCTTGATCTAAGGTAGGTGTTGTCTGTGTGCGTTCTCATCAGAAACCATTTATAAGCTTTTGATGAATTGACGAATTTGCTGGTGCCTATATATCACAGCTTTTTGTTATGATTGCAGCAGCAGCAGATGTGACTCCTAATCGGAGATGGAAACTGAAATCAGAAATTGCAGTGGATTCTGAACTGATGACAATGTTGCAGAAAGGCTCAAATAGAGAAGAAAGAATTTCTGCTCATGAGTTTTTTCTTACGTTGGCTGCTTGTAACACTGTAATCCCTATGCTTGGTGATGGTGGATTTTCCAGTTGTGGAACCAATGAATTAAATGAAGATATTAGATGCATTGATTACCAGGGAGAATCACCTGATGAACAAGCTCTAGTTTCTGCAGCCTCTGCATATGGATATACTCTTTTTGAGCGAACATCTGGACATATTGTAATTGATGTCAACGGTGAGAAACTCAGGTAGATAGTGACTTCCTCTTGGTGGGGGACTACTTGTTTTACTTTGTTTTAACAATGTTTCACATATTATATAATTAATAAAACTATTGTGTACTTGAATATTCTATTTAACTTTGGGTGTAACCTAAACTATATCTAATATTATTCAATAACTTCATTATCTTTGTGGTATATAGATTGGACGTATTGGGCCTGCATGAGTTTGATAGTGTGCGAAAGAGAATGTCTGTTGTTATTCGGTTTCCTGATAATGTGGTAAAGGTGTTAGTCAAAGGTGCTGATACTTCAATGTTTAGCATTTTGGAAAATGGCAGTGAGAGTAATGATAACATATGGCATGCCACTCAGAGCCATTTGAATGAATATTCTTCCCAAGGTTTGCGCACATTTGTAATTGCCTCCAGGGATCTTTCTGATGCTGAACTTGAGGAGTGGCAAAGCAGGTATGAAGAGGCAAGCACTTCATTGACTGATAGAGCTACTAAACTACGTCAAACAGCAGCTCTTATAGAAAGCAATTTAAAGTTACTTGGAGCAACAGGAATTGAGGACAAGCTACAAGAGGGTGTACCAGAAGCGATTGAGGCTCTACGGCAAGCTGGAATCAAGGTCTGGGTTCTTACTGGTGATAAGCAAGAGACGGCAATTTCAATTGGTCTTTCCTGCAAACTTCTTAGTGCAGACATGCAGCAGATTATTATAAATGGCACTTCAGAGGTCGAATGTAGAAATCTTTTGGCTGATGCTAAAGACAAATATGGTGTGAACTCTTCAAGTGGAGGGCGTCAGAATCTGAAGCACAAAACCAAGGCTGGACATGGTGATCTTGATATTCCTAATGGTTCGAAGTCATTGAGCTTTCCCAAATGGAATCCTGGAAAGGAAGAAGGAATTAATGCACCATTGGCACTCATAATCGATGGAAACAGTTTGGTTTATATTTTGGAGAAGGAACTGGAGTCAGAGGTAAAATTATCCTTCCTCATTTGAATTTGTTGTTTGAATTATTTATGCATATTGAACATCTAAAGCTTGCCTTTTCTGTCAGTGTTGTTGCAGGTAAATATACCACTGCTTTAGATTTGAGTTGTTAAATAAAACATATGGGCAAATATTTACTGATTTCCTTTTTCCTTTCAACAGCTTTTCGACCTTGCAATTTCCTGTAGGGTTGTGCTGTGTTGTCGGGTTGCACCCTTGCAAAAGGCAGGAATTGTTGACCTGATAAAGAGCCGCACAGATGATATGACACTTGCCATAGGTGATGGTAAGTTCTTTATAATGATATGAAATTGCACTTAATTTGCATTTGGATTCTCTTGGGGGGCCTGGTTGATTGTAATTTGCCTATAAGGTTGAGGTCATCAGGCTTGAGCTAGTGTTACCAGATGAATTTTGATATAAGATTTGGTTTGATATGAACTTAATCTTCTTTTTTTATTACTTTTGACAGGGGCCAATGATGTGTCAATGATCCAAATGGCAGATGTTGGTGTAGGAATATGTGGGCAGGAAGGGCGCCAAGCAGTGATGGCATCAGATTTTGCTATGGGACAGTTTCAGTTCTTGAAAAAATTACTTTTGGTTCATGGGCATTGGAATTATCAGCGTGTTGGTTATTTAGTTCTGTACAACTTCTACCGCAATGCTGTCTTTGTATTGATGTTATTTTGGTATGTATTGTTGTCTTTGAATATCACAGTTGAGTTACTCTTGTGTTTGAGTTGGCCTCTCTTTCCTTCTTTCTTTCATTATCCTTTATCTTTCAGACATTTGGACAAAAGCTTGAAATAGAAACATGTGATTTTCATTATTTCTGCCTATTACATTAGTAGGCTGTGTGCAGATAATTGACAAAAGAACTTTTCCATATTTAGATGTTGAGTTTTGTTTATGCAACTGTCTTATATTCTGGTGCCAACATGTCTGGAAATAATATATTTCTTCCCTCTGTATGCTATCCTTGTTGATATGTGTAATATGTAGGATGTATCATAAATTTTGGGTTCAAAGATAGAAGTTACTTGATTTTAATAATAGTTGCAGATTTTGAGATTTTAAACATTCTGATGTAATGTCTTCCTTGTCTGTAGGTATATATTATGCACGGCTTTTTCTACAACTTCCGCATTGACAGATTGGAGTAGTGTTTTCTATTCTGTGATATACACATCTATACCTACTATTGTTGTTGGTATTCAGGACAAGGATTTGAGTCATAGGACACTCTTGCAGCATCCAAAACTGTATGGTGCAGGTCACAGGCAAGAAGCTTACAATATGCAATTATTTTGGATCACAATGATAGACACAGTTTGGCAGAGCCTTATTCTCTTCTACATTCCATTGTTCACCTATAAGGACAGTTCAATTGATATATGGAGCATGGGCAGTTTGTGGACGATTGCAGTTGTTATCCTTGTAAATGTTCACCTGGCTATGGATATCAACCGCTGGGTATTAATTACTCATGTTGCTGTCTGGGGATCGTTAATCATTACATATGGTTGCATGGTGATATTGGATTCTATACCCGTCTTTCCCAATTACTGGTTAGTTATTTGTGTCCTTCAATAAGTATTCTGTATTATAGATGCAGCAGTACTGTAGGGTATAATATATAGCTAACCAGTCTCTTGAAATCATTGCAGGACTATTTATCATCTGGCAAGGTCCCCTACATATTGGATAACAATTTTGCTTATAATTATTGTGGCATTGCTCCCTCGCTTTACTTGCAAAGTTGTTTATCAAATCTTTTGGCCTTCGGAAATCCAGAGAGCTAGAGAGGGTGAGTTAATGAGAAAACAACAGGATATTTTGCAGCCGAGGCAACAAGTTTCCAGTTAACTTGTGTCACTGTCCCGTGTCTTATAGAAACTACAGAAATCACAATTGAAATGGCTTCCCTTGTATTTGTCCATCACAATGCATTCTTGTGGCAGTCGGTTGTATAAGTGACCAGGTAAGGGCATGTTTTCCCTCCTATTATTATTATTATCTCAATGATGATGATTTTTTTTCCATTTTTCTAATATTTTCTGTACAGTAGTTTCCTTGGGCTTAGTGGTTGTCATTAGCCAACAATAACAACATTTTATATTGTAAATTGCACAACACCTGTTCATATTTTAGTTCAGTCTTCTGAGGAGGGTATACAACATTCCTTTCTTCATTAAAGTGGTAATTTTGAACCATAGATAGAGATCCAAAAAACGTCTGTGGAGGTTGCATTGAAGTAAAAGCACGTAGAAGTCAAAATAATGGAGTTGAAGGCTAAAGACTGCATATATAATTTATAAAAGAAAAATAATTGAGGAGGGGTGCTCACCGCCCCTCCTTCCCCCTGGATCCGTCTTCTGTCCATGCCCTGAACAAAATCTGCAAATAGATACTAGTAGAGAGTTGATTTATTGAGCCAAAAACTGTTCATTGTTGTAGTGATAATATACAACAATTAGAGCATAAGCATGGTACTTGGTTGTATAATGAAGTATCACTTGTGCTCTTCTGCCCTCACCCCCCCTCATTTTATTTGTATTAGGAGGTGTGGACACTGGACATACACTAATTCTATGTGGAATGGAAAGGTACAGTTGGATGATGGCAGTGGTTATTAGTTAGGAAGATGGAGAGAGAATAGGAGTTTATTTAACTTTGGGTTTCTTTTAGAGCTTGTTTGGTTGGAGGGGAGGAGTTTTTTTTAAAACATTTCAAGTATAAATACTAAAATATCTCTATTTGTGTTTCGAAATTCAAAATTATAAGAGTATAAAAGTATTTTAATTTTAAAAATCCTTCCCCTGCCCTTGTAAACCAAACAAGAAAAGGCTACCTCTCCACTCTTCCATTAAAATTTCTTCCCTCCCCTCCTCCTCTCAACTAAACAAGATATCTAATCAAAATCTCTCTCCTTCCTTCCCCTCCTTTGAACCAAACAAACTCTTATGGGTGGCAAAGTGGGTTGATCCCACCTAACCTGCAAAAAATGGCAGGACAGGTTAGGTGACTCAACATGCCTAACCCACCAATTCGGCTTTATTTCTGTTTGGCCAGATTGCATTTGAATGTGAGGTTCAATAATTATACAAAATAAAATAGGCCAATGGAGATTCCTCCTTTAGACAAATGGCCAAACAGAAATAAAGCCAGATTGCATTAATTGTTAGCAAAGATGCAAAGACAATGTAAGATAAATTTTCTAACAATTAATGCAATCTGGCTTTATTTCTGTTTGGCCATTTGTCTAAAGGAGGAATCTCCATTGGCCTATTTTATTTTGTATAATTATTGAACCTCATTTGGTCAAGGATGGATTTTGTTGGACGCCCTGTAAACATTTCTCAACGTTTATTTTGTGAGCTCATATGGTTCTAGGTTTAGCAAAGTTCACATTCAAAGTAACATGTCTGCAGTTGAAGTTCTGTAACGGGCAAATGACTTGATCACATTTGTATGCCACTAGTTAGTGTTTTTCCAGAAATTTCCATTTCATACAGGCATTTTGTGGTCATACAAAGTGTATGTGTCATTGTTAATGTTGTGGTCACGCTTCCTATTAAGATGAACTATCAAACAAAAGAAAAGATGACTCTTCTCATGTGTTAAAATTCAAATTTGTTTGTGCTTGGTCCTGATTTTTTCTGTTCTAAATTTTCCAGATGAGTTGCTGAAGCAGATTGCAGATGTGTAAGACAAATGCTTGGCACCCAACCTAGTAACAGATTATGTCGTGGGGAAGCACATGCCGAAATTGGCAAATAGCTTGTCTGGGTTTTCAAATGCCTCGGGTCAGGTCAGGAAGGTAAATAGGAGATGGAGGTAGGTTGGAAGAGGCTCAGACTCGGGTATCTGTATCAGCAATTTGATATGGGTGGAATTTTATCAGTGCCGACTTCATAATAGTGATCCACGGTCTATAGAAAAGTGTGGGAGAGAGTAGAGTGTAACTAAGTGTACTATAGTTCTGTAAAAATCAGGCTTGAAAAACGTCCTTTAATAGGAGGATATCTCAAGAAAGGACAAAAGGAAAGAAAAAGGTAATTTTCACAATCCCTGCATCTCTCATCTCTTCCTTGCAACCCCCACCCCTTATTAGTATATAACTTCAATTGCAGTTAGTCATTTTATTACGAATGATGTGTGCTTTTGGTCTTATTAGTTCCCTAGTTTCTTTTAATTGCTATAATTAAGGATGTATTTGTTTTTTGTTTCCTGGGGGGGTTTAGAAGATGCATCTTTTGTAGCAATTAAGAAATGAATTTTTTTTTAACATTAACTATATTATGTTTTTTACTTTTGAATCATTAACTATTATTTCAACGACAATAGTCAATAAAATTGATTAAAAATAAATAAATAAAAGGTGCATTTTTTTTTTGTGTTAAGACCCTTGACGAATGTGTGGAAGTCTAGGCCTTTCCAAAGTTTTTGGAAGTTGGAAGGCGGTGGGGTATATTTTAAGCAAAGTTGGAAGTGAACCGTATGTATCACTTTATTTGGAGTAAAGAAACAAAGAAGAAAAAAGCATTAAGAGATAATATCCGACGAAAATAAGAGAAAAATAACGTACAAAAGATATATTGTTTTAATAAGATTTTTTTGGTTTATTTGGAAAGATTAAAATCAATAAATTATATAATTTTTTATACTAATAAAAATATTAATTTTATCTGAAAAATATTGTCTTTACTCTTATTAAACATTAAAAATAATGAGCACAAAGATTTTCTCCATTTTCACCCTCTAAAGTGTTGCCTTTTTTGGGATTCTACATTTTTTGTTTCTTAGGGTAAAAATAATGTTTTTATTCTATTTTTTTTCTTTTATTTTTTTTCATTTATCTCTACCAATTCAAATTAGTGTTAGTTATATTTGGATAAATGGAAAATGAACTATAAATGAGATAATAAAACGAAATAATGGAGTAATTCTTGCTTGAGTCCCGGTCAATGATGGATTACATTAAATAAAATAAATAAATTTTTTGTATAAAAAAATGTTAGGCAAGGATAAATGGAGTTTTTTTTATTGAAATCGATTGAGAATATTTTAAGGCCTCACTGAAATTTTCAGCCGGTACTCGATCAAAATTTTTGGTTGAATTTTGATTAAAATTATTTTGGTTGAAGGCTTGTTAAATAATTTTTTGGTTGAGATTTAACTCAATTATTTTTAGCTAAGTATTGAATGAAAATAATTTGGTTGAAATTATTTTTGTCTGAAACTTGGTTAAAGATTTTTTTGTCCAAGTTTTAATTGGTTGAATTTTTGTTCCAATTTTAGTGAAAGATGTTTTGATTAAGGTCTATTTTAATTGAAACCAAGTTGAAAATGTTTGGATTAAGGTTTTTTTTTTTTCGAATTCAAGTTAAAAATATTTTGTAAATATTTAATTTTTTTTAAAATAGTCATAATTTTTTATTTTTAAAATTATTAATAGATGAATTAAATTAATTTTTTAAATGAATTAGGGATGAATTAATTTTTTAATAAATATATATATAAATTAATAAATTATTTTTAATTCACTCATTATAACTCAACTAGTTTTTTTTCCAATCTATCCGTTTTATGCTCTTAATTAATTCAATCTTTCAAGGAGTGAAATATGATTTTGATTGGATTAAAATAATGCTTTGCACGTGTTTCATCCCACCAATGTATTAATTTTTAAATAAGTATGCCTTAATTAATTTTACATGTATGTACCCTAGAATCTAGTTGAGCTAAAATATTCCATCCGGTGTTGCCTTGAATGCATACTCTTGACTTTTGAATCCTAGATTGATATCATGGCATATTATTTTATTTTAAGTTAACTGAATGTAGATGGCTTTACCTGTCCTTAATTGAACGACATGATCGAATCTTCCAACAAGTCTTCTCGGCAATTAATTTGTTCATACCTATCTTTTCTTGAATTCATCTAACAATTACCAACCTTCTATTTGTTTGTTTGGAACTTTAGAACGATTAGAGAAACCTCAAAGTCATTTTATATTACATTCTGAATCCCTTGTTCTCAAATTTACAACCATTGTTAATCAAAGTGGATTCTGTGAAAGTATTACATCACAGTAAAGTTTTCTCTATTAAACATTACAGAGACTTGGTTTAGAACAATAAACGTCCAATGAAATATTATGATGATCAAGCCACACAAGTGCAATTGTATTATCAAGAGAAACTAGTATATGCCGTTAAAAGTATCTCACATGCTTATAAACAAGTCCTTTATGCAGATTGGGTACATGATTTCATTGGAATTCACTAATTGTTAAATCTGATGACCATGTGCTGGCCATGAACAGCGCACTGGATCTAAATTCATATTATGCTCGTGAGATTCTTGTATAAAATAATTTCTCCCTTGAGTCCTCGTATATATTTTATGATTTAATTCTCTAACATCATGTTTAATTTTAATAAGGGTTTAATTTTTATCTATTGTCATTATAAATTTTTTTATATGATCAATTGTGATAAATATAATTTTAAAGAAAATTATTATAGAAATAAATAAACTTGCTATATATATATATATATATATCAATTTGTGCGTAAAACTATTTTTTACACGAATTATTTTCTTTTTTAATACACCATTATTAGTAAAAATATGTTTTTGATGAATAAAAGTGGTAAACAAAGACACTCTCAATACAGGGTAAAAAATATCTAAGACCGCTGGTAAAGTTCTATTCAGATAATTAAGGTCTAGGCCTAACACTGCATCTATTGTATTAAAAAGATTTTATAATATTATATATTGTTATCTTAATAAATGTCACGTGCGATGCACACTATCTGTGATCCTTAATCCTTATCCAATCTTAACACTGTGTAAAGACGGACATGTTAACTACTCCTTCCTTGTCCGCAACTCAATGTGTTTTAACTCTCAGCAAGGGCAAAACCGTCTTTTACTATCAATGTCCACGGATGCTGTCACTCTTCTGGAAAACAATCAGATACAGCCACCTGTCACCACTATCATGACTCCATGGCAACGCAAGCACGATGACGTTATCTACGTTCTCGCAGTATTCACCCCAACGCGCATCATTCCTCCAACGCTCCACACCGGAACCTCCGGTACACGTGGCACAACTCTACCCGTTGCGCGGTGCACGCATGAACGCGGCGCGTGAGAGCCCAATTTCGTGTGGAAAGGGGTTGGAATTTTCGTGCCAAGTTCCTTTAAACTTCGGAGCATGTGCATATATGCAACAACTTGGTACCTCTTTTGTAATTTTCCTCATAATAATAAAAGGCCACCATGTATATATAATACATAGTTCAGTTCAGTGAGTGATAAAACTAAAACCTTGTTGTGACAAAAACCAACAAGGTTGGTTCAATTCGTGAGGGGATCAAAACATTCTAAGATTGGAACATGGACAAACTTGGCTACAGTCGTAGGAAAGCAATTGAGGAGCTTCTGAAAGGGCGTGATTGTGCCCAACAACTTAGAAGTTTCATCAATGGGAGTTGTGATCATGATGGGTCAGCAACAACCCCATTTGCGGAGCAACTTGTGAAGGAAGTGCTCATGTCCTTCACCAACTCCCTCTTGTTCTTGAACAACAATCCCATTTCCGAATCCCATGATGTCTCTCACGTGCAAGTTTGGGACTCTCCCAAATCCGAGGACTCCGAAGAGAGTAATTGCAAGAGTTCCACCGTTAAGGAACGAAGAGGGTGTTACAAGAGAAGGTAATCATTAATATTAATTTGTTGCTTATGTATATATAGATTTAATTTAATTTCGGTACCCCTTTTATTATTCCTTGCTTAATTTTCACTGCACATATGATTACGTGATGCTTTGTTATTATCTGTCCTTTACAATTGGACCCCATCAATTATTGTTCATACAAGTGGGCAAGTGTACTATATATGTTGTAGTTGGCTAGGCCTGTTCATCATTTATTTGTTTGTTTGTCTTTATTTATGGTTATGTCTGTCTGGCGCTGTAAATTAAAATGATGATTGGTTTTGATTTGTGGGAACGAATTAGAGACTTTATCTTAATCTGCAATTCATGTTTGCAGAAGAACTGAACAAACGCGGGAGGAGGAATCTGCAGCTCCAATCGATGATGGCTATCAATGGAGAAAGTATGGCCAAAAAGAGATCCTCAATGCCCAATACCCAAGGTATACATATATATGATCATATATATATGAATATATCATGTCTCCCTAAGTTTCTATTTGGATAATCTTTTTAATAATGACAGTTTGAATAAGTATTTATATAAAAAGGTAAAATAATTAAACTTATCTCATAAATATAAATTTTTATTTAATTTTTTTAAAATTAATTTTAATTTATACACAAGCAAATTTTATTATTTAACAAAGAATAATTCATTTTAATTTTTTATTTTCTTGGATCAAATACGAGGTTCGTATATTAATAGAAATATCTTGTCCTTTAAATTTTCAGGAACTACTATAGGTGCACTCACAAATTTGATCAGAATTGCCAAGCAACAAAACAGGTGCAAAGAGTCAAAGAGGATCCAATCCTTTACAAGACCACCTACTATGGGAACCACACTTGCAAGAACTTGGTGAACCCTGAGATCATACTTGACCCCATTTCCCCTTCAGCCTCATCCAAGTTCCTTAGCTTTGACAACTCCTTCCCCACCCCATCCAAACAAGAGTGCCCCTTTCTCTCATCTTCTTTTCCATCATTAGTGAAAAGGGAGGAGTGCAAGGAGGAGTTTCCTCCCTCAACTTCCTCCAATGATTACCTCATCTCTTCTGAGCTCACTTTCGATAGTTCACCAAGGCATGTCACTCTATCATCAACACTTGACTCAGAGTACAAGGGTGTGGACATTTCCGATGTCTTGTATGATTCTGCTCAGCTTGATGATGTCTTTGAACCCTTCCTTGAATTTAGATGAGATTCTCCATGTTTTGCTTTGTAATTTATTTTTTATAAACTTCACCGCAGTGCAAAACAAATTGGGCAACATATAGTACTTTTCTTAGATAAAGGTTCAATCGCTGTAATATCCGTACTAGTCTCTCATGAGTTAGTAAACCAAGATTTCAACATCCATCGAGTTGTCTATATTTAATATCTGATCCAACCAGGATGCATGTGTGAATCCTAACTGTAATATCTGTACTTTAATTTCTTGTCCATTTTAGCATTTTCAGTTAATGAGAAATAGTAATATATGTTTTGAATGGTTTCACGATAATTTTACTGTGAGTAGTACTGTGTGAATTTTATAATATCTCTTTAATCATCTCTCTTTTTCTATTACATTATTTTACTTACCATATTTACACTCTTTTCTCTTCTCTTGGTTTATATCTAGTGTCATCTTTCACCCATCAATTTCCTTTTTCTTCAATACAAAAGTATGCTTCTCTCGTGTAAAAGCAACATGCACAAAAGGTGTGTAGTACCGAACGAAATGAGTAGATTGTTGGGTTATCACTTGGAAAGGTTAAGGGCAGGTTCAGTGCATGAAATGGAAGGGGGCCCTAGATAGCCAGAACACTGTTGAGTTGTCTGTTGGTTACTTTGTTATGTTTTGGAGGTTAGGGTGGGATATATATCAACCAAAAAAGGTGATGGAGATGGCATGTTTATGAATGTTTGATATTGGGGGGGGGGGGAATTAAAGTTCACTGGCCACACCACCCCCAATCCTCTAGGATTACTTTATTAAGCACGCCTATAGTCTAGATTGGCTTTGTTGTACAAAATGTAAAAAGAATATGAACTGTTGTTCTTACTACAAACTTTCGTGGAGATTCTTCATACAAATAATACAAATTCTAATTATCCACGTTGAAAGGAGATTTTTTAAATCTGTGGCTGAAAGGATTTGATTTTCCATATGCTTTTTTGTTAGTGATTGCACATGGATTTTCACTTAAACCAAAAACAAAATCAAATGAAAAGATCCATTCATCCCATATAATTGTGTGTATATACATGGGTCATACATAGCTGATATTTTGTCTCAGGGGTCTTTTTCTCAAAGATTTTAGGTAAAGTTTATTATTATCGTCCATATTGCTTATTAGATGATTAATCCATCTAATTAATGTACATCGTATCTGAATATTATATATGATTTAGAGTCATTCACTGGTCCTTATAAAACATCAACTCTATCTATTCATTAATGTAGTCGCTATTATGATATCCCATGAAAATGTCGTTTTTTTCTAATATTTTAACATTTCAGCATGTATATAAATTTAAGAAATATATACTATCTAACACACTTTTTAACATATTTTTATTATTGTCTAAAATTTATTAAAAAATTATAAAATTTTATGAGTTTTGTTTTATAATTTTTAATTTTTTAATAAAATTTTAACTAATAATAAAAAATACATTAAAGAATATAGTATGTTCATTGTACTATTCTAAATTTAATTAGTGAGCGGCTATTCTAACTTCACTAAAATTTTTAAGTTCATTTTTTTGAAAATATAATTGCGTTAGAAACTTATCATAATCCAATGATCTAAAAAAAACTCACAATCATCAATTCATCATCACTTAATGCGTAATGTGAACATTTAAAATGTTTAAGTTTGATCCAAATTAAAGATTTCAATAATTTAGGTAAATGACTTTAAAAAGTTTATAATTATAATGAGCATCTATTTTTAATAATGATAACAATTTCTCTTTGCTCTAAAGTCTAAGCGGATGAAAAAAGGAAAATTAACAAGGTGCTTGAGACCTTCTATCTAGAGAAAGAATAACGATACTATTTCAAGGAATAAATTAGATACAGGATTTCAAAGTTGCTAATTTCATAAAATAATTGTGATGATTAATTAATTAGTACCGGGACATACGTTCGAAATACCAACAAAATGGAAATAGTTGATAGAGATGATTTGGTTTTATAAGTATGCTATTTACGTATATTTTTAAAATTTGAGTGTGTATATGATGAAAATTATTTCCTATTTATATATATTATTTAAGTATTATTTATAGTTAATGTAAAAATTAATTTTTTTAATATATTAACACTATAAGTTTGACATGTATATAATATGATAAATGGGAATCTAAGATAAATTTTGATAATATTTTATAATTTAAATTTGAATCTACCTTAATTTCAAAAATTAATTTAAGAGGTGAAGGGTTCACTTACATATATTATTTTAATTATATCAATAATTAATGTAAAAATTTTTACACACTTTTCACGTCCAAAATTATATATATACAAGTAATTTTATTATTATAACGAGTGACTTAATAAATTTAATAATAATTACTTGAATAAGTTTTAATGTGATCTTAAAATTAAATTTGTGTCTATTTTAATTTTAAAAGGTAACTCATAAGATGAATGTACCATTTAATCAATCTTTAATCATCTTTAATGATGTAATACTTAAAATTTTCCTATAGAGGTAAATTATATTTTTGTGATAACATACATTTTTTCGTGGCACATATGATTGTAAATAATTGTAAATGTGTATCTAGATCTGTTACAAGATTTTCGTTGTTAGCACAAATATATGTTAGTCCACCTCTTTGGCCGGACCGTCCAAAATATCTTTATAACTATTCTAAAATTTCACTTAGAATATCACCGCACTTCCACCATAAGAAACAACTTGGAATAATAATAACAAACTAACTAGTTAAATAGACCATACAATTACACATGCAAAAGCCAGAACCCAGCTTTGGATAGACTTTGAATATCTACCCCACATCATAAAGAGAAATTAATAGGAAAGAGAGCAAAATAAAGTGAAAAGAAAGCAGAGTCAAAGTAGAGAGGCCTTTGGAATATATATATATGCAGGACTAAACTTTCATCATTGAACCATCAAAATTATTAAATATAAAAAAATTAAAATTATGATAAACTTTTGGATTGGTTGGAAAATTGTGATCTTTGGGGAACAGGGGGACGCGTTCAGATTGGAATTCAAATATCTTTCAAACCCTCGTGGTAACCCAACAACAGCAAATGAAAGTGAAAGTGGTAGGGTCTTCTTTTATCACATATAAAATGGTTGTTGTATAATTAAAATAGGATAGATTTTTTTTATATGCATATGTATAAAAAAAATAGTACATAACTAATCCTTAGTTGGTTAAGTTATAAATAACTAATAGTTCTTCTTTACCAGATCCTCTTAATAAATTCTTGGATGAAGTACAATGATAAAAATTATCCATGTATAAAAAATTCAATAATGTCAATTCTTAAAAGATAATTTGGCAAAAAATATGAACAATCTTTTTCTAGCATTTACAAAACAAAAATATTGAAAATTTGGTTGGCCCATTCTGGATAACGTTTTGCATGGGTAGGGACAAGTCCTCTTGGAGGTACCTGGGGTAGTATCACTATCATTGATGTCCATCTATTAATATGCAAGGTCTTTACCCAACAAATTCAAGTATTATCTTCACCAAAAAATGTGTTTAGTGTTCACACTGACGAGTGGAAAAGGTTAGTTGAATTCTTTGAATTGAACGACACGGTACGCAGTCTTCCATCTTAATTTTTTAATGCTTCAGATACCTCTTCTGTGTTCCTCTTCTTCAACACACATATCATGATATCAATAATCTCTTATAGTAATATTTTTTTTTACCAATTCTTATATTTATAAAGTGGCACAGTTAATAGAAAATTATTGAGATACTAGTTAGTAAAGTCTAAAGATAAATGTATAACTTTTTTTAACTCAGCATATAATCATTAATGAACTCTTAATCTTTACTAATCAAGTATGATTGTATAATAAGATTTGTTATTTTTACGATCTTAAAATAAAAAATATTCTCATTATATATGTACCCTATTATAAGTTAATTATTCTTGAACTTTCACTGGTTCAGTATATATGTGCTTAGTTTGATTCACCATTGCTGGAATTTTTAGGTTAGAATTGTCTAATTATTATTAGATTTAATTTTTATAAATTAATATTAATTATAAAAATAAAAGTTGTGATATTTTAATCGATGAATATTAATTATTTTAACTTGTAATGTGAGTTAGCTTATGGTGCAGTGCATTAAACTTGTGCCATCACTTGATGCTCCAAAGATGTCTTTGTTTACGTTTCGTGGCTATACATTAAAATCATTGTTCCATTAGATAATCTTGTGTGATATATAATTGTGCAAAAAATCATATCCATTAGGTTAAGAGAGGCTCTCCTTCATTTTATTGTTTGTTCTCTTTATATACACACATTTAACTTTTTATAATTATCATTGTATGTTATAAGCATATCGTTTTACACTAAAATTTCATCAATTGGTATTGAAGGATGGATTGATGTATGTTGTGTCTTGTATATATTATAATAACATTATAGTTTTACATCCTAACCAGTCTTGTACATTTTCTTCATTTTAATCCTTGGTTAAAATTGGACAAAATTATTAATATGAATTATAAAAATAAAATTTATGATATTTTAATGGATGAATATTGATTATTTAAGCTTATTTTAGAATAAGTTAAGTCCTGATTTAGTATTTAAATTAGAGGTTCCGATTCTTATTTAGTGAGTATAAAATTGTTATTTCATTAAATAGCTTTGCGTCACACAATAATATGTTGAAAATCCTTATCGAAAAAAAAAACACTCTTTCTCATTCTATTATTTGTAGGGTATGTTTGGTATGTCAGAAATAGTGAAAAAAAATAGAAGAGGAAGAAGAAATACGTGGGAGGGAAATAAAAAAGTATGAAACATTTTTTTATTTATCAGTTGATATGAATGGACAGTAAAAATGTTATTATTAATATTTTATGGTGATTTATTTTGTAGTGATTAAAAATCGTTGAAAATTACGTGGATGATATCACCAAATATAATCGATTGTCAATAAAGAAAAATTGATTATCTTATTTATCTGACGATTTTAAACTGTTAAAAAATATACATAACACAATATTTTAAGCAAAATAATCAATTATCAATGAAAAACAAAAAAAAATATTTTTTATTTTATTTCTTATCTATTTCTCTTAAACCAAACATTTCTAAATTCATTTTATTTTTTTTACTATTTCCATTCACTTAATTTTCTCATCTTTATTTTTATCTATCATATTTTTACCTCATTTTTTTCCTTTACCGATTGGAGCGGTAATTCCATTTAAGATAATACAAATGAATTTCATCTTTTTTTATTTTCAAATATGTCTTCAAACCTTTTACAATAATTATTTTGTTAGGAGTTATCATTTTGGCACTAAAATTCCATCTCCTTGTGCATAGAAAAGCTTTAAGCAACATTGCACAGACTGTCTTTATCTTTGGCCTACTCTGGTTTGGGATAGGCATGGCGTGCGATGTTGTCGTATCTTGTACAAAAAGGTGTGGTCGTGTCGTGTGCTGAGAAATAAAATGGAATTGAAAAGAAAATTCTAGACTTAATGTGAAAATCTGGACTAACGGAACGTTGATTAGAATGAGACCCACATGTATCGGCGTGGACTGTAGAAATGCCGGGCAATGTAAGTCATTTGTATTTTAATGTAATTACTACTTATATGGAACCATACAATGGGACCTTCAAGAGGCTTCACTTCATCTCGACTCACCTATGGTTTGCACATCCACTTTGGTTCAAACTCCTAATAACGTGACAAATATGGAACCATACAAAGTCATTTGTATTTTAATGTAATTACTACTTATAAATCTCAATGGAACTCACAACACACTTTTTATCTATCAAAATAAAATAATAGAGATTCTACTTTTTAATTTATATAATATGTTAATTTAAAGGATTAAAAGACAAAATCTTATATATATATACATAGTACCATCAATGTCATTTTTCGGCTATTGTCAGCACACTCTAATTATTGCTCTCACTACTGTCACATCATTATTGTTGTTATTCTCCCCAATCACAATAATGGCCGGAGAAATAATGACGATGAGAGCGATAATAGTAAAGATAATAATAGTAACATAAATGATTTTTATAATTAAGTGATTATTATTATTTCTTTGTGTAAATGTAAGTTTTATCACGAATATATATATATGATATGGAAAAATTCTCAAACAAGTCTTAAAAAACTATTCTTATGAACAAATAGTTAGATATCATTTTAAAATTTGGTATCCAATTGAACAAAAGTATTCTATAATTAAAAAAATATTATTTATTATTTTATGCATCACAAAATTTTAAAATGACTTATTTAGTAAAAAATTCTTGGTAAGAAGTGATTATAAGACCACTCCAAGCATTTTGCAATGTGATGTAAAAAAATCTAATCTCTAAACATATTTGTACTAGATGACATATTTTGCTTTCATGCTTTGATTTTGACATTACTCATATTAAAGGAGATAAATTTTTTTTACCAAATTTTCTTACAAAAGAATTTTTTATAGGAATCAATATAAGTAATAGTAGCAAAGTAATGTAAAAAGATATATATATATATATATATATAGTATTTTTATTAGATTAAGTGAAAATTATCAATTTCAACCTTTAAATTCAAATGAAAAGAGAAAATCTTGACTTAGAAATCCACTTAAGTTATGGTCCTATCAACACGGTTATTATTGGTGGTAGTGATGACAATAACAATGGTGACAATAGTAATAATGATGACAACAAGAAACATGCAGCATCATCTCTGACCTCATTCACCATTAGCAGCAACAATTGTAACAATAATGATGATGCATGCCTACTGTCATTACATTACTCTGCTATTGTCTCCTACCTCCATTGTCATTGTCACTACCATTATTACCATCAACTATGGTAGCGATGACAATGATAAGTGACGAGGATGGCAATTGTGGAAGCAAGGGTAGCAATGATGACAAATGTAGTAGTGATGTTGGTGAGAACCATGACTACTTAAGTAAATATTTAAATAAGTTTTTTAATTTCAATCTTCTGTTTAAATTTAATGAATGATAATCATTTATAATCTCCCCATAAGAAAGTCATTCTCATGTGATATGTTCCTTATAACAACTTAACAAGTATCTTGTATATAGTACAAATATATAGTAAAAAATAAGTGTTTTAATATCAATCTTCTGTTTAAATTTAAGGAACGATAATAATAATTCATAATCTTTCATAAGAAAGTCATTCTCATGTGATATATTTCTTATAACAAGTTAACAAGTATCTTGTATATAATATGGACAATTTTAAATTCTAATAAAATTTTAAAAATTAATTGAGAAAAAAACATGTTTAAAATTATATAAACTTAAAAGAACAATTAATTTTACATTGAATTTAAAAATACAACCTAAAAAAGTATTGAAAATCAAATAATTGATTCATAAAAATAAAAAATTATTATTATTATTATTATTATTATTATTATTATTATTATATATATATATATATATATATATAATATATAATACTATAAATTAGAATATATAACTTTGAGGGCATGTCAACTCTCACTTTCTCCATTTTTTTCGTTCAAAAACTCTCAACACAATCTTTCTTTTTATTTAAAAATTGCATTTGAGATACTACTCTAACAATTAATAAAAAAAAATCTCCCTTAATCATATCAAATTCTCATTATTTTATTTTATTTTTATTTTTATATCTTTTTAATTATTTATATATTTTAATTTAAAAATAACTTTATATCACAAATTTAATTTTTTATTATAAATTTAAAATATATATATTTATTATAAATTAGATTATATAAAAATAAATGCTAATACTAATTATATAAGATGAACACACTAAAATTCCATTTTTTAAAATAAAAAAAAAGTTGCTCATAAAAGAAATGTCAAATTTATCTGATATTCTGAGTGAAACTGGAGACGAAATTTTTTTATGTTATGTCTCAAATTAAAGTTCCGTAGATAAAAAATTATAATTAAAAAAAATTCAATAAAATAAGTCATAGAAAAAATGAATAAAATATTTAAGCTTATGAATGAATTTGGCATGATTTTAAAGTCGTGGGGTCCAACGAGGTTTAGTGCATCAATCATAATATATTTGAATAGATAGGTGGCGAAGATTCTTTTTTGTTTCAGACATGCCTTCATTTTCACTTTCTTGTTCGTCTCTTCTTACTCAATAGGCTTACTACGTCCAGCCAAATATTGTCTCTTACTCTCAACATTGGGATTGCCCACTCCTATACATTGTCGGCTTGGAGCACATGAACCATTTATCTATAACTCCATCAAATTAATTTAATATCTAATTTTATCTTATTATCTTCTACAAATACTTATGTTTCTCCTTTTAGTGATTTTCATCAATAAATTTAGTTTGAAAAATGTTTTCACTGTAACAGGGACACGCACACAAAAAAATATCATTTATCCAAAGTTTCTCATCCATATTTTAAAATATGAATATAATTTATAAATAAAATAAATTAAAAATAGGAAATATTTCGTAATTAATAATACGTATTTAGTTATATTAAAAACATAATTTAAAAAGGATAATAATTTTAAAACTGAGATTAAATTTAAAAATAAATTTGGTTTCACTTATATTTTCATAAGGCTATACATTTGAACGAAACACTTTTCTTATATTTCCATATAAACAAATGTTCTTATAATTTATATATATATATAAATAAAGAAAGAAAGAACATGTTTTTAGGGCCTAATGTTGCAGTCACTTGTTTTATTCATTAGGAACTGATGTTTTAGGGCCCAATGATTGTTTTATTCGTTAGAGCCTTTCACATTAGTACCATATACTTGATTGCCTAATCATCAACAAATCTACACAGGCCCAAGCTGACTGTGGCTCAAATTATAGCAAAAGCCCTTTTTTCTCCTAACCCCACCAACCCAAAAAAGGAAAAACAGAAAGTTCAAGTAATTATTTCCGAGAAATGATAGTTATTCCATAAATTTATACCTCATTTTATACAAAAGGAGAGACACATAAAGAAAAGAAAAATAAATGTGTAATAAGATTTTATATGATAAGTGATGTCACAAAAAATAGAAAAAAATAATATTATAAAAAGTATTTAGAAAAATATTATAACTTATTATTTTCATCATTCTATATATATTGCTCTATCTAGGTAGGCTATTTTACAGTGATACATTGCTTATGGTTGTTTGGGAATTTGCAGACAAAATCAAACTCATGCAACACAAAAACCAACACCAAGGATGCTAAAAGTAGTGGCACTGGACCCAGCATCCATAGCATCAAAGGAATAGAAACACAAAGCACCCTATTACCAACAAGAGCTAAGGTGAACCCTTTTTCTAATACAGTTTGTGTGTAACCCCCAGATAAGAACTCCCCATAGGCATTCATCAGAAAATTGGCATCAATCAGAAATCCTATGGCCATGGAGCTGAATATGAAGCTCATTACCAAACAAATTGATGCTGATCCATACTTTAAAACAAAGATTTTATCTGACTTTGAGCCAAAAAATCCACTGCTAAAGAGATGGCTGGCATTGTAGGTGTTGTTGGTCAAAGCTGCCAAACCCAGGTTAATAAGAATGGTTATAGTAGCTGTGAGGATTGTGCTCATGAGAGTGTTCCTCAAGCTTTGCACTGTCAACATAGCTTTGCTGGCATCACCCTGCACTATGACAACACAAATCTAAGTAACAATATTGAAGCTTCAATTACCAAACTCATGAATAAGGGAGTGAAAAAAATTTGTATGTACCTATATATTTATCTCATATATTAAATTGTCCTGACTTCGTTAAAAATTGTAAATATTCTTGAAAAAAGAGATAAATACAAAATTTTCACGTGATAAAGGTAAGAAAATTCAATCCAAGATAACCTAATATATATAATGGTGACAAAATTAGTTAAATTACCTGATTTAAATTCATTCGATAAAATATAAGGTTTGAATTTTAAATTTTGAATTTGAATTAAATATAATTTTTTTTAACTCAATCCAATTATGATCTGATCGAGGCTTAATCTACTTAAAAAGATAGACAAAAATAAATTTTTATAAAGTTTAATGTTGATTTTAAAAACACAAATTAAATTTGAATTTTTTAGTCTGATTTACTGTAATCTATGATGTTCATCAGACTTATCTCCATGAGAGTAGAGAGTACGTTTTATAACCTGTAATTCCATGTATAAACATATTATATATGCAATTACCTGATTTAAGTTGAGACCCCAAGTTGTCCTCCTCTGTTTATCAATTCCATAGGTTGTACGTGAAGGTTTGTTCTTGATGGTGTGGCAAAGATAGGCATGGTAACCCACTGTAATGAGAAGACTGAAAGGGACCAATATGGTGTCCAAATAAACAGCGAGTCCCATATTTTCCGGCGATGAAGAAAGAAAGAAAGAAAGGGTTGATTTGGGAACAAGGAATAACATGAGATGGCTTTTTATAATGGGCTCTTCTATTAGAGAATGACATGGGAAGCTGAATTAGAAAATGAATGTTGCATGAAATATTGTTTTTAATTGTAGTTAGTGCATGATACGGCTCCTCTCTATAAGTGGAAATTATATAATGGACACCAAACCTGATGTGGGGTTTGAGTCATTCGTAACTCGTACGTATGTGCGTCATTACCTAATATGCCACAAAATCAAATTGAACCCAAGGAATTAATTACCTAATTAAATATTCACTATTCATTCAAATGATACAAGCAACCACCAATGTTCGCTCACTGAAGTGTATTAGTTAGAAAAAAAAGATCATCTAATTTTATTATTTTGTTTTTATTTTTTTATCATTCAACCAATTTGATGTAAAAATCTGATATAATTTATTTTGATTAAGTTATTAAATTCATTTTCAATTTTTGAAAGAGTATACAAATATTAAAATAAAATAAGGAAACGTAACACATAAATTAATCTATCATCAAGCATCACATTTCATATATAGCTCACAGCATATACAGTTCAAAGTATATTTTCAAATTGTAAATTAAAGATAATCCAGAACAAATACATACTAGATAAAAAAAATTCTTAGTTCATACAAGTTTTTAAATTCATAAACAAGAAACTAATTATTAAATAATTATAATACACAAGAAAGTTCAATGTGGTTTTGATTGGATAAATTTTTAACCTAAGATCCAAAATCCAATTCAATCGAATAAAAAAATCGAGTTTTTATTTTCAATATTTCCAGTTTCCAATTTGTTTGATTACGAGTTTTTTGTTTCGTTACCATTATGTATATTAGATTGGATCAGTTGAGAAACACCTACAAACAGTAAAAAATAATGATTACAACTAAACATTATATTGTGCATGCATGGAAAAAGATGTATTAAAAATTATATCTACTCTTATATTATAAATTTAAATTTTTATTTTTAAATAAATTATTTTTAAGAGTTATTATTACTTTTACCGGATTAAATGTCTTGTCTTAATTTTATATATGAATATTTAATTTAATTTTTTATTCTTTTCAAATATATTTTTTAATTTTATTTTTAAATTAAATTAAATTTAACCACTAACTCAAAAAAAATCTCAATTATCTCAAATTATTCTCTTTTTATTTTTATCTTCTTTTGTCTTTATCGGTATACTTGATTTGTTAATTATTTATCTATTTCTATATATCTTTTCATTTTTATTTTTAAATTAAAATTTAATATTTTAAAGAAATTATAAAAAATTAAAAATAACATTGTATTATAATATAAATATTTATCAAGTTCAAAATATAATTTATATGTTTAAAAATATTTATTTATTATAAATTTTAATTATAATATAATTTATATATTTAAAAATATTTTTTATCATAAATTTTAGTTATATTAGTTATCCTTAAATTAAAGTGAGAAAGAAAAGATATATTTACCCTAAATTTTATTGAATTAAAATTATTATATATGTTAATTTAAGGAAACGCTTCGTTTTAAAGATGGCATTTCTTTAAGGAAATCATATTCAACATATATACCTGCCAGATAAAATGCGTGGAAAGAAAATATATTATACCTCATGTTATACAAAAATATTTTTATTATTATATTTATATCAATAAATGATGTAAAATGAAACACCAATAAACAGTGTATATTTATGGCACAAAATACACCTTTGTAGCATAATATTCATTTACCTTTTTTTTTTTTGCACGTTATTCAGTAATATTCAACAATGTATTAATTCCTATCATTGATGATAGATTACAAGAGTAATCTATTATATGATAAATTCCTGGAGTTCAAATAAAACCTAAAGATTGAGTCAGGAGGAGTTTTCTTCGTGATTTTCCTAATAGGTAACTTTATGTCCATGTCATTTAAAAGAAAAACATGTTCTGTCTTCGTTATTAATTAGAAAATTGCCACCTTATAAGATAAGGTAAGCTACTTTTGACTTTGGTCTTTATTTCTTAAAATCTCTTTTATTTTTACTAGTTAAATCTTGTCTTTGTGAGCTAACAATGATTTCGATGTCATTAAAATTCATTTTAATTGGAATTGCATTGATTTTTCGAGGACCATCAACTTAATATGTGTGCATGGGAATCATATCAAATAAGGTTTTTTTTTTTAATGTAATAACGAGAAAAATAAATATTTACAATTAGTTGATTAATATACGTAGATCATGAATTTTTTAAAAGTTATATAGTTTTTTTTAGTAATCATATGATTTTATAAAAATTTTAATGTTGATTATTTACGGATGACTTAAATTTATTAGTTTTACTTTTATATAAAAATTATTTTCTGAAGAATCTAATACATATTAGGTAATATATCAAAATATAAGATGAATAGATCTTAACCTGCATGTGCAAAGTGTTACTAACTAATTTCCATGAAAAAAAATTAGTTGATCATTTTTACTGTAATTTTTTTTTAATCACATTTTTTTCTTTCATAAAATTCAAACCCTGAACCTTATTTAAGAATTGGAGTCTAATACCTCTTAAACACAGGTAGTAATGATATCTTAACCTTACATTTAAAATAAATAATTAAGATAAAAATAAACTTAAAATAATGGGCATTATCCATGTATGGAAGGGGGACCAAGGAACATGGCTCCTCATACTCCCATTAGGGAAAGGAGTATGCCAATTGGAACCGACAGGCCAATGGGAATTACCTTGCTTTTATCTTTGCCTTCTTTTATTGGATGTCTCTGTTCCTTTTGGTATGATCACATCATTTCAAGACTTCTGTGGACTTCTTTAGTGTGAGGACTTTCTCATTATATTTTCAAATCTTGGAGAAATCATGTGTCACTACTAATATATATATATATATTACTTTTAATAGTATTTAAAAAATTTATGAAAATATAAAAAAATATGATTAATTAATTTTGATAAAATTTTAATAAACATTATATATGAATTATATCATAAAATATTATTGGTAATATTTTATATTTATTATGTTATTAAAAATATAATAAATGGTACTGATAGAAAATGGATAATAATTTTATAATAAATATTTAAAAAATGATATCTGTACTTGTGGGTAATTTATGTTCGTAATTGAACTTCTTTAGCATGTTAAAGGTATTAAAGTAGGCACTGCATTAATACTTATTCATTGTTTCTATAATAAAAAAAAATGTACTTAGCATGCACGAGCTAAATTGGAGACAGAAAACTTATGAATACCGTTGTTTTTGCTGCTATTGTTCATCACTTTAATGGATGGATTAGCTTTGAGGTAATTTTTAATATACGTGCAAATAAACAATTTGAGATGGAAATCTATCGCCATTTAGTAAAAAAATTGGTACAAATTCACATTTTTTTAAATTTATAATTTGTAAGAGTTATCAATAACAAAAATTAAGAATGTTACTCAATTTATTTTAAACTTATTAAAAAAATAAGTTAATTGGATTAAATTCAGTTCATATTAAAATTAAATTGAAAACCTCAGTCTAATACTAAATAAATAAATATAAATAATTATAAGTCATAATTACAAAAATATTATTTTATTAAATTATTTTAGTACGAATTATTTTTAAAATTATCATTATAAATTAAATAAATATAGAGTAATACAACAAAATAATACTTCAAAATATCATATTTAATTATAATTTATAAAAGTTTTTTTTAAAAAAAAAAAAAAACTCACCTGATACATCGACCTAACTTAACTCACTCTTTTACTCGTTTGAATCATGGAATTATAAGAATAAAATTATGCAAGTTGGATAATTAAATTATGCAACTCATGAAGATAGGTTATATAAATTAAGCTGCAGAATTCAATCCAGCTTGACATCCTAGTAAAAAAAAGAATACAGCCTACAGGGCATTAAAATTAGTAATTTGCATAAAATTGTAAAATCATCCCAAAAAGGTTACTTACGATTAAGAGATATGTTTAGGGCTAATAATTTCTCCGAAGAAGAGGGAGAAATCGATTTTAAGTGCTTAGAGAATAATATCATGCCTAGAATAACATCTGTTTCACATGTTTATTGGAAACAATTCCTTTTAACTGTCAACCCCAATAGCAGTTATTTAATAAATTTGTCTTTTACTTTACTCAATTGCAATTTAACTCTTATTTGTTTTTTTAATTACTAAATAACTAATTAAGAAACAAATTAATAACTAACTTATGAAGACTAATAAAAATAATTCATTTTAATTAATTATACAATAAATTTAATTTTTATTTCACAAATATTTGTAAAACCAAATAGTTAAACGGATTATATTTGATTAGATTACTCGTAATTTAAGAAAAAAATTACTAGTATAATTTATGATGTTAATAAGTAATACTTACATGAAAAATAAGAGAATGATTTGTTAATAAATTTCACAATAAGTTAAAAATGCATCAGAAAATCAATCTATATTTTTACAATTAAGATAAAAGTATACTTATTTATTTATTTATTATATAAAGTAACAGAAATAATATTTAAGAACATTTTTACAAGTCACGTACTATTTAAAGTCTTACATCATCTTGTTGGAGACACGAGTATGATGGATCCCTTCTAGAAGGGTTGTTTACTGCTGCCAGTTTTTTTTTTTAATGAGTTGCTTTTCAGTGGTTTGAATTTTTTGGCATTTTTTGAATGACTTTGGTGGATATATACCATCACATCCAACATGCTGAATGATTCTTATTCATGTTGATCCAAACATTTTGTTTCTCCAATCCTTCTTTCATGATGATTCCTGACTTTACAATTGTTTGGCAAATAATTTAATTTTGGACATGTCCATTTCAAGTAAATAATTGGTTTTCTTTCAGTAGGCCTTTTTAGAATTTAGAGAAGGCCCAAAATGGATCTCCACTAGAAAACCTAGAAACAAAAGGAAGAAAATGAAAGGGAAAGGGAAAGAAATGTCTCACTTTAGATAATGTTTATCCACTAACTAAGAATTTGCTAACAAAATATCTTTAACTAAATTAACTAGCTAGGCTCACCTGACAATCATTTACATTTTTTTGTTTCATCTATTATGTTCTCTATCGCTTGCTACAGGGATTTGCTTGCTGGTCAAAGATTTCTAAAACTACACACTTGTTAAATTTGATTATAACACTTAACTTCAATTTTCATGTCACTATTAATATTTTTATGAAAAATAATTTGGTTTGTGTCCAATGAAATTATTATACGCACAAAATTATCTCTCTAATTATTTAACACATTTACATATTATACAAGATGATATTAAACATAATTTTGCTTACTTTAATAAAAAAATTCTAAACAATTTTTTTTTACTTTTCATTACTTAAAATTAATTAGTCTTCAGATTTGATGTTAACAAAGTTATATTAAAAAAACTAGATGCAGAAATATTTAATGAAACCATATTAAGTGTATAAATACTTTTTTAGTTTAAGTGAAATTTAAAAATAAAAAATAAAATGTACAAGAAATTTTATTACTGTTAAATAGTAATAAAATTATGTATTTTAAACGAAATAAAAATAAAGTATAATAAAAATATCTTTAGTGTTGCTAATGAATATTTTGCTTTGTTAGATAAAAATAAATTGTTAGATCAAAATAAAGTAAAGATATAATACTTTTATTATATAAAAAAAGATATAATACTTTTAAAATTTTAAAATTATATAAAATCATATTGCCTTTTTTTTTTTATCTATAGAAGAAATATATTGTTTAAATCAAAATACATCATCTTTATATGTATCAATTTGATATGATGTGATTAATAGAATCTGGCAAAGAGTAGAATTCTTTAAGCACCACAAATTTCTTCAAAATAAAAAGTAATCTCTCTTTTTTTTTTTTTTAAATCCTTAACTCATATCTTATAATTTTAAAAAAAAATTATTAAACTTTTACTAAAATTTTTGTCTGCTAAACTTTTAAAACTATTAGTTTTATATTCTGAATTCATCATAAACACCTAAATATTTAGATACAAAATAATATATTGAGGGTTTTAGATAAAAGAAAATTGATGACAAAATCAAATTTGTTGCGTTTTAAAAATGAAGGAACGTAATTGACCTAAAAAAGTTGAGAAATTAAAAATTGTACATAGTTTAAATTAAAGATACCAAAGGTGTAATCAAATAATAAAATATTGTTTTCAAGACGATAAATAAAAATACAACTGCAAAAATAATTGCAATGTCTCAGCTCAAATAAAAAATTTCAAGAAAAATTACAATAAATAATGATAAACCTATTTTGATAAATATTCGTGAGTCTGAAGAAACTAAAGTAATTTTTGCTCACAAAAAAAGAGAAAAAGAAAAGTAATGTTTTAGACTAAAAGCAACGTTATTAAATTTAAATGGGTGATGAATTGGATAAAAACACTCACTTATCAAATTAATAAATCACTGGTTTAACCGCATGAACGGGTATATATCGCGGGTCACATATTAGTTTTGTATAATATTTTATGTCTCCAATTGTACTCTTATACTAAACTTTTACAATTACATAACAATAATCTATAGTTATACTAAATCGCTGTAGTTTGCACTGCAACATTTGTCACATCAAGCAACAGTGCAAACTGCATCATTAGTATTATTAATTAATTGATAATAATGGTAGAATAATATTACAATAAGTATATTGTATATTTAAAATAATAATAATAATAATAATAATAATAATAATAATAATGATTAATATTATATTATAAAAGTTATCTAATTATACATATTAATATTATACTTTTAAAACAAATTTAAACTAAATAAAAATAATACTAACAATGAATATAAAATATAAAAAAACAATAGTAAAGTAAAGTTATGGAAATATAAAATAATAGTAAACTAATCTAAAAATTAATAGTCACATAATAATTTGTTATTATAATAATAATAATAATAAAATAGTATTATAAAATGAATTTGTTTAAAATATTACTTAAAGATATAAGGTTTTTTAAATTGACGAGAAAAATATAAAGTAAATTATTTAAACCAAAATACATCAACTTTGTTATATAATATGTGAAAGTCAAAATTTAAGAAATAAAATTCAAATTAATATTAAAATAAGGTTACAATTCAAATTATCTAGCATACAAAAATAATCATCTATTTAAAATTCCCACAAAAAAAAAGTTATTTAAAATATTATTAATATATTAAAAAAATAATAAAAATATTGACTAATATTTATAATAAATATATATATATATATAATACATATATTAATATTATAATCTTAAAACAAACATAAAGTAAAAAAAGTAATACTAATAATGAAAATAAGTAATATTAATAAAATATAAAAAATAAAAAATAAAAATAAAAGTAAACTAAAACTATAATCTTAAGAAAAAAAGGTATAACTATAGTAATGATATAATAGTCTAAAATAAAAAATATTAGAAAAATAATATTATAAAAAATAAAAGAAATAAAATAAAAAATCACACATAATAATAAAAATAAAATAAATTTATAAAAATGAAAATTTAAAATATTACTTAAAGATATAAGATTTTAAAAATTGATGAGAAAAATATAAACATAAATTATTTAAATCAAAATACATAAACTTTATTATATAACATGTGAAAATAAAAATTTCAAAATTAAGAATAGAAAATAATTAACTCTTAATAATAGTAAAATAATATGATTAAAATTCAATTTAGAACTTAAAAATATTAAAAATGATATATTAAAAAAATAAGAGATAAAAGAAATTCCTAAAAATATTTCTATTAAAAGAAATAGCTAAAAAAAATTTAGAAAATAAAACAATAGTATTTATATATATATATATATATATATATATATATATACACGTGTTGTTGTTTATTACATGTTCTGATTCTAATATAAAGAAAAAGAATCTAGGTTAAACTTGAATAATGAGTGTAAGCTTAGGCCTATATAATTAGTTATTGAATTTAGTTTGGGCTTGTTTTTTTATGCTTGTTTAATAAACTAGACTTGTACCATATGATGCACGAGAATAATTTTTTTTTTTTGTAATATTTAAAAAGAATTATTCCTGAAACTTTATTTTATTTATTTTTTAATAGTATAATAACAATGCATTGTTACATATGTTTTTTTTATTATGTTTTTTCTATAATATTATTTTTATTTTAGATTTTAAAATATTATACTATTATTGTAGTATTCTAGTTATATATATTTTTTATTCTTAAAATTATTGTATTGGTTTACTATTATATTTTATATTAGCATTGTTTATAATCATTATTAGTGTTATTTTTATTAAATTTACATTTGATTGATATATTATAATATATATATATAATTTATTATAGTATAAATATTAATCAATATTTTTGTTATTATTTTAAATATATTTATGATGTTTTAAATATTTTTTAACAAAAATTATCAATAATTAAAAATAATATTGTATCATAGTATAAATTATTTATCATAAATCTAAAATTAAGTATTTATTATTATAAATTTTAATTATGTAAAATACATTTATTTTATGCCATGCACAAAATATTATATAAAAAACAGATATTTCTATTTTATTTATCTTTTTAAGATAAAAAATATATTAAACCAACATAATATAATAAACATAATGATATTTTATTAATACATGAATCAATTAATTACACAAAAATAAAATAATTAATAATTTTATCCTCTCATGTGTGTCTAACTAGGAAATCCTCCTTAAATGAATGGACATGTTACAAGTTGTAAGTTGAAATTAATGGCAGACTAGTTTTGTCTTTTAGTTTTAGGAGTGTGAGAGGAAAATTGAATGGTTATTAAATGAATGTGCAGCAGCAGGTGATTAAACAACGTGTACTTGTCAAATTGACAATTAATAAAACAAAATGTAAGTATCTATCGTATACACATTACAGTCCACACAGGATCAATACTTTTAACATCTTCCCTTTTTTTTTTTATGTGAAACGCCGCGTACAAGAAGGGATGTCACATTATTTTAATTTTTCATTTCAATCGTCAATAGTCAAAATATTGATGTTGACAAATTCACATACGCAAAAGGTGTGAATTTATCTCGCGTTAAATTGAAAATAAATTAATGGTGAATATTTCATTATAAATAAATTTATGCTTAATAATTAATTTTAATATTTAGGTTTATTTAGATATTATTTAATTAAATTTGATATATTATAATATATTTTAATTAATATATTTTTTTTACATTGTTTAATAATGTATTGTCACGTTATTTAATGAATTTAATATTCAATATATTGATTGTAATAAGAGAAAATAATATATATATATATATATATATATATATATATATATATATATATATAATAATTTTTATATTATTATTTAATTACAAATTATTATATATATAATAAATTGTAATAACAATTACTTAAAAACAGTATATGTTCATTAAAGTCTTGTGATAAATAAAAATAAAAAATTTTAAATTCAAATAAAATTATTAAAATATTATATATTAACTAATATTTTATTATGTACAATATATAATAAATATTTATTTTATCTAATTAAATTTATTATAAATTAATATCTTTAATATATAAATTATATTATAATTAAGATTTATAATAAATATATATTATATTTTAAATTATGATAAACAATTTAGACAGTGATATAAGCTTATTTTTAATTATAAATTATTTAAAAATAAAAAAAATTAAAAGAGATAAACAAATTAATTTTTTTTATAAAAATACTATAGTTGAATCTAAAATTATTTTTATTTAATAATAAATTATAAAAATACTTTTATTGAAAATAATTATTTTAATTTTAGATATTGATATTGATATAAAAAATTAAAAATACAATTAAGTTCAAACAAATTATTAATAATAAAAAAATGTATAAAAAAAAATTGTTAATTACAATAACAGCAGCGATAATAATAGTAACAGTAATAACAAATAAATAAACAAAAATCTGGTCTTGGGCGACGATTCCAATTGCAGTTGAACTTAACTGACACGTCTTCTCCATTTGCCCGATCATTTCGACACCTTGAAGATTTGGATGCTTTTCCTTTCACACGCATCACTGTGCTGACCCACTAGTCCCTCCAACTCAAAAGCCTCTCTTTTGGGCCTGACTTCTCATTTTCCTCATCTGGGTCTCGAGATTTGATGAAGCTTGCATTAATTGCACTTTGAATTTCAGTTTTTCCTGTTGATTTCGATCTTCTTCTTTCTTCTCTAACTTAATTAAGCGGGGAAAGGAGATGATGAATACAAAGTTGAGTCTTTTGTTGTCTGTTTGGGTTTTGTTGTTGGGGTGTTGTGTGGGCAGGTTTGTGGTGGAGAAGAACAGTTTGAGAGTGAGTTCTCCCAAATCATTGAAGGGGGTATATGAATGTGCAATTGGGAATTTTGGGGTTCCTAAGTATGGAGGAACATTGGTTGGTTCCGTGATGTACCCAAAGATGAATCAGAAGGGCTGTACGAACTTCACTGATCTCAATTTCTCGTTTCAGTCCAAGCCAGGAGGCTTTCCCACCTTTCTTCTTGTTGATCGTGGAGGTGAACTCCTAATTAGTCCTTTTTAATTCTTCACCGCTTTGTGAATATCGCAGAAAGTAATGAGAGAAAAATGGGATATGGTTATGATTGGTAACTTTGAATATGTTGTACATTGGAATTGGAATTGCTTTCTTGTCTTTTTTTGTTACTTATTATGGCATGACATGGGAAGTTGGGGTTACTTCTTCAATCAATTGTGGGAAGTTGGGGTTACTTGTTTAATCAATTGAATAATAGATAGCCAGTTTTTTTTACTGGAAGTTTGTTTGGATAAACTTCTTTACAAGTACTTATATAAAAAAATGAAACAAGATTTTTCATAAGCTAAATTTAACTTATTCATAAGTTAAAGATATGTTTTTGGAGAAACTAGTATGAGAAAGCTTCTATAAATTAACTTACAAAGAAGCTTGTTTCATTTTTCCTTCTCCTATAAATGTTTCTTGAGAAGTTTATCCAAACAGGCCTAAGTTTGAAACATTGTGTTTACTTAGTTGGTACCAGACACAATGTAATGTAAGTTCACTGGGAGTTGCTGCAAAAGATGTTGCAAATGTTGCATTCAATGTTCAAGTCAATAATGTAGAATTTCTTGTCTTTGAGTTTAAGGGTGTGTACTCTTGAGCTAGGGTCACAAAACAGAAGAGGATGAGAAAACATTTTCCAGTTGTTTCTGTTTTTTGGTTTTTAAAACACATGTTTTGGAAACAATTTTCAAAACTTAATAGATTCTGGATGAGAAATTGATTATTGAATAGTATGAAACTCTTTAAGAAAACGGTTTTAAAAACCAAAAATAAGGAAATCAAGCAGACCCTAAGTTTCTCCCTCCCTCTCTCTTTTTTGTCTTGCGTGCGGTGATGGTAGTAGCAATACAGTACACTATTATAGTAGAACCATAACAGCAACAAAAAAAGGGACATGTTTTCTGGTTTGGGATACCTATTTTATTTCCGTTGTGTATGGTACCACACTGATGATATTTATGCTTAGGTTGTTAGGAACACATACATCCACACAAAAATGGTTCAACCCTTTAAGTTTTTTATCTGGTCATTTTGGTAGATTGCTACTTCACTTTGAAGGCGTGGAATGCACAGAATGGTGGAGCAGCAGCCATTCTTGTAGCTGATGACAAGGCAGAAACATTGATCACTATGGACACTCCTGAAGCAGGGAAAGGTGCAAATGATGATTATGTGGAAAAGATTAGTATTCCCTCTGCTCTTATCAGCAAATCCTTGGGGGATAGCATCAAGCAGTCTCTCTCTGATGGGGAGATGGTTAACATAAATCTTGATTGGAGAGAGGCTCTTCCGCATCCTGATGATAGAGTTGAGTATGAATTATGGACAAATAGCAACGATGAGTGCGGGGCAAAGTGTGACAGTCTAATTAATTTTCTGAAGGACTTTAAAGGGGTAGCTCAGCTGCTAGAGCAGAAAGGGTTCACTCAGTTTACCCCTCGCTATATAACTTGGTTTTGTCCTGAAGCATTTCTCTTGAGCAAACAGTGCAAGTCTCAGTGCATAAACAATGGAAGGTACTGTGCTCCAGATCCTGAGCAAGATTTCAGTAAAGGGTATGATGGCAAAGATGTTGTTGTTCAAAACTTACGACAAGCTTGCTTCTTTAAAGTGGCAAATGAAAGTGGAAAGCCTTGGCAATGGTGGGACTATGTGACTGACTTTGCAATTCGTTGCCCCATGAGAGAGAATAAGTACACAGAAGAATGCTCAGATCTAGTTATTAAATCTCTTGGTATGTTGAACATTTCATGTTTCTTTGCATACACTATGCAACTAGCTTATGTTTTTCTTTGGTGTTTGATTTTGAATGATGGCTTGCAAAAATTTGCCCTAGGAAAAAAAATTATATAATGCTTTTAATTTCAAACAATTTATTCTTGTAATTTCTTTGTTTCAATTTTTTTAATAGTTTAAGGTCCCTGGCATTGCTTTGTTTTTTAAGTATGCATTTGTTCGAAAGTATATTATTATAATCTGAGGAATGGCATTCCTAGGTATACTCTAATAAAAAATGTTACCAGGGTAAATTAAAAAATATGTTTAGTTAAAATTTAGTATTTCTGGAAATATTTTCAAAAGTCAATTGGTAAAGGAAAAAAAAGAGAGAAAATGGAAATTAATAGTTGGGTTATAAAACAACATTTCATAGTAACATGAGAAAGCAATATACCCACCCTTCACAATAGGAATGAAAATTAAGCAAAACATAGGATTATCACTTTCCTCAGAATGTACAATACCTAGGAATTGTTTTTGAGCTTGTACGAGACATGGGAATGCCACATTCCCAAGTGTACTTCCCTAGGAATAACTTTACAAACCTTGAAATAAACACACCCTAAAATGTTGAAGCTTTTGTGTATATGAGGAACAAACCCAAATTTGTATCTGCGCTGATGGAAGTATCACTGCCATTATCACAAATTCAACTAAAGAATCATGTACCTAGCCGGAGTTTCTCTTTCATTTTTTTTTTCAATCTTTTAGCATAAACTAAACTAACCTATCTTTTGTTTTCTCAAATGTTCTTCTGAAAAGGTTTATCATATCATTCTAATATTGGCCTCTCTGTGTCTTCCTTTTACTTTACAGGTGCTGATCTGAAGAAGATTAAAGACTGCGTTGGAGATACCCATGCAGATGTTGAAAATCCTGTTCTTAAAGCTGAACAAGATGCACAGGTTGGTTTCTAAAATGCCAACATTTTTTATGGTATTCTTGGTGGCCTTTTCTTTCACTTAGGCCATTCTGGTGTTTGTGACTGTATCATATTTTGTTCTACCTTTGGTTTCAGATTGGCAAAGGCTCTCGCGGTGATGTTACTATACTGCCTACTCTTGTTATAAACGACAGACAGTATAGAGGTATGAGGCAGCTTTTCTAGGTATCTTGACTTGTACTTGACTGTATTATAATTTATAAAGTGTTTTTTAAATGCTTTTAGGTAAGTTGTCAAGGCCTGCTGTTCTCAAGGCACTCTGTGCAGGTTTCCTAGAGACTACTGAACCATCAGCTTGCTTAACTCCAGGTCCTTTTTTCAATTACCTTTTTAATTTCTACTTTCCTCCTTGAACCTTTTCTCCAAAAGAAATCATAGGAGACATCAGGAATTCTTTTCTGACTTATAGTTGTTTGCTTTTATATTTATATATAACTTCTTCAAATGATCTGGATTATTTGTTGGCTTGGCTTCTATCTATCAACGAGCAGTGTCTATTAGGTGGTTCTAAAGTTAAAGTCAAAATTGAAAATTTATTCTTTCTCCATTTTTACATTCTGATGTTTCAATTATGATAAAAGAATTATCTGAATTTTGGTCTAGATAAAATCATAGATGTACTGGCAGCTGACGCAATGAAACTGAATCTTGTTCAGAAGCTAATGATTTTACTGATTATTCTTTGCAGACATGGAAACAAATGAGTGCTTGGAAAACAACGGTGGTTGTTGGAAGGACAAGAATTCGAACATTACTGCATGCAGGGTATTTGGTTAACTGAAACTTGTCAGGCTCATTATTGTGAAAAGTTTATTTTGTTTTTACTTCACATGGGATCTGGTTCTTCCGGTTTTAACCATCTACATATGTTTTTCCAGGATACTTTCCGAGGCAGAGTATGTGAATGCCCTATTGTGCAAAATGTGAAATTTTTTGGAGATGGATATACCCACTGTGAAGGTAAATTAGTTTTTCAAATTCAGATAAATTGTTTTATTCTCCATTCTACATATTTTAAAATCCATTTCTGCTAGAAACAAGCCAAACAGAAAACACAAGAACATACCACCAAATTGATGTTTGGGGTTTATATTTCTGCCACCTTTTGTTCTGTCTACTTTTGATTTCTATCCATGGCTGTCATTCTGCCTAATTAATTTCAATTATTTGATGGGAATTTGAATTTCTTAACAGCTTCAGGATCCTTGAGGTGTGACTTCAACAATGGTGGTTGTTGGAAGGGAGTCCAAGGTGGCCGGGCTTACTCGGCTTGTCTTGTAAGTTGTGTCGGTAGTCCTTTTAATCAGAAGGGGCAGGAGTGAGAGTGATATGGTAGGTATTTAACTGTCATTTTTGTTAATTGATAATGCAGGATGACTATAGAAAAGGTTGTACATGTCCACCTGGGTTCAGAGGTGATGGAGTCCAGTCATGTGAAGGTACTTCTTGCTGTCTTAAATTTGGTGATTGAATTTTATTTACATTATCGCAGTTGCTATTAATCATGCCATTAGCTACTATTCTACAAGTATATTGTTCTCATTATGTTGCAGATATTGATGAGTGCAAAGAGAAATCGGCCTGTCAATGCCCAGGTTGCAAATGCAAAAACACCTGGGGGAGTTATGAGTGCAAATGCACTCGTGGTTTGTTCTACTCACGAGAAAATGACACGTGTTTTGGTGAGGCTCTATTAGTTTTTCTATCTTTTTCTCCACAATTGCCTTGCTAAATGCTTTGATTTTTTTGTACATACTTGAAGTATTTATCACTTTTTGATATTATTATAAATGCAGGTAGATACACTGCTCCAGTGAACATGTGGATGATTATCCTCGTCTTGGTTGTTGCTGTTTCTGGAGGATATGCATTTTACAAGTACAGAATCCAGGTATGATTATTTCAAGTTTGATGTTTTGTTAATTTAAAGTGATTTGTTTCCAACATATTCATGCATTGTCATTATAAAATTCTTTGTTAATTCAGAGATATATGGATTCGGAGATACGGACAATTATGGCCCAATACATGCCTTTGGATAATCAACCTGATGGCCCTAATCAAGTTCATCACAATATGTAGATCTTCTCTACAGCTAAATGGAGATAAGTGATATCCATCAGCATGCTCACTTTATAATATCATCCTCTCCCACTACTCTTTTTCCCTTACTCACTCTCACCGGATTTTTTATTTTTACCTTTGTTATAATTTAGCTATGTAAATTTCAAACCAAAGTGGTCGTAACATTATCCTCTACATAAATTTATGTCTTCTTTCCTCCTGTTTCGCCTCCTGCAACTTGCGCCATATTTTGTTCTTGACACATGGAAGGGTAGGTATAAATGATGATTTTTACTTTTTTTACAAGCTTTTATATAATAATCTATAAATTTTCTGTTGACAATACTTAGTGCAGGTTTTCTTTTTCATATTATTTCCGAAAATATAATTGCATTTTATTCTAAAAAAAATCTAAGAAATACATACAGCTTATAGGTTTTGAAAGAGAGAATCACATCGAAATTGTTGGCAACTCGGGCTTATTGAAGAAGATATCATAATATAATTTAAGGCCCTTTTTAAAAAATATTCTGTCAATATAACTTTTTACCAATAGTTACTATTTTTAGTTTCAAAAAGATATTAAAACAGTTTAATTTTCTTAACAAACACTAATAATCTTACTTTAAAGCATATCTTCAATTAAAAAACACTTAAAAAAAAAAGCCTACCTTTAATTATTGTTACAAACTGGTTTTATTTAATGAGAAAATAGGTTATGGTTGGTTTTATTTAATTATAGTCATCTAATCATATTTTATATATAATAAGTTTATTGACTTTTAGACTCGTGAAATTTTTTGTTAGGTATTTAATAATGTATCATGACAGAATTTATGAATTTAATCACGAAAAATTGTGCTTTTCAAGAGTTATTTATTGTCTTTTCAACAAGATTTGAATCTACCTAACTGTCAACAACCTTTTGATTTTAAATTTTGAAGGAAGCATCGCAGGATATGAATTGTTAGGGTACATGACAACTGATATTAATTTTAGTGTATATATTTTTTTTCCACAAATTGGTATTAAAATATAAATCTTGTTAATAAATACCTCAAAAGCACTGGTTAATATTTAATGAATTAATAAATATTTTTTTATTAAAAATCACAACAAAAAAATGTATTGAAATTAAATGTTATATTTTTTATAGAAAAGTATTTATGAAAGTACCAACACGCTTTAAGAAAATGTAAGATACAACTGGATATAACTTAGATATGTCTAACTATTTATATATTTTTGACTATTTTTAGGACTATTTTAATATTTTATAATTTTACTCTTTTAACTTTAAAATATTTAGAATAAAAAAATCACAAATATCTTTTTATAAATTATAATAGTCATAATTATAAATTAATAAAAATTATCAACGTTTATTTCTTTACCAATATTATGCATTTATATAAATTTTTATTAACATATCTAGAATGATCATATCTTAAATTTCAAAAAATTGTCGTATTCTATCCTACCAAGTATCCGTTAGCATTCTTAAAAAGGCAAGATTTTAGGAAGAAAAAATTTAAGCATCATTTTTCATCTGACATGTCTTGACCGCACTTGGATATCATTTTGCCCCCTATCATCACAGCTTCAAAGACAAATATTTAAGAATTTACATTCAATAAATTATACATTAAATTCAAGATTTTTTTATTACCAAAGATGAGATTATGTTACAACGATACCGAAAAAATTATAAAAATTTGAATGACAATGGCTTTATACCTACATGGAACAGATTTAATGAGCATAAAACTTTACTCCTTTGACACGAGCATTTTCTATTAGCATTGGGAACACACGTAATAAAGCTATCAATGAACAAGTTACTCATATTTACACACTATTTTCTAGTACACGATATTGCAAACAAACAAACAAAATTGGTTTAACAATAATCAGACTAAACCTTTTTTTTTTAACTTTAAAACTATTTTGAAATTAAAATTCAATATAAAAAATATAAAAATAAAATAAAACTGATTGGCATTTTTTATTTTTTAATTTAAAAAAGATCATGTGAGAGAAAACAGAAAGAGAGAGCAAGGAGCAGGAAGAAAAAAGAGAAGCTAATTAAAAAAAAAAGAAATCTTTCACTTATCTTTTTTTTAAAATTACATTTTATTCCTTTTATAAAAATTATAATTTTTTTAAGAATTTCTCTATTTGGCCAACTTTAGCTTTCAAGAATAAGAGAAAAAGAAAATAAACTAGACTAAGCCAATCAGTGAGTACTGTTGACCCGTTAAAAGAAGCTATAGGGAACTTAAGTCAGCTACCATCCTTCTAGTTTGGTACAGAAGAAATTAATAAATAACGTTCTAATCATATCTTATTAGTTCACAATCCCAGGTTTACATAATTGTCAGTTTTAAATTTCCTTTTCTTGTGGGGTGAAAAATGCAAGGAACTAGCACTTATTTTAATGTTTGAAGTGTGCAAGTTGAAGACAAAGCTCTAAACACCATATCTAAATTTTTCTAGTACATTGAATTGAGTTATATAGTCTGTGCCTCCTGATCGATCAAGGTTACTCTCCCCTAGCCACCATCTGCAGCTTACAGGAGATTAGAGAGATCAAGGAGAAACTGACAAAGACACAGAAGGCCCAAAAATGTTAAAATATATCCATATTTTAGTAATATCCCACCTCAGAGGTTATTCATAATATGACATTAATAATTTTCCAGAAAAACCACAACTAAACATGTAACTAATCACGAAACTGTATCCAGATTCCCCAAACTCCATTTTCCAGGTATGAAATCATAGCCCTTAGCACTGTGTCTTCAGACTTGATGACCCAGCCCGTGAAAAACTATGTAAAAAAAAATTATCACCAAAATTTACTCCGACCACCCTTCAAGCAGATCTTCAATTTTTTACACTGAGTGGCAAATAGAAACAAATTACATTGACACTACAAAGAAAAGTGCATATGTTGAAAAGACAGCATTTCTCTTATTCAAGTTATTTGTTCACCTGAAGATTTTTTGGATTAAAATATAGTCTTTGAATTTTAATAGGCTAACCTCATCATAGAACTAGTTTTCTGGTTCAGTTTCCAAGCTTGAGCCCTTTTGTTGATTACGCCCCAGTAATATTCTATAGATATAGAATGCCACCACGGCACCACTGCAGATGTGAAACAAAGTTGTTACTTAACAAAATATTGATTAATATGAAAGATCAAAGCATTGAACCAAAGATTGGGAATGGACCAAATGATATTCCATTCCAACCTATATTTTCACAGCTTAATGGAAACCTCATGTTAGAGTTTCCCATTTGGATCTTTTGCAAGAACCGTATAATTTACAAGCTTCTGGCAGAATTGCAAATTTTCAAAATTCGAAATTTCCAATTTAACAATTATTTGTTGGATCAAACTCAATGTCATGCAAGACCTCACCATTCATACCCATTAATAAAATCTGGTTTTAATCCAACCTTCCCTAAGTTTGTGATAAACATGGAATAGAAGCGCATTGCCGAGATTATCAGTAAATGGTACAGTGGGAAAACAAAAAAGCTAGTGTAACAATCAAGGTTATCAAATCGAGATTCACATAGTGAATTGCCAGGCTAATTTTTTTTAATCGTGAATCATAATTTGTATCAAATCTTAAGATTCACACAATGGAAAATAGCTTCAAATATATCATATAGATGATAGATGATATATAGTGTTCAATGTAACAATTTCAAATTAGAAATAGATAAAAACAACTTAACCATATAAGCCTTGCAAAACAAAATTATTAGTTATATTTGAGTTTGTGAAGCCCCTATTTTTAGAAGAATGAAAACAAAGCAATGAAATAGCCAAAGTGCATGAATGAGTGAGAGACAAATGAAGTAATAGAATAATCAAAGTGATAAGTTTAGAAGTGCTCCTACAATTTCTTTTCATTTAAAAATTTAAGCTTATTATATAATTTTTCATTTTCTTGCACAAGAATTGGTGAAAGAAAAGTAAAAAAAGAAAAAGAAAAAAATAACAAATAGTTAAATCATGTGATTTGTATCAATGATACAAAACAAAATCAATTCAATCATACATCGTAAGATTCAAATTGAAAATTCATCTCACAATATGTAAATGGATAGGTAGCCAATTTGTATCAAAACATGAATTTGACGATTCTAGTAGTAATAACTATGGTAACAATAAGTCAATAACCCCAAAATTAAGACAGAAGTCCATATATAAGTTAAATAGTTATGAAATTTCAAGAACCTGATCAAGGCAGTGAAAAAAGATGATCCCTGGGAAAAAGAAAACAAGAATGAGAAACTATTAAACTTTTGAAACTAATATTCATTTTATTGGCATGAAAGTTAAATTAATTTTGATAGATATTCAATATAAAGAATGCCTTACTTTGCCTGGTGAGCTTATCTCCCGCAGAAACAATATACTTGCTATAGCTGTAAGTCCAACAAGTAATTTAAAATAAGCTTCAAGATAGAGCAACAAACAAATACACATAATTGAAAAAGATAAATACATGGTAAGTCTGGAAAGCAATAAACATAATTAGATTTTGAAAAAACAAAAAAGTTGACGTGGTATAGAAAAATTTGTTGCTGGGATTTTGATATGCTTATATATAGAATAAAACAATTTATTGATCATTACATAGAATTCAAATTACGATATTGTATATAAGTATGATTTCTTCTATTTTTTATTACAGTTAAAAATTAGAGATGGAAACATAATGTCATCATCTGGAAAAGTGTAAAGAATGCTTTGTTTCTTCTTTAAGTATAATATATTTGGCTACAATTTGTTTAGTATTTAAAATATTGCAAACACAAACAAATTAAAGTAAATAGTCTCTGGTTCAAGTCTTTTGAATGAAAAAATAGGTGTTAGGAGAGTTTTTCCCCCTTAAATGGGTCCACACAGGTTAACTTGAATTAGTCAGGATTTATCCAAAGTATGTAACTTTCAAATACTGAGGATCTCATCCAAAAAAAAAACAAATCAAAGATAGAAGGCATCAATTATACAGAAAAGCAACATTAAACCTAAAATTATGCAACAGTTCTGTGAAACAAGTGCAAGTGGCATTATAATGGTCAAGTAGACAGGCTAATTTTGGTTTCCAACTCATATTTTAAGTTTAAAAAAAAACTCACAGAATTATAGATCTTGTAGCAGTTGAGTAAAAAATTAGTGGCAAGGATTATTCTAAAATAAAATATAGGGTTTGAAATTTCAATTTTTAAACCTCTTACTTTAATATTAATATACACACGATATATATATATATATATACACACACACAAAAACCTATTAATAGTAATAGAATATAAGTAATTATCAATCATCAGGTTAGTATTGATCTAAACCCGCGCATTATATACATATATAAACACGACTTACCATGCCAACTATGAAACTTGAAAAATAAGTAATTTGGAATTCCTCAAACAAAATAAGTAGCAACTCTGATTTTAGCAGAAAATATTAAATACCCTTCCCCTCAGTTTTCATCAATATATAAAATTCATGCATACAAGTTTGTTACATTCACAAAACCAATTAAATCAATTGATTTCATATTAGTACAATACTATTGCAAACCTAATGAAGATGAATATTTGTGCATGTTTGCTTCATCGTGTTTTGAGAAAGTAGTTTTTGTTTTTGCAGCTTCCTGAGAAAACTTTAGAAAAATGATTATTTCCCAAAAATAATATGCTCTCAAACATGGGCTCGTCATATTCTTATAACCCATTTATGATCTCTTTAAATTAGGAGTCAAATAGAGAGGATAGAATAAAATGGAAAAGATGCATTTCAATTAGCTTATTTTGCTTTCAATTTATAATCAAAATATTAGTAAAAGAGCATCTGAAAGGAAAACAAGTATTCCATTAAATTTAAGCAAATCCAAACACGTTTATTTTTGTAATTCTTTTAGATGCAGTATCTTCTGTTAAATATAAAGCATATGATCTTACCAGCTTGGCCCTTCAAAGCGAGAGGAGAGAAGTGTCCTCTTTTATATGATCTCAGACTTGAAATGCTTAAAGCCAGGAGGACACCACCTAAAATCACCCCAAACCTTATGGCCGCAATGTTGCCTGTTACCATAAAGGATAGGAAGCCACCAAGAGAAAGCATCAAACCTGCAAAGAATAAGAACAACACAAAAATATTAAACCAATGGGAGGGGAAAGAGGACAGCAAAATCAAAATAGAATCATATCATTATTTAATGAGATGACATCTATAGGGAACTGATATTGTGGCCCATAAGACAGCCCCCTTACATCATCCCAACATCTAAAAAGATTCCGACAACATCAGTCCCTATATGGATTATATATCTATACCCTCATTAGAGGATAATGCTCATTAATACCAATCATTATCAGCATATATATTAACTCACATCAAAGGCTAATCCTTATCGGCTATCAATTCTAATCTTAATTAGCAGCCACCCCTCCTAACAAGTGAACATGACAATATTTGGTAGTTGGTGCAAATTCTTTGTTACGAAAATTTGACAAAATGGAAATTGAGAAATGAGGATCTAGCATGACCATTCACTGGTAGAATGATAAAAGCAGTTTATATTGTAACAGCTTGAAAACTACCGTTCATCTCTTCTCATATAAAATATGTTTGTACTAAACAGGACTTTCCATAATATAAACTATCTCATTTACTCTCATCAAGTTAAACATATGCTACCTTCTTTATTGTGCAAGTTCAGCAAAGAGAACAAATTTAGAATTTTGGATTAATGTCTAACTCAATCTCACAAAACTGAACAATAAAGATTGCCCAAGCTTTATAAGCACTACTTGAGCCTTATCTCTAGTGGATGTGGGATCTCAATCCCCCAAGAGCTGGTCAGCTACACAATACAATCTTCCCTCAGCTTTTCTGGTCAACCCCTTCGAAGGTAGTCCTTTCTAAGACATTGGCAACGTGACGGAAATTAAGGCAGCTTTTCAACAAACAAAATCTATACCAAGGAATCATGGATGACGTTACATTCAATTGCCTCTTAACATACATTCTGCATTACGTTAGGAAAGAAACTCTCTAAAGAAGCTGCAACATTTATCAAAATATCATCCCACACAAAAATTCAACCAGGCAATTGACACAGTCACATACCATACGGCACACCAACATAGAAGTCCCTCACTCCAGACAATTTTTGTATGTCATCAGACGGAGAGGTAAACGTCTCCACAATATCCTTCACCTCCGGCGAACTCTCAGTCGCTGTGGACAAATACTCTTTGCCTTCCTCAGTGATTTCCTTCGCCGCGGCGCTCAACTCGTGCTTGGTCTTATCCGCCAGCACCTTCAACTGCTCCGTGGTGTCACCCAGAATGACAAGGGCCTTCTTAGAGTACAAATCATAAGCCTCTTGAGAAATGCCTCGAAACTTCACCGCCTGCTCCCTGAACGTGTCCAGAGCCTGCTTCCACGCCTCCTGCGACTCTTCGGAGCCCACGTGCAGCCCCTCGTCACGCCCCTTCTCCACTTCAATCTCCTCGTGTTCCTACACAGTTTCCGAATCCGAATCAGCAACTCATAAAACATTTCCGTCGTAACTAACTAACTAATTCGTTTTAGTCTTACCGAGTCTTGGTGCGAAGCTGCGAAAGCGACGGTCAACGGCTTCCGTCGGTGGAGGGCGAGGACGCAGGCGGCGAGGCCGTTTGGGGGAACGGCGTTAGCGGAGAGAGTGAGGGCGCGGGGTTTGAGCAGAGGGTGGAAGTTGAGGGAATGCGGAAACCTGTAGAGTGGGAGAGAGAGATGGGAGTGGGAGAGTTTAGGGTTTAGCACCGAAACCGAATCCATTGCGAAACTCATGGTCATGGAGACAAGAACGAACGAGAGAGAAAGAGGATGAAGTTGAAGGGAGGCGAAGGTTTCGAGAAAGAAAGACGCGGGAGAGGTGAAGGAAGCGAAGCGAAAGAGAATTTATAGAGGAAAGAATGGAATGAGAGATTGGAGGGAAGGTGTTTGTGAAAAGTCCCGAACCACCACAGGACGCGAGGAAGAATTTGTTTCTTTGCTGCGACGGTGAGAATTCGTGGTGTGAAGGTGACACCTACCTATTCAAGATTTCAAGTATTCATCAACACCAAATCACATTTGTTATGTTGTTTGGGCCCGGAATCCCCCAACTCCCTAGCAAATGCTCCATTGTCACTTTCTTTTCTTGTCTTAATTCCCCTCTCCCTATTTTCACATACAAATGTAGGAATATTTATTTTCCCTACATTTTTTAATAATTAATAATAAAATTGTGTAAGAATGCATTTGATAATAGGTTTTATTAGCGTTCAATGTGCTTTACACTTTTCAATAAACAAACATTAAAAACAATAAATATTGGATTCACGTTCACGTAATAACATGTTTAAAATTTTGTTAAAAAAATAAGACATCATGAATCATAACTATTAATTTTTAATTATAAAAAAATAAATTTCTTAACTAATTAATTAATTGTTATTTTAATAATTACCTGTACACATCTTATAATTCTTAATAGGCTAAATAGAATTCTAGTTCCTCATTTTTTTTTAATATAGTCTCTAATTTTAAAAATGTTTCACGTTATCTCTAAGTGTCTTTATTGAATAAATTAGTTTTTCTATCAATTTTTTTACATAATGTTAATTTTTGTTGACATGATATTTTCACAGTGTATAAGTTAATGAAATGAAATTAGTGTGATAAACTGATAGTATAATTAATTTAGTTTAATAGATATACTTTAAAAGATAAAGTGAAACATTTTAAATTTAAAAAATAAATTAAAACATAAAATTAAGATGAGGACACAAAATTCTATTTTAGATTACTTTATATTAATTAAACAAATTCGAGTAGTAATAAAATATTATTTTAATAACAATTTGAGTATTAAGCTGCTTATTAAAGGAAGAAAAATATAATAAAAATGTGAATGATAATTTAAATTTATAATATAAAATCGATTCTTATAATGATGATTAACATATAAAATTGATGAGCTGTAATTGATCAATATTTTTAATTATAATATAAGATATTCTATTTAAAAAATTGTTTCATTATTAATATAAAAACATATGTACAATATATATATAACTTTTTTGTTTTATTCACTTCTATAATATAATTCTATTTTTCATTTTCAAATGTGTTGACATCTCTGGTTACATTTTCTTTCTTCTTCTGATACATATCTTTACCATTATTTAAAATTTATTTTTATAATTTAAACAAATATTAAACTGATTTCTATATTATAAATTTAAATATTCAAGTAAATAGTTCATATATTGTAAATCTCAACCTTTGTTGTTAATGGTTAAAACAAATCTTATTGTTATTATGTTTGCTTTCTTGTTGTGACATTTGACATATCATCATTTAACACTTAATTTTATGTTTTAAAAATATTAATTATTAATTATTTATATATTTTCCTTTTATATTAAGATTTGTTATATTCTAATTTATCTTTCATTAAGAATAAAATTATTAGAATTTAGTTTAATTATTTTTAAATTTTTATTTCATATTAATTATTTTCACCTCAAATTTTGATTGTCTATTTTAATTTTTTTATTTTTCTCTAAACTTAATCTACTTATTTTTTTTGCTTAAATTTTTAAAAACCATACAATGCATGGAATAGTTAATAATTAAAAAAAATCGGTGCTCCCACATTTCTTGAGTGTTTTTTATTTTTATTTTAAATGTAACAAAAATTCCAAGTCACAGCTAACCTAACAGTCACTAAAGACAAGACTCAGTTACGCTTGGTATCTGTATTTTAATTTATCAACTGATTATAATTTTTTTCTAAATTTTTAAAATAATTATATAAAAATTAACAATTTTACTAAAAATTAATTGAATAATAATAATATAAAAAATTTCCTCTTAATATGTTTTAACTCAATTCAAATTTAAATCACGAATTTTTTTTTGTCGTTTTTAAATGAACACACATATATAATGTTTCAAAATTTTTGCGTTATATTAATATGGTCTCTAAAAAATGGTTGTCATTTTTCAATCATAAGAAACTAACAGTAAAATTATTCTTATGTATAAATTGTAAAATGTAGAAACAAAATTAATATAATTTTTAGGTCTTATGATCTTATTAACTAGTGTTTCACTAAAATAATACATTATATACCTTTTAAAAAAATTTAATTATTTAGAAAAATAAATATAAAATAATTTCATATTTCCAATATAATATAAATTTTCTACTTTTATATGTTTAAAAGACAATAGCGAAAGTGTGCGTGAAAAATATTCTCATTAGAACCCCCAGTTCCACTCCATCAAATCATAATGGCCAGAATATTCATTGCTCCCAAAAGAAATAAATAAATAAACTATAGACGGGAGCTGTTGTTTTAGGGTTTTTTTTTATACCATGTGTATTTTTTATGGAAAAAATTATTTTCAAATCAAATAAAATTATTATAAATAATAAACTTTATTTTGCAAATATCTAATATAATTATATATTAAAATTCGAGAATTTTGATTAAAATAAAACAAGTCTATACTGATAAACGTGGTCCGTAATTTTTGTTTTAATAATAGTAATTGAGTCGGCAGGAAGAACAGTTGAGATGTAATTACAAATAAGTACAATTTACACTAAAGTGGTTTATGATTTAAATTTGCAATTTTAACCTAAGCTTGGGCTTGAAACGTAAATGGGCATTATTTATTCGTGGTTCTAAAAGTAAAGTAGACAGGTTCAAGAAATGGATAGGATTCGAGTAAATGTGCCTTGTTTAGTACACGCTCTGTCCTTTGGTTCACAACAAAAGCAAAGAACCAATGGCCAAATCAAAAAGCAAATCCAAGCTTATGGCCTAATTAAAAGAAAAACCAACCAACTGGGGTTCAACCAAATCAAAAAACCGATATCGGTTTTCATTATTGTTCTTATGCTGTTTAACATTTAACGTCCAATTGTATTTGAACAAATTCTCGAAAACATAAGCAAAATTAATGTACAAGATCGAATAGAAAAATATTGTTAGATATTTATACATCCAACGATGTTAAAGGATTCAAGTGAAAGAAAAAAAAATAATTACATATCATCCCAACAAACAACTTCAAATAATTATTGAAAATACATAAAATAAGACAAATGATAACATCTTAGATAGTTGATCCTAAATAGTATATATGTGTATGAATCTTATTTTGTAGACCGGTAGGACAAAAAATTTATAAATAGAGAACTTGAGTAGTCACTTTTTTTGTTAAAACATTTGTACTGATCTTTGTAACACTGCACATATCAAATAGAAAAGTGTATTCGAATAAACTCTTGAAAACATATGCAAAATACATATGTCCAAGATCAAATAGAAAAAAATTGTTAAGTGTTGATATACTAAAAAATGTCAAAAGATTCAACTTAAAGATACGCGAAAGAACTATACATTATTTTAACTATCAGTTTCAAGCAATTATCGAAGACACATAAATTGAAACAAATGATAACATTTTAGGTAGTTGATCTTAAGTAATATATATATATATATATATATATATATATATATATATATATATATATATATATATATATATATATATATATATATATATATATATATATATGAAGGGGATGGACATATATACATTGTTAGGGTTCTTGTCTCTTGATTTTTAAAAAAATTAATTTTAAAGAGAATTATTATTTTTGTTAATATTTTTGTTAAAGAGAATTATTATTTATCTCTTTTCTGACAAAATATTTTTATAATTTTTTATTATGATTATAACTAATGACATTTTTTAGAAAAAATATTATATATTTTTCTATAATCTTTATTGTAGAGATAAAAAACAATTCTTTTGCCAATGTTAAATGTCCTCAAAGAAATATTTTAAATTTGTTGCAAAAATAATTGTATTTTTTCTTGTTTGATTTTCTCTTTTAATATTTTTTTATTTCTATAATTAATTATTACAATTTTAATACTTTTATATCTTAAACTTAGAGATAAACTAAAAAATATTTTCTTTTATATTTTCTAATAATCTAAAAGCTAGTTCATCTTCAATATCATAAAGGAAAACATAATGAGTAACACTTTATTTCAATTTAGTAAAAGTATATTTAATTTGTTGTCTACATAAATATAATTTTTAAATATGTTCTTGAATTATTTTAAAATATAAAAATTTTATATAAAATTTAATATTTATTTATTAATAAAAAAATTATTTTTGACCCTTGATGGATTCAAAACCTGGCTTCATCCTTGTATATGCAAAACTGGCTTCATCCTTATATATACGTATATGAACCTTACTTTCAACCGTTAAAGCAAAAAATTTATAAGTAGAGAATTAGAATAGTCATTTTTTGATCAGTTGAAGTATCTATACTAATCTTTATAACATTACACACGCTGATTATCATGGCTATTGGTTGAATAAAATGTATATTCAATTTTTCGCTTTTCATTTATATTTTTGCAATCTCTTTCCCTACCTTTTTCCTTCTTAAACTTGTTTAATTTCTCACATTGTCTTTCTAATTTCATTTACTCTCAATGAAATTTTCATTTCTATAAAAAAAAATTACTAATTTTCTTTTCGAAACTTAAACTGTTTTAATTTTTTGCATTGTTTTTGGAATTTCATTATTGTTTTCATTTCTACCATCTTCCTTTACTCATTTTCTTCTTGAAACTGGAAGTCTTTTTATTTCCTGCATTGTCTTTCAAACTCAGCATTTTATTCTTTCGAATATTTTCCAATTTTTTTTGTAAATCTTGCAAGAATACTAGATAAAAGTTTACACTACAAATATGTGACTTTGATCAAATTGCAACATTCAATTAAAACCACGTCAAATGCTTTGTTTACTCCTTTTCATATTTGTCAAAACTAACAAAGTAAGATTTATCATTTGATTTATTTCGAAAATCAAACTTAACAATATTGAGTAATCATAGTCTTGATCGTAGTTGAATTAATGCTTTAAATTATCTTTATCCTTGAGTTTAAAACTTGTATTACTAGTTCAACCAAAAATAACTCAGTTGATTTTGATTCTAATTCCAAAAAAAAATTGTTAGTTAGAGTCCCTACAGAGAACCATTCATTCAAGAACAAAAAACACTTTGAGTTTTAAAATAAACTTCCACCACCAACAAGTACATCCCATATAATTAAATACAATGACTAAATTGAAAACAACTTCAATTTATTACATTTCTTTTATTTTCAATTTTTTCTTCTAAGATAACTTTCCTTTTTTTTTCATATTTCTATTATTACAATTTCATACTTACAATATTTTCATTTACATCCGACAAAGTTATCATTGTCCCTTTGTATACTTCAATACCTATTTATAGTAGTTTTAAAGTTTATTCAAGTACAAAATAGGTGTTGCTGTCTACAATGTAGATGTGATAGCTTTATAAAAATTAAATGAATATAACCTAAGTAAGAAGTTTATAATAACAAATTATGAAAAAAAAAACAAGGAAAACTACCTTAAAAGAAAGAATTGAATTTCTATTGAATTTAACAAAAAAAAAAAAAATAGTAAAATACATAATCAACCGAGAGTTAATTAAATAGATGAGACGTCATCTATTATAAGATCTATGATCAAGTGAAAATTTTCTATGTCTATTAAGATAATAAAAACAAGTAAGTAAATAAAAATAACATTGAACAACTCATAATCAAATAGAAATAACATACCTTTTGGAGTGAAGAAGAACTAAGAATTTTGTTGTTGGTTTTGTCACTTGATAACACATTGGTAACAAAAGAGAAGATTAAGACAAGAACATTCAAAATAAAGTCAAGAACATAAAATAAGACAAAAAGAAAACAAAGAGGAAAACCATGCTTATATGAGATATCAGAGAGGAAAAGAATGAAAATATAAGTGTATTAATGTCCTCAAAGCATTTTCAATGCTCTCTTGAATGTTGATGTCCTTGAGCTGCCTTAATGGATATTGAGACAAAGAACTGAAGGTTTCAAAATTGATCTAAAAAAAAATATAAGCATGTATACAAAATCTTCCAGAAATTGCAAATGAGCTAACATTTTTATTAGTTTGCTAAAGAGTCAGTCTATAAGTTATTATTATTTATATTGGTTCTTACTTCTTAGTACAACCAATACTTATTAGTTATTTAATTATAAATTTAGAATGTCTATCTCAATATTACAAAAGTATCACTTTCTCATATACTATATTGGTTTTTAAGAACTAATCAAGTATAAATATCATGAGATTATGTGCTTGCTTCTAATACATAAAATGATTTTACATCTCTGAACATTTTGAATTTAAATGTAGACGTAGATTAGGTATATTTTATATTACATCAAAATATCACAAATATTTTATTTACATATTTGAATACCAAATTAATAAAAAAATCATAAGAATCAAAAACGATATTATAAAATTTAGAACACTCACATATGCTCAATCAATTGAGCTAGAATCAAAATAAAGTATTAACATAAAATAAGTCTTATATGCATGAATATATGTGACTTTAATATGCATGGATATCAATTGACTACATGTATACAATTAATACTTTTCAAAATTATAATATGAATGTCCAAACAGTATGGATGCATGAGTATCAACTAACAAAAAATTTACAACACTCTCATGTACTCATTTTATGAGAGATATTCATGTCACAATGTAGTAGTGTAACTTTAATTTTAATATAGTATTTAAACATATTAATACTAAAGTTTATATCATAATAAGAACCATAACAGATGATAAATATCTTTTTTTTTCAAATATTATAAGAGAACATATTCATGTCACTACATTGGTATTAATTGTGAATTTAATTTAGGTATGAAATGAGTCTTATATGCATAGTATTTGATCATATTATCTCTGTGTTGTTTATCAAAATAAGAAATGTACAAAATGATGACTATTATACAAACACATGTTTGCAATATAACATTTATCAACCATCAATTATTCAAATCATGATATAATAGATATGATATTCATCATTTACAATTAGATATAATGAAAATTTTACACAAGTCATATTATCATGTCACATTTCAATTAAATGGGTATAGTATTTATATATTTTCACATCAAATATTAAATAAACAGAGAATTTGTACATAGAAAATAATAAGCTATTAATTAAAATAAGTTATAAAAATATAAAGAGAAAGAAATATTCGTACGAGTTCACTCAAATATATGAACTACCTTAATTTCCATAACATGAGACTTTTTTCACAGAATGTACACGATTATAAGTATTGTTTTTAATGTGTTTTTTAGGCACATATTTTTTTTTATTCTACATGATACAACTAAATTATTCTTTAATCACAAGCCTCTCTAGATTCTAAACCTCTCAACTAACATTCTCTCACCTTGATTCCAGTGCATTTGATAGAAGGAGTTCAATTTTGCAACTTTAAGAGATTCATCTAGTAATAATTTATTTTATATCATGCTAAGTGTGGGAATAAGACGACCTAAGGATAAGGATAAAGTTATTAAAGTTCAAACTTTTTAACAAAAAATTATTTATTATTAATTTTTATAAAGTAAAAAAAATTACATTTATTAATAAATAATTTAATATATATAATTTTTTCATTTGAAATAAAAAATCATTCTCAAAATTTGTTCCATAAATCACTTATCATTAGATTGATGCTAGTGTGAAGTATTTATCAAATTTATTGATAATTAATATTTACTGGAAAATCTGATTAATAATATTTAGTAAAGTAATGTCTTCCAACTATATTTTTTCTATCCACAAAACTCGAATCGAAGACAAGTAATCCAAACTTAATTTTATTTTATAACATTAATATCTTGACAATGTTTTAGCAATAAGATGTAAAGGAAAAAAAAACTTTTTTCATCAGGAAAAAATTCGTCCCGGTCTAATAAAGTTTTTTTTTTAATTAGGATACTACTATATTTAATACTAATATATATTTAATGCCTTTTCCACTTAATTGAAACATAAATAAAATAACACTAATTTCCGTGAATTCTACTGTTTTATTAGTTCACATAATAGCATTTTTTTTCAAAATTATCATCAATATATTTTAATATACATAAAAATAAAAATCACACATGGAAAGTTTTCCGTTACAATAGACATTTCATAAAGGCCCGAATGCAAGAGAGTTGCCCATTGGTTCAATGCAAGGGCAAACTATATGAACCAATGGCAACCAGAGTCCAGAGCTGTGTTTCTGTGTAAGTTACTTTTGGGCTTTACAGGGACACTAAAAGAAGTATGGCCCAACAAGACACCCTATATGGGCCTGTAACCATAGGTTCATCTTTCCTTTTTATTTTTATTTTTCCTACGGAAAGAGAATGATGTGTTATATGGTTACTTGGATCCTGCGCTACATAAACTGATACAAGCAAAACACAACATTTCCAAATAAACAAAATTCAAAAGTTAAAACCACTTTTAAAATCACAAGCATGTGAACGCGATTTTGGTGGTGTTTAATCAACATTCAACGGGCACAGATACAAAGGTAGGGAGGTTAATTAAGGTGTGGAAACCAGAAAATTAATGGAACGAAAACGTAGCTCTTGGTTAGTCTTACATTTTCGTGGCTTCTAAGGCAATTAGCAAAAAGGTGTCAATTTATTAGACAATATTGGGTAAAAAAGTCAAATAAAAGCAAAGGCCTAAAGACCAAGTGCAAAAACAGCTTGGACCCCATAAATAAGAACCTGATGGTGAGTGTTTGAAGTTTGAACCATGATGCTTGAAGACAAACATTACAAAACAAAAATCGCCAAAAGAAGATGGCTGACTCTAGTGTTTGTGTTACCTTCCTAACTTCAAATTTTCCTAAAAGTGGTCTGATTGGGACACACATGACTGCTTATATGGTGCAATGTTGACAAATATGTTTTACCAATCTAAACAACATAATATGTAATGCATTTTTACCCGATAACTGTAACTCAGTTTACAAATACATGTTGAATTTATAGAAAAAATCTGAATTTTTAAAAAGAGGTAAACAAATTTTAAATACAATTAAATCCTAGATAAAAAATTAGTATCATATCGACCTAAAACACCAAAAATTGTGAAATACGTATTAAGAGTAATAATTAATAATTCAGCAACACCAGAGAAGACAAAATTGTATATGTAAAAAGAAATAATTCTATAAAATATAAAGAAAATAAAATTATATAATCCTTACTATGGAGCTTGTTTCATGAACAACATGTGTACCAATATATGTATAAATAAAATGCTATCTAAAAGATAGACTAATATTATCAAAGTGATAAAAAATAAACTAAGATATATATAATCGTAATAATAATATCTTAAAATTTCACGAAGAGCTAAATGAGTTAGGATGGTTTAATCAGTTATGTCATATGTTAATTTAGGATGGTTTAATCAAAATGGAGTTGGTAAAGACTAGTACTATTTCAAAGTCAAAGACAATTTGACAAAATAGTAGAGAAAGGGGTGTTTGACAGTCATTGCAGCAAGCGACGTAGAAACATCATTTGGTTGGTAATTTTTTATTCTTTCAAACGTATCCTTGTCTCCTTGGGCAATAAATTGTTTCCACGAGGCATCAATGTGCTTTATATCTAACTCTGATGAATTTTTGAATTACATTGCACAAATCAGCTATGGAGGGCCATCTTTTATTCTATTATATTTATGAAATTATGAATACTTGTACCACCATTCAACAGCAATTATGGTCACGGTTGGATTTTGTAAGATAGAAGAAATCTAATAAATGAAAACTATAATCATAATAAAATGTGACTTCGGCATCAAATAATACTACCTTATAATGACTAAATACTAATGGGTGGAATTCCAAGAGTAATACATTTTTCTCACACAGTAAAGTAAATTCTTTTTCGTCGACTAAACAAATGAAGAAAAAACCGTTGATATTGCGATCATCATTAAAGAAACATGCTTTCAGATTAAATTTGAATGATTGTATATGTTTGAAATTATGAATGGTTGTGAGATAAAATCACTTTGTGCATTACAACTGGTTTGATAATGATATTTTCATTTTCATAAGAAATCAGGTATGTAATTATTAATTTAAAAAATATAGATTTATATAAGAATGTGTCATGTGTGTTTATTTATTAAAAAAGTATGAGGATTCATTTTCTAACTTTAAAACGAATAAAGTGTTGATCTAACTCTTGAATCTAATTTATTAGGAGAGATCTCACATTTGATGCTTAATCATATCATATGTTAAAAGATTAACTTTTAATTTTTTGAGTGGAAATATCTTCATAAAAAATAAAAGTGAAAAGGAAATTTAATTTTTTTTACTAACACGAGTATTATTATTTTTTATTAATAATCATATACGCAAGTGCTTAACGTTTCAACCACTCCAAGGTAAAAATTCGTGCCGACTAGTTTAAGGTGATTTTTTTAATATAATTTTTTTTTTTTAAAAAAAAAAAAACTAATTACTAATTTTAGAGTGTTCTCCATCACGTGGCAAACTATTCATTACTTCATTTTTTTTTATACATATATATTGCCTATTTTAAAGGCGAAACATACCAACATTAAAAAAAAAAAAAAACTTGTATTAAAAGTCAAATAAGTTTCATCTCTCTTGTAGGTATATAGCACATTTCAATAGTTTCACTCCAGCTTTATGCAAAAGCTGTAGAACTGCCAATTACATATGGTGAATTAGTAATTACATAAGCAAAACACACTAGATTTTTTGTCACGTGTCAAGATCCCGACAAAAAGCGTGTGTTTCTCCTCAGTAGTAACCATTTCATCGATATCGACCAAAAATGTAAGGATGTTCCACAATCAAACCTTAACATCAAGGAAGCTACTTTATTATATATTGTATACAACGTGTTTGGATATTCACAATCACATTAAATTATTAGTTAAACTAATATTTTTAGATAAATCTTGACCTATTTGATTCCATATAAAATTAGTAATTTGAGTTTATCTAATGAACTAATCCAAATAATATATAATTACTATGTATGTAAATATAAAGACATTGCATACAACGTGTTTGGGTATTCATAATCACGTTAAAGTATTAGTTAAACTAATATTTTTAGATAAATCTTTACCTATTTTATTCTATATAAAATTAGAAATTTGAGTTTGTCCTGGTGAATTAATCCGAGTAATATATATATATATATATTTAAGACATTGTATACAATGTGTTTGGTATTCATAATCACATTAAAGTATTAGTTTAACTAATATTTTTAGATAAATTTTTTACTTATTTGATTCTATATAAAATTAGTAATTTGAGTTTATCATGATGAACAATCCGAATAATACATAATTAGAATTGTACTGCACTCTTTATATAAAAGTAAAAAAAGAAAAAGACATATTTGACCTAATTAGATTGGTCTATAGAGTTTGATTAAACTCTTATCAATGACTCCTCAAAATATTTTTATTTAGCTTGGTCTAAATAATTATTTTAATTTTATTTATTTTTTAAATTTATATATATTTCTTACAATTTTATATATTAAACATGTTTAAATTTACTTATTTATTTATTTTTAATTATAATTAATTTAGGTTGATATAGGATTAGATTGGATCATTAAATTTGTAACTAGAAGAAAATAAGACTTAGTATGGACCAACCCTATTTTACTATGTAACCCGATGAGCTCAAGTTGGATTGGGTCAAACAATTTGATTTTTTAGTTCTAGTTCTATATTGATGAATTAATTATCGGTCTATAATTAATTTTGAATTGAAATAATTTTAAATGTGTACTGATAAAATTAATTATAGATTAATGTGATTACGTATAATTGATAATAGTTAAAATTGATTTTAAAATAATGTGATTTTTGTTTAGATAACAAATATTATAAAAATCGTTTTCTTTAGGAAATTATTGTTTGGATAATTTGAATCAAAATTGATTTTAAATGTGTAATTATCAAAAATAGATCTTAATATTCGTGTATACTTTGTTTTTAAACTAAATTATAACTTTAGTAATTTGTTTTATGCTAAAAATTAATTTTGGTAATTTATTTTTTTTAAAATCATTTTGATAATTTAATTCTTAAATTTAAGTTAATGTTGTCATTTCAAAAATTAGTCATTCTCAATTTTAGAATATGATTTTAAATTATTTTTTAATTTATTCAAGATAAAAAATTTGTTTCATTCAATTTATTTATATGAAAATTGTGAAACTCAGTTAAAGTACGAATAAAGAAGAGCTATATGGTTAAAATTACATAAAAAGTGAGTCTCATGAATATATGGAAAAGAGTCGTGTGAAAGGTTTGTTGGAGCAATTTTAATATGCATCCAAAAGATTCATATGTTTTGATGATAATAAATATTATGATTAAAGAGTGATAACTAATGTGTTTTGATAGTACAAAGTTGCTTCAGAAGTATAATAAGTTATTACTACAAAAGAGAAAATGTGTCCAAAGATAAGACTCGTTTTTTTTACTAGTCAATGTTGTTTAAACGACATTGTTATTCAATAGAAAGATTTCGTTCAAAACACGTATAAAAGACATTTTGTTTTTAAACCTGAAACTTTATCTGATATCTTATACCATCAAACCTTTTGCTTCTCTAAAGAATGTCTTTAAAATATCTACTTCTCTTTATATGTTTTGATACTACTGTGCTCTATTTTTTTAGAGAAGAAAGATCTTTTTATCAAACTCCGAAAAAACAAGTCAACTTTGATAAATATTTGCTATAATCAAAGCTTTTACAGAGAAATGAACAAACAAAATGTAGTTTTGCGTACTAGTTAAAAGAAACATGTTTAAGGAATGAGTAAAACAAAATTTCTAATGTACCTTTTCTTTGTCCTTAGAAGAAGACAAAGTTCTATTGCAACTATGCAAAAAGACTATCTTTAACATTTAATACAAAAGTACTTTTCTATCTTTATGCATAATAACGATTATCTTCCCTATGCTTATATATCTTCCTTGAAGAAGAAGGATACATATACAACTATAACGAGAATACAATCTTACAAGAATCAAAGCTAGCCAACACCTTTGCATGATGTTTTGAAAAAAAAAATCTCTTGTGAAAGTTTTTAAATGAAACAACTTTATTTTTCTATTGTATTTACTTTGTTAACAGAGTTAAGCTCTATTTTGAACTATTATATATTCATCTAGTGAGTTATATCTATGTACAAAAAAAATTGTTTTTGAGATAGCTTAAAAAGTCTAAGTATAAAAAAATACTTGAGCTGCTTAATGCTGCACCACTTGAAGAAATTTTGAGAATACTTGGTTGTAAATTTTTGTTTGACATAGTGGAAAATCATTTGTTGAGAGATTGAATGAGAGAGTGAATCAAGATAAATCTATGCATTACTTTTCTTTTCCTTGGTTTATGCATCATTTGGAAGATCCCATTTTAGATAGTGTACGAACTTTTATTTGCCTTGTTTTTTTTTTTAAGTGTTTAAAAATCACATACACAATTCAACCATTAATTTTTTTGTGTGTTTCTTATTTCTTTCAATATTTTTCAATTTTTTGGTTGTTCCTAAGACTCATTTTCTCAAGATTTTACCTTGTTTATGATCCATTTTGTTTGAACATTAGTTAGTTGCTATAGTTTTCATATAAGTGAATATAGTAGAAGTTTTATGTCTTGAATAAGTAAAAATTTAATTCAAAATTGTGTTCTAAAATCGAAAACAATTATTTTTTTGTTGGAAGACAACATTTACTCAAATTTCAAAGTTAAGGAATTAAAATGGATTATTTGAAAAACAAAGGATCAAAATAAATTTTTATCTTAAGATAAAATATCAAAGTTATAATTTAGTCTTGTATTTTATTATAAATATTTATTTTAATATATATTAATTTAATAATTAACACGAAGTAAACTATAATTAGTGGTGTTGATGAGAATAGTGATGATGTTGCAATGGTATTAGTGGTAGTGATGGTAATATAAGTGGAGTAGTAGTGGTGTCAATGAGGTGGTGGTAGAGTAATAAGAATGTGGATAAATTGATGATAATAATGGTAATAACAATACCAAAAATGATTATTATTAAATGTAATATGAATGTATTTTTTAAATTAAAAACCAAATTCATAATTTTTTTTATTTTAAAAATAAATATAAATTATTTTGAAATTAAGTTAAAAATCATTTCTATTCCATTTTAGGCAAACATATTTTGATTTAAAAATTACATTTGAAAGTAAAAAACAAAAAATTCGCAACCATTCAAAAATTTCATATTTCTTCAATAAAAAACAACCTTTTAATCAAGCGATATTAGTAACCGATAATGTAATAATTAGTCAAGCGTAAATAAAATGAAGCAAAAATAATCTATTTTGCTTTTAACTCTAAATTTTTTCTACTCAAAATAAATATTTTAAGATTTTGACTGAAATGAACATGGTTTAGCGTGATTTCACGGAAAAACCAAACCAAACGTATACATATTTTTAAGAGAATTTTATAAAAATAGTTTAATAATATGTTTTTAGTTTATTTTAATAGATTTTTCAAAATTATTTATCAAAAAATTATATAAAAATAATTTAACTATACTTTTTTTTAATCATAAAACAATTTATACATAAATGTTTACATACTAAATATTTATTTAATAAAATTTTAATTAAATTATTTACCCAAACATATTTTAAATCATATATTCTGTAAGTTTATGTACCCAATTTTATTTTATCTTTCCGTAAGTTTGTATGTATACGAGGCAAAACTTGCTAACTTTTGATACATATCTTCTTGTTGCACTGAAAAAATTAGGGTATTCCGCCATTTATAACAAGCAAAATACACAAAAAATTATCTCTTCTGTTCTATATTTATTAATAATTAAGGTTAATAAATACATATTAAAATAATTAATCGATATATTTTCAGACTAAAATATTTAATTTTTTTAACTAAAAATCATAAATTACATTATTCTTCTCTCCATACGTGATACAGTATTTGATGAAATAACTTGTTTTTAAACAACACAAATACCCCTCTTTTCCCTCTTTTATAAATATTCTAACTATATTAATTTTATAAAAAACAAATGTTAATAATACAACATCAATAATTTATATCTTAAATAAGAACATAGTTGAAAGCAAATATTAATTAACTCTTAATTTTCTAAAACATGAATAATTTTGAAACGGCTGAAAAGTTAATACATCGATATATATAAAATAATAGTCTATTCGATGGTAAAAAATCACATAAATGAATAAATTTTTAAAAAAATTACCTTAAACTAGACAAAAGGCCAAATTTGTTACCAGAAAGGCCACCTAGATCACATTGGATATTGGTTTGACCGTTCCAATGAACTCCAGCGTATCCTAAACTGAGGACCATCCGACCATATTAGAAATTTTATATTTATATTAATTATATTTATTACAGTATTTATTATATAGTATTTTTAAAATTACAATGAAATTGACAAACATTAAATAACAGTACTAAAAAACAAGAATACAGCGTCATACCATAAATAAAGCTTCTCTGCTGCACACACATGGCATATACAATAACTCTCTCTTCTCTCTTTCTCTGTCTTTGACGTTAGAAGCTTTAAATGCTTCACTTTACTCTCTCTGACACTACCCAGAAGGCATAGAAGACTTGGATTAGAACCACACTAACTACACTATTATTTATGCTTTTCTCTCTCCCACACTTTCCACTCTTCACTCTTCACTCACTCTTCCATTAATGGCTTCTCTTACCTCGAGGCCTTCTTTATAGCCCTGCCTGCGTCCCTTTCGCCGCTTTCCCTGGGAATGAGAATCAAAATCAAATAGTATTATCAAATTTTCCTTCTTTTCAAATTCCATTATACACCCTCAGAAAAAAAAATTGATTTTTTTTTTTATATCCCTTCCACCCTTTGTTTTCTTTTATCTGCTCATGGATTTTCATTAGTGGGAACACTTTCCTATTGTGTGAGTGTTCTTGATGAGTGCAGTGGTTTTGAAATTCTGAAATTCTGAACAGGAAAAAAAAGGCCAAAAGGGAATTTCCTGAAGTTGCTTTAATTTGTTTTTCTCTTTTTCATCCTCACATGGCTTTTGTCTAATCCTTTTTTATTTATTTATTTTCTTTCCCCCCTTTTGTTTCTTTCTACTCCTTCCTTTTTGTTTATATCCACTGTGATTTGGATACTTGCAACTTCTGTTTCCATTTCGTGTCCTTTTGTAGAGCCACTGTGCCTCGTGCTGAGAAGAAACTTCCCCTTCTGTTTGTGTGGTTTGGTTTGGTGGTGCATATGTTGTGCTTTGTTAGGACCTACCAACCTTCTCTACCCTATATGCAACCAAATGATAATAGTGTTGTTCTTGTTAAGGGATAGAATTTTTTTGAAATTTGAGCATTTCTCTTGGTAACATCAATCTATAAATACGATGCAATTCAGCATGTGTTTGTTGTTGTTTCTGATTCTTGTTGCACCGGTTGTGTTGGTGTTCTCTGCGGACCCTGGTTTCAATGATGATGTGTTGGGGTTGATTGTGTTCAAGGCTGGTTTGGATGACCCCAAAAGGAAACTCTCTTCTTGGAATGAGGATGATAACAGTCCTTGCAACTGGGAAGGTGTGAAGTGTGATCCTTCATCCAATAGGGTCACTGCTCTTGTCCTTGATGGGTTCTCTCTTTCTGGGCATGTTGATAGGGGCTTATTGAGGTTGCAGTTTCTTCAAATTCTCTCACTTTCAAGGAACAATTTCACAGGGCCTATAAACCCTGATCTTCCTCATCTTGGGAGTTTGCAGGTTGTGGACTTGAGTGACAACAACCTCTCTGGGGAGATCCCAGAAGGGTTTTTCCAACAATGTGGCTCTCTCAGGACAGTTTCATTTGCCAAGAACAACCTCACAGGTAAGATTCCTGAGTCCTTGAGCTCATGCTCCAACTTGGCAACTGTTAACTTCTCATCTAACCACCTCCATGGGGAATTGCCTAATGGAGTGTGGTTCTTGAGGGGGCTACAGTCACTTGATCTGTCAGATAACTTGCTGGAGGGGGAGATTCCTGAAGGGATTCAGAATCTGTATGATATGAGGGAGTTGAGTCTTCAGAGGAACAGGTTTAGTGGCAAGATTCCTGGGGACATTGGAGGGTGCATACTTATGAAATCACTTGACTTGAGTGGTAATTTTCTCTCTGGGGAGATTCCTCAGTCAATGCAAAGACTCACTTCATGCACATCACTTAGTTTGCAGGGAAATTCATTCACAGGAGGGGTTCCTGACTGGATTGGGGAATTGAAGAATCTAGAGCTGTTGGATCTTTCAGCCAATGGATTCTCTGGTTGGATTCCTAAGTCATTGGGAAATCTTGACTCTTTGCACAGATTGAATTTGTCCAGGAATCAGTTGACAGGAAACTTGCCTGACTCTATGGTGAATTGCACTAAGCTTTTGGCTCTTGACATCAGCCACAATCACTTGGCAGGCCATGTTCCTTCATGGCTTTTCAGGATGGGTGTGCAAAGTATCTCTCTTTCTGGGAATGGTTTCAGCAAGGGAAATGATCCTGCACTTAAGTCCACACCTGCATCTTATCATGGTCTTGAGGTTTTGGATTTGTCATCCAATGCATTTTCTGGTGAGCTTCCATCTGGCATTGGGGGACTTAGTAGCCTGCAAGTGTTGAATGTTTCCACCAACAATATCTCTGGTTCTATTCCTGTGGGTATAGGAGCACTTAAGTCTTTGTACATTGTTGACCTAAGTGACAACAAGCTTAATGGAAGCATTCCCTCTGAAATAGAAGGGGCAATTTCACTCAGTGAACTAAGGCTGCAAAAGAACTTCCTAGGTGGGAGAATTCCTGCACAAATTGATAAGTGTTCATCTCTAACATTTTTGTAAGCTCTCTAATATCCAAGTTGCTCAATTCTCATGCTTTGTTCTTTATTACTTTATCTGATTTGTGTGTGTACTTGTGTTAAATATTTGTGAAAATTGATTTTAATTATTTTTTTGTGCATTTCAATTGAATTGTACAGGATTCTTTCTCACAACAAGCTTACTGGTTCAATCCCTGCATCCATTGCAAACATCACCAATCTTCAGTATGTAGATTTGTCATGGAATGATCTCTCTGGTAGTTTACCCAAGGAGTTGACAAATCTTTCCCATCTTTTCTCATTTAATGTATCATACAACCACCTTGAAGGTGAACTACCTGTGGGAGGCTTCTTCAACAGCATATCCTCCTCATCCGTCTCCGGTAACCCTTTGCTGTGTGGTTCTGTAGTCAACCACTCCTGTCCATCTGTTCACCCTAAACCTATTGTCTTAAACCCCAATTCCTCCGGCTCCAACTCCAGCATTTCCTCGCAGAACCATCGCCATAAGATCATACTAAGTATCTCTGCTCTTATTGCTATTGGAGCGGCTGCTTTTATAGCCATTGGTGTGGTGGCTGTTACTGTCCTAAACATCCACGTGCGTTCCTCAATGGCGCGCACGCCTGCTCCATTTGCATTTTCTGGCGGCGAGGACTATAGCTGTTCGCCGGCAAATGATCCAAACTATGGCAAGCTTGTCATGTTTTCTGGTGATGCAGACTTTGCCGATGGAGCACATAATCTTCTCAATAAAGAAAGTGAAATAGGCCGTGGCGGATTTGGAGTTGTTTATCGCACTTTCCTTCGTGATGGGCATGCTGTTGCAATCAAGAAGCTCACAGTCTCCAGTTTGATCAAATCTCAAGAAGACTTCGAGAGAGAAGTAAAGAAGCTGGGGAAGATCAGGCACCCGAATCTGGTGGCACTTGAAGGTTATTATTGGACTTCATCCTTGCAGCTCCTTATTCACGAGTACTTGTCCAGAGGGAGTTTACATAAACTTCTACACGATGATAACAGCAAAAACGTCTTCTCGTGGCCACAAAGGTTCAAGATTATCCTTGGCATGGCAAAAGGGTTGGCCCATTTGCACCAAATGAACACGATCCACTACAATCTCAAATCAACCAATGTGCTCATTGATTGTTCTGGTGAGCCAAGGGTAGGAGATTTTGGGTTGGTGAAACTGTTGCCTATGCTAGACCATTGTGTTTTGAGCAGCAAAATTCAAAGCGCACTCGGATACATGGCACCAGAGTTTGCTTGCCGGACGGTTAAGATAACTGAGAAATGTGACACATATGGTTTTGGAATCCTGGTGCTGGAGGTGGTGACAGGAAAAAGACCTGTGGAGTACATGGAGGATGATGTGGTGGTTCTTTGTGACATGGTAAGAGGTGCATTGGAAGAAGGGAAGGTGGAACAATGTGTTGATGGGAGACTCCTTGGTAACTTTGCTGCAGAGGAAGCAATTCCTGTGATAAAATTGGGGTTGATTTGTGCATCACAAGTGCCATCAAACCGTCCAGATATGGCTGAGGTAGTCAACATATTAGAGTTAATCCAATGCCCTTCAGAAGGACAGGAAGAATTAGAATGAGTTTTGAGAAACAAACAAACAGCACATATTGCTGCAGTACCTGGTGATTGGTGAAGTACAATCCGGTTTAAAAGTTCTCTATACATCATGCAAACAATATTATTCAGTCAATTTCTTCCCAACTTTTGTTTGTATTAAGTTGTTCAAAATTGAAATTTTCTTCCTTTTTTGGTCTCTTAATTTTTGTTATCTCTTGTTGTACTACTGGATTTTTCTTCACCAGTTAGACGGCTTGTACAAGGATATATCATATATCATATAAATATATATCTCTTAACCAACCATACAATTCCCTCCTAGAATGAATTGCATTTTCTGAATTTTGAGTTATTGCAATTTTATGGTTTCCTCACGCCGGGACAAGTTGTGCGTTATTCATCTTGGTACGCGGTGTTAAGTACCCCACCTAGTATGGTACACTGCTAAAGGACATTAACTTTTATGACTGTGAAAGGATGCTTCATTCAAATACACGGTCCTCAGTTCAGAGGGCAAACTCTGTTGCACTTTAGGTGTAATGTTTTTAGAGAGACTTCACTGTGGAAGACGTGATAGACAAATGGAGATAACCTAATGAATCATTGAAAAGGTTAAAGTATTTTCTTTTTGAAGTCTCTAAGATAATAAAATTGTATGAGAAATCTTTCAAAGGCACTAAAGGTATTGTTAAATAGTCTTATTGCAAGAATTTTTAAATTGATTCTTAAATGTAGATAAAATATATTAATTTAGTATTATATGGATGAATATTCAATATTAAGATGTTATTTGTATAATTTTATTGTTTTAAAGATTATTTAAAAAAAGTAATACTTTAGAGACTAAATTTATAATTTATTAGGAGATAAATCAGATGTCTATTTGAGAGAAACTAAATTATGAAATATTTTATTAGAAATAAATCACATCTCTAATAATATTAATTAATATAATTAAGGTAACAAAGAATATTTTAATTTAAAATAATTAAATTATTTCTAGTTGATTAATTCAATTAATTAATGTATTGATTATTTTATATAAATAAGATAATTATAATATTTTTATAATTTATTTTTTTAATATATTGTATACAATAATTTTATTTCTTTTAATATTATTCATAACTTTTAATTTTCACTAATTTACTTTTAATATTATAATTTAAAAAATATAATTTAATTTTAATATATTACTTTCGATGTTATTTTTATATTTCAATTTATTAATTTTAACTTATTGTAATATAATTTATTTTTTAAAATATAATAAATTAAAATATAAAATAACATAAAAATAATATATTAAAAGTAATTATGAATTTCTAGATAAATTATAATTTTAAAAAATAAAATGTTAAAATAAATTAGTTAATTGAAAAATAAGAATAATATTAAAAATAATAAAATTATTGTTCATAATATATTAAAAAATAAAGTATAGAATTAAATTATATGTAATTATCTTATTTATATAAAATAATAAATACATTAAATTCTACTAAAACATAAATAAATATATCTAAAAATAATCTAACTATCTTAATTTAAAATATTTTTTTGTTACCTTAATTATCTTTATTAATATTATTTTTTTATATATATATTAGCATTAAACTATTTAGAGTTAATAATAAAGATTAAAAACCACAATAAAAAATGTTAAAAATTTAAAAATAACAAAAAAATTTATAAGAACTAAAAATAGATATAGTAATATTTGGATTAAACTAAAATGTATATAAATCAAAATTAAATTATTGGTAAATTATAATTTTATATTACCCTATGATATATATTAATAGACAATTCCGTTGGTATAAAAAATGATATTTATTATCAATACATTAATTGTTAGTATAATGTATTATAATATTTATATTAATAATTTTTGTTAGGTAAAAATTATAATAAATAAAGTATTAATACATAATACCCTCTTATTATCAAATAAAATTCCATACTAATCCATTGAATATCTTGACTTTTTTACTATTAGATGCAAATGAGATTTTACCAAATAATAAAAAATATATTTTAGAAAAATGTCAAAATTTTCTTACTAACACATATCTTTTGGTCCACAAACGTTGCACAACTTGCTTTTTTGCTTTTACTCTTTCCGTATGAAACCCAACTTGAGATTTAGAATAAACTAAAAGAAAAGGGGAACATAGCTAAGCCCTCACAAAGAATAATTAGCAGAAAAAATGAGCCGCAACCACATACAATGCTAATGCACCGAAGAAAAAAGTAAAGGGAAAAAGCACTAACTTGCTTTATTGACACTTTTAAACTCAAGACTAACATTTTTCTTTCTCTTTAGCAAAACGTTTTCGAACAAGGGAAGTGAAGAACTCTAGCACTCAAAGATAGTAATTGTTTACTTACCCTATTGGCATCTATCCCAGTTCGTGCTAGTAAAAATAATAATTAAAGCTTGGACGTGAAGTAAAAATATTGCCATTGCTTAAACAAATAGTTGTAGGAGTGCAACACAACCATACCAAATAGGCTTCTTCGATAGACATCATCAGAGCACATCACAAGGTGTCCTTAAAAGCATCACCAACTAACAAGCTTTTTCAAATGGCAACATTTGTTGCAGTGCATGCCAATCATGCCATGTTCCAACACCGTCAACTCTTTCTATTGTGGTCTAATTGAAAGAAGATGAACAAAATAAAATAAATAAAAATGCACACTTTAATCATCAGAAACAATGTTTGATGTAGCTTATTGATTTACGTTCACGCTACCATGTACTAAGATGATTATGTCTACATGTAAAATAGTAAATAAAAGGAATGTATCGATGACTCTCGTATCATTATCATTACAATCGAATAATTAATAATTTTGAATTTAAATTTAGATATATAATTATATTAAATATTTGAAAATATTTATCGTTCATACTTAATTTAAACAGAATTATTTCTCATAAAAAATAATTATGTTAAAAGAAGAAAAAAAAACTAAATAGTTGGATACCTACCATTAACCTACTTATTGGTATAGGAAAAACGGTGCAATGTTTTTTTATTTTAAGGAAAAGTTGTTAACCAATTCAGTTGGCAGTTGGTGATATTTTTTATTTAGATAATTGTTGTCTAACATAATTTATGTATAAAAGTAGATGTTCTAATGTGTCTAAAGTTTAAATTATTTATTTATTTATTTATTTTGAGTCATTATATTATAAATACAAATAATTAACTGATTTTTATTGGTGATTAAATTTTTCTGAAAATATGATTAATTATTTTTAGTGATATGGATCTCCTCTCAATCACTTTTTTTTTTTTTTTGTATCCATAAAGTTCAAATGTAAAATTTTGTTTCAGAAATTCAATTACAATGTCATTCTAATCAACATTGAAGTGGAAATTACTTAATGCTACAAAAACTGTTTTTTGTGTATTATTAATAAGTTCTTAGGAAAGGAAAGTAACATTAAATGGCATAAGGAACAAATGATTAACATGAAGTTTGATGAAGAAGTTTGAATAGCTAGGTAATCAAAGGGACCAATAAAATATATTTTGATGCCATGTTCCCATCCATGCACTGCCACCTTTTTGGTTTACTTTGTGGAGACACAATGACACACAATCCATGGACTCAATGAGCACGTACAGGGCAAGATGATGGGTAAGTGGAACTTGTGCATCAAATTTTAAACAAATCCATCCTTGGCCTTGAAGAAGAGGAGATTACTGTATGGAACCATAATAATTAGTGAGTGTCTATGACTTTTCCTGCGCACGCGTATATGAGAGGAAAAAGAGTCCAAGAGTGTGATATGTGTCATATATCATATATGCGTAAGCTTTCAAATTATTTATGATGCCCTCTAATATTTAATGGTTCAGCAAAGATCTCAAGATTAGACCATAGACTTTCTTTCATCACAAATTATTTTTTAAAGAAAACGTATTCCCTTTTCTAAATATCTTTTTTCAATTCGTGTTTGTTAGTATATGCGATGAGAAGTTTGATTCCCTCTAAGTTAGAAGCATGTAAGAGAGGAATCCAAATGAACAAAATTTAACATACATAATTGTATTGACTAGTAATTTTTTCTTGGATTTCATGAAATTTAATATAGAGTTTAAAATATAAGTTAAAGGAAAAATGTGCATTTAACAATTATGGAATCACTTGTTTTAAAAGGGAATAGTCTAAAACATAATACAAAATGTTTTCATTGTCAAGAACGAAGATTTTATTTTCATTATATAAGAATCAATTAAAAAAATAAAATTTCTGAAATTAATGAGTAAATTATGAAAATAAATTACATGAATCATCAATTCATTTTACATGAAGTGTTATAATTTAACTTTTTTAAACTTCAAAGTTACAAATATAGGAAGTTTTTAGCATTAACATTTTAATAAGTTAAGATTAACTAAATTTAAGGAATATCATTAGAAAAAATTAAAAAGAAAAGAAAAGAAAATATAAGATGTTTGAGGTGGAAGAAATCACATGGTACGAGAGTATAAATTGACAAGGACTCTTGCTCTTAAAAGTGAACACCAAAATCGAGTTGAACCAGTGGTAACCAAGCTCATCCGTATGGTACAAAGCGTGTCTAAGTGTACTCAGGAGTGAGAAGTTCTTGATTTGAATCCTTACAAAAAAAAAAAACAAAAAAAAAACAAAAGCAATTTTTGGAGAAGAGTGAAGTGGCACAAAGCTTGAAGTTCTTGATTTGAATCCTTACAAAAAAAAAAACAAAAGCACTTTTTGGAGAAGAGTGAAGTGGCACAAAGCTTTCGTGGTATTATCTCCACAGGAAAAATCTTGTGGACAAGATTTATATTAGAATTATTTAGTATAGTACAAACTATCAATTTTACGTAAAAAATTTATATATGATTTTTTTAAAAAAATAACTAAAGAGACTTTGACCCACCCACTTAAATTCGTCATTATCTTAAATAATTACTCAAATTCAAATATTGAATGAAAAAAATATTGAAAGAGTTGTACCCCTCTATATCAGTCTAACCAATTTGACTCAAATTAGTAAAGGCATAAATTTTTTAATACAAGAATTTAAGACCAAAATACTATATTTCTTACTAGGGATAAAGCAGTCGACTTCCTTAAATTTTATCCTTCTTGCAAATTGATACTTGAACTCTAAGGATCAAGGTATTAAACTTTAATTTTATCCTAATTAATTATTAAAATTTACATTTTTTTATATAGTTTCTTCACCTTTAACTTAGTATTATATAAGTGATTTTAATTATTTATTTATCTTAAATTTCACCAATTCATTTTATTTAAAAGATGGTGGGATAATCTTTGTACAGAGAGCAACAATATTAAATAATATTAAAAGTGAAATCAACCTAGAAGATGGTGTAGCAACGCTTATATATACCATTATTCAAAATTTTATAGGAGATCCTAATATATTTAAAAAAAGAGTGGGAGATCAATTAAATAATTTTTATTGTCCAATAATGTCTGATTATAGATGGTATAAAGATGTATTTTTATCAAAGGTAACATAAAGAGAAGATGGCTATGCCAATTATTGGAAAGAAAAATTTATCTCTGGATTACCTAAATTATTTTCAAAAAAGGTAAAAACAAATCTAGAAAGATACTACGATCACCTTATTAGATATGAAACCTTAACTTATGGACAATTACACAATATAATAGTTCAAACAGGAATACAAGTATGTACTGATTTTAAATTACAGAATAAAATGAGAAAAGAAAGTATCTCTAATAAAAGAGAATTAGGAACATTCTGTCAACAATATGGTGTAAAACCTATTAGAGCCCTTGATACTGGACATAAGAAAAAGATTAGACAAGAGAAATCTTATAATAAAAAACATAAGATATATAGAAAAACTTTTCATAATGAGAAAATAATCAACAATAAAAATCAAAATCATCAAGTCCCTGCCAAACAAAAATATAAGAAAAAATAAAAATATAAAACCACAAAGAAAGAAATTAAATGTTATAAGTGTGGAAAGATAGGTCATTATGCAAATAAATGTTGAATTATACAAAAAATTAATCAATTAGAGGATGAATCATTAAAAGAGAATTTGTTAAATATTCTTAAAGAATCAGATATAGAAGAAATCTCTGGTGAGGAAGAATATGAAGAAGATCTAGAATTAGAGCAAATAGAAACTTATAGTTCAATATCTTCAGAATCAGAAGAAGATAATGAATATTGCTTAGAAGTATGATTATGTAGTTGTAATGACTACAAAATAGTAAATATGTTAACTAAAAATCAAACTTCTTCATTAATAAAAATAATAGAAAAATTAGAAGAATCTTCATTAAAAGATGAGTTTATAGAGCAGCTTAATGATATAATTACAAAAAGATGAAAATCTAGAAAAGAGCTTAGTCATATTAGTATGAAAGAAATAATGAATAGGTTTAATGATACTAATCAAATAATAACTATAAAAGATTTACAAGAAGAAACTAGAACTCTAAAACAAGAAGTAAGAGAATTAAAAGAAAATGATATATCTTTAGAATATAGATTACTACCGTTAGAAGGAAGATAATTAATAAATAGAAAAAAGGGAAAAGAAAAATTAAATGAAGAAGAGGAAGAAAAAATAGAAAATCATTTTATTAATATATTAAGTTTGATAACTACACATAAATGGAATACTGAAATAACGTTAATTATAGGAAATGAAAAGTTGAATATGATAGAATCAATAGATTCAGGAGTAGATATAAATTGTATACAAGAAGGATTAATTCTTACAAAATATTATAAAAAAACATTAGAGGAAGTAACTAGTGCTAATGGATGAAGAATGCATATTCAGTATAAATTAACTAAAGCAACAATTTGTAAAAATCAAATTTGCTTTAATACATTATTCGTATTAGTAAAAAATATTAATACGCCAATGATATTAAGGACGCCCTTTTTAACGTTATTATACCCTTTTCAGGTAACTGGAAAATGTTTAATAGCTGAAAAATTAGGAAAAGAAATATGTTTTGAATTTGTAAAACCAACCAAGACAAGAGAGTTAAATTTTTTAAGAGAATCACTGATAAAAATAGATAGAAAGAAAAGACAAATTAATTTATTAAATAAAAAATAAAATTTAAAAGGATAGAAGAACAATTAAAATCAAGTAAAATTCATGAAATTATTAAAAAAATTGAAAATAGAATCATAAAAGAAATATGTGAAACAAATCCAACTGCTTTTTGGAATAGGAAGAAATATGAAGTTTCATTACCTTACGTAGAAGATTTTGATGAAAATAAAATCCCTACTAAGGCTAGACCCATACAGATGAATAAAGAATATTTGGACTATTGTAAAAAAGAAATACAAGAATACTTAGAGAAAAAATTAATAAGACCCTCAAAATCCCTCTGGAGCTATACATGATTTTATGTGATGAAAGCCTCTGAAGTAGAAAGAGAAGCTCTAAGATTAGTTATTAATTATAAACCTCTCAATAAAGTTTTAAAATGGATTAGGTACTCGCTACCTAACAAAAATGATTTAATAAAAAAGAATTCAAAATGCAACATTATTATCAAAATTTGATTTAAAATCAGGATATTACCAAACAGGAGTAAAAGAAGAAGATAGATATAAAACGGTCTTTGTAATACCCTTTGGACATTACGAATGGAATGAAATGTAATGCCACAAGGTTTAAAAAATGCTCCTAGTGAATTCCAAAATATAATGAATGATATATTTAATAAATATGCAGAATTTACGTTAGTATATTTAGACGGTGTATTAATATTTTCAAAAAGCCTAAATGAACATATAGAACATTTAGAAAAATTTATTAATCTTATAAAAGAAAATGGTTTAGTAGTTTCAGAAAAGAAAATTAAAATATTTCAAACCAAAATAAGATTTTTAGGATTTGAGATAAATCAAGCAACTATTATACCTATTTCAAGATCAATATGGAGAAAATTTTCCTAATGAAATAAAAGATAAAACTCAATTACAAACATTTTTAGGTTGTGTAAATTATATAGCGGAATTCATACCCAATATTAGAATAATATGTACACCCTTGTATAAAAGGTTAAAGAAGAATCCTCTTGAATGGAATGAAGAAATCAAATGACTAGAGTTATTATAGAAATTAAAAATCTAGTAAAAAAATTACCCTATTTAGGAATTTCTGATCTTAATGCAAACCTAATAATAAAAATTGATGCATTAGATATAGGGTATGGGGGAACTTTTGAAGCAAAATTTCTAAATTCTTCAAAAGAACAAGTAGTCAAATATCATTCGGGTATTTGAGATCCATCTCAACAAAAATATTCTACTGTAAAAAAAGAAATACTTTCAATTGTTTTATGTGTTCAAAAATTCCAAGATGATGTTTTTAATAAAAAAAATTTAATACGCACTGATTGCAAAACTGCACCTAGTGTCCTTATAAAGGATGTTCAAAATTTGGTTTCAAAATATATTTTTGCCAGATAGGCAAGCATTATTATCATGTTTTGATTTTGAAATTGAACATATAAAAGGAAAACATAATTTTTTACTAGATTTTTTAACAGGAGAATTTTTACAAGGCTCCCATGGGTAGCAAAGCTTCTAAGTCGAGTAGTAAAGATGAATATGGTCCCCCACTGGGATCGATCAGACAAAATGAAAAATAAAGACCATTATGATCCCCCACTGGGATCAAATAAGATAGAGATAGGTTCATCATCAACTTCAACAGGTCCTACAATAGCCTCTTTAAGGCCAAAACTCCAAAACCCAATGAATTCACAATACTCTTTAGCCCAGATCCTCAAAAATCTTATTTCAAGACCTACAAATCCTCTAGTATCATCATCTAATCGAATTCACTCCTTTATACTATAATATCATCACTAGACCAAAGTCCCAACTAATTACACCCATATCTGAACCTTTTACTGATAAATATGTAGAAAAACCAGAACTCTTACCAATTATGACCTTAGAATCTTACATGATTAAAGGAGATCTTAAAACTCTAATAGCTCATATCTTCCCAAAAACCTTTCATCATCTTCCAAATAATTTATTAAAGACCCAAAGATTCTATGAATTCATTCTAGTGGATACAGATTCAGCAGAAATTACTCATACCTGAGATGATCAAGGAAATGTGCTATTTGAAAAATGAAAATTATAAATATCTTATTTCCACAAGACTGAAATCAACACTTGTTCGACTCCAATACCTTTTCAAGATTGTTTAATCCACCAGAATACACTTATTATGATTATATTGATGCTTGGTTCTATACTCTTTACATTAATCCAGAAAAACATTCTTGGTTTATCTGGTTTAAAAAAGGAACTCCATTAAAATTTCCAAAATGATTTGTAAAATGGTTTTACAACTTCGGACCACTATTGGAAATATTTCCTCAAAATGTCAAGGAAGTTTATGATTATTTCAAGAAAACCTCAACATTTATACCAGGATACAAGATTTATTTTGTAGTCTCACAATCTATTACATGGATTCTAGCTTGGGAGTACGTGATAATACCCCAATATGAAGAAGAGATAACAGATATGAAGCTTTTGACAAGAAAAGTTAAAGTTTGATGGTGGAAAAAGTTTAACACCGAGATAATCAGCAAGACAAAGATATCTGAATAGTTGAAAAATAGTAAGGCCAAAAAAGGTTTACCTCCAAAAGTGGAATTAAATAAAGAATCATTATTCTTAATGGAAAAACAAAGATTATGGCAGAATTAGCGACATCCACAACCGCAAAAGAATTCTATAGCAAGGCAAAGTCCTTAAAATGGGGTAGTTCTAAAAATGAGTCAAATGAAGGGTCAAGTCAATCTAACCCTTCTATGAAATGAAGACATGTTCGATTAACCGGACCAATGAGAATTGTCAGCACTAAAAGACAATGAAGATAAAGCAAAGATTCCATGAAGACAAAATTTGACAATGAAGATAAGATTTTAGAAAAGGATAACACTGTCAAGATAAGATTGTAAAAAAAAAAATCCGTGGCTGAATAGCTTTCAAGTGTGCAACAATAATTATAACACCTTAGATTAACTTATTAGGTGTGCAACAATAATTGTAACACCTTGGAATAACTTTTAGGTGTGTAAAAATAATTGTAACTCCTTTTATGTGAATATAAATAGAGGTATTCTAAGAAGAAGGGCATCGGAGAAAACCTTCGTAACTCTTCACCTGAAAAAATCCCTCCTTAAAAATTTTCTTTAAACTTTTAACTTCTTTCCTTCTTGCTTCATAATTTATAAATCCTTTTTCACAAAGACAGTCAACCAATCTCCTTGATAGAAATTAATCATCACTAAATATTTTGCACATACAAAATGATTAAAAAATATAAAATAATCTAAAATTTGAAATTTTCAAAAAAAAGAGAAATGGAAACGTCAAAACAAGTCGAGCTTGAGAGTCTGCTAGAAAAAAAAACCTAATGATATCTCTTGACTGAACAAAATTGCTGAAATTTAACGTAAATAAATAATTGAAATCACTTCTGATGGTAAGTTAACATGTTAACAGAAGAGGCCAATCATAAAAGGTATAAAGTTTAACTATTAATTAAAACAATATTAGAATTCAAGATATCTATTAGTAAAAAAATAAAAAAGTAAATCTCCACCTTATTATAATCAAAATGTAAAGCAGTTGCATACAAAGAACAATTGATCGCATGAAAAACTTACCTTATCACCCGCTTCTCTTTGTATTCTCTCTCTTCTTTTTGAATAAAATATTATATAAATTTAAAGCTCAATTAGTATTTCTCATGTAGTAAAACCTATTCTCCAAGTTCTCCCTATTTCACGCCAGCCATTGATGACCTTTTTGTAACAAATCAATGGCAATACATCAAAATGCATGCGTACAAATACACTCACTTCCAAGGTTCACATTAGATAACACATTGCATTGGCATGACAAAGTGGACTCTCTTTTAAGAGAAACTAGCCTTAAAGTAGCCAAAAATAATAACAAAAAGTTTTTATTTTTGGGATCACACGAATAGTGTGGAAAAAAATTTGATAAAGCCCAAAATATACTTTACCTCCTATATTTCATTTACAGACTCTTTAGCCTCCCGTTGGAACCAGGACATTCACTATTACACAAAAAAAAATCCAGTGTTAAAACTATTACACTTCCTCTTTTCTTTTCTTTTTTTTTTTTCTGTCCCTTGCATGGACATGCATGAAAGTTAAGCCTAAACCCCAGCAGCACAGCCACATTTATCACATCCCTTACTCTGATGTTTCACCTTTCTGCTTCCTCCTCCCTCCACTGAGGTTAATATAATATCCCTTCCCTTCTCTTTTACCTTCTGATAACTAATCATCCCAGTTATTTTCCCATCCATCTTTGTTTGAAGATCTAGAAGTAAGGCCATTTGCCGAGATACTTCCTGCAAGTGCAGCCGGTGACTTCACGGCCACATCGTCTTCCCAATCATCATCCCATCCCTGATCCCAACCTTCGCCAGATTCCACATTGGTAGCTGCAGCAGACTCAGGCAATGCCATTTCAAGCTCTTGATATTGGACCTCATCGAGACGTTTCTTCCTGCACGCGCAGCAGCAAGCCCATGTTCCTCCAAAGATTATTACCATCAGTATGATGAAATAGGCACCATTTACTGGTGTTAAGAATTTGTCGTAAGAAGGAAGACGCAGAACGAAATTGCCTTCTGGTGTATGAGTAACCAAGTGAAGCACACAGTCCCCTTTTCCAGCATTTAAAGTCAGTTGGGAACTTTTACCGCTAGTTCGTGTGATGTTGACCTGAAATACAAGAGTACAAAAGTAATAAGGAAAATGAAGAATCATAATGTAATTGAGACAGCAGCAAAGAAATTTCGGTCATCAAATAGTTTCTCACAAAACTTGTGAAATTGAACATCTAAAACAATATACAGAACATACAAACTTGAATAGATGATCTTTGAGACTGTACAAAAGATGAGGTAAGTGATGTCCACATGAAAGGTCGCCCTGTTCTTCCTAGCCAGAGGCACAAGGAAGAGCAAGAAGTGTGTATGTCATGATTCATGATGGTAGTGCGACAGAGCAGGAAGTGGAACAACTATTGACTGAATTTGTAGGTCTTACAATTTAACTTATGGCAAGGTTTGTAAAATAATTCCTTTCTTATGGTAAGTAGATACAAACAAACATTATAATCAGAATTCATTTAATTTCAATGGTTCTAGAGCATTGTAAGTTTGGGTGAGTTGAACAAATTGAAAAATAAAGGAACAGTCAACCACTTATTGGAATGGATTATAGCAGTGGAAAGAAGGAAAACAAATGGAATGATGTGTTTCTTAGGAACACAACACTTTCAGTGCATATCTCTTTGATTGAAGTAGAGAAAATATATAGGAGTTTGAATGAGATTTATTGAACATTTAGATTCTCCTGCCAAAAAAAAAAAAAAGAAAGGTTTTAAAATTATGAAAAGTTTGATGGTAAAAAAGAAATCTAAAATCTCTTCCCCTTACTTCCCTTCTATGTTACAAGTATCTTGATTCTCTTCTTTATCCTGACAAATTGAGGAATGATCATTAGCATCCTTTCCATTCTACTTCATAGCTTAACTGATACTTTTCGTTATGTTCCATACATCCAAATGAACAAAAATATTATCCCTTGAATTATGAGCAATATTATTAAATATAACCACCATTTAATTCTATAGGTATTGCTGGAATAAAATTTATATTTGGGACATTATTAATTAAAATTAACTAATTTAACTACTTTTATTGATCTTGATAAATTGGGTATTTGTTTCTTATATGTAGGACCAAAGGTAGTATTTTTTAACAAATGATGTTTTGTTTGTCCAAAATAATTTCGAATTATGTTCTTTTGTCTCACAAAATAAACAATAAGTTGAGACAGTGACCAAGAAGCAATACGTACATCTTGGGCTTTTGCTTCAGTTTGAAGCAGAAGGGGTATGAACTATGAAGAAGAAAATAGTGCCTTGATACATAAATAAAAACATCAATTAAAAGAAGAAAAAAAAGAGGTCAGTTTAAGATAAAATGATGGATACCTTTTCTGTTTTCTGTTTGTCAACTTCTAGTGCTCCAAGGTTATTTTCAAAATCAGTCCGAAGCTTCACTTTGATGATGCCGTCTCCTCCATTGTGAAGAAGAACAGCCATGTATTTGGAATCTGGTTGTTTTTGCAAGGAATATGAATACAAATAAGTTCATAATATTGGCTTTTGTGAAAACAAGTAATTCTACATTAATAAAAACAATTGACCGATAGTTTCAATACAAATAACATGCTTCAATACACCTTGACAATTAGTGATTAATATTTCTCCAAGTGTCCCATTTACTTGAAATATAAATACAATTCCATACTGTATTTATATATCAATTAACATGTACATATGGCAAAATATTAGCTACTAATTGTAAAAGAACCAGTACCCTCATAAAAACGAAGGGTACTGAAGGAATCTCCTATCAACAAATGGCATCTAAAATAGAGAGGTACATGCAGCACTATTGCTCGCTTTATTTCTTTACAAGATGATCAAGGACCAAAAGCCACAAAACCAAACACACCAAAACAGTCAAAGTTATGAAACCAAGCTGAATCAGACTGACTGATTCAACAGGTTGAACTAGTAACTAACCAATACAGAAGTTTAGTCTGTAACTTGTAAGCAATCATTCTTAAACCAAAGTGAATAAGATTATAGGACATGTTTGGATATACTTCTCCATAAGCGCTTATAGAAGAAAAAATAATAAGAAAAAATAAAATAAACTTCTTTATAAGCTAAAATTTTAGCTTCCACGTAAGTTAAAAATTAGTTTTTGAAGAAGTTAATATGAAAAATATTCTACAAATTAGCTTATGCATAAGTTACACTTAATTTTTAAATAAACTTATTTCATTTTTCCTTCTTATTTTCTTCTCCTATAAGTGTTTATGGAATAGTTTATCCAAACAGACCCGTAGTAGTCCAATAATCCTGTTCTAGTCTCTTACACAGAGAACTGGTCCCAGTCCATGAACTAGTTCCACCACCTAAAAGGAATTATTGGCTAAAAATTAAACAAATTATTACCATTTTAGCAACAATGAACCACCTTTTTTTAAAAGTATATTTATCCACACAAAGTGAAGAAGAATACAAAAGGGATGGAAGATAATAAATACTCCAAAAAGTTTTAAATAAAAAGAGAAACAAACAAAAAAGGGACCGAAAGTTGTCAATGTAATCCAATCCCTCAGCATTTAGGTAAAAGACCCCTTTTAGAAAGGCCAGATGCTATAAGTAGTGTGGAAACCCAAAAACTTAATCTTGTCCAAAAGGAGCTGCTTACCTAAAGAGATCCTAAAAAATGAGAATTACAGTCCACCAAAATGCACCAATGTAAAAAAATGCACATTGCCACAAACATTTGGCTTTTTCACTTGTACCAAAACAAGTAAAACTGGTCCAAGAACTTATGACACACAAAAAGTTATCCAAAAATAACCTAACAAAGAATGCAGCAGTGTTGTTAATGACTTAATGGTGGATGGCAGTTCATGGTGGCAAGCCAAAAATACACCATAAAGGTTATGGTGGATGGCAGTGCAGGTTATGGCAGAAACATGGTGGATAGCGATTATAATAAAAATTTAATACATATATAGATACAGACATATTATATATATACACACACACCCAAAATAAAAAACAGAGCACTAGAATCAATATGAAAAACAAAGAAATAAGAGATGGAAGAGAAAAAGGAGAGGGAAGAGAAAAGAAAAAAAATGGTGGGTTGCCAGAGACGGTTACCAGAAAATGGAGAGAAAAGGAGAAGGGGAGACTGAAGAGATAAGGGGGTGAGAGAGACATTGAGAATAATGAAGGGGAGGTGGGTTGCTGAAAAACACAGGTCACCAGAGGTGAAGTCTTTGCTGGTAGAGATAGAGAGAAAAGAATAAAACAGAGATAGGAGTGTGCTGAAAATGAAAAGGGATGGATGCTGCTCTCCTCAAGATAGACTTTTGTCCATTAGATTATCACTCAAGTTTATGGGTCAAGGGTATACCTATGAAAATGGGTCAGGTTGGGGCATAGTAAGTTAATAACCCATCTCTTTATTCTATCGCTTTTTTGGGGGTATTTTCCGCCATAACCATTTTTGGGTACATCGCACTATGAGCCTGGCATCCACCATAGTGATGCCACAAGAATCAACCACACTATACAATGTTATCAACTGCAGATCACGGAAAATAGCTAGAAGCCAATAATCCGCTATATCAGAATTAAATAGCATTGCAGACAAATAGCAGAAGTTGCATGGCAGTTGAAATATATGATATATATAATATATATGTCTAAAAATTAAGTTGTATGCAAATAAAAATAAAATGCATAAAAATTGACATAATATTTACTCAAAAGTTCAATTCGCCAGAGATGACAGGAGAATGCAGGACAAGGTGAGCAGACACTGATAGAGAAGTGGAGGAGTCCTTCCTTGATCCTTACATGAAGTCGTCAACAGAGGTTTACACATGGAATAAGTTTTTTAACAAGTTTTATGTGAGTGGGACACTGGGACTGGCCAAGAAAAAGTCACATGCAATCCCACATCCATCTCTCAAAACTGAGATGCCTGTGATGCATGTTGCAACTGCAACACCCATAGCAGCCAAAATAGCCATTTTTGCGGAAGGTGCACCACAATGGAGAGACACAATTGCAGATTTAAGGGGTTCTGCAACATAATAGAGCTATAACACACCTATATTTAACAACACTGATGCCATAAGACATATATGGTGTCCTGTTGGAAAACCACCACACCATACTGCCATGGCATCAACATAACTACTATTTGACAACACTGATTCCACTAATTTATTTGTTACTCACTCATTTAATGCATGCACTCTTTGGCTATTTCATTGCTCTATTTTCATTCTTCTAAAATAGAGGGTTCACAAATTTAGATGTAACTAATAATTTTGTTTTATGAGACTTATGGTTAAGTTGTTTTATCTTATTCTAGTTTAAAACTATTACATTGAACACTATATATCATCTATATGATATATTTGAAATTATTTTCCATTGTCTTTGAATCTTACAATTCGATAAAAATAATGATTCATGATTCAAAAATTAGCTTGATGATTCACAATTTGAATCTTGATTTGATAATCATAGTTGCACCACACTTAATTAAGCAGTATCCACTCACAACCACTTACCATTCTTTGAGTGGCTAAATGCTCTCAAAATGAAACTACCAAGAGTTCCTCTTTCTCATAAATTTTCTAAAATTTACTTACAGAAAAAATTATCAAAATTGTTACGACTAATAATTGATTCACTAGACTACGGGCAATCAGGATTACCAAAAGGCTAGGGGGGAGGGGTTAGTGGGACTTTAAAAAATAAATAACTAGGAACAAATGGATCAGTTTAAAATAGTGTTTAGCAATTATTTCAATTTTGAAAACTAGTTCTCAATCTCACATCACGTCATATTGTTAGCATCTATGTTAAACCTAATTGAAATGAAATATTAATCAGTTTTATCCAAAATAGAAGTTCTCTTAATTCTCTTCCCCTTTCTCTCTTTTACCTTATTTAAAATTTGTATAAAAAAATCACCAAAATTTACTTAACAAAAATTGTGATTAAGCTAGTTCAAAATCAAATTTTAGACAAATGAAGAACTATTATGATTTAAGAAAAGATTCCATTTTACATTGATTTATGAAACCAACTTTAAAATTGTCAAACACTTCCTTAAGAATCTAATTTACTCATATATACGCATGTCTCAAAGCCAAGAATTAAATGGAAACCTAAAAACTAACGACAACAACATTAGCCTTTTCTCACGTTGATTAGGAAGGACAATAATTTTTGAATCAGTGATAAATTTGAAACAAAGTTAAATTCAATAATTTTGTTTCAGCTGTGTTCTTTGCATCGAAGTTGTTATTTTCTGAAAATTGTCCTATAAACAGAAGAAACAAAGGATGAACTATATTTTCATTTTCTTTCTGTTTTCCATTTTCTTGTACAAAAGGTAAAAGTATAGTGGGCTGAAGAAGATAGCATCAAGAGCTTTGAAACCAAATAAACATGAAAGCAACATTCACACTCACTGTTGCATATACAATAATCCAAAGATTTCTGGCCAATTAACTAAACCTTTGTCAAAGGGTTATCTTTCAATCTACATTCTATAATGTAGCCCTATGATGCTCAGATACTTAGTACAACACAAATGCAGGGATACGACAATTTTTTTGAAATTTTGGATACCATATGTTCTAGATATGTCAACAAAAGTTTATAGAAAAATTTATATAGATGCAGAATATTGATAAAGAAGCATTGATCATTTCTCATTAATTCATAACTATGATGATCACAATTTTCAAAAAGATATTTGCAATCATAACAAAAGAAATACATTTTCTACTCATATCACTCTAAAGTGCAGAACCTTTGTGAAGAAGATGCTGCTGCTGCTTGAAGGAGGTAAAACTCTAAAGTCTAAAGACAGGGTTTTGTCACTGCATGTACAAACTTTTAAAAAGCTTTTGGAGGCCTTTTTGGTTTTAAAAGTTTTTAAGATAAAAGACTAAAACTATAAAATGTTAAAATAGTTACAAAAGTGGGTCAAAAGAGATATAAATAGTCAGCTGTATCAAGCCCACTGTTAGTCGTATCATATAACTTAAAAAAAAAAAATCGAATATGTATCTAAAAGTATCTAAGGAGTATCAGTGACCGATACAGGTACAACAGCAATATTTTTCCATTTTAGGAGTATCCGGGCTTCATAGGCATTTGGTTATGTAACTTTAATTGGCAGTATTCACTTTTCAGCAACACTTAACTTTCTTCTAGTTGTATATTATTCTAAACTGGAATATTCAGTTATCTAGACACTACCAATTTGTAAACAACATCTAACTAGAATTCCATGCCATCCAAAGACTAAGCATTTTAATATAAGTCATCATGAACTAAGAAAACATTTATCATAGAAGCAAATTCCTCCCTCAATAGGTGTATGTGTGCACAGTAAATGCTTTCCTCCTATGAAAACATAAGCACAAATAACAACCAATAACACTTGCACTAAAACATTAAAAACACACACATAAACAAACAAACCATTGATTGATGAGACTTAATGAAATAACCAAAAGCAATGCTGAAGAGTGAGTACCAATTTTGGAAATGCAAGCAAGCATGTCTCCATCATCTTTGCACGTGTTGAGCCCCTCACAAGTCTCAGTGGTGGTGGAATGTGTAAATTTTCCCTCAATTTTCCCCTTCCCTTCTTTCTGACCCTTGTCATCACCATCATCCTTTTTTTGTGGAGGAGGAACTGTATTGACCTTTTTTTTATCATCATTTACATTCCCCGCTTTGGGTAAAGGTTGTGGTTGTGGAACTGGGGAAGATGATTTCCCTGGTTTTGGATCCTAAAGGCGAAAACTTTATTCAACCACCGTAAGAAAAAATAAAAATAAATGGAAGCTATTCAAAGCAAGAAAGCATAAGAAAAAAAAAAAAAAAAAACTCACCTTTGGTTTTGGATCAGGAGCAACCAACTTTCGGAGTTTCCAAACAAAGGATGCATCGGAAACATCAAACGTAATCAGACACAACATCAAAAGTGCCAGTAACGCGTGTGTTCTCATTGTGATCGAGCTGCGACACCCTCAAACACACACCCACACCTTTGATTTTTTAATAAAAAAAAATTGGAAGGAACGTGGGAGGGAGAAAACAAGACAGAACAATATAGGGAGAGAAATCGGAGGAAACCCTTTTCAGGGGAAATCAGTGGGTGGTGTGGAAGTCGGTAAATTGATGGAAAAACTGGAAATTATGAAAATAAAAATAAAGGTTTGTAATGGAATCTGAAAGAGAGGAAATTGTGTAGGTTTTTTTATTATTTTTGGATTTAGATTGGAACGAAGACTTTGTGAATTGGGAATTACGAAATGGAGAAAAAAGGGAAGACTTGACGCCAAGCCTGCTTCAACAGAGATTCTCTCTTACTTGTTGGAGGAGAGAGATTGAAACGAAACAAAACGAAACGAAGAACGAGTATACGCCATTATGGGCCGGGCTTCTCAATATGTCCCTGCCTCCCTTCATGGGCCTCTTTCCATCACTTCAATGTCTTTTTTAGTAATTTTCATTTTTTGCAGCCAAGTCTTCTCTGCACTCATGGTTGAGAAATAAAATAAATTTAGTTTTGGGACTGGGAGCATATAGCCTGGTTCATACTAGGCCTATACCAAATCGAGTTTGTTTGCTAAATATGTTTGTAACCTTTAGTATTTGATGTATAACTGTAAAGTAGCACATGAACCAAGATATTTTTAATTAATTTATGAAATTTCATTAAAACAATTCTTATTCTTCCTTCTAAACATTTCATTAAAACAATTCAAATAATTATTATTATTTGTAACTTGACATATCCAAATTCTGTATATTACATTACATTAGACTCTTAGAAAAAACGCAAAAAGAAGTTTCCATTTTAACCAATTGATAATCGAGAAAATGGGGCAATTCATCGCAATTTAAAATCCAAAAAATATTTTAGTGTATAAATAAATAAAGATAATAAACCTGCTTCTAACTTTTGTTATATATATAAGTCCTGCGATAGCAATATGAACATGCTTTGTATTTACCACTAGTGATATATTAATTTATATACCTAATTAATTCTAGGTTAAATCTATTTGGTAAGTCCCTTTAGAATGTAGCAGTATCATCCCCAAAAGTGAATTTTAAACAAATGTGGTTGCCCCACTTCAACTGATGTGCAGAACGAATTGCATTTCATCAATCGGTGAGGTATGCATCAATTTGAATTTGGAAATATGTCTCATTCAATCCCACATAAATATTCCGTTGGGTGCTTTATTGGAAGACCATCCCTCACAACTATGTCTAAAAAGACTGTTATTTAGGACATGTTTCCACTACCATTTTTCCACCCTAAGATTATAAACCATCACTATTTTTTTAATTGTTAATATGATTTTTAAAATAATTATTATAAAAATTAATAAATTTAATATGTGAAGAATTTGGAAAAGAGTGAAAGAGAGATACGGATGTGAAGAATTTGGAGAAGAGTGAAAGAGTGACACGGATGTGAGGAATTTGGAGAAGGGTGAAAGAGAGACACAAATGTGAGGAACAAAACGTAGAATGAGAAAAGAGTTTAAATTTCAAGTATATTTTTAAAAATAAAAAAAACGAATAAAATATTTATTTAAATAAGTACTATATGTATATTTAACTAAGCATTTTTTTTATCTTTGTATTTTTTCTTGCGATTAAAGAAATAGTCAGAAATCATATCATTTTATGGCGGTTTATATTAACTGTCACAAATAAACCCCCACTAAAAATAAATTTTTTTTTAGTGAACCTACCACTATTATATTGCATAATTTATTTTCTTGATTAAAAATGAAACGCAGGTTAGATAATGATGAATCACATGTTAATTTTAACAATTAATAAATTACACACAAAAAAAGTATATATATGTTATCAACATTTCTCATCAATCTCTCCTTCTTACTGTGGTTGAAACAGTGTCTAATTTCCATCGTCAAAGGAAAATCTTTTGTTACTGAATATTTTGCCAATGAGCTACCTCTTATAGAAGTCACCACCCTCTTAACGACCTTGATGTTGTCATGCATGCCTCTTCTTTACGAGAGTTTTTTGCCTCCATCATACAAGATTAAAAGTGGTGCTCTTTGACCTTTATATGTGTAGTTCTTATAATCAAAGATCACATACAATTAAATTCAAACGAAGATACAAATTTTGAAATTTGTGATTAAGGACTTATTCAATACAAAGAAGAATATTAGAACTTAGCAAGCTATTGTAATTTAGCAACCGAGTTTTTCAAATTTTGGTAGAAAAGGAGAGAGGAAGAAAAATGGTTTCGAAAATGAGATTAATTAAGCAAAATGGGTCTGTCAGATACTAGTATAAATAAAACTAGATAATAAAATAAACTTTAAACTCAAATTCAATTTAATTTCAAAAAATAATTATATTAATTAAAGTAGAAATAAAAAGTAAATGTGTTCCAATTACACACATAAGGAGAGGCAAATTTTGTAACAAGTCCACTTTGTCTAATCTCAGGTAAGAGAGCTCATGCATTTACTAAGTACAATGTGAAATATGAATTTTCTGAAATTTTCTCAAAAGTAAAAATACAAAATTATATAAATTTTATAATTTCTTTAGAAGAGTAGAAACTGCTGAAATAAATTTTATCTCTTCCGGTAAAACTTTTTTCATCTACATAATCAAGAATCGAATTCCTAATACGTTTAAATAGTTCAACTAATTGATATTTATTATATTGTAGATGTATTTAGGTCCCAGTGTATATCTTATATACCTATGTCCTAGAACTAAAATAATAATTTTATCATCAAGAGCTTTGTCATAAACTTAAGCAAAAGAGAGGAAACAAAGCAAGTGGAAAGTTTAACTTGCATATCTCATTTTTATATAGGAACTAATTTTTTAAGTACGACACTTAGATGCAATATCATATAATATATGTTATTGGTGTTATTTCTCGTTTTATTGTGACAATATGCATTCACATTTAAAAACAATTTATTGTGTATATTAGGACAATGAAACTCTGATTTTAATTAAAAATATATTAACAGTACACATTAAATTGCATGTAAATTCTATCTATTATTTAATTGAGGTAGCACTTTAGAGGTTATATTACTTTTTATCGTAGAAGGGAAAAAGTAAACCCTAAACGGAAAACAGAAATTAAATCACTATACATGTCCTTTTGTGCAACTTCTTTGGCACATAATCTTCCTAAAGAAGCATGGAAGGACGAAACATATTTTCTTTCAGGCAAGAAAGAATAAAGCGTTGCATATGATATATAGCTTCTGGATTACAAAGTTAAGACCCCGAACATACGCCATATAATTACTTTTTTGGTCTATATATATAATTAAAACTCTTCAATAAGTGGGCCAAAATTAAAGAAGCAACATCTTTTTTAATTAAGAAAATAAATTTATTAGTAAAAGGTTTGTCAACAATTACTTAATTATAAGTTAAGAAATAAATAGATAAAATTTTTATTAGTAATTACGAAGAAGATGTATTTATATATATTATCAAATATTATACTTTTTATTAAAATTTTCTAACTTTCGTTCTTTAAATATCCTCTTTAAGAAAACAGTTAACAAAATTAAATTAGTAATTATACTTCGTGTGTGTTTGATTACGTGTTACGTAAGCATGTTGCTGCTTAACTCTAAAGAATGTGAAAGCTAGTTATTATTGTTTCAACACCCATCTATTGTTTATAAAATAATTCTAAATCTTCCTGCAACATCTTTTATTATTTTTTTATTTTTCTAATAAGTATTAAATGCATTTTATATTTTAAAAATATTAAATACTTTACTTATTTATTTAAGTTTTTATAAAAGAAAAAAATCAGTTAAATTTTTTAATAAAAATTAATTATTGACAAGGTTAATAATATTTTGTACCCTATAAAATAGTTTAAAAAAAGTAAGACAGGGATTAGTAAGAAAATATATCATTGCTCTTGTTTACACCTTAAAAACAAATACATTGTTAATTAAAGCACTAAATATGAATTATTATTGGTCTCTAGCTTTGTTTCAAAAGTTAAGTAAAATTAATTTGAAATTGTTAAACTTAATTGAAGTGTATGTGTCTAAATTAATCTCATGTATATAAATTAACTTTAAAACGCGTTGTGAAAAATGTGAGCGTGATATGATGTTGAAAATGATGAATCTGATGCTTTGTTTAGATAAGGAGTCCTCCTCTAACAAACAATCTTTAAGGTAACAAAAGTAGAAAGAGAGTGAGAGAGAGTTAAAGCCTCCAATGGCACGCGTTGGAGTTTCAAGTATAAACAAGTGAGATAGTGAAAGTGAAGAAGTTGCAGTGGATGAAATGGCAATGGTTGGAACGAGGTTTGGGGACGAACAGAGCACTCTCTTGGACGAGTTCGAGAGGTTGTCCTTCGAAGCACACGCCGTCCAGCTCAACAGGGTCATGCTGGGCCGGAGCCTTTCCGAGCCCAACTTGCAAAAGTCTCACTCCCAATTCATCACCGTGGGCCCAGTGCCTCTCCTCACTCAGGTCATGCACAAGCCCACTCGTCATGCTCGCGCTTCTGGCTCAGGCTTTCACAAGGTGTTCAAGAAGTTGCTCAGACCCATTCTTAGAAGGAAGAAAGCGGGAACAAAACAAGTTTCCAATTATAAGGATTCTTTGTCTTGCCAAACATTCAGCAGATCACTACGCTTCTGATCTATATGGCAAAATGTTAGTTTTTATCTATCACTTATCCATTATCCATTACTATAAGATATAGTGTTTTTGTATTATTCAATTAAAATTAAAGTTTTACTTTACGTAATAAAAAATCATATTAAAGATCAATATATAGATCACGAGATAAAATTTTAATTTTATTAAAAGAGATAAATTAGATTTACTGATGAATCAAGTATTACTAAGTCAATAGACTGTAACTTAATAAAACTCTTAACTTAACGAAGTCAATTGATTGTAACTTAATGAAACTCTTAGCTTAACGAGATTTTTAACAGTCCATAATAATAAAAGGTAATGACTAATAGTACCGTTGCTTGAACAAGAGACCAGTATAAGATAACGCTGTAGAAGTCAAGCAGTGCAATATATCATAGGAGTCAGGCATTGCAGCCCACGCATAGTAGAAGTCAATCAGTATAATCCTCGAAAAATAAAGTGACAAAGAAGATAAGTATAAAAGGAAAATAATAGTAATAAAAAAGAAGTCACGTTAAGTCACCAAAGATAAATAATGAAGGAAAATTAAAAATCATATCTAGTAGTATATATACAGATATTATTTTAAAAAAGTGTTATTATTATTTCTTATTTTTTATTTAAAAAATGTGTTATTATGCTTCTGGGCACCATCAATACCCGTGTAATACGTTTTTTCCTTGCTATAATGTCTTTTTGTAGCAAAATGAATGTGTCTCCACAACGTTTAGGCATGGAACTATTTTCCATTTATGCGTGAGACAGCATGATCTTACTCTTACTCCCAAAGTGCTTTATGGTAATTCTGGTCCCTACAACACAAGTGCTGCCTCAAGTAGTTTCCCACTGAATGCACCTAAAGGCATCAAGACAGCTTAGCTTATACACATATATTGTGAGATAGAGTTTCTTTGACGAAAAGAAATGTTCTGTTCACCACGCTTAATTTGCATTGCCATATAAAATATAATTTTGTTATTTTACATTTTAATTTTTATGCTCAATTTAAACACTTCTTTGTTTCTCTCTTTCTATCTCATTACAAACGACATTTTCTCTCTCTTTTTTTATAATGTTTTTTCTATTTCTTTATATCCTAAGAGAGAAATTATTGTATATTAATTTTTGCTTGTCTTACATTGAAATTGGTAATAATTTCTCCTCCTAAAATGTATCATGTTATATCATGCTAAACTGCGTCTAAAAATATTACATATTCTAACTGCTTAGAACAAGGTCGTGGCAAACAGTAGGTTCAAAATAGGCGGTTGTTTTAGTCTTAATAATGCCTATTTTTCATATTTTTTTATTAAGTGATAAAATTTATTATGATATGGTATGTTGTTTAATTATTTTCATTAATAAGATTATGTAGCCAAGATATATAAATTATTTAAGTGTAATTTATTATTGTTTTTTTTTTAAATGGACTCTTGTACTCTTCCTTTCTTATCTCACAAAAAGGACCGCTAAAATTAATATATAACATAAATTTAATGAATAAATACATTATTCATAAAACAAACATTTTGATAAAAATATTAATAATAAAATTAAGTTTAATAGTTATGTATCGGAAATGTAAAAATAATTTTATATTATTTTTTAATCACAAATTATTGTTAGTATTTGAAGATGTTTTTTTTATTGGAATCCAAAAATTAAAAACTTTAAACAAGAAGGAATTGAAAAAAATTGTATTAATCTTAATTTTTTTTAATTCTAATAAATATATATTGAAGATCTTGATTTATTTTAAAAAATAAAAATATTGCAAGAAGTACTAACAAGAAATTTATACTCCACGACTCAGTCTACCAATGTAGCTAGATTCTAAATTTGACTTAGTATACGAAATGTAGCTAGATTCTAAATTTGTCCCTAATAGTGCAACACATGAACCAAATTTAATGGGTTGTTGTAGTAGCACGACAGTTAAGTGTTATGTTTTACACCATGTAACTATCTGCGTAAATTTTAAGGGATATGGATTTAATTGCCATTTTCAAAATTAAAATGACATTAATTCTATTTTCCCACATTTCTTCTTGCTCCATCTACGTACAAAATATCAATTTAGTCCTTAATTGTACTAAGTGAATTTAGTTTATAAACTTACTTACTATCAATTTAATTCCTAAAATCACATTAATAAAAACAACTCAATCCTCCTGTATGCACCAATTCATTGATCATATTTGCATCAATTTTAAATAAAATAAATAAATAGAAAAACAAAGTAGTCTTATAAATAAACCAAAACCAAAATGATCAAATAAATAATTACATCAGTAAACTAAACTATATCAGTAAGCCAAAATAACCAAAACCAAAATGACAAAAAAAAATCATCATACCAGTAAACCAAATCAACAATGCTTTGAGTGACCTGCCCGCACGTTTTGTTATTAACCAAAATTATTAACCAAAATCTACATGTTTTGTTAATTCTTATTTCATTCAAAATCTATCAATTTTATCTTTATTTTTAAATTAAAATTTAATAAATTTTAAAATATTAATAATTAAAAATAATTTTATATCACAATATCAATTATTTCAAATCTAAAATATTTTTTAAATATTTAAAATAAATATTTATGTTATTTATTATACAGGTTAAAATAATTTTTTATTACGATATCATTTTTAAATGAAAGACTAAAAACCAAGTGAAAAAGACAAATGATTTCATTTATCCCGAAACGAAAGAGGTAATAAATTTACCCTTGATTTTGCTAGTACCTAACGTAGATACCCAAAGAAAACTACTAGAGTGGCCCAGCAGTGAGATATTTAGGAAAAAAAATAGAAAAAAAGTTGTAATAATTTATATATAATTAAAATTATTTTATAAAACTTATCTATAAAACTTTATATTCTAAATTTATCATTGTGTTTTTTTTTATTTTACTAAAAAAAACATATGAAACGACGTCATCTTCCGTCCTCGAACCAAGAGCAATATGTATAGACAGACACAGCAAGACAACCTTAGTCGTCCTTCAAAGTCCATGGTGATGCCTTCTCCAGTTCCCACGTGCTACAATGTCCTTCTGCCTAATATCCCTCTTTTCAGCAACATTTCCACCAAAATCAACAACGACACCGTTAGTATCCGACCAGGTAAGACCACACTCTCTTCCTCCGCCACTAACCCCTCACCCATCAAACACACTACAACAACAACAACAAATTACCTTAATTTTTCCGACACAGCCACTTGGTTTCGAATTAAAAGTCTTGTCCCCAGGGTCACAACCTTATCCTCCTCCAACACCAAACCCCAGATGCTACAAATCCTACTGAGAGACCCTCAATTCCAAACCATATCAGATTTCAACCACCTTCTCATGTCCCTAGTCATCGCACGAGAGCATGACGCGTGTCTCGAGATCTTCACAAAGCTTCCATCTTTTCAACTTGTGCCTGATTGTTGCACCCACTCCATCATTATAAGGTGCCACTGCGAGAAAAACAACATGGATGAAGCCAAGAGAGCATTGGACACTGCTCTGGAAAATGGGTTTCAACCAGATTCCGCAACCTTCATCATTCTCATAAACTCCTTTTGCAAAAGGGGGAGGGTGAAGAAGGCAAGGGAGGTTTTTGAACTCATGGGTAAGAAGGGTTGCCATTACAAGGCCAGTGTTCAGGCACAGAATTGCTTGCTCAAGGGTTTATCCTATGTGGGGAGGGTGGAGGAGGCACTTGAGATTTTGATGGGTATGAAGGGAACCTCATTGGAGCCTGATGTTTATTCCTACACTGCTGTGATGGATGGGTTGTGCAAAGTGGGTAGGTCAGATGAGGCAATGGAGTTGCTCAATGAGGCTGTTGGAATGGGGGTGGTGCCTAATGTGGTTATGTTTAACACTTTACTTCAAGGATATTCTAGGGAGGGGAGGCCATTGGAGGGTGTTTCTGTTTTGGAGGTGATGAAGGAGCATGGGTGTGTTCCTGATTGTGTTAGTTATAGCACTGTGCTGCATGGGTTGTTGAAGTGGAATGAGGTTGTGGTAGCCCTTGGGGTGTACAGGGAAATGGTGGGAGTTGGGTTGGAGGTGGATGTGAGGATGATGGGAACTCTGGTGAGGCGGTTGTGTAAGAGGTCATGGAAGGAAAGAGGGATGCTTCAGGATGCAGGTGAGGTGTTTGAGGAAATGAAAGAGGGGGTTCGATGGTTGAGCAGGGGACACTTGAGGCGATGGTCCAGGCGCTGTGTGAGGGGGAGAAGTTTGATCAGGCTTTGGCAAATTTGAATGAAATGGTTAGATTGGGATATTCTCCTGAGGCAATTACCTTTGACAAGGTGATTCAAGGACTTTGTGCTGGAGGAAGAGTGGATGATGCAGTGTCAACTTTGGTTCTTTTGCATGCAAATGGAGGGGTTCCCAATAGAGTTTCTTGTGATGTGCTGATCAGAGAGCTCAATGAAGAGGGTAGATTGTTTTGTGCTTCTAATGTGTTTGGTGCTGCACTGAAGCTAGGTTTTATTCTCAACTGCGAGCTGACCCAGGGGAGTGAGTTAGTCAGCTAAAGCTAGCCCAGAGATGCTGACATGGAAATTTATAGCATGTTTGCACATCTGAATAAACATCTAGTTCTAGCTTTTATGTTTTTCAAATCAGAGACGTGATTAGTTGGTTGTAGAAGGTGTTTTTAAACATAGGGTTAGTTGCAACAGATTACCAAGTGGATGAGGAATTTCGTGTAAAGGTGTGGGAATGGGAAGAAAGGAGGCAAGTATGATATGACTTATGAGTAGTGGGGGCAAAGCTAGGAAGTTTAGTTCAGTACTCCGTTAAGATGCAATGGTGATTGACCTTCGCAAAAAAAGAAGTGGCAATTATATGGATTAATGATATCATTGATATGGGTTTTTGTTGAACTGGGATGTGGGAAGAGAAGTGCTATTTTTGCTCTCGGTGAAAGATGGAGTATAGGTGCAATAGCATTAGTGTTGTGTATAGATTCATGCGAGTTTGTGGGGGCTGGCTGGTTCGTCCTCTTTGGTGGTATTACAAAACTTTGGTGAGTTCGACTTATGGTGTTCATTGGGGTCATGAATGGTGACGTGGGAAGATGGTGTAGTTCGACTTATGGTTTTCTATGTATTTAACAAACATGAAATGTTTTGATCTTACTATTTATACGGGTCCTTCGAAGAGGTGTTGGGGAGTTCTTCAATCTATTTGAACACATGACAAATAATTGGAGTACGAAGTACTTGTGTTAGACTATTATTATCAAAAGTCCATATTATCTTTTATCCTTTTAGTTTCAGGTGTGATGCTCGAAAATACTACTTTTTTATTTTGTCTTTTGCTATTTTTTGTATCTTTTGTACTACTTGTATCTTTATTTTGTACTAAGATTCTTCCTTCGAAAGGTAAAATGAACTTAAGACGATAAAGCCTTAAGACGAATGTGCAGGGTCCTAAGAAGATTCTGCGTAATATGATATATCTTCCTTAAAACGAATGCCATTATACGTTTCTTGTACGCTTGAAGAAAACTCATTAATGCACAACATTCTTATTTATTGCATTTCTTTATTTATTATCTTTTCGGTAACACACCCATCTACCCTCTCTCCACCTGGGAGTTCTTTATCTTCCTCCTTTCTTTTAAACGGCTCCAGGTTCAATTCCTCTCCCCATTTCTTATACTTTTCGTACGTGAGATGAGAATAACTTACTATATACATGGATGAATATGGGATATCGATAATATTCTCAGATTTGTATACAACGTGTTCGTTGGAATTAATTTGAGTGGAAAACTTAATTGAGTTCATAAGCTGCCATGACATTCGAAACTACTGGACAATACAAAATTATGGACAAAAGCTAAATACAAATACACGTCGACTGATTGCCGTCCAATTATACATTTTTCTTTAACTTATCATTTTAAACCAATGAAAGACAAACTATATACCATACCATTCAATTCTTAACTACTTTCAATAATTAAAAAAAAAAAACTATGCATAAATTGTATCAGTTGATTCTTTTCTCTTAATCGCAAGGAAGAAAGGTTAATAATGGCTGGCCTTTTTACAAGTACTTTATGCACCACAATCATGCTGAAGAACTGCAAGAGCTTCAGTTTCGAAAATAAATTGCACCACAACTTTAACTCAATGTTATAAAACACAGCCAATTTGCTAAGCTAAATACTTAATCCATCTCCATTGGTAAATTATTTCCTAAAAAATAAAAGAGCAAAATAAATGCGAATTCTCAGGAGTTCAACTACAAAACTTGATGTGAAATCTTAAGCACGGCTCATGTACTGCCCAGTTCTTGAATCAACCAATATTTCATCGCCGACATTTACAAAGAGTGGTACATTGACAACAGCGCCAGTGTCAAGAGTGGCTGGCTTTGTTCCACCTGTCAATCAAATTGTATTATTAGAGGCTTAGTAAGTTCTACAAGTGAATGAAACTATGTAAGTAAAAAGATGATACAGGAGAAAGGAGGAAACCAAACAGTTAAAGCCATAATGGGATATCGCATAAATATGTTCCCTTTGATAACAGGTGTGGTAAACAAAGCTATCCTATCCTTTGAAAATTCAATACATCTTAGCTTTTATATGACCAACGATAAAACTCAATCAAGCTCCCTTTTTTTATTGGATTACGACACCAAATTGTGAAATACGAATGGAGGAAAATCTTAGTCATGAAATCATCCCCTAGCAGATCTAGAAAGATCATAATCAGAATCATCGTCTAGCAGATGAGATATGATTTTATCATTTTAGTGTAAGCTAAAATTTTCTTGGCTACAAATATGGTTGGCATTTACGGTGTACACACTATGAATTTGGTCAAAATAGAAGTTTGCAGTATAAACAAAATGGCATCACCTTGAGCCGTGTCACCCTTAACTCCGGGATCCACATCAACTACAGCAAGCTTGACTGTAATAGGGAGTTCAACATCAATAACCTGCAAAAAAACAGCAAGAGACACTGTTAAACAAGATCAATAGCAGAACTGCAGATATCCTATCTATATATATATATACCCGTGAAATATTACGTTGACAAGTAAAATAACCTTTTTTTGCCACATAGCATTTTGATTGATGTGTCGAAAAGCGATTCAATATTTCAATTCCTCACTTTCTCCTAACCACTTTACCCCCACATCAACAATTTCTATTCTTTTTAATTTCTCAAATAAATAAAAACCATCGGTTACATTCTACAAAATAAATATTAGTTAGTCATAATAATAAGTCACTTTTACATAATTATACTTGTAATTATTACAATATAAAACTTTTATCTCACCAATAAATATTTTCACAAATACTTGGTTGATTTCTCTAATAGTATTGATAATATTTTTAATTCTACACCTTTTCAAAGATCTACCAAATTATTGTTTTACATTTTACTATGTAATATAATATTTAAATTAAAATATGCTCTAACAAAATAGAACTTTAAATAATTTTGTTCATCAACCATATAATACGCGAGCCTAATCTAGTTGATTTATAAATGCCATACTGCCAATCAGAAAATGCTCCTCTAGTGTGAGATTGTCTCTGAAGTGATCAAGCAAGGGTGTATCTAGTCTTAAATTATAGTGGGTTAAGGTCACAGTATACTTTAAATTAAATCAAGGATGTACACAGCCTTACTACTCACTTTAGAGGAACCTTGTGCCTGCCAATCATGCACATGCAAGAATCCCATTCACCATGCAAAGCACATTAGAAACTACTAACTATTACAAGAACATGCCTTGGACTGATCAATGTGTGGTGTCAAATTTAATTTATTCTCAGCAGTCTAGGTAAAACACCATTTGGAAGAAAGAAAAACTCAAACTATACATCATATCAAAATATATAACCCCACATGTATATACCATTGCAGACCAAGATCATTCAAAATTTCAGAAAAGCATGCAGTCCTTCCGTAAAAGTGAAATACCATTAAAGCTGATACATTTAAAGATATCTAAATAAAATAAAATTATGGAATCTGCAATACATTTTAAATTAGTTTTATACATTAGCAGCTATGCATTGATACTTTCCTTCCTTGGGAAAAAATTAAATAGAAATTAGTCATTTACCTCTTATTTATGAATATTAAAATTATATTAATTCAAGTTTTCAAGAACCAGGCTGCTTCTAGTCCTATAACTTTGATCATTAGTGGTCTGGGAAAATAAAAGTTTGAGATAGTGCAAGACATAATATATTATGAGATGACAAGGTTACTTTTCCATTCCATAACAGCAAATTGCAGTCCATTCCCTCTTTTAGCCACTTTATTCTGTCTCCAATTTCTGATTCACCCAGACGAAACTCCTCATATGTATTCTGATAAAATTAAAATACACCAAATTAAACATATATACTAGGACAAAACTCAGTACATTATTCGTTACTTAACTAACTGCTAGTAATAAAAGCAAGGGAACTATAGGAAAAGAGAGTATAAACCAAACTGGGATTTTTTATAACTCTTCACCATAGTCAATAACCCATGGGTAGTGATTACATTTAGTTAGAGCCAAAAAATGTACATATCTATAATTTGTTAGATTATATAATTATGGAATCCAGATGATACCAAGTCCATGAAGACAAATTGAGAACCATCTTTATATGTGAACTGCTTTGTTTCCTTGGATATATCTGCTTGGTCAATCTGTCAAAAGGAAAGAAAACAGATGAAATGGGAAAAGATAAACCCAAAAATCCAAATTTTCAGCAACTACCTATCCAATTAGCCTCTCCCATCTTCGTTCTCTGAAGGCAGAAAGGTAAACAAAAACAAACATAAGTCCTAGAATTTAGACTTAGGTCCAAACTCAACCCACAAAACCAGTTTGTAAAAGAAGAACTACCCAGGTTTAATAAAAACTACATTGGCCATATTTTTAGTTGACGTGGGATCTCAACCTTTTGAGAGCCGATGTCCTAATGGCTACAAGTGTGTTTGGTTGTCCAATTAAAAGAGAAAGAGGCGCGTCATATCAAAGCTAATATAACTAGCTTTTGCATCACTTTTACAAATTTGACGTGAAAATTCTATAATGTGTGCATTCAGGATGGGTATTCAAATATACACTACAACGTTTCACTCAGTCTTTCTGATCAAAATCCCTCCTAGGTAGCTCTTTCTGAGACATCGACAACCAACTCTGATATGATAGGCTGCAATTAAGACGGCCTAGTGGTCATCGCAGTTAAGGTATCTTTCACACAATAAGCTTATTTCCCTCAACCCCTAGCCCCCAAAATACTACTCAATTACTCTTCTATTGAATCTATAAATCAAATTAAATGCATTGATTAACAAGATTCATTGCAATTTAGTGTGCATTACCGAGCTTCCAGCTCTAAATGTTTTCTCAACCGTGTTCCCCGTGATATAATTCTTCATTTTGGTCCTCACAAACGCCGCGCCTTTTCCGGGCTTAACATGAAGAAACTCTGAAACGTGCAACGCAAGCCAAGTTAAGGAGCGTCACAATCCATTACCGGAATCACAATTGACGCGCGCGGTAATTAAAATACCTATGACGCGCCAAGGAGCGCCGTCGACTTCGAGGTTGGTGCCGACTTTGATGTCGTTGCTGGACAAGGCGTAAATCCCTGAAAGAAAGGCGCAAGTTAGCAAAGAGGGAAAAACTGTTAGAGAAAGCGTGGAAAGGAACGAAGTGACTCACTGAGAAATCGGGGTTTAGAAAAAGGAGTGCGCATTGGAAGAAGAGAGGGGAACGAAGAGGAGGAAGAGGAAGCGGTGAAACTCGACATTGAAGAAGAAAAAGCGGAGAGGCTAAGCTTCAAGGTTACAGTTCCCGCCACCATTGTTGTTCGGAACTGTGAGTGCTTCCTTCTTCTTACAAAGAAGATAAGAGACCTTCTTCTGTTTCGCCACCTGAACAACCACTTTGCCTCAATTCAGGTGTTTCGAAAAAAAAAATATTGAAAATATATATGTTTTATTCTTTTTTTACAGTAAATTTAATTTTACAAAGATTTTTCGTTTTCCATAATAAGATCATTTTATAGTACTTTTCTCTTATATACGCGAATGTGCCAGAAATTTGAAGCATTAATCTTTATACAAATTATTTAAAGGTTTAATTACACTCTAGTGTTTATATTTTAGTTTTTTTTTATTTTAACAATTCACGTTTAATTTTTATAATTTCTTCAATCTTAAAATTAAGATTCCTATTTACGTTTCGTTTAATACTTAACGCAAATATAACAAAATGTTCGATTATATTATTTTGTAAACCACAACAAAGCTTTATATTATTAAGAAATTATATAAATTTGTAGTAAAAGTAAAAATGTATAAAAGATTTAAATAAAAAAAATAAAAATTATTAATATCTACACGTTTATATATAAGCTAATATTATTTGGACCGTCCCTTTTACGGTTTTACCAACGCTCGGTTCTCCGATATTTAGTAAGATTTATATAGATAAATTAGTTATTTTTATAATAATTATCTTAAAAATCGTGTTAAAAATAATTTTATATTAACTTATTGAATAAAACCATTTTATCTTAAGAATATACTAAACTTACATAGTAAGTTGTTGACATTTCTATACCAAGTTAGCAATATTTTTATATGAATGAAATATTCATTTTCATACTGCACTTGGAAAAAATTATTTGATCATTTGGTTGTTGTAATTTGTTTGGCATGTTCGGAGGATTTCATTTAGGGGCTGCTATTTGCAACACCCTTTTTTCTCTTTGTACAACTCACCAATTTTTATTTTTTATTTTTATAAAAATACCCTTTCTGAAAACTAGTTTCCGTCGAATTCACAACACACGAAAAATAACAATATGCAGCGGGAAAAGAAGCAATGAAGGTGTAAAAAAAATGAAAGATGAAGACGGGGAGGGCAGGATGGGGTGAAGGTGAAAGAAAGAAGGGAGGAGGGTGGGGTAGTTTGGGTATTTCAAAAAGAATAAATAAATTTAGGGATGTGATGAATAAAAAAAAAATTAAGTGCAAACCAAACATCTATTATTTATCCAGCGTAATGAAATGTATTTTGGACATATGACAATATTTTCTCTCATGAAATTATCTATTGTATAATTTTATTTGTATATCATATTTTCTTATCGTACTCTCCCTAATTTTTTTTTTATAAAATTTTATTTTCAACGTACTCTCACCCCATTTTAGAAATAGAAGCTGCTCTTTTTCTCCAGAATTTTGCACCCAGTCCAATTCTATCATCTCATGCCCCTTTCTTTTACTCTTCTCTCACCCATCGTAAGCACCCATCTTTTGGCTACCCCCTTTCCTTCCCCTCTCCCTTCTTTCACTTCGTTGATTTTTACGGTTGTTAATGACCTCTGTCTCACCTTTATTGTCTGTTTCGGTTAGTTTTGAGCATTATTTTTTTTCTTAGATTTATCGAAAACTAGGTTCCAAAATGCATGGTGTGTTGATTATATGCTCATACATTTTGCAAAAAATATGCAAATTACTAGGCATGACATATATCAAAGTCGTTGATGTTGATCGCTAACACTGTACTACTTCAGCTCAAAAATATATTGCAATGCAACAATTCTATATTCAAGTGCAAGAGCCAATACAGGTTAAGAACATCCCTCCATAGGTTTCGTCGTTCCAAAACACATAAAGGAATCAATATAGATTTTTGAGTTATTTTTAGGTCATCAAGACATTTGTACCCTTAAATTCTTTATGAACCATGTTGTCACACTATTATAGATAAAAGAGGTAATAAAGGTTCAAATTATTATGATATATGTTACATTTTTATTTATATTAAAAATATGCTTGAATTTATACAAGACCATCATGAATTGAAAATGGTCATTCATGCACGAAAAGTGATAGAGTTCTCCTTGGATAGCAAGCAAGTGCATACCATGTTCAAACGTCTAGGTTGATGCCCAATTTACAATGTGATTATTGCGTAGTGAAAAAAGGTCTCATGTATATTTTTGTTGAGTAATGGTATAAGAACACTAGTTCTTTCCATCTCCGAGTTTGGGATGATGGAGAGTGAATATCACCTTAGATGATGTGTCATTTATCTTACATTATCAAGTTCTAAGGAGTTTTGTTTATTCTCATCCTTATTTAGAGACAATGTTTGCTTGTACATAGTGGAGTTACTCAATGTCACCATGTTAGAGGCTTTCACATATACTCTAATGACCCAAGGAACACACATTTAATTGAGCTAGCTATAGGATATGTGTACACAAACAGGACCAACACTTTAAGTAGAAAGTGAAAGTTATTCTCTTGTATTTGCTGGGTTGCACCATCTTTATTGACTAGAGTGTCACATAGGTTGATGTGGCATTCTTAGAGTTATTTTGTGATTTCCAACCATGTGGTAAGTAGGCATAGGGTGCACATATGCCTTGGTATACTTATATGATCAGCTCGATGATGCTAGTATGCATCATGCATGCCAATTTGTATTTTATTTTCTTGAGTTTTGTTGGTTATTCATGTTAATTCAATTAATCATGTTAATTTTGTTATAAACATGAATTTTTTAGCATTTTTCAGACAATGACTCTTGCCAATTTACGCTTGAATATACTAATGATGCATCTTATGCTTGTCAATGGACACTTATGAGAAATGTAGAAGCCATGTTTATTTTTTGCACAACTCTAGATCTACTATGAACAAACTTGATATGTCATATGCAAACCACAAATAGTAGAAGCTTTTTAGGAAATCTCTTTGTTCTCAATGGACACTTATGAGAGGTGTAGAAGACATGTTCATTTTTTGCACAACTCTAGATCTACTATGAACAAACTTGATATGTCATATGCAAACCACAAATAGTAGAAGCCTTTTAGGAAATCTCTTTGTTCTCAAGCTACATCATATATTGTTCACTACTACACACTTATTTACAATATATGGTGCTACAACAATTTAGACATGTACAAGACATTTCTCGCTCACCTTGCAGGGTTATCGGTCATATGTCACTCGCTCAAGATTGTGATCAAAGGTGGCTTAACTACGACAATCACATTATTGACAACATCACAAGTGGATCACATATGATAGATCCATTATAATGCATGGATGACTATATCTACATGCACTAGTTTCACATTATTTTTCACTCATACATTATCCTCCCTCCCCTCCTCACGTGAGAGAAACCCTTTGAGAAGCAAAATGCAACTCCTTATTAGCATAGTAGAGTCTAGTTCGAGTGACTCTTATCTTGGTTTGGTAGGTGTATATGTATTTTATTTATTTATTTATTTATTTATTATTATTATTATGACAATCACATTATTTTGTTCATTAAATATATTATGTTCTTTTTGTGAATACAGTTTGAAAAGATTTTCAAGCTACTTCAATTCATGCTTGATTTCAGGATGGTCACAAACTAAACTAATGCTTGAAACATCATGTGAGAGACATTAAACATCCGCATGCTAACCCTAAAATGGCTCATTCCTACAATTCTTCTGAATTTCGAATAATTCTCAAGATTCTCTATTGTCAATTATCTAATAAATCACTCAATGAAAATAGACTATCTTTTCATTTATTTTAATATCAAAAGTAGAGTTAGTATATGACTTATATTTTATTTATTTTTTTAGTATTTGACTTATGTTTGACATATAATTCAATATTTGACTTGAATCTAAATTAATTTTTTTATATTTTTATTTAATATTATATTGGTATTTGACTCTACTTTTTAAATGAGTAATATTTGATTCTCTTATCTTATTTATCATGTAATTTAATTATATAATTATTTATCCAACAATATAAATTTAAATTAATCCAATTCTAGAAATTTAATTTATGGATTTGTTAAAATTTTATAACATTCCAGAAACTAAATTCTAAAATATAATAAAATTTTAATAATTTTGAAAATTAAATTCTATAACAGAATTAATTTTATGACATTTCAAAATTTAGTTTCTAGATGGTATAAAATACTTCACTTTTTTACGCTTTGGAAAATTTCGGAACATTTGCACATTGCCAAATATACGCTTTGGAAAATAATTTTCAGAAGGATATTTTTAGAAGAAAAAAAAAGAGACAAATGCAGAAGGAGTGCGAAGAGGAAAAAAAAGTTGCAAAAAGAAATAGCGTTATATACCTTGGACATCCCAACGTTGTGTTCAGGTCCATGCCAATGTATAGGGTAGGTAGCGTTTTTCTTTACATTCTAATGCAACTAGAAAATGTACATCGTAAGATTTCCAACACTTAACCAAGAGAGTAAGAGCTTTGGTCCCATGGGCTGTTGAAAATTCCGTAATACATGTATATATCTCATTATCAAGTTACCATACGAGTTTTTCATTGATCAGCTTTCAAAATCTTCAGATATAATGATAATTTTAAATCTTGTAAAAATACTGACTCCATCTATTACCCAAAATACTTATGTCCTGCTTCTTATTATACTGCATCGTCGGCATTACAAAATTTGAATGTATGTTCTTGTATCACACACATAACAGATTAAGCATCTTGGCAAAGCTAATTTCTCTTATCCCATAGATTCCTTTCAGGGGGGGGGTAGAGAAAAGAGGAAAATGCTAAAGACCATATAAATTTCCATATAAATGGGGGTAACTAATTGAACCCAGTCAACCAACCTTTGCACTATATCTACAAAAGAACATCCTCTCGGCATCACACTGAGGGATTAAAAGGTGGAGGAACCACATCTTTATCTCCTATAAATTTTGTGTTGAATCACACCAAAAAAATAATAAATAAAAAATGAGCATTATAGACAATCAAAATCCTTCAACACTAGCCCTTCTCGAGGCTGAGGATGATGACTTGCGGCTTTCCTGCCTGTCAAGCTCCTCCAAAGAGAGGCTGGAAGAACATGCAAGCGCCGGAAGGAGGATGGGCACTCCAGACCATCTTGGTGGTGAGACAGATATGGTGGCTCCCGAAGGCGGTGATGGTGAGAAACTCAACCTTGGTGCAGGGCAGATGATACCATTCAGACTTGGTGATCTTGACATGTGTTTTCCAAGGTTTGATGCTGGCTCTTGCAGTGGGAACCGGCACGAGTATTTCAAATCCTGTATCATCTTGAGATGCTCAACAACAGTTCTCATGGTAGGTCTCTCTGATGGCTCCTTTTGAAGGCATCTTTGTGCAATGTCAGCTATGGTTCTTGCTGCTTTAGAAGGAAAGCGGCCTTTGAGTTGAGGATCCATGATCAACGACAGACGGTAGATGTCGGCTAGGAACGGCCGGCTCCACTTGACTAAATTCCTCTCTTCCTTGGGGTGGCGGCTATCAAGATTCTTTCTTCCTGTAAGTAGCTCCAGAAGAAAAATTCCAAAACTCCATACATTGCTCTTTGGAGTGAGCATTCCTTTCTCCAGTGTCTCCATTGATAGGTTTCCAACAGCCTGGACAATAATGAATAAATTCATTAATATAATGAATGGGAACAAATGTTATGAAATAAATATAAACATGACAAATATGAGGTAAGAAGATAGAGAATATTGACTGACTGGATATTTTAGAATAACACAAGATACTCATAAGTTAAAGAACTTACAGATGAACTGCTTGAAATCTCTTCTTCGGGAATATGTCCAACACAACCATATCCTGAAAGCTTTGCACTGAAATCTTTGTCAATCTGTATGTTGGCTGTTGAAAACTCATTATACATTGCCTACAGGCAGAAAGAAGTATGTCAGCAAAGATAAAAAAAGGTGTATAGTTAACTGAATAATCTTAACTTGAAATCATTCACTCCATACTATGAAAAACAAAATCAACTCAGGTCCTTTAGCACTCACTTGGTGAGATCTAAACTCCACATACGCATGGGAAAGGCATACACATGATCCAAGGGGAAATTTTAAAGGGGCAAGAAAAAATGGAAGTAGTAGTAGAAATAGTATGTTAAGATGGATGTATACAAGGACATGATGCAAAATGATTATATAAGAGAAGACATTGGTGTAGTACCTACTGAGGAAAAGTTAATTAAAAATCGGTTAAGGTGGTGCGAACACATGCAAAGAAGGACTCGGGAAGCACCAATGAGGAGAAAAGATCGCATGATTTTTAATATTGTGAAAAGGGGTAAAGGGAGACCAAGAAGGACATCAGAAGAAATTATTAAAAGAAATCTGACTGTGAATAATATTCTTGAGAATTTAGATTTTAGTTGAAACCAATGGGCAGCAACATCGTATAATATATGTAGCCGATCTACCTAGTGAGATAAAACTATTATTATTGTTGTTGTACCTGAAAAGGTCCTTCTTCGTGCAAGAAAGTTAGGCCTTGTGCAGCACATAAAGCAATTTTCATTCTTGTATTCCAATCAATTGATGGCCCATCAGATCTCCCATACAATAAGCGATCCAAGCTGCCATGGTACAGCCTCTCATAAACCAACATTCTGTTTTCTGAACCATCTCGTGCATGAAATCCTAGCAATTTACAGAGGTTTGGATGTTGCAAGGATGCAAGAGTATTAACTTCATTTATGAATTCCTTCAAGCCCTGAAAAATGACAGATACTTTTAGACCACTTCAGAATATTCTCAGGTGATTGAGCATTTTTTAAATGTCCAAAAAAGAAAAAGAAAAAACACAATGCTAACAATAATTGATAATAAGTTTTAGTCAGTAGGTATGTAATTCATAACAGTTTCAAGTTAAGCATTTTGAGTTGCTAGGGTTTAACAACATTCTCATACACATGGAGACATAACAGAGTAAGGAGGATAGCAAGAACCATGATGAGACCCTGCTTAATAGCAAGTTGAATGGGAGAAATATTTATTACCTTATTAAAACCACTTTGATGTTCATACAGTTCCCTTGCCGAACACAATATAAAGCATTCATACAACATATCTCAATACATTACAAAAATACACAAAACATTGAATTTTGGCCACCCTAAGATAATAAGATATTATTTCTATATATTTGGTAACTGTCCACTATTAATATGCCCAGCCAGCCATTACCATACATAAGAATATTAAGAAATGAAACTAAAGTAATGTAGTACGGCAAAAAGTACCTGAGATGATGGGTGAAGCCGTGTGACAGTGGCTTCAAACTTCTTTGAACTTGAAACATCATCACCAAAGGAAGCCTTATATATGGTGGACGAAAGACATTCTGACATGCATCTATCAGAAGAGAAATTGTGGCAAGCAGCAGCAATTTCCTCATACAGAAAATTCCGAAGTGACCCAGTAGGTGGGAGTGGCAAAGGTCCAGAAGCATATAGAGGACCACTAGCTGTCACTGACTTAAAGCTGCCCACAGCCTTCAATACACCACCTCCCTGAGGGGATGGAAGTGGTAAAGGTTGTGGACTAGATGTACGCTGCTCCTTCATTGATCCAGTTCGGTGTTTTGACTCTTCTTGTTCCTCATACTCAATTGAAGCCAAAGCATCTTGTTCTGCTGCATCAAGAGTTGATGGAGCAGATAATGTTCTTGCTCTATTGTTACCGACTTTATTAATGGGTTGAATGGGTTTCACTCTGGTCCTAAAACTAGGAGGAGCAGACTGGAGGGAAGGAGTATGAGTTTGAGGCTCAGGCAGTACTGTAGGTATGTGCTCATTATGGCTTACACGTTTCACGTAGACCATTGGATCAGACTTTTTCTTTTTGCTCTTCAATACAGTGAAACACCCCATCCTTTGTACAAAACTTGATTGTTGTAGAGAACTCTTTATGTCTGCAAAAACAAAATAAAAGGTGCATAAATAAAAATAACATCTAAAAGACTAAAACAAATTGTGTAATACCACAGTTTGACAACCCACAAATAATGCAACCATGTATTTTCAAAGCATAGTATGAGTTATGATTCTCGTTGATATAAGATAGCCACTTGGTAGATAGTCATGTTTGAAAGGAAAAACAAGAAACAAGGGAAAGGGATGAAGCATTTGTCTGTCATATTTTTCTCCTAATTTACACCTAACCATGGTTATCAAATCAAGACCCAAAGTATGGATACATATGATGAATGATAAGATTCAGAATCATTAATTGTTGAAAATGTATTTTAATAATTAAAATAACCTAAACATATATTTAACATAATAAAGTTATAAAACTACGTGTTGAAATTTTCAAATAGAATGATTTCTTTATTCCATTTTCCATGTACATTAATTATTGGATTCTTTTGATCTTTTATGTACATTAATTATTGGATTGTTTTGATCTTTTCATAATTCTCTCTTTACCATCATTAATTACTAGAAACTGGCTAACTGTGTTTCATCTCTCATCAACTACCCCCCTCCCCCCCATTGTCAATGTGAGAGCATTCTACCACCAGAGACTCGTTGTCGACGGATTATCCACAGGGCTCTATTCCCTGATTATTGGTCTACTGCATCCTTGCATTTGGGATGCACTTAACAAATTTGACTGAGCACTTTTTTGGAAGACATCTCGCAGACCTCTGTGCCAACAAGAATCTGTTGACATCCACCCATCATTGCCTTGGTTCATTGCTCCACAGTGGCTGTTAGGCGCCCTGTCCCTTGGAGATCCATACCATTGATAACAGAACAGGATCGACAGTCCTATGATTCCATCACCATTCCATCAAGATAAGGAAACTCCATGTGATCTATATCAATGAAGCAAGGACTCACATCGAATCACAACTCATGTGATTCCAACTACATGCACCTAACTACTAATATTTGTCTGTCAACACTTCACCATTAAATTTTCATAAATATCCAATTTGATCCTCAAAAGATTTTCAAAACATCAATTTGGTCCTAGAATGGTGATTTTGGGTCAGAGGCTCAGAGCATGACATCAATTTGGTTTTAGTAAGCAGTAACTTCAGGACTACATTTATAATGAAAATCTTTTGAGGACCAAAATAGCCTATTACTCTTAAATTTTCTGAATTCTATTTCTCCACTGAGTCACTGACCACATCTTAAAACAATAAAACATTCAATCTCCTCTTACTCCTCATTTTCATTTTCATTTCTCTTTCCATTCCCTGCTCCTAAGTCCCAACCAACTATTCTTAACACTTGCACGCCACATATGCACTAGACACCCCAAACAGAACGTGAAACACTACAATTAATCAATAATTGGTTAACCAATCTCCTTACAAACCTTATATCCAACTTGTGTCTATCACATTCCCATAAAATAGTATAGTAAAATTTCCTTCATTTTGCCCCATCTCACTCCTCAATTTTCACAAGTACCGAAGGAAAAAAAATATAAACAGACCAAATGCTTTTTTTTAAAAAATAACTACCCAATTGCTAAACACTTACTAGCACCATCTATTTAATCACATAAAAAGCAATTCAGATCCATACCATAAAAAAATAAAAATTACACAAACCCATTTATTACCACAATATCAAGATAAAAACAAAAACAAGAATTTTCCACGCCGCAAAGTTTCATCTCCACCAAGAATTTTCCAAATAAAACAAAAAAAAAATAGAAATCAAGAGGAAAATGAACAACAAACTGGCATATAAATCAAAGTGCAAAAAAAAAAACTAGAGATAAAGAAAACCTAAAAAAAAAACAAAATTCCGAAGCAAATTTGCATCAGAAAACGGTGAAATTACACGAATCGAAAGCGAAGGAAGAAAATTAAACGAACCTTTGCGAGAAATGGCAGCTCATGCAACTCAGAGTGAAGCGATCCAAGGGCAGCGAAATGGGTAAAAATCAGAACTTTTTGTGGTTTTGATTCGTCTACGAAAAACCCCTTGTCCAGTCAAAGAAAGCAGATTGGAAAAGCTGAGAAGTGAAGATTTTAGAGAGAGAAAGAAAGAGAGAGAAAAGTAGAAGAGAGATTAGAAGAATATTTAGAATTGTAGAGAGAGAAAAAGTGAGAAAAATGGAACCCAATGAGCAGTGGTCAAACCTACCCAAAACCCAGATTTAATTAACTCATTAAAATAATATTTTCATTAAACATAAACAAAAGATGTGCTTTTCCTTTTTTCCTTTTTCCCAACTTTGCCCCTTTTTGTTTTTCTTTCATTTTTTATTTGCCTTCTATTTTTGGGCTTCTGCCTTCAAAATGCCCCTTCCTTGCAAACTACAAATAAATAGATGTGAATTTTGGTTTGAACTTTGACCAAATCGGTTTTTTCAAGACTTCTTGTTTTGACCGTTCATTAATTCTTGAAGATTCGGTACATTTTGTTAAAGGTTTTAATCCATGTCTTTACTGGCATATTAAAAATATGTTTCCATAACATTCTTCATTTCAATCCCCGTGTTTTAAAGGAAGTTTTTATTTTGATTTTCTACAAAACTTTATTAATCTAGATTTTTAGAGATGAATTTTACTTATATTGCTCATATGATTATTTTTTAAATAATCTTTGTATCTCCATTTATTTGAGTTTAAGAGAATTAAATTTAAAACCTAAAATATAACTTAACCAATTAAATGCTAGTAATTCAATTCTTTTGACCTGAATAGAAAAGTTTATAGAATAAAGTCTAAAAATATGTATCACTATATTTTCAACAGGATTATTTTTAATTAAGAATACATATAAACTTAAATAAAATTGTTTCAAATATATATATATATATAAATAACCAAAAGTTTTTTTAAAATCTCAGATCATGTTTGATTTAAGAAGAGATAATATCAAAATCGCGAAAGGAATTAACATAAAAAATCTAAATATTATACACACAAGTATATATATTATTGTAAATAAATTCAATATAAAGAGATTTTATTTAATTATGAATTTGATATTAAAAATATCATCAAGCAAATCATTGAAGTTGCCAAATACTTCAAGTTTTAATTCAAACTCTACTTTTTTTCCAAAGTAATTCAAATTCTACTTTTGCTATGGTCAAATTTATCATGGGTAAAGAAGAAAAGTTTGTGATTTTCTGTGGTGGACCAAGGATTTCATATTTCCATTTTCAAAGCACAACAAAAAAGTTGAAACATAAAATAAAAGGGGTTGGGTCCATGGACAATTTGGTAATTTCAGTGTGATCCACGACTTTCAACGAAGTTCACCTTGATTGAGGGTGACAGCCCAGTCAAAGTTGTGAAATTTTATATTTCATTTTCTAACAATAATTAAAAAAAGAGCATGTGTTGGTCAAAGAGAGCCATCAAGATAGGTCTTTGACTGTAAATTTTCACCGTCCGATTAAGGCGCAGCACTCAGATCAACGGTCCAGCGAACCTGGTGGGTCCCACCTGACATCAACGTATTTGTCTTTCCACGCGCCCAGTACGCGTGGCATGGATTTTCTGATTCATTTCAATTATCAAATGGAGATGTGGGTCCCACTCTCAAGTGCTCAACTCAACAACTAGCCTTTTGTTGTTTCGTGTTATCAAGAAAAATGGACCAAGGTTTGACCACCCTACAAGGAAAAAAATATCCAAGATTAATTTTTATACATTATTAATGTAAAGTTTTTCTTTAGATCAATTCATGTAAAAAATTATTCTTAATTAATCAGAAATTATGTTAAATATAAATTTTAAAATAATTATTATAAAAACATCATACATTATAAAAACAATTTTTTTATCAATGTATAACACTTTTTATTAATTGACAGTGAACAAATTCTTTATACTATAAGTATACATATAATTTTCTAAAAAAAATTGATGAGTTATAAAGTAATATTTTTATTTTACATATAGAGGGATAATTATTTATATTTAAATATATAATTATTGTAAAAATAAGAATAATAAATATAAATTATGAAATTTTATTTCAATTGTCAAAATTATAAGATAAATTAATATATTTTTCTAATTGATCATCTTATTATTAACTAACTTTTAGTTTATATATAACTGAATGGTATAGTTATTATATTCTCCGAAGCACAAAAATGTTATCGATATAACTCATGTATTTTAAGAATGAGAGCTTATAAATTTAAATTATAAACGCAGGTATTATACGGTTAAAAGTATACAATTTATTTTATTTTATTTTATCCTATTAAAATAAGTTTAAATAAAATTTTCATTTCTATAAGTTAGTATTTTTTTTCATCTCTATAATTGTTTTTCAAAATAATTTCTGCCAATTTTAAATCATTTATTTTTAGTTTCTATAGTGAATCTTTATTATAAAATGACTAATATGTTGATTTATCATGCGGTACATCACCAATGAAAGATAATGTCATAATGCTATGACATGACACGTAAAAAAAATTGTCATAACAACAAAAATTAGAAATGAAAAAAATACAAAAATTAATTTTTTTACAAAGATAAAAAATTATTATATATATAATATACAGACACAAATAAATATTTAAGTCTTTGAACATGATATATAAATTTAATTTAAAATTAATATAAAATAAAATTCTTAAAAGACAAAAATATTATTATTTAAAAGAGAATATTATATGAAGAATAAAAACATAAGTTTATCTACTATACCTATATGTATAGTTAGAGATAGAAATAATCTAGGTAAGGTTAGACTTTGTTAACCTTGAGACAAACTTTAATTATAAATATAAAATTTAATCTAATATTTTTATCTATTTTACGCTTTTTTTTTATAGGTATGAACTAGCCAACGTATTTTCAAACAATTATGTTACTGATAGAATTTATGGTGCTTGATATAGTTAGCATTTGAATAATTTGTTAAATTTATTTTTTATATTTTGTGTAAAAGACTTGTTATGTATGATTATTATAAATTTTTATTAAGAAATATTATAATTAAAACTTATTATTGACATATTAAATATAATATATATATATATATATATATATATATATATATATATATATATATATATGTAATATAATATTATAATGTATATCTACATATATAAGTCGGCTTATCAAATATAATATGTAATTTTTTAAAGCCTCAAGTGTAACATTTTTACTTCAAAATATTTTCTAAAAGTATAAATTAAACTTTTTAATAAGTAGGTTAGACCTTATGTAAATTAGATTGTAAGCTCTTAAAAAGTCACATAGACTATTTTTATTTGACTTATTTTCACTTTTATCTATTATGAATAGTGATGATAAAAGAAATGAAAAATAGTACAAGAAAAAAGTAAAAGTGTGATAGTGTTGAGAAAGAACAAAAATAAAAAAAAATAGTTATAAATTGATGATTTGTGGTTGTGCTCATGTTGATATTGTCTAGAATTTTTCTTTTTTTGAGATATGTGTGTTAGAAAGGAAATGAATGATCTATAAAGGGAACAACATAACCTTGAGTGTTTATGCAATAAGAAATAATATTAGTTTTAAGTCAATTAAGATATATGTTCTGTTTTTAAATATTGAATTTTCTTGTTATTTAATGTTTATATTTTATAATACTTTTAAATTATATTTATTTATTTTTCATCTTTATAAAATTTATTTTCAATTTTAATACTTGTAAATTATTTGTTATTTTCACTTTTAGTTTCTTTGTTCTAACAATAAGGTGACACAAATGACGTTATATTTTTTATTGGTCTGTTAATGATGATATGACATGTGATAACATCGCAGTGATTTTTTATTTTATTTTATTTGCTTATGTGGCATGTGATATTATCACAAGGTAAGCAAATTAACATTGTTATAACTTAGGTCGATGATATATACTAAAAATAAAAGGTGTGAAATTTATTATTCTAAAAAAAAATATCATAACAAAAAATGAAAAAACATAATTTACGAGGATTACAAACTTATTTAAGTTTAAAATAAAATGCATTTTCTTCTTTTAAGATATTTGAATATTACATTGTTTTTCATTGTTATTGTAAAATATACAATTTAGTTTATTTAAATTAACATTGTTAAATAATATTTTTAAATATTTATAATATAATATCTTCCTATATATAAAAAATAAATACCTAATTCATTAAAACTAATCAAAGTAGTTAAATTAGTTAATTTTAATTAATAACATAATAAATTTTATTCTAAAATAATCATACAATTAATTGATTTAAGTTGTTGTTATATTTAATGACATTACTTATAGTTCTAGAGATAGTTCTTCTAACTAATGGGTGTGTCATGTATTTATTTTGAGGAAAGAAATTAGTAAATGTTTTGCTAGACTTCATAATAAATTATGAGTATAAAAGAAAATTAACATGTAATACATTTGAAAGTGAGTCATGTTTCTCATAATTAAAAAGAATTATTTTTATTTGTTTTTTATATAAAGAATTAAATATAATATTTTTAATTTAAATTATGCTAAAATATTTTTGATTTACTATATTACTCTTCACTCGCTCTCGATGTCTTAACATTATTTTTCCTATATACACATCAATGGGATTATAGGCAAAATAAACGCGTTATGAGTAATATTACGTCTAACCATATTTATTGTTAGTAATATATTAAAAGGCTATAAGTGATGCTCAATGGATAAATAATTTATCACCCAAATTTATTTTAAAAATCAAATAATTTAATAACGTATATTTTTGTTTAAAATGTACAAATATATTAACAAATTATTTTTTGGTATAAAATATTCTTTAATGGAAATTATAATATTTTTATACAGTAAAAATAGTGAAAAAAAGGTAGTGTAAGGCTTACATCTTTTCAGAGATAATAATGCAAAAGATATGTTGATAAAAAAAATTAACAAAAACTAATAAAATTTCAACCAAAAAAAAGGAGTGAAGTGTTGTACTTAAATTTGTTAAGAAGTGAATTTGTATATTTTATGATAATATGAGAAGATAATATAACACTTGTATATTTCATAAGAAGAAAGTGTAATTTACTCTTATGTATAAATAGTTGAAATGTAACAATAAATGTATAAAGTGACAAGAATGTTATAATAAGAAGGTAAGAAGAATAAATTTGGACTATATTATGTTAGAATTAAAATTTATCTAATGCTTCCATGCCCATTTTTAAATGTTATGTGATTTTTTCTATTCAATCTAAATATTTTATATATGATTATATAATCTAAATTTATTTTTCTCACAATTTCACATAAAACTCTTATTTTTTTATATGTTCCCTATATGTAGAGTATTAAGTGAAATGATTTTTTACGAGAGAGTAAAAAAAAGAAATCTAGATTATATAACTATTTATAAATTTAAATCACAAAATTATGTGACTTTTTTGAGTGGTCATATGAACATTTAGAAACTTTTAATCTTAGCCTTTAGTTTAAATTTACTTTTCTCATTCTCTTATTATAAATACTATTCTTACTTGATAAGCTATGCTTCATTTTATATACAATATATAAAATATAAAGTAAAATGAGTGTTTACAAGAGAGAATGACATTTTTAAATGTCATGCATTCTCTTTATATATAAATGAGTGTTAATATATATATAAAGAAAATCAATCAATCAAGTAACTTTAATAAATATATAAGCATTAATTTTATAAAAATGAATAAAATTTTCAAAACGATTTAAAAACATATAATAAAAAAAAATTTACACAAAATATAGATTAAACATTTAAAAAATCAAATATTACAAATATAATTTAAATTCACATGTTACCAAAGTTTGTTTCTGAAATCTAATTTGCTTTTCCAAAATTTACACAATGATATGTTTTCACTGTGCATTTAATGTAAGTAAGAAATAAAGTTGAGGTCTCACAAACAATGTAAATAAAAATAAGATGAATATATATATATAGATATAAAAAATATTTATTAGTGTATTTTCAAAATTTAAGCATTAATATTTTATATAATGGTAATAAGCTTGACCTATAGGTAGAGATTGATAAATAACATTTAATTTTCAAATCGATTATAATTAAATTAATGTAAAAGAAAGATTAATAACATCACTTGATTGGAAATGCAATCATTTATAGCAGCAGCAATAATAATAGATGATAAAAAAATTATTAAGAAAAAAATTGATGATATTAAAATATTTTTGTTTTAAAAGAGAGAATATAACATTTCTACAATAAAATTTAAAAAAGAAAATTAAATATTTGTTTTAACAAAAGAAATAATATCGTTATCTTTACAATAAAACTGTAAACAAGATAATTTATTATTTTATAAAAAAATAACATTTAAATGTCATTGTTTCTGCCATCAAACTCTCACACAAAAATAATTATCTTAATTTTAAAATATTATATATATTACAAAAATAAAACTAAGAAAAAATTGGCAAAGGTTCCCTAAGCCTACATATACCTCCATCTTTGCTTATCTAGAGGAAGATACTAATATCTTGAAGTGGTAAGATTCTTAAAAGAATTGACATCTCTTAATATATATTTTTTTATATACACATATTTGACTATAACAATTCTGAAAATAAAATAATTTTGTATGTTATATTAAATAAATAAAAGAAAAGAAATAAAACTGGTCATCTTATGATAAGTAGATAAAAGATGAAAGACAAAACAATTCATCATGAATTGAAGTCAAAATGCATTATATTTGCAGGTTCTTATATATTTCATGATGGACAGAGTAAAAGAGGACTGCATTTTTTTCTTCTTCATATATCTCAATACGAGTTACGAGAAAAACATATTTGAGATAATAAAAAAAATCTTAACGGATCTAATTTTCTTTAAAAAAAACAAGGATGAATTTGAACGGTGCGAGCCAAATATAAATAGTTGTAATACATGAGAAAATAAATTTTTTTAAAATATAAAATATGCTAAATAATAATAAAAGTGTGTGATAGAAAGACATTCAACATTTGAACTGAATTGATTGAGTTTTGCAATTTTCAAACTTGAATCAACCCACTCATTTGTCTTAAGTTACCTTGACTCCACCCAACCTATGAATAGTCCTAAAAGAATGCTTAAAAGGATGAATGAATCAAATTTAAGGAAAACATTTCTATATCATAATTTTCTTCCTATGAAATCATACAACATTTTCAATTTGAGCAACCTACTATGTGGGCAGGTAGTAGCAGAGTGAGTTTGTTCACAAATTTCTCAAACAAATCAAGATGAACAAGAGAGGTCAATCTAATTTGATCTCCATGTCAGGGGAATCAAGTTATATTTTCAAAACAAAATTGTAGAGACTTGATATTGTTGGTAAAATGAATTAAAGATAAAAAATAAAATAAAATCGATGAGCGAACACAGAAAATAGGAGAGAGAAAATAAGAGTAGAGACCTATAATTTTATGAAAGTGGAGATTTTGGAGAAGAAAAATTATGAAAAAACAGAGAAAAGGGAGATAATTATAGTTGTGAAAATTTCAGGAAAATGAGAGAAAGATGGACTTTTTAAAGAAAACTTTCTTTTTGTATCGAGAAATGTAATAGAGTCAACAAAAAGAGAGAAAAAAAAAAGTGATTACAATGTAACTTACATATAAAGGAGAATCAACTTATCACTAACTTATAATTCACTGCAATTAATCAACTCAGTAAGCATTATCTAAATCAATCTGAATGTTATGTACATAAACAAATACACAAAAGTACAAAATATTATATTTGGACCAAATTTTTATCAATTAACTTAAATTTAAATAGAAGTTTGTGTTAAGAACCATTTTTCGCACAATTAGTAAAGTAATAGATAAAATTGAATAAATGAAGAAATTAGAGACTAAAACAAATACAACGAAAGGAGATTATAAAAACATTAGGACAAATTGCACTTACATTCTTTATAATTTAACAAGTTTTCACTTTATACTCTTTCTAAAACTTTTCACACTTTTTATAATTTATATAACAATATAATACTACGTACCCTTCTTCTTAATACAAACTTTTCCTAATTTCTTATGTAATTATATATATCAAGAGAGACAAAAAAAAACAATGTTAAAAAAAAAGAAAGATATTAGATGTAATTTCATTAAACCTTAAAAAGTGTGAGCGTAACTTGTCCAAAAAATTAACTAAGCCTATTTTAAAACTTAAAAGCATGCATTTTTAAGTGAAACTAAGTTCTTAAAGTTTCAATATTAAATTTTATAAATGAAAAAACATAATTAAAAAATACTTTACTAAAAGTAGATAATCAGATTTTGTGATAAAAATTAGAATTAATAAATATTTTGCATATAGAACGTATCAAACAAGTTTTAAAAAGAGGTAATCAATGCCGCCAAATGCAAAACTCGTGTGATAACTTAATAATGACATGTGTACATGCTTATTTTGAAATATTCAACAACCCATGTGGCCAAAGCTTACCACATACATGTTCTTGGGGATTAAAAAAATAATTAAATAAAACGCTACCTATCCTAGACTTTGGAATTGGAATGGGCCTGAACAAAACTGTGGAATATACAAGATAGATAATTTCGTGTGAGAAAGTACCGTCCAAAGTCCAAAATATATTTAATTGGGCCGAATGAATAATAGAACACGTTTGGTCTACAATGAAATTGTCAGAGCATGCCAAGCAAATTACAGCAACCAAATGACCAAATAAAGTAGTAATATTTTTTTTTTCAAAGAAACTATGAAAATGAATATTTCATACATACAAATATGTCGGCTAACTTGGTAGGTAAATGTCAACAATATACTATTGGATATATTCTTTTCAATATGTCATTTATTATTGAGTACACTTTATATTTATTATACCCCACATGAAATTCAACAATAATAAATAAGTGTATTGAAAAAATATTGAATAATATAGGCACGCACTAATCACTTAATCATTATCTAAAGTCGCTAAGTTAAGAAATATTATTAATAGACTTTTATCGTAATTTCCAAGACATCATTAATGTGGTTTTTAATAAAAGACAAATTTTCTCATATTGATTGTTTAACTAATACTCTAAAGATATTAGTTTTAAAAACACTTAATAATGTATTATTAACATTCTTGATTAATATTTTCAACAACGCATTCTTTTAATATAATATTTTCTACTTCTTATTATTAGTTTCATATAACTCTCATTAAATATCTTAAATTCATTTTTTTACTCAGACACAACAACATAAACATTTAGTATACAATTCAATTAATAATAAATATATCTAATAAATAGTTTTAGTTCTTATTGCTAGTTTTGTTCGGAATCTCAAGTGATGAACCTGATATAATTAGGTTATGTTATATGCCAGTGATCCATTTCTCACATAATTACTCAATAGAACAAAACTCATTAGAAGGAATAAAAAACATGTACATTTTAATAAAATTATAAATTAAATAAATAATTTTTATGACAACTATATTAAAATTATTTTTAATTTTAAAGAACAAAATACATATTTAAATTGATTAAAAAATACATTTATAATTTGATTCCTAAAAATAATTAATTGTTGCTTTTATTATTGGAGTTTTATATCTAAACTAATTTTAGAAGTAATGAGTATATATGAACAAAATATATTTTTATTTTTGAACTAAGTTAATAATTTTCGAACAAAGTTAATAATCTAACTTTGAAATAACCCTCTTACGAAATAAAAGCATAATTTATATCCAAATATAAATCCCATGCTACACATGAGACAGCAACTTAGTTTATTACCTCATCTCCATTTTAATATGTTAAATAATAGCATGTTAAATAATGTAGAAATTGAATATACTTCCACGATGTTGAATAGAGGTGACAAAAATGATCCAAGTAGAATGTACTTAAGTTTTTTTTAGCCTAATCAGAATCAGATTAATTCAGCCTAGGTTGATGAGACAAGTTAGGTAAAAAAAGCTGACCAAAAAATTATTGCACCTATTTGACTCAATAGTTTTTATATATAAATAAAAAAAACAGGTCCAAGTCGACTTGGCATGGGGGATTACTAGATGAGTCAAAAAAAACTAGTTTATATGAAATTTGGGCTAGTTTGGACTGGGTTACTTTTTTTTCTTTGCCCACTAGACTAGGTTGGATAGCTATTTTGCCACATTTGTTGTTAAGAAATTGACAAATAGTACAACTTGTAATTTTTTTTTTGTCTTCTAAGAGTTACCTTTAGCCCATTGGGCCAAAAACTTGTAATTTTATTTTAATAACAACCATCACTGGAGAATTACTTTTAAAATGAATAGGTAACATATTTATAGTTGAATGCACATGTGAATTTTTTTTTTCCAAAAAACTTGCATCAAATTAATCAAAAATACAGAAGTTAGTACACGTTTGAAAACACGTTTTGTAATTCTCAATTCACGTTTTAGATGTAAAATTTTCAAAAGTTATATCTAACAACATTTAGTTGAATGTGAAAAATTACATTTGTGATCCATTTTCAAATATGTTATCTATGTAAATCACGTCAAACGTGCCTCCTAAAAAAGTTTCCAAATATCTGTGTAAATATATGTTGGCCTTAATAAAAACAACACAATAACATTTGATCACTTTACAGATAAAAGTGACCGATCTCAGCTATCAACCTTTAGCAATAAGGTGGAATGTACAAGGAAAAAACTTGTTATCTCAACGACCTCACACGAATTCCTGGTTCTATACAATGCTAAGCACTCAACTTGTAATATAGGTTATGCAAGAGCATTGGTAATAATGATTTTGAGTTCTAGGTTATACATGACCAAGTGAGTGTTGACTTCTCTATTATAAAGCTCTTGGAAGGGTGTCCATAATATAATTAGGTGTATAGTTGCTGTTGGACTTGTAACGAAAATAATTGAAGCACAAAATTAGTTATGATATTCATCAAAGTTTCAATGATATTAACAGGAAGAGGTCCTCATCAATATACCAAGTATGCTTTCCAAATAAACAACAGATAGTTAATCCAAGTAATCCACCAAATAATTGTAATCCACCAAACACTTATTTAGTAGTACAGCAGCACTAATAAAATGGAGTGATTAGTATAATACAACTTAATCAACTATACTTCACACATATTAGTGCTAATAAAATGGAAATATGCAGATACAGTAAACAATCACTGGGGAAAGAATAGTGAACATCATTAAAGAATTCGCATAAAAAACAATTCACTTGACAACCTTGAAAATAGTAATGAAACTAAATATCTACCGATTGAAACGAACTTAAGTAACATTAGCTTGGTCAAATTTAAGAATCTAATGGTGTTGTGAAAGATGGTTTAGAAGAGAGAATTGAGAGAAAAATATAGAACTGAAAAGTAAAATGTATTCAAACAAGAAAGGTAAGTATAAAGTGATTATATCAAGTTTTATATAGGTTAGCAAACTAATTACTAATTTCTAACCAACTATATCTTTAATAGTCCTATGCAAGCTGGAAGGTGTTCACAACCCTTCCAACTTAAGATAAACAATATAAGTGTATTCTAAAACAAAGCAAATACAATAAAAACTGCTGGAAATATATTAAGCTAAAAGGTATACAATGACGAAAGTGATAAAAAGTTAATAGGTAAAAGTTTAACCATTAAATAGAACTCACAATTCAAGGTTTAATTACTTAGCAAAAGCAAATCCTTTAATCATGATAAAGATAGAAGCAACCAAAGCTTAACCGTCAAGAGTATATACTGAAAAATGAGGCTTAACCACTCAAGATAGAAGCAAATAAGATTTCAATGTTTAATCATCCAAAGGTAGAAGCTCACAATAATGTTAACCACCATGCGCAGAGGTTTACATCAAGCCAAATAAGGCTAAACAACAACAAAATATAAAGGAAAATCACTAAACATTTGTTAGGTGGAGATTACTAGTTAGTTTGTTATTAGTTTTTCATAACTCAAACCTTGACCCTCCATGCTTTCCTTGGTGAACAGATATTTACTCACAAGCAAATGGGAAAGCTATATCAAGAAAGTAAAAAACTGAAACAAACATGAAAAATAAGCAGTATTTGAGTGAGGACACGACATAGGTTGAGAATGAACACATACAACAAAATATACGCCTTATCTATTTATAATCATATAAAAGGCTGAGCTCGCACAGCTCCCACAATGTGTAAATATATTGCTCATCTTTAAAACAGAGACAGGAAATTGCAAAGAATTGCATGGAAAAAGAGATAGTTTGAAATCCATATTCTATGAAAAGAACGACAGATCTGTGAATCAAAGTCACAGAAAGACAACATAAACAACACCAAAATCCTCCTCACGAACATGAACACATATCTACAAGAGATCAACCATTTTATTCCATGACCTTCCCATGTACTCCCAATAATTATAATTATAATCAAAATAAAAAAACAGGTAATAAAATATTGTTCCCACCACCACTAAGATGAATGTTACTAAATTCATAACCTTTGTCATCTTCAATTTCCTGAACAGAAGGAACAAAGACCCCACAGAAGCAAGCATCACAATTCCCCTTTGACCATTCTTGTTGATAGATTGAGCCAGACATGCTAGAAACCCCATAACCCAAAAGCCAATACGATTTGGGTCCTGCAAACATAGTGAGCTAAGAAGAATTAGTCCTATTCCTAATGGGGTTGGAAAATTGAAATGAAAAACTTAACCTTGTGAGAATGTTTGGTTCACCTTAAATTCTACTTAATTACATTGAAATAACAACTAACTTGATTTTAGATAAATGTTCACATATTTTGTTTCACATTGAAAAAATGATTGTGATTCTAGGTACACATCAAGTTAAAATAAATTTTAACCGAAAAAGTCAATTACATTCAAAATTAATTTGGCCAAATTCACACATATAGTTGTATACATAGCAAATAAAGTTTTAATTTGGATAAGTAACATTAACCTTTAGATATGGAACATTTGATTCCTTCTTCTTGGGCAATGGAGGTCGAAGTTTGTTGACAATTTTGATGAATTTTGTGGCGAAGAATCCTCGTGCACGTGTTGGTTGAGCGGGGTGCGAAGTAATTGTTAAGGCGAATTTAGGAAGGTTGAGGAGAAGAGAGAGGCGGAAGAAGGAGAAGTTGGAAGTGGGTTTGTAAGTTGCAGCAGCGAATCTGAGTCTGAAGTTGAAGTTGTTGGCTTTGGCAGTAACGTGGACTCTCCATGATTGTTGTTCTCTCTCTGATTGCATTCCCAACCACAGTGGAAAGAAGAGAGTAATGAGTAACCCTATGTTTTGATTCCAAGGAGTCCAACGTTACGGTTAGAGTTTGAATGAGTTGGAGAAAGTGGGAAACAGCTTCAACGTGTCTTTTTTCCGAATACAATTTCTCTCTCTATTAGAAAACTCAATTTTTTTTATTACATGTTAAGAGAAAAATAATTTTTTAGAAAACATTTTTTTCACTTTTAATTCTTTAAATTTAGGTAATTTTTTAATTTGGTTTTCCAAATTAAAATTTTCAATTTTTAATTCTTAGTTTTAGAAATGGCTGATTTTAGTTTGTAGATGTAAACATTTTTTTTATAAATAACTTTTGATTTATCCAATGTAGTTAAGTGAACTTGCTATATTGAAAAACCTTTAACAATATTTCTGTTAAGATTAAAACTAGTAAATCCTAAATCCTAAAAAGAAAATTTTTAATTTGGATATCCAAATTAAAAAATAACTTAAATTTAAAAGACTAAAAACATGTTTAAATTTATTTTTCATGTATGATTATTTAACTTATAAATTAAAAATACTTTATGATATTTTTTAATGAATTAAATTAATATAAAAATAAAATAACATTTAAAATTGAGATGATAATATATAATAATAATAATTATTATTATTATTTAAATAGGATTTAATTTGAAATTTAAAATAATATCATATTAATAATAACACCATAATATAATATAATTTAAATTTAAGATTATAATATACTTATAATAATAATTTAAATTAAAAATTATAAAATCTTAAAAAACCAATCTCACTCTCTTAAGTTGTATGCAAAAAAACATTAAAAGATATATAAATTTGTTTGGCTCAAAATTATAATTTCATTTCAAGAAAAAGATAATGTAATATTGTATCTAAAATACTTGAAATTAGAGTTGGTAAAATGGACTTACCTTAATAAATTGAGTTGGGTTTAAAAAAATTTGGCAAAGCTTGTTGGGCTTATAGGCCTAGACTAATTTCAAAAAATGTTAGCTCGAAATGAATAAGGCCTATTTTAGTCTGATTTTTTTTTAAAAAAATCCTTTAAAAAAATCCTTTAAAAATTAGGTATTTTTAAGCAAAAATGAGCACAAAGTAACTTGGCCTATCGGGTCATTGGGTTGGGCTAGCCACAAATGATAGTCCATATAAAAATCAAGATAAACTAGTCTATTTTCCTTCTTTCACCAAACCGATCAGGTTGATCCATTTACTAGCTTTATTTGAGATAAGTGTTTTATTATTTTTTTATTCAAACATGATTATCTCTCGTGAAAAATATCTATAGTTTCTAAAAAAATAAAGTATCATAAATATTGTACACATTATTTAATTATTTATTATAAACTTAAAAATATAAATAAAATATTTAAAATTATAAAATAAAAATATATAAATTTACATTAAAATAGTTATTAACACAATTGACGAGTCAAAATAATTGAGTTGAGAAAAAATGAGTTGAATAGAGTTCATGAACTTAGAAAGTATTATTAGAATATAAGGTCTAGTTTAGAAAATCAATTATTTAATTAATTAATCACCAACAAACATATCAACAAGTTTGATCACCAACAAATATAAGTTGAGATGGTTGCTAATTGATGAACAAATTGAGAGACATATTAATCAATTAGTTAGTCGACAATTGTATCAAATAGTAGTAAAAATAAACATAATATATCATTCGATTTGAATATTAGTTTAAATACCTATTGATTAGTCGAATGAAATAAATTAATATTACGTGCCTTAAGGCTTATGTATTAGATTCAAAGTATTTAGTTCTGGTAGAAAAAAATATATTTGAATAGTTAAAAGGAAATATGAGCATATTCAATACCAGCCTTAGATTTTATGAATAAGGGTTAAAGCTAAATCAAGCAGTTTCTCTATTATCAATCATAAGACAAGTGGATTTGGAGTGATTTTTATAGCAAGAAATGCTAAACATAAGAATAAGAGCATTTCCCTTAAAAATAACTAAGATTGTAGTTATGTTGTCAACTATATATATTAAGTTAAAATCTTAGTCATTTGATGAATTTATGTTCTGTAGATATTTACATCATCATTGTCAACCATAATATTCCATGAATGCAGGTCCAAACGGTTATGAATTGTGTAACAAATTGTAACATCATCCGACAACCTAGAACACATCAATCAAACATAGGCCTTTTATATTTATCTTTTATTTTCATTCCTTTACTTTTTAATCCTTTATAACTTTTCTATTGCTTTTCTGTACTGGTTTTCCACCTTTGCTTTATTTACCTTCAATGCAAACTTAAAACAAAACTAATTGCCACTCTGTGCACTTTTTGAACTAGCCTATAGGAACACATCATTAACAAAATCACCTAATCAACAAGGATCATTGCGTTTATTATTGGATGATTTATTGAGCTCTTTAGTTGAGTTGGTCGGCTGATATCATTGACAAAACACAAACATATTTTTAACACCCTCGCACTACTTAAGATTACAATAAACAATAACTAACTCAAATAAATAAATAGAAAATACTAGCAAAGTCCAACATAATTAACATATGGTTAAGTCTCTTAGGTACGTTGATTAAAGTTTGACTTTTGTTGTATATGAATAAATATTTTGTTAATTAAGAAAGATAAAATCTACTTTTGTTAATTAATATAGTTATATCTCAAAAGGGATCCATATCTAATTATTGATCGAAAAATAATCTCAATGCATACTAAAATAAATAAATCGAAACTTAAATAAGCGGCCAAGACCTAAGAAGAAAATATATATTTTAAAAAAAATATAAATTAATTTAGGAGTATATCTGTAAATGATTAAAATACTTATAAATAAAGTTTATCGTTAAAATGTTAAATGAATTTATTTTTTTTAAAGATAAACTTATCGATATTAATATAATATGAAGCTACTCATGTATAAAAGTCAGCACACTGATAAAAGCAAGCACATTGATATATCTTATATAAAAAATATTTGATATAAAAATTTGAGATAAAATAGTCTAAGTAAAAATACAAGCAACGCTAATATAGTTTCACCATATATCATAAAGTTATAAAAAAGAGAAGTATTATAAAAGTATATTCTATAATTAATTAAATAAAAATATCAAAAATATTTGGATATTTTATTTACATAACCTATTAAAATTAATTATTTTTAATAAATTTATATCGACTAACTAATATTTCTAATCAACTAATTATTCTTAACATCTTACTTAAAGATATAACGTGTGGGGGTGAGATATCGATGAGTTTAGGGTTTAAGGTATAAGATAAGTAATTCTGTCTTTTCAATTCTACTTTCAAGTATTATTGGGATAAGAAAATCACTTTCACCTCACTCTTTTTTTTTTTTGTGTGTAATCTAATAGTATTTAAATAAACAATTATGCATTAAGTACATTTTAAATTAAATAGTACACAAAAATTAAAGTAAGAAATTTAATAACTAAATCATAGTACCTTTTTTTTTTGGTGAAATAACTAAATCATAGTATATATATAAGCTTAAATTTATACATAATTTAACTATTAACATTAATTATTTATAAGAATATGATTAGGTTTAGGGTAGATATTTATATCTCCCAACTTATCTCACTCTTGCATGTCAATAATATATTAGAGAAAATTTGATCATTTCCAATAACCTTAGTTAAATTATGTTTTTTTTCGTCAAAATTAGAATTAGACAAGGTGAATATATTTAAAGACTATTGGAAGGATCCAAGCCTCACATTAGTTAGAGATAGATCCTTAAAAAAATTTATAAGTGAGAGACAACCCTTATCTCTTAAGTTAGTTTTTGGAGTTGAATTAAACTTAAATTCGCTTTCTAAGATGACATCAAAACCTATTGTAAACTCATTGTTATGTCACTCATCATATCATCTATGTATCAAGCCTAATAGTATTAGGCGTGAAGAGCCAGTATCAAACCCAATAATGTTAAGCGGAAAATGATGTATTAGGAAAAAAACTCAAATTTAAAGGATAATCCTTAGATATAAACAAACGTATTTTAAGAAAGATTCATTTCTTATTATATTAATAGTTTGACGTTGGAATATCATTATTTGTTAAATAAAAATTAAATATTTAATATTAACATTATGGGTTTAAAATATAACAATATTATACTTATTAATATAAAAATTGATATCTACTATATATATACATATAATTATTTTCCGGTGCTGTTATCAAAAGAGATTAATCTTCTATTATCATTTAAAAGATATAATTGCAAAAAAAAAATGTAATGTAATTCTCTTAACATGGATTCATCAGTTCAAAAGGTAGTTTATCCTTCCAATGTTTACATAAAAAATTCAAGCCTACGAAAAGTCCTTTTCATTTAATTTTTTCATTAAAAAATGAGTTGCCGACATCATTCCTCCTAATTAAATCACCTTACACAGCCAACAGTGTTAATTAATGCCTTAAAACTTTGGAATCTCACTCTTATTTTCCACTTCGAGTTGCGAAGCTTGGACCACTTAACCCATTGAACCCTCCCTTTCTCATTCCTCTCCACAAAATATTAATTATATTCAATGCGCGGACAAAGACTTTGGCAAAAATGTATTTTTTTTAATATAAAACGACGAAAATAAACATCCAATAATATAAGAATAATGCTATATTTTCTTATAATATCTTACCAATTATCTTACTAATTATCTTAATAAAGAAAATATTATATAAAAAATTAATGCATTTATCTTGAAAAATAAAAATATTGAATATTTTCTTTAATGAGTAAGTAAAAAATTAATAAAAAGAGCTTGTAAAAAGATATAAATTCATATAATTGGTGATGGATTTAGTCACAACCATGCATAACTAGTATACCCCTTATATGCTCCATATAAATATTTTCTCTCTCCATCTTTTGAGGCTCTCATTAGTAGAAATTGAGTATAGCTAAAGGTTAATCCCTGTGAAGTGTTAGATCTCTATTATAAAAAAAGTTTACAATTAGCACTTGGTTGTTCTTTTTTCTAAAGAAGTCCTTGAATTGCAATAAAATTGTTGCTTTTCTCATTTGTCCTTCGCCCAAAATTAATATTTCAATATTTTCAAGACCATTAAAATTTTTAGGCAAACGTCTTTTTCTTATTCTAATTTTCTAATATGTTTTACGTTTGACAAAAAGAAAAGAATAATTTTATTCCACCTAAAAGAAAGAGCCAACAAAGAAATTAAAACACGTGGCTTTATAGAATAATTCATCACATGATTTGTAGACATGAATTATTGGCCTAGGGAGCGCTGGGTATGAGGCTGGAAAATCTCTGTAGAAGAATTAGAAAAAAGTAAAGAAGAGAGTGGTTAAATATTTCTCTCTATTTTTCTTAATATGGAAAGTTTTACGACTAGGAGAGAGAATGTTTTAGAAAATGAATTTTAAACTTAATTTGATTTTATTTTTTTAATATATTTTCTCATGTTGAGCGCTATTGGACTTGAATTTAGATTTTTTTAATATATTTTTCCTTGCATAATACTATTGAACTTGAATTAATATTTTTTAATATATCTCCGTATGTCTAGCATTATCAAATTTAGTAAGTAAATAATATAATAAATGATTCTTTATTAGATTTAGAATATATTTTAATACTGTATTAAAATGTACGTTTTAAGTTTTATTAAATCTCAAAAATTAATTCAAAAAATAAAGATCTAAACTCTATTTTTACTGAGACTTAAATTTTTTTCAAATATACCCATTCACGCTTCGCACTATGTTTTAATTTTTTATAATTATATTCCCCTTACTTATATGTAAAATATTTTTTATATAAGTTCGTATAGGTTTATCTAAAATAATAATATATACATGTTCTTATATATCAAATAGTTGATTAAAATTTATTATTATCTTTTTGTTTTTGTTATATCATATTATATTATTTACTATATTTATGTTTTTTTTAAGAGTTAATCAGTATTTAGGTGTCCATCAACAATTTTTTTATGTATATTAACAATCTAACTAATTGTTATTTCCATCTATTGGCATGTGATTGAATCTTTTAAAATATGAAAAACATTTTAGATAATAAAATATAATAATAATTATTAATTAAAAATTAATTATTGAGATGGTAATTAATTTGTTATATATGTATTTAATTTTATTACAATTTCAATCATTAATTTTATAATTAATTATTACTATTACATTTTATCTTCTAAATTACATTTTTTAGAAAATTTAAATTCTAATTTTAAAACAAGTTCATCAATACCTATGGTGTACCATCAAAATAAAATTTATCTCTCAACTCAATAAAGTCTTTTCCATATGCATGATAGAGAATAAAACTCTTAACATATTACTTAAGAAAATAAATTATTTATTGGTCATACTATTGAACTTTGTTGGTACTGTGCGTTCTTGACAAAAACACTAAATTTCATCCATCTCCAACAAATTTAGTGTAAGCTGAAACCTTTATGCAACCAAAGATTGATAAATTCATTAAAAGGAATTATATTTAGTGTCCAAATGTATCTCAAACAAAATTATTTTTAATCGACAATATACAAGTGAAACAAAAAATAAAATTGATAAATATTTCTTCTTTTAAAATATTTTTATTTAATAATTTTTAATAGGGATTAAAAATTATTAATTTTTTAATTTTTAAAATATAAATTCATTTGGTTTTATTTTTTTCGTTAGTACTACATTTAAATAAAATAAAATTTTAATAGTAATTATCCTGTTATTAAAATAGTTATTATCCTTTTATTTTTTAATAGTAATACATAATTCAAAATAAATTAATTTTTGAAATGATGGTTAGTTTGAAATAATTTAAATATTTACTTTAACTTTTAAAATCTATTTCACGTACTTTTACATTTATTTTTATACTCATTAGAAAAGAACATATATAATATATTCTTAGGTGCTTTGATATTTTATAGCAAGTATAAAAAAGTGTTGCAAAGTAAATTTTTTAATCTTTATAAAACACTCAAAGTAAAATAATAATAGTTTTAAATCACTCGACTGTGAAAAAGTGTGGCTCAAAGGTGAGTGTTGATCTAAATCATGGACAGTAAAAAGTGTCAATTTAAGTAAGAGAATGTTAATTAATGTCATTTAAGTAATAGTCAAAGAATTAAAAGTACTTTTTTTTATAAACAGTAATATTTAGTATCAATAATATATATATATTTTTTATAAACTTAAGAGTATTCTATTCAATACCTTTAAAATATTAGGTTTGAATAAGTTGAAATGACACTGAAAGGTGGCAGTGTTGATTTGATACCTAATACAACTAGTTTATGGGTAAATATCTAACACCTCCGGCTCCACGTGCAATCCACAAATCAACACGCCATTTCACAATCACCAAGCTTTATTTATTCAACAATATTCAAGTTTTTATATGCATCCTTTTCCAATGGATTCGAATAGTTGAATAAAGATTAACCACATTTATACTACACTCTTTTTTCTTCAGTATTATATAATTATAAAATATTTATAAATTTTATCGATATTTTTTCATTTATAAAATTTAAATTTAAAATTTTATTTACCAACTTAATATTATTACACTGCACTGTTTTATGCAAACATGTCTGGTATATATATGGTATTTTTTTATGTTACATTCAAACACCAATCAAATACATTTTTCCTCCCCATTTCTCTCCGATTTATGATGGCAGCATTGTATGGGACACATTAACTGCCGCATTTTGACTGTATTAATATTAATTAAAAATAACATAAAATATAATAAAAAACCCTACTGAGATATGATGAATTTGGCCCCAGATACCATGTAGCCAAGTCATTTTAGTTCATTTTCTAATGCATCTTCCTTTCAATCAATCAATCAATCTGCCAACTACTACTATAATTATTAGTGAAGGTCTAGATGTATGGAATTATTCGTAAATTAATATTAATTTTAATAAATTTATTTATTTTATTAAATAAATAAATTTAAATTTGACTTTCAAAATTTAATTAAATAAATTATTTAAATCATGTTTTTTAAACTTGACATTAAAAGTTAACGAGTAATTGATGTTTATGTATGTAATATTTATGTGTGATATTGAAGATGTTAATTTTAAATACGAGATATACTAAATAAATTATAGTTTATCTAAAAAAATTACTATTGCTTAATTTTTACATGAAAACATCTTTTATTTTCTTGCTTTTACTTTGTCTTTTGACATAAATTTGTCTATTAAATCTAAGTAAATAAATTTAAAGATACTTCAAGAAAATATTGGTTATATGGAATAAAAGTAATCAACTTACAGAAAATATAAATCAAACTAAATATTTCTTAAGTAATTCAAATCCAAAATTTGTATTTGTCTTATTAAAAAATTGATTAAACTTAAAGATTAATTTTCTTGTTCACAAATCAAACTTAAATTACAAGCTAGCTATCAATTTGATTCATTAATTTACTCTCTTAATTGCAACCATGTTCTATTTTCCTACCTACATTGAAATTCAACTTAAATCGCGTCAAAGTTGTACCTTCAAACCAATTATTAACCCAAAAATTATGTTTAGTCATAGTTTGATCTATATATGTGCAATTTTACTTCATCAAGTTTTTTTTTTAAATCAATTAAGTCTTTATGTTTTAAATTAAAATTAAGTAAATTTGATCATTCCGTTAATTTTCTTCTACTTGAAATCTTTAAATTCTTATTTTTAATTGAAATATTAGTGGAATTTATGATGAATTTGCAACATACAATAGTTTAAAAAGTTTAGAAATAAAAAAATTAGTAAAAATTTGTAGGATGCACAATTATGATTTTAAGAGGAGAAAGTTAGAACTTTTTATTCCTGGGGACAAGTATTGATGTTATGGTCTGTAAGATTTCGAGTAGAAGGTTTAAAATTTTTTTTATAATTCACTCAATTTATGAAGATTTTGAGTAAAAAAGAAGAGAAATTGAGGGAGTTAAGTAGGAAAAATTATTTTTTAAAATAAAATAGAGAAACATAGTTAGTTTAAAAGAAATTCAAAATCATTCCTAAACTAAATTATAAGGACTAAAAGTATAATATTAAACCAAAAAAATTATCTACATTAACCCAGTAAAGACGAAGAACAATAGTTTGAAGTCTTGTAGTCTTTTATCCCTTCGGCATGAATGCTACTCATCCTTGCTTCTATCTTTATCTTTGTCCATTTCGTTTTCTGAACACCCCTAAAGCCATTCAAGTAAGAAAACTTGTTTTTTTTTTTTTTTTTTAATCCTTAGCATCTTTTATCAACATTACATTAATTTAAGCGATATTAAATTTAAAATTTTAAGAAAAATTATGAACTTGAAGTTTATAAATAAAATATAATTAAGAGAAAAAACATTATTAAATATAGTTAATTTTTGTTATAAAAATTAATCATTAATAAACATTTTTTAATAATAATAATAATAATAATAATAATAATAATAATAATAATAATTTATCCATAATATGTCTAATGGCTTTAACTTTTTTTATAATATAAAAATTTATATAAATTATTCAAATCACATACCAAATCCACACTAATAATTACTCTAATGGCTATAACTTATCATCTAGAAATGACATATACTAGGTGCCGTATAAATAAGAAACGAAAACTCACTAAGATTATGTACATTTTTAAGGATGGCTATATCCAACATATATACACACACAAGCATATGTTTTAATTTAAAAAAAAAAAAGTATGGATGGTCACTTCATATTTATTAAAAACCAAAACCAACTAATAACTACTCTAACAACTAACATTAAATTTCTCAACCTCCATTCACCAAAACTTGTCCTGATGGGCCCATTAACTATCATTGTCTTTGTCTTTCAACTTGCCTGGTCGACGACCACGACGATGTTGCTCCGTCGGCCGGACCCACTTTCCGGCGCGGCTCCTCCGGCGGGTTTCTGAAGCAGCGAATGGCGACAATTGGGGCACGACGAGTGCGACAAGAGCCACGTGTCAATGCAGCCGACGTGGAACCCGTGGTTGCACTCGGGCAGCATTCGGACCCTGTCCCCTTTCTCGAATTCGCCGAGGCATATGGGGCACTCCGTCGCCGGAACGTCCTCGCCGCCGCCGTACACGGCCACCGGGATCCGGCTCAGCTCGCGCCTCTTCAGCCCCGTCCCCGCCAGCCGCGCCGCCGCCTGCTCCGGTGTCTCGTCGCCGAACCGCCGCCCGCAGCGCAGGGCGCACCGCGCGATGGAGTTCAGCCCCAGCGCGCATATCAGCGCGCACAGCAGCGCCGCCAGAATGATGACCATGTTGGTGTCAAAGTTCGCGTCGCTGATGAACGAGTCGCGCGTGTTGTTGCCGTACGACGGTGGCACGCTCAGCTCCGTGTCTAGAAAACGCCGTTGCATGGTTGATGCTTCAATTAAAAGAGAGTTTTTTTTTTTTGGGTGTTTTTAATTTTGTGGAAAGTTTGGGGCTTTGAGCTAAAATCTTGATGGGGTTGTGGTTTTGGGTTTTCTTCCAGGTGGGTGATTTTTGGGTTAGTGTGTGTGTGTTACTCTAGAGTGTTCTGAGGATTCGGAGTAGTGAAGGACACGGAACAAGAGGAGAGTTGGAGAATCGCTTTTTCTTTTGAGGGTGAATGGGATAAGGAAAATGAAAGGGTGAAATTTTGTTTTGGAGGGTGGTGTTATCCGAATTGGGGACCGTTTTGCTCCTTCATTCCCAGCTTATATCCTTCCTCAAAGATATGGTCCTATTGAAACATAACAAAGCAATAGTGCAAACGAGGTTTGAGATTGGAGAATATTGGAGAATGAACACTTTTTTAACTGAGTTTCATACATATATATAACTCTAGATATTGCTATTCTATTACTTGTATCTTTTGTAAAAAAACAATTATATTTCAATCCAATAAGATTATTACTTAATCTAAATACAATTTTAAGACTCAAATTTGATATTAATAATTAAGTTAGTAAATAATACTTTCAAAGAAAAGAAAATTTCATGATAATGTTATTACTTTAGACGAATAAAATTATTTTTCATAAAAGATATTTATAGTTTTGACTAAAAAAATTATTTTTCATAAAAGATATTTATAGTTTTGACTAAAAAATTGGTGAATAATAAAACTTTCACTTTTTTTTTGTATTCATAATTTTTTTTGAAAGAAATTCACAAAAAAAAAATTTCCTTCTGAGATATTATTTATTCACATAATTTAAATCAAAGACCTCCTACAAGAATATTTTTGTACATATTTTTATTCTGCTTACCAACTTGGTGAGCATTATGGTAGGACGAAGTATTTTTTGTTGTTGTAATTAGAGTGAGAATGAGATGTGTGGTGGTGCATAAAGGGCAACTTATAGGAAGTGGGGTTAGTTCAGTTGTTAGCCGTAAAAGGAATAAATAGTTCAGGCCTAGTGTGTCAGAGATACATAGTAATTACGAGAGAGAGAAGGCAGAAGATATGCGAAATAAAAAAATGTGGGTAGTTTAAGGATACAGTGGGGTCCGGTAGTCACAGATGGTTGATTTGCATACCTAATTATATTAAAATTGTGTAGAATAATATCAATCAGGTTGGTACCGAATCCATAGGTAATCCCTTTGATTTTACGGTTATGCTACGGTGTAGCAAGTAGGGCTGGGTATGGACCAATGCAAAATGAGCTATGAGTGTGACTTTCATGTGTTTAGTGGTAGTGGAAATTTCGTTGCCGCTGTCTCATTTGGCCGTGTTTTGCTTTTGACATCAGACATGGCAGATAAGAATCAAGATTGAGAAAAAGAAGATACAAAAGGAAACCACAAAACATTCAAAATAAATATCTCTCTCTATACTTTCAATTACCCTCTTGGCAGTCTGCAATAGGCATAGCTTATCGCAAACTGTGATACTTTGTGACACCTTTTGACGTCGATTTCTGAGGGGACTACATAGTATAAGATATTTTCTATCCTAGGAAAACAACAGTGTCCGGCACTAAACCACGAAAATGCTCCGATCATAATTACTTAATTAGATCCTCAAATTGGGGAAAATAAATTTGCACACGCAATCAGGGCTATTATATTTTACTTTGGCTTATATATTCATTTTCGTGGTTCAGGCTAACAACTCATTATACTTTTTTTATGAACCAACTCAAATATATTAACACAAATACAATAAAAATCTTGTCCTAGGGAATGAACTTCACCGTATTATAAATGTTTCTTATTTGAATAGGATTGCTCAATAGAAGATACTGTAGTCTAAAACAAAAATACAATTATGATAAGATAGTTTCACTAATTAAGCAACTATATTAGTCTGAATAATCATCTCAGATTTTTGTCTAGTTAAATTTGATTAAAAAATGGGTTTATTAACGTAATTGAAAGTAGAAAGTTTTTATTAAACAAAAAAGGTTAAACCCTTGAGCGGGACCTGCCAAATATTTGTCCAACTCGATAAATATCGTTCAACTTGCTGGATGAATCCAAAATTTAATTATACACATCAATTATTTTTCTTTTTTCGTCTACTTGCGTAAATTATTCGAACTTCTTTTGTCAGAGAAACCAACTTCAAAATTTTTCAGCGTTCATAAATCAGAGGCAAAATGTGGAGTTGGTATTACTTAGTGTGGCAGGCAAATGATGTGCTGGCATGGTGTCATGAAAGAACAGGTGACAAACGATGAAACGTCACATTGGAAAAGAGGATTTCTAGGCAAACGACCTAATGCATAGTATGTCGGATCAGGCTTTATGTCACTTGCGTTGCAGCAGGTGGACCCTCAAAATCAAACCATCAAATTCATGGCACCATAACTATGCAATTTTCTTGGCACCATTACTATCATAAACTTCTAAAAAAATCATATTAATTATTGGGTAAGTGAGTTTGTTCCATTTTTTTGTTTTTGATTAGTCAACTCTAAAGTGAGATCATAAATCAATCAGCCAATGAATGTAGGTGGTTATTTAATTAGCATTTAATCATGGATTAGGTTTTTTTATTAAATATACAATGAGAATTATTGGAGAGTGTAGTGTTAATCTGGTACACTTTTTAATAATAAAAAAATGTATTTTTGATTTCTTAACGGTACTTTAGACATTTTTTCTGGATTATTCTAACCACCACACTTAGTTGAAGCATAACTATTATATGAACCAAACTAATGTCAAAAGAAAGCTATGCAACAATGGCTAGACTTCCTTCTCTTGTAGTAATTTTCATGTTACTTTTGTTGATGACTAAGTTTTCTTCATCTCGAACTCTTGGCAATCCATCCCCTAACAATAACCATGCCCATCAAAGAATAACATTTTTAATGAGGGATATGCTCAATGGTTGTACACATTATTCAGAGAAACCTGCCACTACTAAAGTCACAGGCCAAATACCTTTCCCAAAATCTCAAGGCTTTCTTCCTCCCAATGGAGGCATTCCAATACCCCAATCCACTCCAACAATTCCACTCACTGCATCTTCCACCCAAACACTTGATCTGTCTAGCATTGGCTTCTTTTTTCCCACCAGAGCAACACTCCAAGAGCTGGACTATGGATCAGTGACATCAATAGATGAGGACCTGCTTGAAGGTGATGGAGATGAAATACAAAAACTTGGGAAAGCACAAGGGGTGTGTGTTGCTAGCTCAGAGGATGGAAGTAGCCATATGGTGGCTGTCACAGCAAGCTTTCTGAAGGGGGAGTATCAGGATGGCTTGAGGCTTTTTGGAGTGCACAAGAGTGATGTTTTTGAGTCACATGTTGCAGTTATTGGAGGCACCGGAAAGTATTATGGTGCTAATGGCTATGCTGCTGTTAAGGTTGTAGATAAAGTAGGGTCTAGTACAAAAGAAGGAAAAGTGACTAGTTCAAAGTTCCTCTTGTTTGATGTGTATCTTAGTTAATTAGAAGGATCTTAAGTACACAGGTTTTAAAAAATCAATGCAGAATGTGTTTTTTCTTCAGTATTCGGATATAATTATGATAATTTGAGTCTTAATATATAAGACCGGATTTCATCTAGTTCACTGCCATCCCTCACCTTCCACTAGAAAGCGTTTTGTAGATTCCACAAAATAAAATTCGAAAATATGAATGCGAGAAGGGATAACTAAAATCACGTATCTAGCTAGTGGTTGAGTAGCCAAGAAATTTGCAAATATAAATATGATGACAAATCTACGAACAGAACATAACTGAATTTCAATCAAAATGATTCTTTCAAACTCTAAATTCATTGAGTAGCTTTATAATTAGACACATATGGTGCAAAAGTCATAAATTATAATGTTTTGTAGATCAATATTAGGAGACTGCTTGCCATGATTATATATATAAATTGAATTTATTGTTTTTGATCGATGTTACACAAATTAAATGTTTTTCTGTTTGCAGGAATTGGTGATTCGAGTAGAAAACTGAAGTCTAAAGGTACCTGTATCCATTAAATTCACTGGAATTGGATTCTGGGAACAACTAGAATTACTTCATGTTGTAAGATCTATATCTATATTTTGAAAGAAAACATGGTTGTACTTTATGGCTTTAGGGAATAGTACTAGATTATAGTCATTATTTATCAATTGGACTTGAAACCTAGTCTTTTTGTTTATCTAATATGTGTATTATTTTTTGTTCTGCTTCTAGTCGTCGAGGTTGGGTTTAATCTCCTGCAGTGGTGGTTCAGGGAATCAGCAAAGCCTCCAAAGGTGGTAGACATACGAGCTGCTGTGTATTTTCTGGCAAGAGGCGAGACCAAGACCTGTAAAGAGTAACGATGTTTCTCCAATACATTTTTGGTAGAAACAAAAAGAGGAATAAGAAGAAAAAATTATATTGAGATAAAGCAGTAAATGTGATAGTTTAACTCTTGATTGTGTTTAAGAAATTTGAATTTAGTACCATTTAAAATAATTGTCTATTAATTAGTTGATAAATGTGGTAAGTTATAAAAAAAAAGAAAGAAATAAGAAAAAAGATAACGTAGAAATAAGATGGAAGAGAAAGTACCTGAATAATAATTATTATTTTAGGGTAAAAGAAGTAGAAACTATTCTTTGCTTCAAAGTTGACACACATACCTAGATGCAAAACACATAAATTTGATTTTAATTCACACATTTCTGTTTAATTCATTTCAATTTATGAAATTTAGTGTTATTGAGTTAAATAACCCTTTGAGGTTTTCAATTTTCATTTAAAATTAAATATACTCTAAAATGTGAATATAAGAAAATAGTTTAATGATAATATAAAATAATTTTGTATTATTATTCAATTATAAATAATTATTAATGTAATTTTAATATCGATATTATAAAATTCAATAAATTTATTGTATATAATAGTTTATAATTAAATGATACTGTAAATTTCAAATCTATTTTCCCATTAAGAAAATATTAATTAGTGACATGTATAACACATCTTATAAAAGAATATCTAATATACTATTTTTAATATATTTTTATTATTACATAGAATTTATTAAAAAGTATAAAATTTGAAGTTTGGATCACAAAATTTTAGTTAATAATTAAGAACGTCATCAAAAGTATATATTAAAAAGTATATTATATTAATATTTTTCGATAATAGTAAATTAATGATAAATTTAAATAACTGTTAGGCATGATTAATAGCGTGAGAGTAATTTCGTGTTTTACCAATGTTGTGACTGATGATAAAAAGTATTCAATTAATAAAAATAATCGGAATTCTTGTAATGATGATTGAAATTGGTGGATGAATCCAATATAATTGTGTACATTGATTATTTCTTTCTCCGCTTGCGTAAATTATTTAAAATTTTCACAGAGAAACCAACTTCCAATGAATTTTTGAGCGTTCATAGATCAAAGGCAAAACATGGAGGTGGTATTAGCTAGGGTGTGTTTGACACCAGAGAGATGATGAAGAAATAGACTGGAGTGAGAAAAAATAAGTGAAAAATAAAAAATTAAAGATGAGATATAATACATTTTTATTTCTCTTTAAAATAACGTGAATGTAAACATGATTGGCAAGAGTATAATTGCAATAAATTTTTTTTGCAGTTAAATTTTTTCATAAACTCTCATTTTATGACGTTTTAAAGCATTTATTGACAGTTTAAAAATAACAAATAATAAGTTTTCGTACTATGACAATCAATTGTCCTATTTTGACCATTGATTATCTCATTTTGAAAAAATCGATTAGGTTAATTAAATAATTTATTTATTTTTTAAACTAAATACTCTTATTTTTATTTATTTTATTTTTTCATTTTCATTTTTATCCATCTTATTTTTTAACTATTTATTTTCTTCCTACTAAATACACCTAAATGCCGTGTGAAAATATGTGCTGGTATCATGGGAGAAGAAATGAATAATTTCTAATGATATAATTATTGGATGAGAGTATAATTTTTCAATAAATATGATAAAGTAAAAAAGTTAAAAGAATTGATGCTTAGATCTTAATATTTGAATATTTAAAATTTTATTTTTTTAATTAAAGAAATCTTTCAATTGCAAAAAATAGTAGCTATTTTTTTTTTACAGAAACCGTAAATTTATTAAACAAAAAGTATTTCCTTCAACTTGATTTTTTTTATGCTGAAATATAAACTTTTAAGATCTTGATTAAATAAGACAATCAGGTATTACCTAATGCAAGTATAGTACGAGGGATCAGACTTTATGTCACTTGCGTTGTAGCAGGTGGACCCTCAAAATCAAACTATCAAATTCATGTTCTGCTAAAGCCAATTCCAAGCCTTATATATATACATATATATATTATCTTTTATTTGATATCAATCATACACTTTACACGTCTCTGCTTTAATTGAAGACTTTGGTACCGTTGGATATAACTAAAGCAACTAAAAGTTTTTACTTTATGTAACTTAAATGCAGACAGTGGATACACAACTTTTCAGTAAATTACGTGAACTAACGAAATTACATTGTATATATCAAAATTAGTTTTCTATTGTTATTTTTTATATTTAATGTTTATGCAAACTAATTCAAAACACTTTTGTTTAATAACAAGACGCCATTTCATTGTTTAAGGTAGAGCAATTTCATCTTGTGTCTGTTCTCTTTCTATATAAAATATTTTCCATTTTAAGATTAAAATGTTTAGCTAAATGCTGCCTACTTTGCATTCTTGCGAATCTTAGAAGAGTAAAAGCACTTCTTGCTATTTAAATATGCAGCATTAACGTTAGAAAATCAAGATTTGATATTCATATTTGCGAAAGATAAAGACGGATCCAGGTTAAGTTAAGCTTTGTGAGGGAAGTTTCTTCTACAAGATTTTTAATTTTTCTTAATATAATATATATTTATAATTACAAACTATCTCTATAATCTGAATTATAATAAAAAGTCAATACATAATAAGGGAATTGTTCCCACAAATTTATATATATATATAAAGTATTATCCACAGCTTAAAATTTTTAGATATGTTACTAGTTAAAGACACTCTTAGATGAAAATCTCAATGTCTCTCAATCCGTTTTCAAGTATAAGAGTAGAGAGAATAAAGAATACAATGTTATTAACTACTTTTAAATTACATTAACTTCATCTTATTTACTATTCTTATGTTATTTCTTAGGAAATTTATTGTAAAAACTTAGTTAGAGAATAAGAATAATTGTTTGTTTTTTTTTTTCTTGTATTCATCTCAAGAAATAATGCCATTTCCTTTTTATTTCTTAAAAAAGAGTGTGGAACCTAAAGAAACTTAGTTAAAGAATCCTTTGAATTTTTTAACCTAATTTTTTTTTTCAAAGTATACTTGAAAAGTGAAGATTAAGACTATCATTGTATTTCACAAATCTTAACATATATGGACGTAGTCCTGGATTGTAGGATGAAGAATAATAAATTTTGGTGTTTTTTTTTTCTTATCGCTTCTCTTTTATTATCTATTTACTAACTGAAGGAGATATTTAATTGGGAATTCTTTACACTCTCAATATAATAAGCTATTTTGAGTATTTTCTATATCGGTTTTCTACCAAACTTATTTTTGATAAGGTAAGAGAATTTCATTGATAAAAAAACAAGCTTGGGTTCAAGCACAAGATGTGCCCACCCAAAAGCCTGCTACAAAATTCGGATCTTAGATATATTGCATCACTAGCATATATTATGGTGGCAATATTCCACCCCTATTTTTATCTTTTAATAATTGAAAACAAAGGGAAATATTAAAGCAAAAAGGTACGAACCATTATAGCCAAACCTCGAGATTACATTGTGTTCTTGACAAACTCAAATATTTTTCTCCAAATCTCTCCAAGCTCAATCCTAATGTATTCTTTAATTAGATAAGTCTTTTCAGATATTTTTTTTCACTTTTTTTTAGAAAGAAAATGAAAAACACAACTTTATATTTCTTGATATGAATACAAATAGAATAAGGGTTTTTGTTCTCAGTCTTTTACTAAGATCGATATACAATCAATAATACACTTCAAAAATAAAAATAAAATAGTGATATATGGAATGAGGTAAATGTGGTTTCATAATATTCAATAACATCATTTAATCTATTTATACTTGAAATTTTTGAGAGATGATGGAGAGACTTTCAATGCCAGAGTGTTTACATGAAAATATGAATGTTGAAATTAACTTCATTTAATGCCCATTATATTTAATTAATGCATATGAGCATTGATTCTAGTTTCTCACAGTACAAGTGAAGTTTTGTTTCTTTAATGTTGACAAAAAATCAGAGTAAGTAGTGTTTCGTTTCGTCCAAAATGTAGCAGGTGATGATCTAGATTCTAATGACCAGGATAGCTCGAACTTGTGGATGGATGTCCTGAAGTGAATGCTTTGATCTAAACTCCATGACTCTGAACTGCGCAAGTGATTGAGATATCTACGGAGACGGTTCAATGCTGAAGTTAACAATGGTCCTCACTCAAAGTATAATGGTAATAGATACACATACCTATAACAATGACATTTGGAGTATATATATTATTAGATTTGGGCTAAAATTAGTTTATAGGCCCAAGGCCCAAGTAGTTATCTTGTATTACAATATCTATTCGTGCAACTCTAGTACTGATTGTTGACTTTATTTAAACTCTTGAAGTGAAGTTGAGCTTATAGATAATGTAGAATGGATTAGGCTTAGTCATAGTTCCTGATAGGTAACTTAGCTTTAACTTTCTATTCTTGTAACTGATAAAATCTCTTTAGTTGAAAGATTATTTTGTCACATCCACATTTTATCAAACATAATAACAGAGATTATTCTACTTTTGGGAGATTGATTTTCATCTTTATTTTGTCTTTTGTAACCTCCTACGAATATCATATGATATTAAGATAATTGAGTTGTCAAATTGTTGATAATGTAATTTTAAGATGATTCCTTTATGACAATGTACGATAACTTGTATAATATTTAATTCATTTTTTGTGATTCTTATATACTAAATGAGAACTTGTCAACTTTTATAAATTATTTATCTAATTATCTTTATTTACTTATTTATTGTTTATTAAAATTATAGGAATGGTCCATGGATGTAAAATTCTACAGTCTAATGCTTTATTAGCATTAGCATGTGGAAAAAATTGACTTGTTCTAAATTCATGCTCTTATTGTTTTTTAACATGACTAATTTCTTGAAGTATTTTCAATTCATGCTTTGATGATTTAAAATTGAGTATCCATTCGTTATATAAGTTATCAACGTATAATTTCTTATAAGCTCCAATATTGCTTTTCTTTTTTTTATTAATGTATTTATATTTTTAGTTTCTCACACATTACAATTGTTGGATATCTCAAGTTTCAATTGGCCTAATTAAGATTCTTTAACTTCGTTTACATTTATAATCACGTTCATCCATTTTTATTTTAACTATAATAACCTAAAAATACACTCTGACTATGTTGACTTAATTATATTTTTGACTATATTGATTTTATTGTCATATTGTTGATATTTGTGTGTAAAATATATTTTTTATTACATCAATAAGCAACAAAATAACGTCTTTATATTCTAAGCAAATTAATGAGCTAAATACTAAATAAAATTAAGATGAAGGGAATGAAGAAAACATGAGATTTAGAATCTAGAGATAAAAATGGCTCAATAGTAATACTTGACCGCATTTTTTATTTCAAATATGATATATAATATATGAACTCGGTTGAATTTGTGTATATAATTCTCAACACCCACATGAGAGGTACAAGCACTTAAATGCTGCGTATCCTTTAGAGGCCACGCAACTGCTTTCTATACACACTCATTTATTTTAGCATTTTACGTCTTCATATTCCCTTCTAATGCATAACACGCTGATAAAAGAACACGAATTGCAACAAGCATTTGATAAGAAGACTAGTAGATGCTTTAAAGAAGCAGGCAATAAGCAGCTACCAGTCATTCCTGTGTGGCATACGTGGCCACTTATTCACACACTAGCTATTCTATCCTTCTCCACCATATATCATTAACCTCACCGCACACTGCATCAAAACAGAAAGGGTCTCTCAGATACATTGGAAAATAGTAGCAGAAGATAAACTTATAAAAGAATAAAAAAATAGATCTTCTTTAGTAAACATTTATAAGAAAATAAAATGAAGAAGGTAAAATAAATTAAATTTTTTTAAAATTATTTTAACTTGTGAAAAAAATTTAGAGCCCGTTTCAATAAGTTTTTTCATAATTACTTGTGAAAAAAAAAATAATTAAAAAGAAAAAATAAAATAAGTTTTTCATAAAAATTTTCTAATTTCACTTTTTTTAAATTGATTTTTAACTTATTTACAAACTAATTTTAACTTATAAAAAATTATTTTATATATTTTAATTTTTTCCTCTAAATACTTATACAAAATTTACCTAAATATATTTTTAATTCATTTTATTTTCTTATTTTTTTCTCTAAATACCTAGTCAGAAAATTTTCCAAACACAATCTGGATTTTTTTTATAAATTAAAATTAATTTATGCATGTGCTAATTCATAAAAACTTTTTATTTAATACTATAAGATTAAGATAAAGTGAGATATAATTGAATAAAGATAATAAAAAAGAGATGGATGCATGAATATAATTAAAAATACCTGGTACAGTCGGTGGATGGGCTGATCTGGTAAGGAATGGTGACCCCACATTTGTGAGGGAGGGTAGCAGCAAGGTCTACATTGGACTTACTATAATGGAAGGCACTAACAGCGTTCTTTATGCATTTGCAAACGTTTTGGCGGTCTGGTGTGGAGTGAGCGAGGTTATAGAGGGTCCTGATCCCATTGCAGCACGGGCCAGGCACTGTTTTGCCACCATTTAGTACATAGGATATGCATGGGGTAAGGTTTCTCACCACCTCATTGCATGTCACTTCTGCATGGGCCTTCGGACTGCAAACACTCACTGCCACCCACACAATTGCCAAGCAAAGAACCTTAACAGCAACTGAGTTGGCCATTGATCACAAACCTTTTTTACTCTATATAGTCTTTTGCTTCTAACTTTTTTTTTGGTGTGCTTGGTTCTGCCTTTCTTCCTCCTTTTATAAGCAACTTATATGATTTTTCTTTTCTTTTCTTTTCATTTTTTTTAAGTGTCAAGTCACTTCACATTTATATAGCTGCAAAAATGACCCCGACAAAACTTTTCAACTTTTTCTATTTTCCAAGAGGGAGCCTAGTTTATTTACTTAGGGCTTTTTTTAGGTGGATGTGAATTTTGAGTTTTTGATTTTTAAATGTAAATTTTAAAATGGAATTGAATTGTTTTTTTTAATTAGTTTGATTTTTATTTTCGAAAATAAAAGTAAATTTGGATTTTAGTTTCTGATTAGTTGCAAAAACAAATTATTTAATTTTTTTTATTTTTTTTCTAATTAATGATACATATTAAATATTATTATATGAATTACTATGAATCACCACCATTATTATTATTATAATTACTAGCTCGTTATCCATATACACATTTCTATTTTTCTTCATTTATCAACATTAATTTTTAATTCTCTACAACTTCCTCTTAAATCTAATTAAATTGGTTCAATTATGACTTGCGTATCATTAACAATTTTTTTTTTGTTGTTTATGTTGTTTTTACTTTATTTTGGGATTGTACCTAAGATAATTTTAGGTTTTTTGTTGCCTAGATTTGTGCTTCTTCAATTTCAAATACCTAGTTTTTTTATTTCATTTCATTTTTTTACTGTTTAGACTTGTGCTTCTTTAGCCTTAAAGACATACTATTTCTTTTTATCTTACTTAAACTTATGTTTCTTTAGTCTCAAAAGTCCATTTTTTTATATTATCTTTTTTTAATTTTTTTTTATTGGTGCAAACTATTATATCATTTGAACTTTGATATTTTGTTGAAGCTAGTAACATATACTCAATAATGTATATAAAAGATAGGAAGAGTGTTGTCTATATGATTTGAACAAATTTGACTTGACCCTTTTATCTTTATATACATTATAACCACCATGACAATGTCCATCATTACCTACTCATCATTGTAGCTACCACCATTGTTATTATTTCTGAGACTATCATCACTATTACCACCACTATTGTTTTCATAGTTGGAATATGTCTTTGCTATTTTCATTGTAATCATCACCATTACCATGTTTGCTTCTACCACCATTGTTTCCATAATCAAAATCCCACTACATATTGCCATCATTGCTACTTCCCTTTTTGTTGTTCCTTTGCCCTCATTGTCAAACAGACTTAATGAAAAAGTAGGAATTAATTTGTATAATTTAAATTTAATTTAATATTAAAATTTAAAATTAAAAATCACAAGAAATTGAAATCAAATGTTATAAAATTGAAAACTGCTGTCAGTTTTAAATTTTAAAACTTAAAAACCTGATAATCAATTGAACAATTTTTTTTAAGGTATATCTTAATGTGAAAATCTATTTAAAAAATATATTTTGTACTATTTTTTAAAAATAGACTTATAAACTTACCCTTAAATAAACTAATAAACATAAACTTATATATAAATTATCAATATAAAGATTTAAATAAGCTTACAAATATATAATTATGAAATGGTAGAAAAAGTTATTATAATAATAATAATAATGTTGTTGCATCCCTTACAACCATTATCTTTCCTACTACTATATACAAATTACCGCTACACACCATTATCACTATTTCAATAATATTAAAAAAAATTAAATATTGATAAAAATCTAATGCTTCAAAATTTGAATGCAAAATTCGTGAATGAAATCATTGCTACCACCACTATTTGAATAATATTGATTAAAAATAAAACTTAAACATCAACAAGAATCCAACGTGTAGGACCCTAAATCTGTCCGTCCAAGACAAATGGACCCAGTTTCGGCCCAACAAATGAAAAAGGCTCAAACCGAAACCTGCCTAAGGAAAAGAAAACGCAGACTGGACCCAACAAAAGAGAATGAGCCAGATTAGTACATGGCCCAAAATAACTTGAACTCAGACAAGGTGCCAGAGGCGGCCTAATTAACTAGACGTAGGCCAAAAGGGGTCTAGCAGCTACAACTCAACATTGACGGAGCCGGCCAGGTTAGCGGAAAGTCAAGAGGAATCAACCACCTTAGCAAGGGAGACATCACCTCACAGGATCCAAGAAGCGTTGAGCCATCAGATCCTTCAAAAAGGAAGGGAACCCTCGATAAAGCCACATCAAGGGGACGAGGGCCCTACCAGCTTTAACAAAGTGAAGATACTTGCCAATTACAGCAACGAAATGCGCCAAGTTAGACACTACATGAAGAATGTGTTGTGATTCTAGGAAGAACATGCCGCGATTCTAGGAAGAACGTGCCGCGATTCTAGGATGAACGTGGCGCGATTCTAGGAAGAACGTGCCACGACTGGACGCGGGATCCAACGAGAATCAACCTGGGGATCGTTGTGCCTAATGACTTGGATCAGAAGGCTGGGGCAGCCCCCATATGGGTCGATCTGACAAGGGCCCTGGGCACTTGCCAAATGTTATAAAAGGCCCTGGACACCCGGTGCTGAGTTGGTCTCGATCCCGGCCTAGCATGCATTCTTACTTAAACACTTAATCTAACAGTTATTCAAAGTCAAGACGCCTAATGAATAGTCCAGACTTCGGTTCGAGAGTTATTCGAGCTGAGCGCCTAATGAATAGTTCAGTCTCCCCTTTAATCCCCACAGACGTCTAATGGAATGTTTGCTTGCATAGGTCATTCGAGTATGAACGCCTAATGAAAAGCCCGTCTCTACATTCATCCCATGCATTAAGAACTACGCGAACTTTGATTCCTCTAAGCTAGGAGAGGTACGTAGGAGTAAGAGGCACACTCTTGTCAAGTAATGCATCAAAAACATCCCAAACCCTGTACATTCATCCCCTAATCCATTTTTCAAAAAAGTAGCAAAAGTAAAGGTTATTTTAGCTCATGCAATTCATAAGGTAACTACTAGATGGTAGGAGGGTGGGATAACACGTCATTCCCATGCATAACAGACTCCTTACCTAGACTCCGCATTCGCGGACTTGCCTTGTCCACTTCTGATTTCCGACGTATATTTGAAATGTCGGTGGCAACTCCTATCAGAGTGGGATCAGGTTTGATTAATCCTCCCGGATTGACTGAGTCGACACCGGCTAAGCACAATCGGTTTCGTCCTAAGGATAGATTCGACTTTCAATTTTAATCCAGTTTATCTTATACAAAATTTTATTTTCTAAATCGTGCCAACGCAATTTAGTTCGCGTCACAATGCATACAAATTTGAAGGCAAGATACGTGGAGGAAAATGAATCACCTAAAACCAGGACGAAAGACATAATTAATACAAAAGGCATAATTAATACACAACAAGTTAACTTAATTAGGAAAATGAATCACCTAAGACCAGGACGAAAGGCATAATTAATACACAAGTTAACTTAATTAATAGATTTGGCTTAGACTTAATATGAAGTAGGACATAATTTCTTTTCCAGTAATGTAACCTATTTTCATTCTTGCAAATAAAAAGAAAATTGAGACAAAAAGGTTGCTTTCTATAGGTAAAATATATATTAAAAAAATGTGATATAAAAAATCAAGATTTATTTATAAAGGAGAAAGATGGGACGCAACCACGATCGAGGCTAACCATGTGCATGCTCTTATGGTGGTTTGGGATGAATTCCGTGGTGCCATGGATTGTTATTGGGTTGGGCAAGTCAAATACTACTGTCCAATATATATATATATATTTATTTGTGAGGGATTTTAATTTATAAAAATTATTATTCTTCGAAATCAAAATTAATCGGTGGCTATTTTTCAAAATAGTCGTTATTTTATAAATGTTTGTTTATTTCAAATTATTTGTCAATTTAAAAACCATGAAAATATTATTTTTCCTGTTTTTTTCTTATCATTTGATATATTTAGAGCAATTCTAATATAAGAACAATAATTATTAAAAATAATCAATTAAATAGTTAAAATACATTGAAACAACATTTTTGAAAATACAACAAACCCCCGTTGAAGTTATTTTGAAGTTATATATCATGTATTTTCAAATGGTTATGGTGTTTAATAGACATGTCATGTCCAACCAATTAATAGGAGTTGTATCTCACTACTAGAAAATTTAAAATTTGCTACAAACTAATTTTGTGGTTAATTTTAAAATCAATAATTATTTTGTAGCTAATTTCTAGTAAAAATAATTAGCTATAAAATTACTATAATATTGAATGGTAGCATGAAATAATTAAGTAACAAATTAGTTAAAAAAATAATCTTAGTTAATTTGTAGTAAATTTTTTAAAATTTGTAGTTATTTCCTAGTTAATTTGTAGTAATAAGAAGTATAAATGAATATAACTTCAATTTAGCTAGAAAAAAATAATATTCTAGTTAATTAATAGTTAATTAGTTAGGATTTAATTACTAATTTAAATGGTAGCTAAAATTAGTAGTAAAATCAAAAAATTCTTATAATATCTGGTGAAGATATTAGTCTTTAGTGAATTAAACTGTGTTTTATCGGACAATTTTTAGTTTTTCTTCTCTTAAGAAGAGAGGTCCGACCAAACACACTTTAAACAAAAGTTCTTTTAAAATTATAAAAAACTTATTTTCTAAATATATATCTTATGAAAATAAGGAACTTTTGGAAAAGCTCCTTGAAATAACTTGTCAGCCTATGCGGAATGTTTAGGGAAGGACTCCTCTTCGATTATTATTCGTGTCTAGGATTTCCTCTAGTAAACTAAGATTTACAATAAGTATTATTCGTGTCTAAGATTTTCCTCTAGTAAACTGAGATTTACAAATAATTATTTTTCCTAGTCTCATTAATCTTTATAACAATGTAATCTCACCATGAGATAATTACTTACCCATGTATTCTTTAAATAATCTACCTTTCGTCTTATCTATTAGCGATTTCCAAGAGCTTGTATTCTTGGGACTAATACCAACAGGAAGGTTAAGGTGATAGAAAGATAGCTCTACCACTTTATAGTTTAGGTAAACCGTCCATTCAAATGTTTTGCTAGTCATTTTATACGAACCAACTTGCTCTTGTGAAAATTAACCTATAGTCCAGACAAAAGTTCAAACATCCTCCGAATACATTTCATAGCTTGCACATTTTTCTCATTGCCATTCCCAATGAGTACTACATTATATGAATATTGAAGATGAGATTCAATTCTATCATGGCCAACCTTGTAACCAATTAATTAAGAAAGGAAAGGAGATAAGGGATCTCCTTGCCTAAGGCCTCTCTTGATAGAAATAATTCTTTTGTTGGACTCGCATTGACAAAATTGAAAATCATACAGACACTCGAGGACCCATCCCTTCAATTTCAAGTATGTATCGGTCGGTCATGACGATCGGGTTCCAACACGTGTGTAGGGCTACATGACAACCGGCTCCTCTTGGACCTGAGCCCAATGACAGATGCGTCCCAACCCAATAAAGTACCTTGATCCAAGGAAGTCAGTCCACTCAGACTAGCCCCTTCCTAGCCCCAAACACTCAGCTCCCAAAGTCAGTTAGAAGTCAGTTGGGATAGTTAGGAGTTTATTAGGGAGAATAGTAGAGAGTCGTCCATATATAAATGGGGACCCAGGGGGGTGCTTCTATGACAACTTGCAATCAAAGAGTAGAACGACCCAATTACCTGTACTCATGAATGAGAACAGTGGCGCCCACCATGGGGCCTTGATGAAACTTTTCCCAATGCCTCAAGATCCAGAGACCAACCTTGAAGCTCAGGAGCAAAGAAGGAGCAGAACCACCACAACTGGAAGCAGAGTTTGCCGCTATTTCGTGCTTCTTTTGGTAATTGAAGCGAAGAATGACGAAAAGAAAGGAACAGATTCATAACCCAGAACCGTTTGATCCGTATGGCGCCAACCTTGCGAAGACGGAGATGCACCCGAAGGCTCCGAAGCGGCACCAGCAGGAAGAGAAGTTCATCGCTTCCAACCTCAGCTCCAAGATCATGAAGGAAAGGCTAGGGGATATTTTTCTATTCTTCACTCCATTAGCTCCGCGGATTCTTGTGGTGGTACCTTGGTTGAGAGAAAACAAAGTGAGGTAGGAAGGAATAGTGAAAAAAGTAGAAGGATTTATTATTCAAAAGAAAGAAGTACAGTTGCAGTGAATTAATTAGCTGTAGAGGAGTGTACAATTGGTGCAGCAGAGAGATCAGTGACTTGTCTCTCTTTTGTCACTTGCTCACCAATTGCACCACCACCACTCATTATAATGGAGTAATAAATAACTTTTATTTTTGTCTTCTCTCTTAAAAGTAACACATAGGTTCATAACATTATGTTGTTTGACCAGTAAATCCTTTCTATTGTATACTTGAAGTTGGAAATGAACTCATTCAAAGGTGTACCAAAAAAAAAGAAAAAAGGACCTAAGGATTGGAGCATAAGGCATAATCTTTATGTGAAAAGTTGAAAGCCAGAAAATATGCAGACCCGCCACTAGGTCTAGGATCAGTTTAAAAGGACCCGTACATCCTTCGTCGGTGTACCCACAACACCATGGGAAGAATCTTGAATCTTCGGTAAGTATATTCATATATTGAAATATGCTTGACCATAATCCATAATTCATGTAGGTACCCAAAAGTATTATCGTCTCCCCATCTCGAACAAAGCCTAAGAGAAACTAAAGAAAAAGACCTTAGAGGACTGATCATCAGATCCCTTCCAGGCAACCAAAGACCTGAGAAGACCGGTCATCAGATCCCCTTCAGGCGAGAGGCGTCAAACAAAAGACCTGAGAGGACCGGTCATCAGATCCCCTTCAGGCGAGAGGCGTCAAACAAAAGACCTGAGAGGACCAATCATCAGATCCCCTTCAGGCGAGAGGCATCAAACAAAAGACTTGAGAGAACCGTTCATCAAATCTCCTCCAAGAAACAAAGACCTGAGAGGACTAGTCATCAGATCCCTTCCAAGCAACCAAACACTTGAGAAGACCAGTCATTAGATCCCCTCTAGGCGAGAGGCGTCAAACAAAAGACCAGAGAGGACTGGTCATCAGATCCCCTCCAGGCAACCAAAGAGGACTAGTCATCAGATCTCCTCTAGGCGAGAGGCATTAAACAAAAGACTTAAGAGGACCTTCATTAGATCCCCTCCAAGCAACTAAAGACTTGAGAGGACCAGTCATTAGATCCCCTCTAGGCAACGAAGACCTGAGAGTACCAGTTGTCAGATCCCCTCCAAGCAACAAAGACCTGAGAGGACCGATCATTAGATCCCCTCCGGGCAAGATCATTAAAGACCAGATAGAGATGAGCCAGTTGAGGCCGTCCTGGGCACCAAAGACCTGCAAGCGATCGGTCATTAGATCCCCTCTAGGCGAGATCATTAAAGACCCGTTAGAGACATATCGGTTGAGGCTGTCCGGGGTAGCAAAGACTTGCGAGCGGCTAGTCATTAGATCCCTCCAAGCGAGATCATCAAAGACCTATCTGAGACACATCGGTCGAGGCTGTCTAGGGCACCAAAGACCTGCGAGCGGTTGATCATTAGATCCCCTCCAAGCGAGATCTTTATGAACAAGTGAATCTAAGAGGTGGCAAAAGAGAAACTCCACAAAACCGACACAATCACGTCTCCCTCACATATGTCAAAGGCCTTCAAAGCATATCCTAAACAATCGAAAACTCGCTCGGCCAATTGAATCTCATTTCGAATGAAACTTCAAAGTACCTATCGCTCCATTTGGCACATAAGGGGTTGTATACCAGTCGGTCCACCAGATAGTCCGAGTCCACCCCAGCCAATTAAGTCCATCCGGGTCGGTCGAGTATGAGCGAATCGCACACTAAAACAACTTATAACAAGGTAAGACCAAAGGAGGGACCAAGACCCAACCAGCCGACCTGCCAATCAAGATTGGGAATCATGCTTGGCCATCTCAAACCACAAAGGAGAATTAAAGCTTATTCCCTATGGTAAAAAACTTGAGGGGCTGTGTACCTGTTGACAATGATGATTGGGCTCCAACACGTGTGTAGGACCACACGATAACTGGCTCCCTCCAGACCTGGGCCCAATGACAGATACGCCCCAACCCAATAGAGTGCCTTAGTCCAAGGAAGCCAGTTCACTCAGACTACAGCCCTTTCCTGGCCCCAAAAGCTCAGCTCCCAAAGTCAGTTAGAAGTTAATTGGAACAGTTAGGTGTTTGTTAGGGACTCCATATATAAATGGGGACCCAGAGAATGCTTTTATGACAACCTTAATTGAAAACAAAACAACCCAATTACCTATACTCACGGACGAGAACAAAATAGAAACCAAGTTTTCCCATAATGTGAATTAAATATCTTCAACTCATTGAATCAAAACTTTCTTAAATATCACATATTACTTATCATTTTTACGAGTATCATCTACAATTTTATTAAGGATAAGTTTAGTTACAATTTTTTTTTTGTTAGTTAAGTTTAGTAAGTGTAGTTTTCATTCTTATAATTTTAATTTATAAATGTGAAAAGTGAATGATTTTAATTATACCATTAATTCATCATCTAATTTTTAATCAATATAATCTTGTAATAAATTTAATTAACTATTTTTTTAAAATTAGAGAATTTAAAACACATAAATATCTAATATGACGACAATTAATTATTTTTTTATAAATTAACTTATTTAATATAAATATTGAATAATGTAGTATTACATAAATTTTGAAATACGTTAACACACCACCCTCCTCCTTCCCATCAAACCCAACAAGGTGCACAGGAAACAAAAATCATTACTAGGTTCAAGGAACTTGCGTGGATGATGGTATCGATATTGTTTTCTGATGTTGAAAAAAAATGGTTTGAAGTTTGGGAGCGCAGAAGAATATATATATATATATATATATATATATATATATATATATATATATATATATATATATATATATATATATATATATATATATATATATATATATATGTGTGTTTTTTTTTTTATGTTGCATCAAATGTATGTTTATGTTGAATAAAACTTGGAATAATTTATTTGATTGAGTTTGTCGCGATATTATATTAGTTAAAAAATAATATATTAATGGTATGACTAAAATTATCTATATATATTAAATATATAGATTAAAATTAAATAATTAAAATAATAAAAATTAAAATTATTCACAAATCTTTAAGAAAAAAAAAATACCATCTAAATTTTGTCTTGGCAAAACCAAAGCTCTGTCCTCCAAATAGCATTACACAAGGCTTGAATATGGTTATACAAGCATAGATTGTGATAAACTTTTTACTAGCAGTAAGTAATACCGTTACCCTCAACTTTTTACTAGCTCGCAGAAATTCGGTGTATACGTGCTTTATTTGTCATTGATCAGCATGTCCCGCATCACAAGCATCATTGCATGACTAAACCCCCAAACGTTGTCACCAACCGGAGACTATCTTTGTTTATATATGTTCAGTTGACATAAATAATGGGTGAGGAGAGAAGAAGATACAAATAATGCAATGTTAGGTATCATTTATTTTATTCCTAAAGACTAATTTATCGAAATATTGAAATATATTTAAAGAGCTAATCTCTTCTAATAAATATTATATATATATATATATATATATATATATATATATATATATATATATATATATATATATATATATATATATATATATATAAAACTTAGAAAATAAATACTGACCAAATATATGCTTAGATAAAATATTACTTCATATATTATTTTTAGTAATATTTTATTATAAAAGTGTTACTAATATTTTTTTATTAAAAATATATTTTTATATTTTTTAGTAATATTTAATAAATATAAAATATTACTAATGACATTTTATATATGATTGGATAAAATATTTTCTAAAATATTACCAAAAGTAACAATTTTTTTATATATTTTCATAATATATTTTAAATATCGAGAGTCATATATATAATAATGAAAAACGGTTACGTTACTTTATTGAATTATAATTATTTAGTAAAATTATCAGTTAAATTGATAAATATAAAATAACAAAAATAAATATATTTATATGATATTTTTATATAAATTTTAATTTTATTTAATTGAATAAAATATATTTTAAATATTTATAATTTTAGTTTATTTAATTAATTTTAAACTCTTGTAATATTTATTTACTGTTTAATTACTTTAATTATATTTTTTTGTTTCAATTATCATATTTTTTTACTATACATTTTACTATTATTTTTATATTAAATTTTAAAATATTCTTAATCAATTTTTAATTAAAAAATAACATATACTTAAATAAATATCATACTTCTATTATATTAATTAGTATAATGATTATAATATCTTGAAGTAAAATATTAAAGTAATAAAATAAATCATGTAAATAATATAATAGTTAAAATAACTAATATAATATAAAAATTATCTAAATTATAATCACAAAAATAAAATAAATCTATCATTTATAAATTATTAATATTTTAAAATATAATATTAAAATAATAAAATAAATATTATAATAATTAAAATAAATAATATATTATAAAAAATATATAAAAATAATAATAAAAATAAAATAAAATAAACTAATTATCTATCCATATCATTACCTCGTTGCATTCTCGATGCAAGAAAAAAAAATAGATGTGTGGATTATTTACTTATTTTTATCGTTTAATTTAATGAGCATCTTGTATTTTATAAAAATTTGGGGTAATATAATCTTTACGTAAAAGTCATCTTATCCAACTTTTGGATATTAAAATACTTCTTAGACGTGAATGATTATTATAATAGATTCTAAATATATAATAAGATTCATTTTCTTAAAAATCTATATTTTCTATACCCAGAAAATAGAAAAAATTCTGAAATTTTTTCTTCAGATAAATATTTTTATGCATATCTCTTCGGGTTGATCAGGGTGTTTAATTTGTAAATTGGTATAAGAGGAGAAACAAAATAATAATAATAATAATATTTTACTTTATGTAAAAGTAATAAAGAAGAAAATTTAATAAGGATTATGCTGAAAAGTTCTCTTAAGGTGGTGGTAAATGAATCAATAAATATTATTATTTTTTAAAATAATATTGAAATTATATTGAAAATCACAATAAAATATATTCTATGATAATTTTCAATATATATATTACTTTTAATTCTTAATCAGTGTCCTAATTCACTAATTAGTATTTTTTATTTAATAAATATTTTAAAGATAAAATAATAATTAAATATAAATATCTAGAAATTAACATTTTAAAAAATAAACTTGAAATAATGTATAAAAAATTACTACAAGCTATTAAAAGAAGACTTGTTTACAAAATATTATTAATGTAGTTAAACAAGCTTTTATGTCAATTAAAAAAGTTAAAAAATACTTAATAATCATAGTTTATTAATAAAGGCAAAAAAAAAATAAAATTCAGTCGGTAAAAAAATTAAAATTTAACTAAAAATATTTTTGAAACATTCGCTTCGTATAGGAAATTAAAAGACATGAAAATAGGGGAGTGCCCTAATTGGAGAACTCATAACGTGTTTGGATAATCATTGTTTCATGGTTTCTTTTAAGGATTTAAAAAAATTTTTTTTTTTTTCAAAAATAATAAAGACGCCGCATAAGATAGATCTTATAGTACAAGTTCATTTTCCTCACTACTAAAAGACGAGCAGAGGTTTAAACATGCTACTTGCTTTGAGTAATATTATTCATTCACAAAATTTATACAATAATTTATGAACAAGAAAAATAGAAAAAAATATTATATCATAAAATATATAATATAATAAAGAAAGATAAAACAAAGTAAATGTATAATTATAAAATATTTGTATAATAATTTAACGATGTATATATTTTTATTCTTTCAAAAGTAAAGTAAGGTAACAGTACTGGTTCCATCATTGCATTTATTTGAAGCATTAGATAGAGTGAATTTCTTATCCTTAGCATATGTCTGGACTGTGGAGGTATTTTGCAGTTGAACAACATAAATGGAGTATCTACTACTACACAATATTCTAATTTCTGAGGCATTTGACAGGGAAACTGATTATTATTGAGCAGCATTGAATATAACATGGGCTGTTCCACCTATCCCATTAACATTGATGGAGGCCTACACGCCGCAGTTGTTAGATTTAGAAAAAGACAGTTACCTGTTGATAATCAATATACAATGTTACAATTCAGATGTTAATTTCTGTACATTTATGTACCCTATTACTGTAGAATAATTCTAATCTTTTTACAATTTTTTTTTTGGTTAATTTTCTTATTTGTTAAAAAAATCATATTGAATGTTTTAAAATTTTTTAAGATATTAAATTATTTAACTTTTTATTTAATATATTCTTCATAAAGTAATAACAAAATTATAACAAGATTTGTTAGAAAATATAAATAATTTTCTGGTTTTGATATTCATTTTTTAAAACTCTCTAAATTTATATTTATGCGATTAGTAATTTTAATGTTTATTTCTGTATCTTGTTGGTATCTATACTTTTTCTTTTGGCGAGGAAAAGAAAAATTACTAACTAAAATTTATGAAAAAAAATTTGTAGATGAAACATCGGCTAATAAGGGAAGAACAATAAAATAAAAAATAAGGTAAAATATTAAAAAAAATTATACATGAGACTATATTTTCCTAAAGCATCTATCACAACCAATTAAAAAAACCTTTCCATACTTCAATTCATTGTCGGGGCTTTTCTAAAAGTCACGTGCATGAATATTAATTATTTCTAAATCTTGTGTGTATTTAAGTATTCAGAATCTATTGATAATTTTTTAAATTTGATTTTGGTCCTTAAAATTATTTTTGTTAACGTTTTGGGTCTCTAATATTTCAAAAAATGATTATGATTTTTAAGAGACTTTTGTTAAGTAATAAGTTCACTATCAGCAATCTAACTATATAACACTCTCAGGTAAATATGTTTTTAATTTTTATAAATATCTAAAACTTTAGTTTAGTTCTTACTTTTCTTTTAAAAATGAATTATTTTTACACTCGTTAATGTTAAATGTTAAGTTGGTTAATATTCTATATCATTATTATCATATGTATAATGACTACCACACTTTCTTCCCCTTGGAGTCCATATCTTTTCTTCCTTCCTTTTACTTCCTCTACTTATTCTTTCCCTGATTTCAAGTCCACCTTCTTCTTCCTCCCTCGTTCTTATATTCACCACAATCTTTTAAATGCCTATTTTGTGATTCTCTTAGAGTATTGCATTCCTTTTCACTCCTTGTAATCATTACCATACACCGACACAGTATGGTACACAATTGGCAATGGTGACTTAGAATACAATTCCCCAAAACATGAATAAAAGTCACTTAATATAGCAAGAGAAAAAATCAAGGGTTTTTTTTTTTTTTAAATAGAACTCAAACCAAACAAAAATAATTTTAAGGATTAATCAAAATTTGAGATATTTAGAAAAATAAAAATTTATATTGATAAATCAAAATTTTATATTTTTGGGTAAAAATCTCATCGTTTTTTTTACATATATGACGAATAGTTTGTTTATTTTTCTTGAGTTTAATGCAATACATGTTCACAAACATAAACATGGAAAAAAATATGACAAAATTTGAGATTTTTGATACAAAGAAAGTAAGTATACTCGATAGGCCTACTTTGCACAGTATAAAATAGAGTAGACAGAAAGTAGACATTCCATCTTCACATTGTCCAATAATCTCAACACTTCATTTGATGTTTTTCCTCTATTCCAAAGTTTTTTAAAGGCACCATAGGCGTTTGACAAAGCTTAAAATAAAGGCTTAGTACAGTATAGAGGAGTGAAACTCTTGACCATTACATGTTTTTACTTTAATTTGTGTAGTTAAGGTATAATTTGTGCTTGGAAACCTCCCTCTTTATTTTGAATACAATTAAATTCCTTTATTATTTTAACATCATTATAAGGAAGTGATCACTCATTGCATGTCTAAATCAATTAATTAGTGGTGATTGTACCATAGTTAATTGGTGAACTTATAAAATAATTGGATTTAGAGATATTGTATGACCAACATTTTTCTCTAAATTTTTAATTCAATAAGTTATTAATCAACTTCTATATTCCTAATACTTGCTTGAATATGTGTTTTTATACGACCAACTAGGGATCATCCTAAGACAAAGAATGTTAAGAGTATTGGACCATAATCTCATAATAGAATTAAAAATTAAAATTAGTAACATAGGAAGTAGATTTGAAAAATTGTATAAAATTAGGATTGAGCAGAAAAAATATAAATGAAATCATGACCCTTAATTAAAAAAGATTCAATTCAATTTTTCTCGTTTGATATATTTTTCTTTGTTTTAAATGTTTTTACTACTATTTTCGTTACACAAAGTCTCTTCTTCAAAGTTAAAATTATTTATCTAAACTATATAAAAATTATTGAAACTACCACACTAGTTATTAGATATGATATATGAACTTAAATCTTTATCATTATTGTGATAAGGTATGTTTATCTTATAGGTGTGTTCTAAATTAGTTTATATATTTAAGAAGTGAATAGGATTGATGTGACAATTTTGAATTAAATATACGTTTTGTTTCACGGCGAAGAAACAAAGAAAGAGAGGAGGGGGAGAAAAAAAATAAAAAAGAAATGAGAATCTTTTTTAGTTTGGTAGCAGAAAAAGTGAGGACGAAAAATAAAGAAGTGGGTATCGATTTTTTTATAGACAAAAGAGGTAAGTATTCTATCTTTTTATGTCTCTGTAAAACTATACAAAAAATGAACAGAAGTACACATTTGTCGCCACTCTTAATATATATGACAATTATTATTAGTGTAGAATTCGGCAGATTTTCCCATGCTAAGCCACAAATGGTTATTATACATACTATCCTAACTCTTGTGTGATAGTGGTGATACCTGAGTAGCAGGTACCAACTTTAATGGCAGCTGCAAGATTCTGTAGTACTTGAAATGCCTAATGATGAAGAAAATAATCAAAGCACCACAAAATTATAAGAAATGTTTAAATATTTTGGTTTATAAACACTAGGATAAGAAAATGATTTAATAGCAGAGTGAATACATTTAGAGATAGGTGGCATTAATCACCATTAACAATCTCTGGATTGTTAATACATTCTCATTTGTACTATGGAAGAAATTAATTAACAGGTAGATGAAAACTGTGACTATATATTAACTGGTTTCTTGTCCAGCATAATCGATTGGAAGAGTTTGAAATTCGATTATTAAAATTAAATACATTATTTTTTATCTTTTTCTCTTGCATGTTTCTTCTTCATTTCTCTCAAAGGAAACATTCATAAATTTATTCTATTTTTCACGTATTTTTATTCATTCGTTCCATTTCTGTCATCATATTCCATCCATCCTATTTTTTTTTATCAAACATACTATTAAAGATTTTTTTTAACTAAATTCATTAATCATTACACATTTATTTTTAAAATTAAAATCAAAATTTAAAAATTTAATAGGGCTAAATTTTTATTTAAGCATAAATATTGATATTAGCACATGTAAATCATAAAGTTTGATGAAGTTATTGAACATAATCAAGGCAATGATTTTCTCGTCATGATGTTGTCGACCGTAATTTCAATCTCTATTTATGATACCATCTTCTTTTAAATTAGAGTTGATAATACGAGCTCAGCTTGATGGGTTAAGCTGGTAAAAAAAATTTTCAAAAATTACTAAATTTATTTTAACCTAATGTTTTATTTTTTTATTTTAAAAAACATGAAAAATCATAAAAAAAAAAGGCTAATTTGGCTCAACCTAGACTAGGTTGAGATAATAAAAAATAATCTATCCAAAAATTGGGTTGAGTTAAGCTAGGTTTCCTTTTCTCTTTAGTTTGATGGGACGAGCTATTTTACAACTTCTAATTTAGACACATTATCTCTTGTATGGTTGTTTGATGTATTGTGCTTCATCCTTTTTTGTGCACGTTCAAGGCCTCTTGATTTTGGTAAAAAAGGCACAACTTAAAATTTTGCTTGACAGCAATTGAAATTTCCATTAGTGACTAATTTTTTTATTTTTAAATTAGAATTTAACAATTGAAAAAATCAATCGCTTAATTGAATTAGTTAGAGAACAAATTTTCAATTTCTAGTTACATTTCAATCAGTGACAAAAAAAAAATCAGTTTTTAAAATGAGACATTAACAACTTAAAAATTGGTTTCTAGGAAATGAAAATGTGCCTTTTTTTACATTTTAGTTAGTGATGAAAACTAGTCTCTAATTACATTTTGATTAGTGACAATGGAAAATCAATCTTTAAATAAATATATAATTTTTTATTTATATATACTTCATACTTTTGTTTCTTGTAATATATCATTCTTTTTTAGTTTTAATCCTTATAAAATTATTTTTTAAAATGATCATTGTAAAATTTATTTATTTATATTTTAGTTATTACAAACTAATCATTGCTATAAAACATTTTGATGTATAAACAAATAAGTTATTACAAACTTGCAGTCAAATGAAATTTTTTGTCTTCGGAAAGTGGCAACATCTCTTAGTCCAAAATTTTTTTTTGGGGATGCAGAAACCTGCCAAATCACATGGCTATGCACATATAGAAACAGGTTCTAATTTGGATGGCAACCCGTTGTGAACTGATATACATTTTCTTTTTACAGACACCAGCTTTATTTTTTTTAATAGTAAAAGTAATTTTGTCATCAGCGTGTAAAATTCTTTCTAAATATTTAAAGTAATTATATATTCAAGAAAACTAATAATTAAATTGAAACAATTCACATCATTACGTGTTCGTTCGGTAGAGATTGTGATATACATATTTATCAAAATCAATATGTAATATATTGTAGTTTTGATTCAATTACTTACATTAAATGAAATCAACCATGATAACCGACCATTCCTTACTTTCACTTTTCATTTTTTTGAATCCAGGTTGAATGAATATGCACTCTCTATATATAGTCCGTAAATTCACAAACTATAACATCAATATCATCACATTGACAGACACACACAATAAATCACTCACCGTTTGAAGTGCAATTTCCTCCTCTGGAACGCTTCCAAATCATGGCTAGCCCACTGCTTGTGAAGGTTACATGCTTGGTTGTGGTGTTCATGGTTGGTTTTGAACACATTCCCTTGGCACAAGCGGATATTCCATGTGGCACGGTGCAATTCACTGTAGCACCATGCTTAGGGTACCTAAGGAGTCGTGGTGGACCTGTTCCAGGACCATGCTGCAACGGGGTTAAGAGCATAAACAATGAAGCCAAGACCACTCCGGATCGTCAAGGGGTATGTAGGTGCCTCAAAGACACTGTTTTGAGCTTGCCTGGACTCAATCTTGCAACCGTTGCAGCCCTCCCTGGCAATTGCGGCATCAACTTGCCCTACAAGGTCAGCCCCACCATTGATTGTAACAAGTAAGAACCCTCACTTCAACCCTATCACCATCAATACCTAACTCAATTCATTGAGTAGAGTAGATACATCATTCATGAAATTTTTTAATGTGTTTCATTTTTACATACATATATATATATCAATAGTTAATTAGGTGTTGAGTTACCTCATGTATAAGTACCGTTCTTCCGTGGAAATTTAACTAAATAATATGAATATACATGAATAATATACGAAGTATTATATTAACAAATAATTTTGTTTGTATAAAAAATGATAAATATGCCATCAATATATCATGTATTAGTATAATACATTAACGTATTTTTTATTAAGGATTTGATTTTTTAAATAAATATAATAATTTTAATAGTTGATAAAAAATTAAAAATTAACAATCTAATATGTTCACAATTTATTTTATATATAAAATTTATAATTATATATATATATATATATATAACGATTCACATATGTAATTACATCTTACAGTCTAATTATAACTCTATATAAGACTGAAATTAATTAATGATGCTGAGTAGTTTTTAAGAGAAATTGTATTTATATAATTCCGGTACTTGTCATTAACATATATATATGAACTTTTCATGCATATGTATAATATATTTATAAAGATACTAACATCAAATTCACTTGGTTCATTGTAGGGTTAAGTGAGCAGCTTGCATGAGGGTTTATGCTTGCTGACTATACTTGTTTCGCAGTAATATTCAGAAAAAGGGGAATAAAGATGGTTTAATTAATTTCCTCCATTGTCTGGATCCCACTAGGGAATACTTTATACTATAGGAAGATGATATGCATCTCCATAAATATTAAATAATGTTGATTGTCCAATGACATATTGGATTTTCTATCACTAATATACATCATCCTGGCCTCGCTCTTCTCTTATTTTTTGATTTTTTGGTTCAATATAAAAAAATAATATTTATTCTATACTTAAAGATTTTATATTTAAAATACACTTATTAACGATGAAACGATGACTGAAAATTTAATTAATAATATTATCAATTGGCAGTAAAAAAAGGAATCAATATCAATCACTTAGAAACTGAGAATAAATTACGAATTCCATAATCAAGTTACTAATACTTGCATTGGACTAATAATTTACCTATTACCAAAGTGCATAATGGGTTAAATGATATATATATATATATATATATAATATTCTATGGTTTTGGTCCCTTTAGTATATAAATATGTGTTTTATTTTTCATAATTTTAATTACTCAAATTAAACTCACTACTTATAAAATTGATGAAATTTAATCTAATATATAATTTATCACCAAATTCTTAATTACGTTAAGTATATGGATATTAAAGTTGATTTCACCTTTTGATATGAAGTTAAAAAGTTATCTTTAAAATTTTAAAAATTATATAAGGTAGGATTTAAACTCTACCAAATATTTTAATAGTATAGATAAGAACTAATATATTACTTAACTTATTTAATATATATTTAAAAAATATATTATATATAACTTAAAGACATAAGGAGTGAGAAATACACATATATTTATTATTATTAAATATATAATATAACATTGTATATATCATAAATAAAACTTAATTATTCTGTATTTTATTCTTATATTTTATTTGGATGCTTTAGTAAATAAAATAAGATATTAATATTGACTTAATAAATTTATTTGTATTATACTAAACAATCTTACTAAATATAATTATACTTTTATAATTAATTTTTTACAATAATATTTTTAATTTAATTCTAAACAAGTTATATAATATTAAAATTAAAAAAAATATTTTAGTTACTAATATATGATATTATTATTGATATAATAATTTCTTCCATGAAATACAACAAAATAAAAAGGTTATTATTAATTTTCAAGATATTATTAAAAATTTATTACAACTTTAATTAAGATATTGAAATAAAAAATAAATTTCTAGATATTAATAAAAGAAAAGTTTTTAATTTTAATATTTTAGTAAAATAAAAAACTATTATATCAATAATAATATCTTATTTTAATCATCAAAAATATTGAAAGAAAAAATAAAGCAACAAAATTTTATAAAAAAAATTATAATATGAATGAATAAGTTACAATTAAGATACATAGTATTAAAAAAATATAAGATATTATTTGTTTAGTTTTATAATATTATATTATTTATTTACTAATGATAAATATGTGTATATTTTTTTATGTAGAATCTTAAAGTTTCAAGTAGTGGGTTGAAATGTTGTTTAGAACATTTTTTTTAAATTTTAATGTCACATCATCTATGATATTTTTGTGACTTAAGACTGTTAAGATTTTGACAGTGATAGACTGAATTTTGTCAATTTCAAATATATAAAAAAAATAATTTGAGTAACTAAAATTATAAAGAATAAAATTATCTATTTAATAAAGTATAAGCACAAAAGGAATACAATAATTCAAAATGCAAACAAAACTTTCTTTTGTAGACACATAAACAAACTATGTGAAGTGATTTTTTTTTGCAGAGTAGGCTAACGGAAGGACGTATATGGTTAAATTTAAGATTAGGCTTTTGTCCGAATATGGAAACTTATTATATTTTAAAAAACAAATTTTTGTTTGAGGTCATTTCCTTCATTTATAATTAGAAATAAATTGGGATGAGCCGACTTCATATATATATTAGCTCAAAATACATTATTGTCTAAGTTTTATAAGGAGCATTTTAGTCCCATCTTATCCCATGTGAAACATCTAAAATATAATGTTTGTGGGTCTAAATATATGTGAATAGTTAACATCAAGATTCAACAAGTTATAATGTTAAATTAAAAATCAATTATTCAACCTAACTCATCCTTTTAAAGTTAGATCAAGGGATAGAATATATTGTCTAAATCTTTATAATGAGTACTCTAATTATATGCATAGCTATAATATTAATATATATATGAAAATATTACACTCAAATATAAAATTAATTAGGTATTTGTAGTGTAAGATATAACCTATAGGTCATTCTTTTAAGAATTAAATTTTTTTAAGTATATTTTTAAGAATTAAATTGTGCTTCTTAATTAAATTAAAAGAGTTAAAAAATGTTTTAATCATCGTTAAGAGATTAAAATTAGGTAGAAATACAATTAATATAAATCACAAATAAAAATTATGTTTTGATTTTGTATCCAATCACTATTAATTATTTATAAGAAACTCTTGGATTTAATCATTCTACATGCATCATATTTCCTTAATCATCCTCCTATTCTTACTTATTTGAGTGTTAGAGTTTATGCAAGTAACTAATATCAAAGTTCACTGACCATTACCATTACTATCAACCACTGTAATAGTTGTGTCCTCAAACATCTTTGCCGCTTCTCCCGAACAATACTTATAAAATAGTATTTAAAGTGTTGTCCTCCCATGTACATGTCATTTATTACACATATTTATAATTTTCTTTATCTTTATATTATCTACACTTTTTTTCTTATCTCTCATATTTATAAAATTAAGCTGTACAAAAGTGTTGAACAAATTAATAGAATTTTCCATTGATAAACAAATGTATGTAACACAGGGTAAGGTACACATTTAAATTAAACTCTGTGGCATAGCGAACCCTTTTTACAAAATATTCAAAATCAATTGCTAAATTTCACAACTAAAACATATTTTTAGGCCTAAAACAACTTTAGGTAATTTTTTTAAATTAATAAAATTAACATAAAAGTTAAGAACTTTACATAAAATGAAAGTATTTTTTTAGACGGTTTGAACCTGGTTTACCAAAAAAAATGTACATTTTATTTATCACACGGCTAAATCAACAATGTTGAGTTTAGCGAAAAAAACTAATTTTTTACAACATAATGAACTAAAGTTCGAATCTCCGTTGAGAGAAGAATCTAATTGTATTTCAATCAAGATTGTTTTTGAAAGAATAAATATGTAACAAACCAAAAAATAAATACTAATATTGGATAACTTTGTTTTTAAGGAGTCAAAAACAAGTACTTGCCACCTTATACTTTATACTTGAGCTGATTCTGATAAACTTCATTCTTGAACCCTCAAGCTGCTGCTCAGATTCTGCAACAAAATATATAAAAGTGGAAATCAACAAACGAATTTGAGATTAGTAATCTTCTATATACCTATTATCTAAAAAAAAAGGGAAACTGAAATGAAAGCAAATTAGTAATTATAATATATATATTATATAAACTATACATAAATTAATTTATAAAAACATTATTGTATATATATATTTTTAAATAATTTTAACTTATCTACAAGGTTATTTCTTTAATTTAATTCTGTTATGTTTTTATCTAATAAATATTTATCTAAAATTCTTTGAATATAAATTTGAATTTTAGAAAACTTACCTGTCGCAATTCATGGTGAGGCTGAATTGGTAGGGCAAGTTAACGCCACACTTTACAGGAATGCTTGCATAGGCTGTAACGTTAATAAAAGGGACTTTGGAAGCTACCTGTTGAATGCAATGGCAAGCTAATCGCTGACTACTCATAGAGTCTCTGATTTTGTTTCTGAGGATTATAGCTTGGTTGCAGCAATTTACCGGGATGGTGTCTCCACCTGATTTCACGTAATCCCCGCACGCGTCCAGAACAGGTCTCACCTTGTGACACGTCACCAAATGAGCCCTCGCTATATACGGTGCACCCAATGCCATCATGCACATCACCACAGCCAACCCACTCGCCTTCGCCACCACTGCTCTTCCCATTATATATGTATGCGATATTCTATTTGCAAAAACTGGTTTCCAACCTTATATTGCTTTGAGTCACTTGAGTTTCCTACGTTATATAAACATGAGATTTTGGTTCGTGATAGATGGTACTATGAATTCGGGAAACCGTACCTATTCATGGTTTATATGATTCATTTCGTGTTTCTTCTGCCTATTTTTGGAATCTCACGACTGTATGAAATTGAAAGGACAAACATTGGTATGTTGTGCTTAATTTGTAGATATTATAATTGTCAACTTACGTAGGATAATCTATTTCTATTTATAATATACTAGGTCTACTCTCTATATTTGAAAATAAGAGAGAATGTAAGTACTGGTTAGTTTTAGTCAGTAATTTTGAAAAGATAAAGAATATAATATTATTTAACCTAGAATTTTTACTTATAAGTCAAATTTAGCTATTTTAATTAAGCTTCTTATAGTTTGCCAAACCAACCTTTATTTATCCAGTCTTAGGTTAGTTAGTTTTTTATTTTAGTAAATTGTCATATCAGCGCCTCAATTGAATGAGTATTTTTTCAATATTCTCAATTATCATATCAGCACAGTCTTAGGTTAGTTGTAGTCAATTGTTTCTTTTCAACGTCCTCAATATGTTGCCGTTGTATCTTCTAAGCTCTTTCAGTTTTATTTAGGAAAATGTTGAGTTTACACCACATTTTGGAGCGTTGGGGAGATGGAATTAAAAGATATAAAAAAAAAGTTACATATGTGATAACTGATGCAATATAACAAAAGAAAGAGAAATAAAAAAATTAAAAATGAAAAGATATGTGAAAGAAAGTTAATGTATAAATATAATTGAGAAATTATTCTTAAAAACTTAAGGATTTTGATATTGTTATTAAAAAAATCTCTTTCTTTTGGTATGCTCAAACTCAGTCTAAACTCATCTAATTTTAATTACTAGTCTTAAATTCTTAAACTTTGAGTATATAATTACATTAAATATTTATAAGATCATTTATATTAATCATATTCGATTTGAGTATGATTCATCAAAAGATATAAAAAAAATTAGCTATTAATATTTGTTTATACAAATGAGCTAACTAATTAACTACCTAATTGTATAAATCTGTTAATAACTATAAAATTCATTTTCACACTTTTAAGGTGAACTTAGGGTATTCGATCTTTGGCAAGGAGCTCAAGATTAGTCTCTCTATATATTAAGATTAGCATAATGACCTCTTTTAATATATGTTCTTTTTATTATACAAATGGATTTGAAAGATCGAATAATTTACCGCTTAGGAAGTAAGACTATCTGTCAACTACATCATGCATTTCTACCAAAAAAAAATAAATAATATCCCTGTACATGAGATATTTCACCTATTATGCACTTGCTAACATGCAAAGTATAGTTAAAAGCAAATATTGATAGGTAATCAACTTGTCATTCTCAATTTAATCTATGTTCTGGAAACTAAAAGGGTCAATAGAACTGATCTAATGTTAGATCTAAATAAATCACAAAATCATATTTAAGAAAAAAAATGTTAAAGAACTAATAAAAAATCATTTTGTATGTCATTTTGATAAAAAAAATTTGATGAACTAATAAAAAAAACTTGGCAAAAATTGGTGAAACTAATAAGGTGAATGTAAATTTTTTGATACGATGCCATTTTGATTTTTTTAAAAATGAAAAATAACCTAAAATATTTATTATTTTTCTTTTTTTTTCTAAATATAAATTTATTATTGTTAATGAGCATTGTTGTATATCGTTGAAAATTAAACTTGAATATTATAATATATTTAATTTACATTTTATACGTAATTTGAATATTAAGAAATATTTTCTTAAATTAATTGTAAAGGTTGTTGATGATTACTGTAATTAATAAGACTATGAGAAACGACGAGGGAATGATATATATTAAATTAGAGAAATATATTAATGTCACATTGAACAATCAACATTAATACAATTATTATCAATATGCAAATCATAATCATACGTAAGTATATCCCTATAACGAGGGATTGAGACAACTGAGGAATTGAACCATTCATCCTCTTTATTCACCCTTGGCCAGTTAATGATTACCACAAACCAAGTACGTTCAACTAGCGTGAACCCTCATGCAAGATAGCTGCTTAATTACTTTACCCTGCATGCAATGAACAAAGTGAATTTGATGTTAGTGTGATGGTAAACATATTATATATATGTGATGGTATATATTAATTAAAGAGCATGATGAGTGAGGTACGAACGTGTTGCAGTAAATGGAGGGGCTAGCCGTGAAGGGCAAGTTGACCCCGCACTTGCCAGGAAGGGCTGCAAGGTTTGGAAGATTGAGTCCAGGGAGGTTCTGAACAGTGGATTTGAGACACCTACAAGCCCCTTGACGATCCGGGATGGTCCTGTCTTGGTTGTTTAGGGTCCTAACCCCATTGCAACATAGTACAGGACAGCTCCACCACCAGGGCCCCTCAGATAGCCAAGGCATGGTGCTACAATCAGTTGCACCTGGCCACATGAAAGAGCACCATCCGCCAAAGGAATACCCAAAACCATGCACATCACAACCAACAAGGTAACCTTCACGAGTACAGTAATAGCCATGATTTGGAAGAGTTAACGAGGAAATTTCACTTCAAGGGTGAGTTAGGCTGTGGAGGTGATGAGTTTGATGTTGTTGACACTTTCCTCTGAAATTCAAAGTTTCTAAATATATGTGAGCGTTTTTATAAACTTATAAAGAAGTTATTACGATATACAGATAAATAAAGGAACAGTTGGTTTATAGATTAATAAAAATAAAGTGATTGTCACATTATTTATTTTGTTTTTTAGCAAAAAAAAATTATTTAACTCTGAACTAGTTAAAATATTTTAATTTAAATTTATAATTATTTTAATTAAAAATATTATTACTGTTTTAAAATATTTTAATCATTTTCAAAACGGATAATAATCAATTTTTTAATTAAAATAATTATAATTTTAAAATTTAAAAATATTTAATTAAATAAGAATTAAATTAAAATATATAATAATTTCATTATTAAACAACAAAATAATGACATAACAACTACTTAAATACTATTGACCTAAAAATAACTGTTTTAAAACCTCTCAAATTACATGAATACTAGAATTTCTCATTAATATATTATTTTTTAGCTATAAAAAAACTAATTACTGGAATGGCATTATGACATTAATCACTGGTTGGATTTCCTTCAAAACTATGGGTTCATCCTCACATCACTATAAGATTTTTTTTATTTTACTATTAATTTTAACTACCATTTAAATTAGTAGTTAAATCTTAGCTAATTAACTATTAATTAACTAGAATATTATTTTTCTTAACTAAATTTAAGTTATATTCATTTATACTTCTTATTACTACAAATTAGTTAGAAGATAACTACAAATTTTAAAAATTTACTATTAACTAAAATTATTTTCTCGACTAATTTGCGACTTATTTGATATTATCATTAATATTATAATAATTTTGTAACTAATTATTTTTACTAAAAATTAGTTACAAAATAACTATTGATTTTAAAATTAGTCACAAAATTATTTGGTAACAAATTTTAAATTTTCTAGTAGTGAATTATATATATAAAAAATTTAAAATTAAGTAATCAATGAATTTAAATATATTAAATTTATCTGAAAGTTTTAAATTAGTTTTCTAACACGTCCATGAGAATCTCACCCTAATTAAGATGGGTAAATACACAGTTTCCAAAATCGTTGAATAATTGTCCTAATGGCTTAGGACGCTTTACTACAAATGTAAACTTGAATAATTAACAAATATACTTAATAAGTTTTTTTGTGAATTCTTTTTTTTTTTTTTCTATCCAGACTTCAATTTTGGTCAAACTAGTTCAATTCTTCTTCTATGGTCTTGGTCCATTTATTGTTTGACAAGACTCTTTCTATCATCTTAAATTCGATGTTAGGGATGAGAGTTAAAGATGAATATCGTTTGTACCACAAAAAATTTTAATATTAGTGATGAAGCAATTTACATGCAGTTTTTAAAAATTTGTCTCTAAAATTTGTGAAAGGACCAATATTACTGACGAAAAAACAATTTTCATCATTAAAACATTGATTTCTTGAAGGGGAAAGGATAATCTAGTTCTAACACTTTCACTCGTATATCCAATAATATCTTGAACTTTTAAAATATCTTCTCGTGAGTTCTTCAAATGGTCTAGGTTTTGGATCGCCCAAGATGGTAACTCAATAGGAGCATCTATAATTTTGACATGATTGTCCATGTTCCAATTTGTAAATATTCAAATCATCTTCAATTTCTGACAATCTTCTATCAAATGCTAGTCATCATTGAATTTTACCTAGATAGATTCTTTTAGGACTAAAGTTTTGGAATTACCCGAGGAAGTTGCTACATATTGAAAATTTGAATATGAATAATCCATGATTCTTCCTAGTTATTCACGTTGATTATTGATGCGGTTTAATTTGATGCGGTTTAATTTGATGATGTATACATGTATATAAGTCATAGAATCGTTTCTGGGAAATTTATTGCTTAGAATAAATTAGTGAGTTAAGTTTGTGTGAGGTTTTCTATTCTCTAGATCACCGATGGCTCAAGTTTTTAATTAGCTAAATTATGTTTTAAATTCACAAAAATAAGTTTTGATCGATAAATAATAGTTTAGAAATGGTTCACAAGCGATTTTAAGTCAAAATATGGTGTTCTATAGGTTTTAAGAACAAAGTAGTAGACTAATTGAAAAAGTAATCGGGTGCTATATAATGCTGAAAATCCTCAAAAATCAAAGTAGTTGATTACCCAAGCAATTTAAAAAAAAAATCAAATGATTTTTATTAAAGAGTACAAAAGATACTCTAATTCACATTTATAACCAGAGAGAGGATCCTATTTAAACTATAGAATAGACCAAGAAATACAATTTGATTAACACACCACTCAGCCAACAAATAGCTAGCCTTATTGGATTCAGTAAAAAAAATCACCTTAATATTGTCAACTATATAAAGCAAAATCACACCTTTTATTTGATAAAATAATTTCATAATGAAGGACCCAAGTAAACCACAAAACTACATGAGTCAACTACCAAAGAGCAAAAATTAGAGTAAAATTGAAACATACGTTAGAACATCACTATTAGAAAATTTAAAATTTACTACAAAATAATTTTGTGGCTAATTTTAAAATTAATAGTTATTTTGTAGCTAATTTTTAGTAAAAATAATTAGCTACAAAATTACTATAATATTGAATGGTAGCATGAAATAAGTAGCAAATTAGTTAGGAAAATAATCTTAGTTAATTTGTAGTAAATTTTTTAAAATTTGTAGTTATTTCCTAGCTAATTTGTAGTAATAAGAAGTATAAATGAATATAACTTCAATTTAGCTAGAAAAAATAATTTTCTAGTTAATTAATAGTTAATTAGCTAGGATTTAGTTACTAATTTAAATAGTAGCTAAAATTAGTAGCAAAATCAAAAAATTCTTGTAGTGCATGGACAACACAACATCCCACCAAGAAAACACCTTATTCCAAATTGAAATAATAAAAGGACAATGAGCAAATAGGTGCAATTCCTTAATACAATTTGAAAGTAACGTCTAACACTACTAGAAAATTTTAAATTGGCTACAAAATAATTTTGTGGCTAATTTTAAAATTAATAGTTATTTTGTAGCTAATTTCTAGTAAAAATAATTAGCTAAAAAATTACTACAATATTGAATGGTAGCATGAAATAAGTAGCAAATTAATTACGAAAATAATCTTAGTTAATTTGTAGTAAATTTTTTAAAATTTGTAGTTATTTCCTAACTAATTTGTAGTAATAAGAAGTATAAATGAATATAACTTCAATTTAGCTAGAAAAAATAATTTTTTAGTTAATTAATAGTTAATTATCTAGGATTTAGCTACTAATTTAAATGGTAGCTAAAATTAGTAACAAAATCAAAAAATTCTTGTAGTGTAAGGCGAAGAAACCTTTACGTAACATTATACAAGAGATTTTTAACTGAAATATAACGTTATACTAGAGATAAATTTACATTAATGAACACCTCATTCAAAAGGACAAACAAAGAGAAAATCAAAACCTTTGAAGGAGATAAACTTTTTTTATAAATTATTTAAAACTTTTTTCTTCTAACTGCGAATACCCTTTGACCACCGGATTAATTGTTGAGAAAGGAATAGACTGGTTTAACAAAATACAGTCCTGAACCACTGGGAAGTAGTTAATTACTTTCCTTCCAAAGAGCATGTTTGGGTTTGCATCATAGTCCAAAGATAATCAAAGTTTTTTATTATCTTGTTTGTGATTTTTAACTAACTTTGCACCTATAATCGTCTCATATAAATACAGACCCATCCATACCCATAAATTCATATATGATGAGAACACAAAATGCACACGGAAGAAATAAAAAGAAAAAATATTATTATATAAAGTAAAAACGTGTTATATACATAATATATCTCTTAAATAATCATAAAAGAAAAGGAATTAATATATTTGACTTAATTTCTTACCTTCATTCCGCTTCCTTCCTAAAATTAACGGAGGAGCATATGTTAAATGAAATTACTTTGTGACTTTTGCAAGTTGACTAATAAGTAATTTACTAATTTTGGTTACATAACTCTCACATACACAAATTTGTGCATGCATGCACCAAGCGAGTGCAACTATATATATGCACAAAAAGAGCCCGACAAAGAACAAGGATGTGAACTTTTTTTTGTTCCTCTTCCTTGTCTGGCTGTCTGCTATCCTCTTGTTTCCACCGCTTTAACGACATAAATATTTGTTTAAAATGGCATATATGGTGGAAACAACTTCTAACTCCCATGATATATGAAAAGTTTTACATGCACCATGAACGCAATTTTTTACGTCCAAAAAGTACACCATCTACCAAGACAACATGCACATCATAACTATGGAAAGTGCACTAAGACTTTTTTAGATAAATACTTATGGAAAATAAAAATAAAGAGATAAAATTAACTTTTAAAAAAATTAGATTAGAGAACTATAAAATTTAAAATGCACGCATTTTTAACTTATAAAAAAAGTTGAATCCATTATTTTAGATATGTTTATTAAACTACATCAGTAGTTTAGCAATGAATATTTCACCCTGAGAACAATTTTCCTTTTCTCAACACCAAGCTTTCCACCAGTAACTAACCAGTGCCCAGGATGATCTTGTGGCCCTTTGCTCACTTCAGACAAGTCAACATACTTGAACAACTTGTTCTCTGGCATGATACCAAAGCTTGAGCTATGAGGGTTGGGGGTGTGATCCCACAGTGATCTTCTGACTGTGCAACCAGGTAGCCTTGAAAACAAGAGCTTCATGTACAACACATTCTGCGGTCCGAAATCCCACACTCCAAGCTGCGCCCCGGTAACTACAGAGACACCAGAGAAGTCACCTATGAAGGTTTCAGGATTCTCAACTGGTGCAGTGCACACGTGAGAAAAATTCTTCCACTTAACCGGCTCGAACCACCGGCTATCTTGTTCCTCGGGTCCCCGCCACTTGGGAGCACCAATGGCTACATGGGAGTCCCAATATGGCCTAAGTATCTTTGGAAGGGATGCTAAGTGTTGAAGATGAATGCTCAACCGATTCTGCTTGCCTTTGCTTCCATCAAGACACAGACGTAAGCCAGTTACTGCCATACGTCCAACTGTTATCTGCACATAAAAAGGAACACTATGTCAAATGAAATTTATTAGCTACTCCCTCCCTACTCAAATATAATCTAAAAACAAGGTATGTTAAACTCAAATATAAGCAAATCTTAGTTAACTTTATTTTAATTAATAATACTATCTCTGAAATATCTTTAATTTAATTAAGATTCTATTTCTGATGATCTTTTCTTATTCTTAATATTAAATTAAATAATATTAACTAATTTTCTTTATTAACTTGAATCAGTTTTTTCTATATATATATTTTAGTTCGGAAGAAGTATCAGCTAACTGTCTTCTACACTTGGATGAGTTCTGAATAAAGATATATCATATAGCTAATAATCATGTGAATTCAATAACCACACAAAAAAATGTGGGAAAACTGCTTAAAATGAAGGCCAAATTTCTCTCCATAAATGCAATTGAGGTAACATTTTAGAATATTCTAATAGTGTTTCTTTGATAACACACTTTACAAGTGGAATTGTATTACAGCAGAAGCATTTGGCATTAACTATTGAAAAAAGATCAAAACTGATTATGAAAATATCAATAGTTAAACCTTCATGAGTCTTTTATAGCTAATCTTCTCTCTTGTTCATGTAACACTACACTCCCCTCCCCCAATTTTTCCTCCTTTTCTAACCTCGGCCCCATAACTATCATGAACTTCATATAGTAAAAAGTATTATATTACTTCCAAACTACTGTGACTTAAAAGATAAAATCATTTTGGCCAGCAAGAGCCTGTTCTTTATGGAAAAGCAGCACATAAAAAGTGGATTTTAAAATCAAGTATGTGATGACTCAAAATCAAACAAACTAATGTTTATAACCGAAAATTAAGCACTAAGATGAACTAAAATTAGCCCAGTACATAGGTTTTAATGCCAAAACAATAGTGTGAACCCAACAGAATCATGAGAGTCATTATAACTAAAAGCATAGCATTGGAATACACACATGTTTTCCTTGAGGATCAGAGCGTGCAGAAGCTTGCAATGCTTACATCAGGGGTATAACCCAATGGAGCCTATTTGATCTTAGAATTATATCTCAAACCAAAAGTCCCCTCCCCTAATAAGAAAAACATGTAAACAAAAACAAGGAAATAACCTATATACCCACAAACCAAATTACCTTACATTATGGCAATCCAAAGTCATCATAGCTTGCACATGATCAGGAGTTTCAAAGCTCAACAAGAAAATGACAAAAAAGACCCTTTACCTGCTCGTGGCTAACATAAAGTTTCTGGCCCATTATGCTGAATTGCAAAGATGGACACAAAGGTTCCTTCCTTTGGTATCCAGGAATCCTGTCATGAAAAGGAGCCCAAACGCGAGTAATTTGAAACTCTAAGAAATATCTAAGTTCTTCAATGGGAGGTTTATCTATACAAACAAACCAGGTAAAGAGAGACAAACCAAGTAATTAGTATATCAGATTAAACTGCAAGTAACCAATAGAAAAAGATTCTACATCATCTAAAATGAAGGATAAACTGACTTACATTCAAGATAGAGACCAATAGAACGAGTCAAATGCTCCTTGCCAGGTACTTCATCAAGGAGATCTGTTATAGGACAGAAAGTCATTTCAGTGACATCTGGGGAGGACCAAACTGTTCTGATCCATGTACTGTGGTTTTGTTCCAAATCATCTCCTCCTCTCCTTCTGAAAATGACTCGGACATCCTGATCAGTGTATTCAAGGAAGTTAAGACAAGACTTGAATTGTATTTGACAAGAGAAACACTAGCAGGATTCTCTGAGACTTTTTTTTTTTTTTATTGTTGACTGAAATTTATTAGATATCACAAATTTTGGTGAGAACCACCAATAAATTAGGAGAAAGACTCATTGAATGATCAAAAGTGCAGGACTTCAAACAAGGAGAAAATGATAATGGTTTCTCCCATTATAAGGAGATATAACCATGTCAAAGTTCTGCACTGGGACAGAACCGAACCTAATTTGTTTCGTGCTTAAAGCCTACATACACAATAGATGACACAAGTCTAAGTGCCTATATTTTATCTACTAGTACTTGCTTTCAAATTTGAACTGCAGTTCATCAAAACAAATTTAAAATAACTAAAGTATGGACCACTGCAAAATTTAGCATAAAATATTTCACAGAATATGTATTGCGTACTTCCCCACTTAGATAAGGTGCAGTTGTGGGTTGAGGGTGTATCCCTTGATGATTGAATGAAAAAGGATCAACAACCTGAAAAATTATATAATTAAAAAATAAGTAATATATTTCTTGTTATCAAGAGCGTGAGTCAAATCACTAAAAGGAATTAGACTTAAAAGTGGAACTAGCCTTATCTTTGGATTTTGTTTGACTCGAACTTGTATGGTTGTTGATGTCAGAGAACCTCTGATTTCCAATGTCTTGAATATAGTTCTTTATCTCCAATGTTGACAAAGGTGAAGTATGGTGTTGTTTAGCATAAATAACATCCTTACCACCAATAGTTATGGATGTAATGACATGTGTCCCAAAGTTTTCAATAAAGCTATCAAAATGAAATTAAAGGTCAGAGAATATCTTAAGATAGATATTTTGTTACTGCATTCTGTAGATGACTTGTACATACATACCTTGCCAAGGATGGTGGGTCCCAATTGACTGGGATAGCCCTTTTGACATTTTCTTGCAACATTAAGTGGGAATTTATAAGCTGAACCTTTGTGAGGGGAATATAAAATCCGTCTGAAGAAAGGGATTTTGTCTCAGTAGCATCAATATGTTTTGAACCAGTGAAACTAAACGCAGAATTAAATGTCCCAAGAGGAAAGCTTTGTGATATATTTGCCTTCTGATTAAAATAGTCCACCATCTGCAATCAAATGACAAAAGAATTATCTTAGATTATTATTAACCTGAAAAACACTAGTAACGTTTGGAATTTTTATTTCATTATTGTTTTAGCAACAAATAGCTTTAGCCCTTAGATTGAAATTATTTCCTTAATTTAGAGCCACAACTTACAACAGCCAAAACTTATCCTAGTTCTTTAGCACAATGCAGTCTGAATTTTTTTTTCTTTCTCAAAAACCCACACTGGCAAAACATCAGGTAACCAACCTATCTACTACCAACCACAGGGCAAGTAATAAATTTCAGTAATGTTTCTCAGATCCCAGAAACTTTGGCAGACAAGAAAATGTTTTAAGTGGAAAGTAACAACTCTCCACCAATATCAAAATGTTCTAAGTGGAATGTAACTACTCTCCACCAATATCAATTACTTTAGTTCAAGCTTTATGCCCATATCATTCTCAATCAGTATTTCACAGGCCCTCTTCCCTCTGTACAAAACCCGTTTCTTTTTTCAAGTCCTTTAAATAAAGCTAGTATTAAAAAGTAAAAACCACTTTGGGGGTTTCAAGAGATCCATTGCCAGCAGTCACTGCCGTTGTTCCACACCTGAATCCTATCTCAGTCCAAAACATTGTTTTCATTACACCTGAACAATCTCCACAATCATAGATGACAAAAGCAAAATTCTTAGAATTTTAACTTAGGACTAACTCAATCTTACAAAACAAGTTTGTAAGGTAGGAATTCCCGAAACCTTATAAGGACTACACATTGGCTATATCTCTAGTATGTAGGATCTCAACAACATGCACCTTGTGCCTAGGAATAGACATATCGTGCAAATGGTCCAACAATGGAACTCTCATAAGCTTAATTTAACTCTACAAAACTAATTTGGAAGGTGGGAATTATCCAAACCCTGTAAAGACTTGCACAAAACTAATTTGTAAGGTAGAAATTATCCAAACCCTGTGAAGACTACACTGGCATATCTCTAGTTTAGGTGGATCTCAACAGAGTCATATTATTGAACAATTAACATGCTGAATTACATTTGAAGAAAATAACAACCAATATTCACCAAGTCATCACTGATCCAACATTTTTACACTAGATAAAAATAAAAGCAATAACAAAAATGGAATATTTCCAAGTTCAACCATACCTCATTGTAACTACAGACCCCAGAACTGTGACGCCCCGCAGGCTCCCTAGAGTTCTTTACAATGTCCCTTGAAACATTGGGAACAACAACATCATCGTACAACCACAAGTCCCTCGCGTGTTCTTCGTCAACATGGACCACCCTAGACCCTGCCACTCCTTTACAATACAACAACCTGGTATCACAGTTCACATCAAAGCCTCTACCTAATGCTTGCACAGCGTTGGTAGCAGTGTGCAATGCTGCCACGTGCTCCCCCATCCCTCATGAAATAACCGTTGAGCCACCTTAATAATACCTCATGATGTTCATGCAATCACAAGGGAGACCCACTGAAAGGTAAACATTTTATATAAGGAAACCCAAATTCAGAGAAAATCAGAACCACCCATATAAATAAATTTCCGGGAAACCAAAAAATGATGAGATTTCTACGTTGTTGGAGATGTTGCAGACATTGAGGAGTTCAAGGAAATATGGAAATGGAGTGGAAGATCAAGTTCATCTTTCCCACCCTATCTTTGTTTCTCGTTCTTAACGAAGTGGCACGGTAAAATTGAAGCAACCACAACACATGCTGATGTCCATGAACCTCAATTTGAAGCTGCTATGGATCTCAGACCGATGAAGATCGTCCAAGATCTTCAATGCTTAGGCCTATGCCGTGTTTAGTTATGTTCTGTTTCTTTCTACTGTGTACATTCTATCGTACTTTCTATAGCATAAGATATTGCATTGTGTGCGTACCAATGTTTTTGAGAATCACACCAGATAGGTGTGGTCAAACCGGGACTCTGGACTCATTATATCTTTGGTTTGAATATCATTTAAACAGATATTCTATAATAAATTTATTGTGTGTTGAAGTTTGAAAATATTTTATTTTATATCTAAAGAGTCAAACAAAAAGAACTTTTTTAATGAATTAAATTGTTTTTTAAAAATTAGTTATTAATATTAAAGCATAAAAATTCGATTTAAAGGTCTTCTCAATTCAACTTTCAAATTCAGTCCAGATAAACAGGGGCATTGACTTGAGTCTTGTGCTTTTGTAATCTTGCTCGCAGTTTGCGTTGAGCTGTGCGTATTCATTTGAAAAGGTTGAAAATCTTCACCGTGAATTAGACACTGTGGTTCAAAGTCCAAACATGTGTACCCACTTTAGTGCCATGTTTTTGTTTTCGTATTTTATATTTTATTTTACATATATCGTGAATTTAAGGATGTCCTATAGAGGTTTGTTATTTAAATAGATCAAGTTGGATAGGACCACAACATAGATTTTATAAATTTGCGTATATATCATATAGTCCACAGGCCAATGAGCCGGTCTGCGGTCTGCGGTCTGCAAATTAAAAAATATTAATAATAATATTTTAATATTTAACTTAATTCTTTGAGAAGAAATATCAATAAAAAAAAAAAGAATTACAAAAACATTATATAGGCATAACAATAAAAGTTGAAATTCATATTTCAACTATCAAACTGAAACAATTAACGTAAATATAAAAATAAAAACAAAATGATGATCAAACTAAAAAATTAAACAATATAGCAACAATATCAATTAAAATTAGCATTGAAGTGCATGCCACATTTTGTTATTGGTATAGTGCACAAAGGCGCATTAACAACACAATCTATAGACTCAAGTCAGAGTCTGAATTATTTTTTCAAAAAGTATATTTAAACAAAAGTGGCGAATAAATTTATCTAAATAGTAGGTTAAACGAATTAGGTTCAAAAATTAAAATCTTAAATGAGATTCATATTTTAGGACTATAACCCACACGAAATGCAAGTTAAACGAGCCTATATGCCCAACTCGCACCATCCATTCTCCCCTAGATATTTTGTTGGTTGTAAAAAAAAAAAAGTTTTTTATATTATTAAATAAATAAAAATTATTGTAGACATGATTGGTAAAATAAATATTATAAAAATCAATAATTTTCAATTATTTAATAATTATGTCGAATGAAATTATTCTTAAAATCTAAATAAAAGTATGTGGAGATTGAAATTTGAAAGGTATGTGATCTCATTATTAAAAAAAATTAGGTATTCGATCACATATTTTTAAATTCGTTAAACCTCACTACATTAATTTTTTTTTATTTACTAATCCTTTCCATCTTTTATTACTTTTTATGAATATTATTTTTAAAGGAATATATATATATATATATGAAGTATGAAATTCTATCTTTTTAAAAAATTAAAATTTTTAAAATTTATTTTAATATTTTGTAAATATATTTATGAAATTAAAAATATAAATATATTCAACCCAATAATCTCTCCACGTTGTTCAATGCTATGCAAAATCATGCAGATAAAATAAAAGAACATGCAAATAAAATAAAATAACATAAAAGATAAAGATAAAATAAAAGAGATAAAGATAAAGATAAAATAAAAATAAAGATAACATAAAGATAAAGATGTTTGTCCCAAATTGCAATTACATGAGTTTTCTTACAAATTCATATAGTATAATAATAATGTATGTTTATAATTGACATTCTTAAATGCAATTGTATGTAATTATAGTATGAATTTTTAGTCAAATTCATATTAAAAATAAGGATGGTATGCTTTGAAAATTGATAGCTTTGACACAATTATTGAATAAAAATTTTATTCAAATTCATATTTTAAAATTAGATAGTATGCCTTGAGAATTGATAATTAACACAATTATTATATGACTTTCTATTCAAATTCATATTATAAAATCAAGATAGTATGTTTTGAAAATTGATGATTTTAATGTAATTGTTATATGAATTTTTATTCAAATTCATACTATAAAATTAAATGGTATGTTTTGAGAATTGATGATTGACACAATTATTATATGAATTTATATTCAAATTCATATTATAAAATCAAGATGGTATGCTTCAAAAATTGATGATTTTAATGTAATTATTGTATAATGTTATTTTTCAAATTCATACTATAAAATTGGATGGAATGCTTTGAGATCGCCAATATTGACAAAATTATTGCATGATTTTTTGTTCATTCAATAAAATGGGGAATATATGCTTTAAGCATTTACGATTTTGATGCAATTATTATATGAAATTTTTATTCAAACTTGTACTATATAATCAAGATGATATGCTTAAGAATTGATGCAATTACATAAATTTCATACAAATTCTCATATAGTAAAATAGGATTGTATGCTTGATAATTGAGATTCTTAAATGCAATTGTCATATGTTGTTATTGTATTAATTTTTATTCAAATACTAAAAATAAGGATGGTATGCTTTGAAAATTGGAAGATTTGACACAATTATTTTATGAAATTTTATTTAAATTCATACTATAAAATTAGATAGTATATCTTGAGAATTAATATTTGATATAATTATCATATGAATTTTTATTCAAATTCATACTATAAAATTGGGATAGTATGATTCGAGAATTAATAGTTTTGACTCAATTATTATATGAATTTTCATTCAAATCCATACTATAAAACTAGATGGTATGCTTTTAGAATTGATTATTGACACAAATATTGAAATTCATACTATAAAATTATGGATGATTTTGATGTAATTATTGTATGAGTTTTTATTTAAATTCATACTATAAACTCGAATAGAATGCTTTGAGATTAACGATATTTACATAATTTTTGTATAAATCTTTGTTTATTCAAATTCATACTATAAATTTAGGATAGTATAGTTTGAGCATTTGCAGTTTTGGACACAATTATTGTGTTGAATTTTTATTTAAATTCATACTATATAATTATGATGGTATGTTAAAGAATTGATGTCCCAAATAGCAATTATAATGAATTTTCATACAAATTCATACAGTAAAATGAGATTCTATGATTGATAATTGACATTCATAAATGCAATTCTAATATGTAATTATTATATGAATCTTTATTCAAATTCATACTAAAAATCAAGATATGCTTTGAAAATTGATAGATTTGACGTAATTGTTATATAAATTTTTTCAAATTCATAATATAAAATAAGATTGTATGACTTTGGAATTGATGGTTGACATGAATTTCTATTTAAATTCATACTATAAAATTGGGATAGGATGCTTCGAGAATCGATGATTGTGATGCAACTATTGTTTGAATTTTTATTCAAATTTATACTATAAAATTCGATGGTATGCTTTGAGAATTTATGGTTTACTTAATTATTTTATAAATTTTTATTCAAATTCATACTACAAAATTAGGATGATATTCTTATAAAATTGATGGTTTTGATGCAATTATTGTATGAATTTTTTTTATTCAAATTCATACTATAAAACCATGTGCTATGCTTTGAGATCGATGATGTCGACGTAATTGTATGAATTTTTATTTGCTCAAATTTATACTATAAAATATGGATGATATGTTGAGTATTGTTGGATTTGACGCAATTATTTTGTGAAGTTTTTTTTAAAATTCATACAACATAATTTTGATGATATGCTTCAAATTTTATGCCCAAGTTACAATTTCTATGTGAGTTTTCATACAAATTCATATTGTATGCTTAATTATACAAATAAAGATAAAAAGAGTGTAGTTTAAAACAATTAAGAGAAAAAATATTTAGCTTGTTAAACATATAGTGTGACACCCTTCTACCCTAAATATTTAAATTAAAATAATGAAATAAATAAAATGAAGACAGGGTAATAGTTAAAACCAAAAGCACAATTTGTAGTAAGGATAAAAAGTTCACATGGTAATTAAAAGGTAGGCACAAAGTTTTCAATGAGGTTTTAGATCTAAACATTATAATTGAAAAAACTAAAGTCATCATCATCTTTAAAATAAGTCATTCAAACATCGAGCAACTATTCTAACTTCTAGAACCCCGATGTCACACTAATCAGAGCATGACCCCGCCTTTTCAAAACCCGGCACCATGAGTGCCCTCAACGTTACCTAAAAGAAAACAACAAGAGAAAGTATGGTGAGAAATCGCATTCAATCATATATAAAGACAGATAATGCCCCAAATCCCACCCATTACCGTACTCAATTACTAACAATTAACAGATGCTCATATATCAATCATATTTTATTCATTCAAAATCAATCACAGTACATTCATGTTTACAAAATGCACATGCTCGCACAATGCATATGCTCGCACAATGCATATGCTCATCACCACAACTAAGAGTCTCGAGTCGGAACTCCACACCATGGGCGAACCTCCTCAATCCCCTTAGTTATCACTAATGATGGTCACACCGTTAAACACCCCGTATGGGCCAGTGTGTCGCACAGTTAAACACCACCTATGGCCCGTGCGAAGACATTCCACACAACCGTTAAACACCAACTATGGCCGGCGTGCAGCATGGTTAAACACCACCTGTGGTCCATGCATATGATTGTCCCCCATCATTAGTCCCCCTGTTAAACACCACATATGACCAAGGTATTATAGCCACGTCTAGCTTTTCATGCATCTCATACCTCTCATGTCGAAGCTCAATGCATTCTCATCCACACTCTTATTCTCATAATTTATACATCATTCGCACAATCCATAGTCATACCTAACCATATTAATTTAATCATCATCATTATAAATCATTTATCAAAAAGCACAGAAACACACATAAAATACCATTGAATTTCACCTAATTTCATCATTGCAGACAAGAGCCCCAGATCATGATCAACCATAAACAACCACAAGAATCAAGTAATTAGGGCAATTAACCATACGATTTCCCAACAAAAATCATATTAGGACAAGACATTAATCAGACCACAGAACATATTGACAAATTATTTTTTTTACCGATTAAAATATTTTTAGAACATAATAACCAAACAAATTTGAGAATTTAGATCCTAGAGGGACTTAGGGATTGTCCTCACTACTCGTACCCTCCCACATTCATATATAACCGAACCAATCTCCCCCGTACCTTAGAGACGATGAACGAAGAAAAACTGATGTGTTTCCGGGACGATCTGAACACTCTAGCTTCTCCTCCTTGTGGGTTTGCGTTCTCTCTCCTCCAGGTCTGGCGGTCTAACGTGCAAAACACAAATTAGGGTAAACTGATTACCCCGTCTAATATTCTAACCGGGTCGGGCCAACCCCGGCCCGCCCGTCAGCCTCCCCGTTAATTCAATTAATTAAATTAATAAATGAAATAATTCAGATTAATGTCTCATCAGCTTATAAAATCATTAATCCCTCTATTAAAATAAAATTGATAATAATAATAATAATGTAATTAATTTCTAAAAATAATTAAATAAATTTTAGGATGTTACATATAGTACGAAATGTACCTTCAAATGCATAGTTGTAGAGATTCCATATTAACTAGTAATGTGACATAAATAGAATATATAAGTGAGGAGAAACTTGTAACTCTCACCTTACATTATCAATTTTGTAATATTGAGTTAGATTTTAAAAAAAATTCAAATTGTAACAATGAGTGATCTTGGGCTTCGACGCATGAGATTAAATAATGTGACTTTCTTAGGAAAGTTATATGGTATGGAGGTTCCAAAATAATGATAGTAAACTCTAAAATAAAGTTTTACGTGATAAATATTGCATTAATGTCAAGTTTGAAATATTTAGTTTAAACAATAACAATGTTTCTCATGTATGGTGTTTCTTCTGTAAAGGAGTGGATATGTTTTAAAGATAACTTAAGTTTCCCTATAAGGAATGATAATTAGACAGAGAGTGAACCACTTTGTTAGTAGGTTCCTTATGTGAAGATTTATGGCATTAATCTTTGTCTTATAGACTTTATTAAAGATGATTATGAGACCTTTTAATGCTTGTCACATGTCTTAGACGAGATAAGATGCTTGTTTAATAATCACTTGCATTTTCTTCTTAAATATTTATTTGATGTTGTGATGTTGTCTCATAGTAGTAAATGGATTTATTATTATGTGAAATTGAGGTATAATGCCATATTTTGGGGCATAATGATAACTCACTCCTTTAGTGAATTTGATATGGTGGCATTATTCCTTTAGCTTGCTGTCCAAGATGCAAGAACTTAAATGAGACAACTCTCATTACTTATTGGATTGTCCTACTTAAAGGAATGTTTGGACCAATTTTCAATTGGATGATTGGGATTCTTTTATCGTGTTAAATGATGCAAGTAGGTATATCATGGAAGTAGCTTGTTTGTATGAATTGCTTGTCTTGTCGGTCATTTGGATGATATGGAAGCTAGATGTAGATTGGTTTTTCAAAATAGGGGGTTTGATTCAACTCATGTGTCTCGTGATACAATTACATTAGCATTTGGAGTGAAATGTATGTATCTCACTTCAAGCACTTCTCCCAATGTTTCTCATTTGATCTCTTGATAGTCTTCTAACCATGATTAATTGACTCCGTAGCTCTAAATATGCATTTGAAATGGGTGAAGGTGGTGGAATAGATTAAGAAAGAAAGAAAATCTCATTTTAATTTTTTTCCATTGCGAAATAGAGGAAGGAAGTGAAGATAAAACTAAGTCTTACAATAATCAGACTTTCTTTCTAAAAGGGACCTAAGTAAAATAAGCCTTTTTTTTATACACTAACAAAATTACCTTTATTTTTATAACATCTCATTTTTTATTTATGATATTTAATCCCTTTTTTATATATCTTTTTTCCTTCTTTCTATTTTTTCCTTCTACAAACAACTTAAAAAATATCTCACTTTTTACTTTTTTTCTTTTCTTTTCATTTCTTTTACTTTTTACAATAGTAGAGAAATTTAGAGACTATTGTTTAAGATGGATATAGAGACAATTATAGCGACTGTTATTTGAGATGGATTTAGAGACCACATTTTGAAACTGTCTAGCAACGACTGACTCTATTTCAAACCAATTTAGATAATGCATTTTGACATTGATTTATAAAGTTATTTAGGGTTTAACTCTAAACTCTATTTCAAATCAATTTAGACAATGCATTTTGACATGGATTTATAATGTTATTTTTTTAGACGAATTTAGCGACTTCTATTTGAGACCAACTTAGATTCTATCATAAAAATGTTTTTATTGAAGAAGAAGAAATGTATCTCTATTTATAAACAACCCTTACACCACACGAAAATCCATAATTATACCAAACTACAAATAGATAATAGGATCTATTTAGGGTATCACACAAAACCACTAAGACTCTCAACACAGTCCTTGTTATTACTATAGCCTTTTTGATGTACAATTCAAAGTTAAGCATCTATTCAAGCATGATAATACTAACAACATAAAATCAACCTCAAGTCACCATGACAAGCTAAAAAAAACACTAAAATCTACTTTCAGATAGTATCACCAAATAAAAAATCATCAGAGATAAGAGATAAGAGAAAAAAAGTAGAAAAAAGGAAGAAAAATCTTACCTTTTGTATTGGGATGGGTTGTTGTTGAGGCGACTTTTCGATTGTGATCGACTAATTTTAATATATATTTATTATGAATTTATAGTTAGTTTTATTGTGCTTCATACTAGAGTCTATTTTCTTTATTTTTTAATCTTGTACATATTAGTTATGGAAGAATAAGTATAATTAAATACAAATGCACTAATATTTTTTCAATATATAGTCTCCTTATTATTTGAATTTTTTATTTTTTATTACCTCCTTTAGGAACCTTGATAATTATTTTAGTGTTGTTCTTAAATTAATATTATTGAAATAAATAATTGTAAAAGATAAAGTATTTATTTATAAATTATCTTAAACTAAATATATTATTTAAATAATAGCAATCTATTTAGTCTATCTATTATCTTTTATATTTTATAAAAGGTTTATATGAACATAGATTATATCATGTGGCAAGATCCAACCTTTAATTGAAGGTGGCCGCGTTCCATGGCCATCCGACTGGTGAGATAAAGTCCTTATATATATATATATATTAGTTAGGATTCTTTTATAATTATAAAAGTATAAAATAATTATTTTAATTGTTGAATAATTTAAATTATAATAATAATTAAGTTAATGCTACGATGGTATCATATGTTTGTTGAATGGGCTAATATTTGTCCTATTAAAATGAAAAATAATACCAAATATAGATATTAAAATCATTTTTTTAAATAGAAACTATAACAAGATGTCACTTGGTATTTTTAAGAGCCAAATTTTTAATTTTTAAGAAAAAATATTATTTGTAGTCACCCTTTTCCTAATATTAAATGATGTATAGACAAAATATTTGATAACAACATTTAAATTTTATTGAGATAAATTTTTTTTTCCAACAAAATTAATATTACATAGAAAATTATACTTATTTCAATGACATTTGAAGTTGTTAGAAAAAAAAAACTATAAATTAGAATCTCTAATTTGAAGAGTACTCTCTTCATCCTCAAAAATAGATATTTTCAATATTCTTTTTCATCTTTTCTTTGGATGTGTATTTCCTACATTTTCTTTATAATCGGACAAAATTTTTTTTCTCAATTATCTTAAACTATTTTTTTATTTTTATTTGTATGTTTGATTTTCTTAATTATCTATATGTTTTAATTTAAAAATAATTTTATATCATTATTTAAATTGTTTTTTTATAAATTTGAAATATAATTTAAATATTTGAGAATTTATTTATTATAAATTTTAATTATATTATAATGTATAATTATATAAAAAATATATATTTATTTTATATAATAAACATATTAAAATACTAAATAAATAAATAAATAAATAGCTATAGTGGTTAAAATTAGGCATGTCAATAGGATAAAAGTTCTCATAAAAATATTTTTTTCTTCAATACTACTAAGATTAGTTCTCTACAAGAAATTGATGCTTTATACCCACCATTATACAAACGAGCAAGAAATTCAAAGATACAAATTGCTTTGTATTATAATAACTTATAGTGCAAAACTTGATTCTGGATAGTCTTTAGCATTTGGGTAATTATTGAATTTCGCATTGGTGGCATTTCTTTAATAAATGTTTCACATCTATCAAGGGGATTTCTTAGAAAATATTTGTCTTAACCTCTATTAGTATTCTTGAACAATGCTCAGCTCTCCTATATAATAAATTTATGTAATATTTAGTACGATATTTTTTTATTAGTCCATATAAGTAAATAATCAATGAGGTACGAAATTGATGCATCTCAATTTAGTTATAATTTTTTTTATATATTTTTAGGACATTTAGACGTATTTGTTAAGTTACATAATTTATCCTCTTAATTTATATTGTTAAGTTACACGAAAGAGGAACCTTAACATTTAGATAAGATCGAAGTTAATTAAAATTGAATTAAAGAAAGAAATATGAAGTTAAAGATTTCCACGTCTACACGTACGTAAAGATAATGACACTTGTGAAGCACTCAAGATTAATTATGATATTTAATTTTTTTTTTAAAAAAATTATGCTTTTGGGCTTTACTTATGAACCTTTATGTTTTATAGTTTAGGCCTTTTTTAGGATTTTTTTTTTTTTTACTTTTATTGTGTCTTATGCGCACATTACAAGAAAGTGGTTAAATAAAAGGTTTAAAAGTTTTTATGAGAAGACTTTTGCTTCTCTTGTGACGATTAATGTTCATTACAAGAAAGTTATTAAATAATATCAAACCTATAGTGTCACACCAGCCACGATCAAGTTGTCAATCAAACTCATGAGACTAACATATAATTTTATTTAGAAAAATATTTTTTAACCTAAGTAATAGCCTAGTCGTCATTGATAAATATTTTAAAAGTTAATTATTTTTTAAAGTTATAAGCGATGGTTAGATTGTCATGTAAATATTTTAAAACATAAGTGATAAACTAGACGTTGCTGAAAACTAAATAATTCAGCCTATTTTCTTTACCTCTTTAACCCACATGTTTCTACTTTTTGAATTTTAAAATATTAGAATCGTCGCATGGATATCTTTTCAATGAGATGCAATATTCTTCTTTTCTTTCTAAACATTTCCCTCTTCCCTTTTCTTCTTCCCCATCACATAGTTAGAAAGAGTGTGAGAATGAGTGAGAAAGATCGAGAACGAGAGAAAATTACAGATGAGAATGCAATAATGAATAAATTGCAGTGAGGGTGGCATGGTGGGAGGAGAAAGAAAAAAAGAGAACAAGAGAATAAACCTAAGTCACAAGAGAAAACACGAGAGAATCAGAATGGTGATTCGTGAGATGGATTCGTCAAAAAAAAAAATGTAAAAATAATATAGATTGTGTTATTTTTAATTAGCATCAACCATAATGGATACTAAGAATAACATTTATTACACAATTATTATTTATTTATTAGCCATTATATTTAGTGTTGGCTAGACACACTAACATAAATATTTTTCATTAATATTGGTTATAGTTAACACTATGTTTAAGTTTGTGTCCTTTATAGCCAATGGAAAATAATAAAATATTTAAAATTTAAGAATATTTTGAACTCAACAAATTATATCCCGGAAACTAGCTAGTTGGGTCAATATTGAGGTGGTCACTAGCTTTTTGACTCTAATAAATCCATTTCTTGCAGTGATTATTGTATATTAGTCAACTTTTGTACTCTAAACATCACAAGTGTTTTATGATTTTTTTTAAATATATTTAACATGTATTATCTTAAAAAGTATAAAATTACTTAAAATGAAATTATAGTATAAATTTAAAATTACACTAAAATTGATCCAAAGCAAACAATACTTTATTTTCATAATCATATCATAGGTCTTATATAACCTAAACCTTCAACACCTTTATTCACAATCTGGGATGTATATTCAGATTGACCAGGATGGGGGCTTACGGCTTAGGCTTTAGAGCAACATACTTTGCAAGCATGTGGAATTAAAGACGATTGGGTGTACAATGCAACTTTGGTTGATGGCCTAACAAAGGATATATGGTCCTACCAATCAGGTGAAATGCCCTTCAACATTCAAACAATTACCCAAAAGCTCTTACAATTCTAATGCACCAAATGACATGCCTAATTCCCAACACTAAATGCAGAGATAAATATAATGTATAAAGATTGTGGCAAAGAAAGCTAACAATGAGAGAGACCGATTGTGGTGATATCTAATGTATTGAAGCATTTGATTTTTAAGAATTTCAATATTACAATCACTCTTCAGTTATTATTGAAAAAATTATAAATAATTATTTTTTTCATTATATATTTTATTATAGTTATCACTTTCTCCTTTTTTTTTCTTTCTTATCCTTATCCTCTTTCCACTGTGGAATCATAACTGCTGTTGTTCAACGTAAGGAGAAGATAGATACCCCTAAAAAGCTATAATAAGATTTCCTAAAGCAGATTCTGCGTAAAGTAATGATGCGCAATAAATGAAATTGTCAGAAATGGCTATGTTAAAATCCTAATAATGGTACTGTATGTTTGTTAAAAGAAAGAAAAAGGAAAAAGTGTGGTGTGTACTGTGTAGCGTTGAGGGTGCAAGATAACGTGTCTTATTGTAATGAATCACGTGACAAATAATACACTAATGGAAGTTAGATCACTAATTAAAAATGTATAAAATTAAAATAGAATATATTTATTATTAATTTAAATCAAAGGTTTAATTGTATTACATTTAACTAATTACAAAGCAATGTTAATATAACTTAAATTAATTATTATAAAAATAAATTTATTATACATAATAATTTATAATTAAATAATTATATAAATTATTTTATTATTAATTGATAATTTATTTATTTTTAAATTAAAATATATCAAAAAATAAACTATATAATAAAAATAATTAATTTTATATTATTATTCAATTACAATCAATTATGTATGATTAGTTTATTAAATTTTATAATACATACTTAGATGATATATTAATAATAATTTATAATAAAATAATAATATAAAATTATTTTATATTTTATTATCATTAAATTTTATTGTAAATTTAATTAACATAAAATTCATGATGAGTATATTTTTATTTTTTATTTTTTATTTTTTTATACATTTACTTATTTTAAGGTAATTAAATTTTAAATCTAACCAAAAGTACGACACAGGTAGCCTTTAGTAACAAAATAATATTACAAAAATAATCGCAAACGAATCTGCACATATTTTTATTTTTAGATGATGCGGATCTGCACATGTTTATTGAGATAGAAGAGAAGGAAAAGGCGTATTCACCTTGTATTAAACTTGATACTATTTAAAATGTATAATTTGATAATGAATTAATGTGTCTTAATTTCCTTAATTACAATACATAACTAACTGATATTTATTGAAAATGGAATTAATTAATTAATCATATGCATGTAAGGTGAACTAACATACTAAAGCAGTAGTTACATATCCAACAGTAAAATAGTTCCCAAAAAAAATCCAAAAAGTAAAAATAACTTCAGAAAAGTTATTGATTCTAAAAGTAAACCTATCAAATTTGACAACTTTCATCACTTTTATTAGATTAGTGTAGCTTCTAATTTCTTTGAGATAATAGTAACTTAACCTATTGTCATTATAAATAAACTCACATGAATTGAACTATATTATTCGTATAATATTTTTTATCATGTTATTATTTTTTATTAAATTAACTATTTTATTTTTATTTTTATCTTTATTATATAAAAAATTGTACAAATATAGTTTTTCTCAATTGTCATACACACTCTTTGCAAGACAAGAGTTTATTTTAAAATAAAATAATAAGCTATATATTCATTAAAGCATGAGAGATATGCAGTTTAAGAAGCCCAATTCTAAAAAATCTTAGATATTCCCAAGATTAAAATACCTGCAGGTTTTATTTTAAAAAAGATTCAATACCTAGATATAATTAACATAACTATACTACTGCTAAATTGAATTTAAAATAGGAAAATGGTGCAACACATATATCTTATTATACACTTAAAAGAAAGATAAAGATAGAAGAAATAACAGTTACATGATATATATAATAAAAAGAGATAGATAAAAAAAATTAAAAATTTTAGTTAGGTGTATATTTATTGAAAGTTTTAGTTAATTAATTTTTGTGAGATATCTGTTTAATTTTTTTATTCTCAAAACTCGAATACGAATACGTTATTTAAAAAAATATTACTACTATAATTTTTTCCAACCAGCATAAAGTTGATATATTATTTCTCTTAAAAACATCAGGAAGTAAAAAATATATGAAGTTTTAACTAAATCTAACTTAATATTTTGAGGTATATAAATTTATTCAATTTTATAATACATATATAAGCTTCTTTCTAGTAAACAACAGCTGTCGAGATTGCATTGTTTGGATAGATTCTGCAAGAATGATAATAGACTCAAATACATTTAGTAATAAAAATTATTTATAATAGGTAAGTAATTACTTATTAAATGAGTTTAGTTGTAAATAAGTACTTGTAAAGTTTTGTGAATATGAATATAGATATTATAATATTCAATCTTATTAATACTCGCATAATATATTTATTATATTTTATGATAAAATTTAAAAGTTTTTAATAATTTATAATTATAAGTTGAATAATTTTGTTTGTAATATTTTATAGAAAAGTGAAAGTAAAATCTAATTTTTTAGACATACTTTTTATTATTGATTAAAATTTATTATAATTTATAAAATTATGTAAATTTACTTTTTATTCAATAATTTCACTTGTAATTTTATGATTTAATTAATAATAAAAATTAAAAAATTTAAATAAGTTTTATAATTGGGAATTAGATTATTTTTTAATTAAGTTATATACTTTATTTTAATCTATTCAATACTCTTTTTTATTGATGTTTTCGTTTTTAGTATTATATAGCTATATTTTATTAACCATCAAATAAATGAATTCTAGAAGATTATATTTGAATTAACTAAAATTTAAAAGCGAATTTAAATTTGGATATGGAACTGTGTCATAATATGCACCTACGTGCATATTATCAAATTATTATTCCTAATTCTACTGCATCATTCTTTTATTAATTAATATATGATTTAAATACATTTTTAAGTTCCCGTAATATATACTTTTTTAATCTTAATTCCTAAAAAAAAAAAAATTTGTTGATTTTAATATCTATTTGACTTTAGCCTTTATCATATTTTATCTATATTAAATTATTTCATAATATATTTTATCCTTCGAATATGTTAATTATATTCATATCTTATGAACTATAATTAATATAGTTAATATATTACGCAAACTAATTTAACCTGAACTATGTGTTATAGAAATTAGCTGGTAGAGACCACACACAAATATCTTTCACATGATATAATTTTGTTTGAACTTATTATGGATAATAAATCTCTCATTATTTAACATATTTTTATATATAAAAGTTAAATTTGAGATCACTAACTAAATTAAAATAATTTTATATTAGTTTATTTACACACTAGATGGTAAATCTTTATATATACAAGTAATGTACTTTAATATGGTATTTTTTTGCATAAAGCTGGAATACAAAAGATATTTAATTGTAAATGATAGTTTGGTGGTACAATGACATATATAAATATGTATATTTCATTTATTGCAGTGACTGAATACAATTAAGTTTAGACATTTAGCATTAATTGCTTGGAAGATAAATTTTTATAATTTTTATATATAAAAGTAATGTATTAGTTGATTTACATATTTGATGGTAGTTCTTTTATATAAAAGTAACATAGATTGACATAGTATTTTTCCTTCCAAAAGCAACGGTACAAATGAGAATTAATTGCAAATGATAGTGTTGGGTGGTACAAGGACTTCTAGAAACTTTCATTTATTATATTTAATTGTTCATATTAATGGACTTAATTATACCTAATTTTCATGAAAATTTACTTTCTATACATTTTAAAATAATAAAGAGTAATATATTAATGATTATAAATACTATAATCAAATAAGATAGAAAAACAATAACAAAAAATAATGTAGTTTAATTAATTTTAATTTTCACATAAGAAAAATATAATAGTTTAATTTATTTATTTGTCCAATACCTTAATTTATTTTAATTTTCATATAAGAAGTATCTATAATTTAATTTATTTTTTTCCCAATAATTATTTTCTCTTTATTTATTTTTTAACATTTACTATTTTATTTAATTAAAAAATAAAAATTTAAATGATGCAATTGCATAATATTTTTATCTTATTTTAATTTAATTATTTTAAAATATATTATATAAACAAAAATAATTTAAGATAAGGAATTTATATATAAAAGTTAGATATATTTCAAAATGCTTTTATAAAAATGTAGTTAAATTTGAAATTATTCATTATATTTATTTTTAATTAATAATTAAGAATACAAAATAAAAAATAAATTATTATATATATTTATATATAAAAATAACATACATCGACATAGTATTTTTCCTGCAAATGTTGGGAATAGAAAAGAGATTTCATTGCAAATGATAATTGAGTGGTGCAAAGACATCTAGAAACATGAATATTTCATTTATTGTATTTAATTGCACTAATTGAATATAAATTTACTCATTTATTGTATTTAATGGATTACATGGTAAATCTTTATATCTAAAAATAATGCACTAGTTGATTTACACACTCAATGATAAATCTTTATGTATAAAAGTAATGTATATATTTATTCGCCTAAAGTTAGAGTACAAATGAGATTTTATTATAAATTATCTTTTTATATAAAAGTAATGTGCACAGGAATAGTAATTTTTTCTCACATACAAAAGAGATTTCATTGAAATGATAGGTGCCATGCAATGACATCTAGAAACACTAATATTTCATTTATTGCATTGATTGATAATAATTAAATTTAGTCATTTATTACATTTAGTTGGTTGCATGATAAATATTTATATATGTAAGTAACATAGTAGTTGATTTACACATTTAATGATAACTCTTTGCATTAAAAATAATGTACATTGACATAGTATTTTTTTGACCTAAAGTTAGGGTACAGGTGAAATTTTATTACAAATGATAGTTGGACAGTGCAATGATATCTAGAAACATAAATGTTTCATTTATTGCATTTAATTGCATTGATTGAATGCAATTAAATTTGATCATTCATTATATTTAATTGTTGCATTACATTTAATTGCATTTATCTTTATATCTAAAAATAATGCACTAAATTTACACACTCAATAATAAATCTTTATGTATAAAAGTAACGTATATATTTATTTGCCTAGTTAGAGTACAAATGAGATTTCATTATAAATTATCTTTCTATATAAAAGTAATGCCTACAGACATAATAATTTTTTCTCACCTAAAACTTGGGTACAATAGAGATTTCATTGAAATGATAGGTGACATGCAATGACATCTAGAAACATTAATATTTCATTTATTGCATTGATTGAAAACAATTAAATTTAGTCATTTATTACATTTAGTTGGTTGCATTATAAATATTTATATAAGTAAGTAATGTAGTAGTTGACTTACATATTTAATGATAACTCTTTGCATTAAAAATAATGTACATTGACATAGTATTTTTTGGCCTAAAGTTAGGGTACAAGTGAAATTTTATTACAAATGATAGTTGGGTGGTGCAATGATATCTAGAAACATGAATGTTTCATTTATTGCATTTAATTACATTGATTGAATGCAATTAAATTTGATCATTCATTACATTTAATTGTTCCATTACATTTAATTGCATTTATCTTTATATCTAAAAATAATGCACTAGTTGATTTGCACACTCAATGATAAATCTTTACGTATAAAAGTAACATATATATTTATTAGCCTAAAGTTAGAGTATAAATGAGATTTCATTATAAATTATCTTTTTATATAAAAGTAATGTATACAGACATAGTAATTTTTTCTCACCTAAAACTTGGGTACAATAGAGATTTCATTGAAATGATAGGTGACATGCAATGACATCTAGAAACACTAATATTTCATTTATTGCATTGTTTGAAAACAATTAAATTTAGTCATTTATTACATTTAGTTGGTTACGTGATAAATATTTATATAGGTAAGTAATGTAGTAGTTGACTTACACATTTAATGATAGCTCTGTACATTAAAAATAATGTACATTGACATAGTATTTTTTGGCCTAAAATTAAGGTACAAGTGAATTTTTATTACAAATAATAATTGGACGGTGCAGTGATATCTAGAAACATGAATGTTTCATTTATTGCATTTAATTGCATTTATTAAATGTAATTAAATTTGATCATTAATTACATTTAATTGTTACATTACATTTAATCATTTATCTTTATATCTAAAAAATAATACATTAGTTGATTTGAACACTCAATAATAAATATGTATGAATAGCATATATATTTATTAGCCTAAAGTTACAACTTCTCATCTCTTTCATTGCAACTCACCACCCAACAACGGCCATGGAACTAATTGCTATGAAACTTTAATTTCCATGACTTTTAAAATAATAAAAATTAATATATTAATGATTATAAATACTATAATAAAATAAAATATAAAAAATAGTGTAGTTTAATATATTTTAATTTCTATATAAGAAAAAAATAATAGTTTAGTTTATTTATTTGTCCAATACCTTAATTTATTTTAATTTTCGTATATGAAATATTTATAATTTAATTTATTTTTTGTCCAATAATTAGTTTTCTCTTATTTTTTTAACATTTACTGTTTTATTTAATTCAAGAAATACAAATTTAAATGATGCAATTGCGTAACTTTTAATTTTATTTTAATTTAATTATTTTAAAATATATTTTATAAACAAAAAATAATTTAAGATAAGGAATTTATATACAAAAGTTAGATATATAAATAATATTTTAGATATTATAATATTATAAAGGTTAGATATAGTTTAAAAGTAATGTTTTTATAAATATGTAGTTATTCATAATATTTAGTTTTAATTAATAATTAAGAATACAAAATAAGAAATAAATTATTATATTTTTTATAAAAATAAGATATATAAATACTACAATAATAACATTAAAAATTATAAAAACAACAAAGAAATAAACTATTATATAATACATATATCTATTTTTTTAAATTTAGTTACTTAAATATGTATTATGACCAATAGTAATTAAAAATGAGAATTTTATAAATAAAAATTAGATATATAAATACTATAATAATAGAATTAAATACTAAAATATTATAACAAGTTAGATATATTTTAAAACTAATAATTTTATAAATATGTAGGTAATGATTTAGTTACAAAATATGTTGTTAAATTTAAAATGGTTCATAGTATTTTATTTAATTAATAATTAAAGTTATAAATATGTAATTAAAGCTGCATATTAAAATGTCGCACACCATTTTATATAATCAGAAAAGATTCATGATATTTAAAAAAATTGTGATCAGAACATAACTGATGCGTCTTAGTAAAATTAAATTAATATTTAATGATATTAAAAGCAATCTTTATATATAAAAATAATGTATGGTGACATAGTATAAAATTAAAAATTATTATAATTTTATATATAAAAAGTATGATATATAAGACTATAATAATGACATTTAAAATGATAAAAAAAATAAGAAATAAACTATTATGTAATTTGAATGTCTATTTTTTAAATTATATACTTAAATATATATTATGATCAATAATAATTAAAAATGAATATTTTATATATATAAATTAGATATATAAATATTGTAGTAATAGTATTGGTTTAAGATTTACATGAGCAACACTCTCTTTTTAATGATGATGTATTTTCATATGAGTAATTATTATTACCTTTTAGCCTTCTTCTACAATAATTAGGAGATAATGACAATGTGTATCATGTTTATTTTGAATATAACTGGAATTTGGAGAAAAAATATTTTTTATCATAAGATAACTTATTCTCCAATTTACATATACAACATTTAAAAAAAAAATCTTAATTGAAAATTAGAAATTTCTCATGTATGTAATTTATTATACAAATTATTTTCAATGAAGTTGTACTAAATTCATTTAAACATACTTCAATATTATATGAAGTGATATAATCATTATATTATTGTTAATTTATTTACTATATTATATTTATACATATAATTAAATTTATAAGCATCTATTATATCATTATTTTAAATTTAAAATAACAAATAATTTAAAAATACAATATCTTTTACATAATTTACCGGTGTATTGCATGGGATCACGTACTAGTATTATAAAAACCATAATATATATATATATATATTCAAAGATTAAGACTAACATTTTTTTTAAGATTTAAATAAAAAGTTATATATTATAAAAACTAAAATGTTTTTTTATCCTTAAATTAAAATATGTGCATACCATGCCACTATCCTTGGCAAAACCCGACAGCGACTAAGGGAGAAATCAAGTGGTTTGTAATAGTGCACAGATCTACACGTGTGTATAATAGACATTTCACGTGTTAAGTTTGTGGAACTCACATTTCTCATATGATTTTAATTAAGAAGTTTTTTTTTTTTTTTACGTAATCTTGAAGGTTTTTTTTTCGTGAAATAAAAATATTAGGAGGATAACAAAATTCAAACTTAGAACCATGTTATACCAACTCATTTTAAAGTTTTTTTTAAGTTATCTTAAATGAGGGCCAATGGAGCAAACATATATTATAAAAAATATAAAACAATCATAGATTTATTGAGGCTGGACGATTGTCAAAGGATGCATTTTTAGTCTTAACCTGCGTGATTGCTACAGTCACATAAAAATATTTAATGAAATGTGCTCAGTTTTTACCATTTTTTTTCCTGTAGTTGGTACTATATTTTTCCAAGTTCTGGAACGCTTCTGAAGGTTAGTTTCCCAAAAAAATTCTTAAATTTGTATTAGAATAAACATTTCAGAATTAACTGATTCTGCATGTATAAAATTAGTGTTTTATTTTAATACATCGATAGCGAACTCTTTTTTATAATCATATATTATTATATCATTAAAAACATGACGTTATCCCAAGAATAAAGATATTTTTTTTAAAGAAAAATGTAACCTCAGATGAATGAAACTGAGTTGACAAACACACGCTAAACTTGTGATAGGTGACTTCAATTCAATTCCCGCATAACACATCTTTCAAGAAGGAAGGAGAACTTTTAATGAAATGTATGATTTTAAAAAAGAGAGTAAAAAAAGAAAGAGAAAGGAAACAAGCGCCATGATACCAAACTCCAACTACAGTCGCATATCAGCAAAGATTAATACATATATTGACAAATGAAAATGCACATTGAGATAATCATTGTTCTTCTCACATTTACTACAATATTGTTCAAATGTCGTGGCATTAATACTTGCAGTACAATTTTAAAATGCATCTTAATTTTCAAAAGGAATAAATAAGAGAATCATAATTTTTTATCAACTTTATTTTCTACAAGTTTCATATCACTTTCAAAGTCACATCTTCAGCTAACATCTACAAATATCAATAGGACACAGACGTATGCGGATGCTAGGGGATGCAAAATAGAAAAATTTAGTTAAACAATATGCTTAATTTACTAATCAGAAATACCCCATATAAGAGATGCTGCTAATTCTAAACACAGTAGCATAATACAGAAATTAGCACAAACTAACCTTTCAGCATCTTTTGGAAACAACTACTTTACAATGAATCACTACGCACTACGCAGTAATTAATAACCTTTCTCAAAACAGGAAAATGTCTCTAAATCAATTTGTTCCTTTACAGCAAGATCTGGTAGATAATGTAAGCAATCCTTTTTTCTTTCCTTAATCTTTCAAAATGTCTATAAACAACATTCTATTCTTTTGTAGAACATGTTACATCCTTTTGGTCACTTTAGATGGTTGGTTACTCATAAATGTACTAAAATTGTATACCATAGAATGGCAACTCTTTTCATCTACAACAAAAGGGAATTTAAAAAAATTTAGCACTCGATGTTAGTTTTTGGTCCTCTTTGAAGAAAACAGTTGGCGAAGAAAGCCAAACTTTCCTCTGTTCCGGGCAGAAAACTCAGTAATGGTGCCATTACTCGTTGTAGGCACCTCGGGTTCATTGTTAGGTACTGGCAGAGGTGGAGATGGTGGTGAGATTGTGAAGAGAAACGCATTGAGCATGCGGATGATCTGACTAAAGCTTGGTCTCAAGTTAGGATCTTCAACCCAGCACGATTGTATGACAAAAGCAAGTTCTGGGGATATGTCATCTGGAATGCTGGGCCTCTCTTGCTGCAATCTCAAATGCAAACCATTTCATGATTAGTAAATAGTAACAAATCAAATTATTCCCAAAAAGGTAGCTTTGGAAGTGTATATATTAATATGTTAACCATAAGCATATATGATATGAATAAGGGAAGTATGCATAATCTATCCAATGATCATAGTAGAGAAATTTGTATCAGTATTTCAAACTAGAGACTAAAATGATAACCAACTGATTGATGAACAAGGACCTAGTAATATCGAATTTAATACCTTAAATGCAGCAGCATATGCAGCCTGTAAATTGGACATCCCTTCAAAAGGCATGCGGTTTGTTAGTAGCTCCCATAAAACAATTCCAAAGCTATACACATCAACCTTGTTGTTGTAGTGCTTTTTCTCTCCTTGACGCAATGTCACAGTACTGTACAACTGCAAAAATTCAAGCAAGTTGTCATAACAAACTCCATGTATATAATAAACAAAGCCTCTATTGTCAGGAAATCTATAATAATACATTATTAATGGGAATTTGTTACTCCCTCCATCTCATTTTATTGATCATTTAAGGTAATGCACATAGATTACAAAAATAATTTATTATATCAATTCCCATAATAAAATAATATTGACAAAAATACCCTTCCATAATGTCTAATCTAATGACTTTTATCTGATGAGCAAAATAATCAAATCACACTTGATATAAACAGACTAGGTCTTTCCATAAGTAGAAATTTAAAGAAATAGAGTGATAACACTCATCTAAACTGAAATATTGCTTGTGTTAGTTGTGTATATAATTGCTGGCCTTCAGTATTAAGTTCAGTCTCTACAACTTGATGACTTCATGTGAGTCTCCAACTCATCTTATATCACATCAGTACAATGAATTATCAATTTTAAGTAATAGAGATGTGATGAATCAAGATAATAAACGTCAAAATGTGCCAGCTTTTTTGGACCTGCTGGTGCACAGTTTTAGTAGTTGTTGGTGAAACAATAACATCATGTTCCAAGAATATAACATACCTCTGGTGCCATCCAACGGTACGTTCCTGTTTCTGCAGTCATCATTTCAGTCACTGTTTCTTCTCTTGCAAGACCAAAATCTGCAAGTTTAACAGACTCCTGATTTGCCGTAAGCAACAGATTATCTGCATTGTGACAGTTCCAAAAACATACTCAGATTTCAAACTATGACATCGATGTCAAAAACTACTACCATTTGCTGTAATAGAGAGTAAAGTTCCAATGAATAAATACTAGCTAAGGTATGCTTCACAAGAACTTAGCGATCCAATCTCCCCTTTCCCCTCTTCACTAATTGAAGAGACGACATAGCAAAAGATAATTTTGACAAAAGAGTCATGAAGTATAAAATTTGGCAAGCAAAACAAAAAATATATATATTACATGACAGCAGCGAACTGTGGCAACCAGATTAATAAATACACCTTGTAAGCACAATAAACAATTTTTAGGCACCTAAGGATACTAAAACCATGGTATCTACAAGGAAACGTCTAACATACAATTTATCCATTACACACTATGTGCTATATATACATAAAAGTACCAGGTTTCAGATCTCTATGTATGATTCCATTGTCATGTAGCCAATCCATCGCTCGAGCAATATCAAGGGCAAAGTTTATAGCCACATTAAGGTCTAATGGTTTAGGACGGATACTCATTAAATATTTACGCAGTGACATCCCTGGTAATAGCTCTGTAACTATTACCATTAGAGGATCCTTACACGCTCCAATAAACTGCAAAAGAATAAGAAGAAGAAAAGAAAACCTAGTAAGATCATTATCTTCTATAAGAGGAAACCATCAATTACATGCTAGAATGAAGGAAAATAAACTGTAATGTACTTAACATAATTACATAGGCTTTAATAAAACATAACTACACAGAAACAGTAAAGATAATTGCTACAATGGCACTCACCTTAACAAGATTGTCATGGTGGACACGAGACATCATATTAACTTCTCGAGCAAAACGATTTTCAAGGGAAGCTCTTTCTTCGGACGTGCTCCCACGATGCAGAACTTTGATTGCAACAATTTGATTTCCATACCTGGAAAATTATTAATCTACAACTACATAAACCATGACTAAAACTACCAGCAAATTACTTGATGCACACACACAAGCATACAGTTGAACAGGTACTCCAATAACCAGGAATAGTTACATCATCAGAATAAAGAAAAATCAAACACCCTTCAACAAGAGTTAGAAATCAGTTTTTCTTAAGTAAAATCAATACCATGCAAATATTCTTCTTGTTATTGTGGAACCTAGACATGTCAAATCAGTAGAAGGGGCAAACTTCAACTTTTGTTGGTGAAATTAGTGACATGTAGGTCATTTACTGCTTGAACCAACAAAGACTCACTGTTTTTTACTCAATGACAAAAGTAAAACTGATTTAGCTGAAACATTCAGCCACAGCAAAACATTGACTTCTTCTAACTTAGCACTTAAGCACAACAAAAAAGCAAAATACAATAATTCCGCCAGCTAATGGGACAAAATACACATAATCATGAAAACTAAAGTGCAGATAAATATCCCAGCACTGTATGATCTGACATGACTTCTCCGCCAAATTTAGAAAAAAAAATGATGAAATTAAGGCAGAACATACAAATTGCAAAACATGATATAAACATCCAAGCCTTAGCCACTGACCTTCCTTCATAAACTTTTCCATGAGCTCCTTCACCAATCTTGGACCCAATAAAAAGTAGCTTAGGGTCAACCAATAGACTCTCATCAATTGTTAGCTGTGTGGTTGTTAATGACCCATTTTCCCTCACTGATTTGGATTCAGTGCTCCCCAAAGCCGATTCTTCAAATTCCCTCTCTTCTCCTCCTATGTTACCCTCTCTGAAACTCATGCTGCAACCTTAAACTATACCCGAATTCCTCATTTTAATCGTTAACCCCACAAATATTTTTTTTAAAAAAAATCATAAAAAAAAAACAATTCTTTTAGTCCAACAACAGAACAAAACCAACCCCCCAAAAATCAAACCCCCCAAATTTGACTGAGAACTAATATTCCCCACACAGCTTCTTCAAACTTACCCTCATCAACAACAATCAACAATGAAAATTAAAACACAATCTTTTCCTCTCAGATGAACCTGAAAAGAATCAATAATTATCTTCTTCCTTCCCCCCACCCCAAAAGTATCATATTCCTTGTTATGCTTCAGTGGGAAGCTGACCTTTAGGTGCAGTTCATCTAAAGAAAAAGAGAAACAAGATAAGAAGAAGAAACTAAAAAAAGAGATGAAAAGCAACTTACAACACAATCTTAAAATAATAATATTTTCCCAGAAAAATTACATCCTAGAAAACTGGGAGGGGCAAGAGAGAGTTGAAAGTTGAAACAAATGAAAAGTGAAAACTACCCACCCACCCACTCTCTTTCCCACACACAGACACACCCTCCTCAAGTTGATGCCTTTGCAAAAGACATGAGGTGAATTTTCTCTCTCTAGAAGTGGAGTGAGTTGAGACGAAGATTGAAGAAGAAGAAGATATTCAGCGTATCTGTTCCAACGAGATAGAAGGCTCAAAAGTGGGAGGAGAGAGAAAGTGCGCGTGTGTGATGGTGTGTGTGAGGGAAAAAAAAGAAAAGGAAAATAAAATAAAAGAGTGGCGAATGGGAAGGGTACACGTGGAGGGCGTGCGGGGAAATTAGAAAAAAATAGGCGGACGCGGCAGCATCAGATATTAGGACGTTGTCGTTGGTCGAGGATGTTATAGACATGTATGTATTGTATTGTATGGATGGGGCACTCACACTCACGTACGGACATATATCTCCCTTTCTTTTCTCGGCTCGGCTTAAACGGCTCTCTCTATCTCTAATTTTACCTCGTGCGTCTGTTTTATAATAATTTCATATTTAAATAATAAATATCTTTTTAGTCGTATTATAAATACTAAATATTTATTGAGTTTATCTGAATTTCTGTCTTAATTAACTTAATGTTAATAAAATGTATTAAAATTAATAAAATAATTATATTCTTTATCTTATAAAGATGAAAAAAATAATCAAAAGACATTAATTAATAAAAAATAATTAAATATAAATAATAAAATAGAAGTGCTAATAATTTTAAAGCTAACTGTAAAAGAAAATACAAATTGTTAAAAGTTTAATCCTTTTTCTTTGTAACTTTAAACTTACTTTAAAAATAGCACGACCTTCTTGACATTTTCTATTGAAAAATAATAAATAAATAAAATATTACAGTATTCTTCTGTTCTTCCTTCCCGTCAACTTCATATCTGTGACTTTAAGGAAATGCATGGAATATATTAATGAAAAGTCTTGTAAACAATTAAGAAGCATAAATTTTGATAAATTAAATTATTTAAATTCTTTTTGTCTTTTTTATAAATATTTAAAACTTTTTGTACTGTCTCCAAAGAATATACTCCCGAAAGTACATGCCTTATTGGCTTGTTATAGGATGATAATAGTAAGAAAAATACGCTTTAATTGTGGAAAATAAATATTTATTTGATGTACGACATATTAAGTGTTTGTTTTTGTTGTTTTTTTTATTGTTTTCTCAACTTTCTAGCAATGAAATTTATTTTTTTTTATATCTGCAGTTTTGTCGAGGATGTGAATTAAATTCATTAAAATTCAATCACCTAATAGTAGACAATTATTGGTCACTCTCATTATGACTTTTCGTATGTGAAGCCAGTAAAACTTACACATCCTTATTATATGATAGGTATAATATTATTATTAATATAAAAACTTTATATTATTATCTAATAATATATCAATATATTATTTAATAATTTATAAATTAATTAATGACTTGAATAATTTTTTTGGTTCCTCTGATAAGAGGACAAACAAGTCAAGTAAAATACTATCTAGATTTAGCTCTTAAAAAAATTGTTCAAATTTAATTCATTTATTTAAACGATTTTACTGGAAATATTAAACTTACATGATTTTGAAAAGATAAAACTTAAGTTTGACAATTTAATTATTTTTATTTTTATAAAAAAATTATTTTTTAATTGTATCAATTTAATATTTAATAAATTTTTAATACTAAATGATAATTTATATATAAAAATATATACCTAACATGGGTCACGTGGAATTCAAACAATCCGAATTATTATATTTTTATAATTTAGTAAATAAAAATTATAAATTATTGATTATTTCATAAAAAAACTTTAAATTAATTTTAATACTCTCAACAAAGTTGATATGAATCTGCACAAATGATCGCCTTGAAGAAATTATGTTTTTGTTTGAAAATTATTTTTTTGGATTATTTTATTTAGAGAAGGATATGAAGTCACACTCTAGAGAAAAATAAGAATAAGAATGACAAGTCATAAGTTTGATCATCACAAGTTACCTTAATAAGAGCAAATTTAGTTATTTATCCAATAACAAATGAGAAGCTCTCCTAAAGGAAGAAAATTTAGTTTTTCATTTAATTCCATTTTCCTCTGAATTACAATGTGCTATTTTTTAACAGGTTCAAATTTTCTTTAAACTTTTTACTAAACATTTAATTATTTGGAAGCTTAAACACACTAAAAATCGATGTAGAAATATGGAAAAACATCTAAATTTATTCTAACAAAAATAAGTATAAAAATTACATTAAAAATAAGAAAATAAGTCTTAATTGTTTCTTTAACTCTCTTTTGCTGTTACTCTAGTCACAGAGTCTTGTATTCCTTTCAAAAGATCTTGGAGATTGTTGGATTTATCTAGATTTCCATAAAAAGTTTTACATATTTCTATATACAAGTTAGTAAAATCCTATAATCGAATTATTATTTACAAGTCGTTAATGTCAACTTGTAAAACTCGAACATGATTCATTTAAATAATCGAGTTTAATATCAAGTTTGAGTTTGTTTATTTAATTAAATAAACGAATTTGATCGAGCATTTAACAAGTGAACTCAATAGTTTACAAATAGTTCAACTCATTTATGTATATATGATTTCTTCCATTTTTGTTTTTTAGTTTATTTTCTTGATTTGATTCCTATAATTTTTTTTTGTGTCATTTTAATCTTGGCATTATTGTTTCAATTAAAGGTATAATTAGGTCCAAAGCAACTAAATAGTACCAATTGGATTGGTTTAAGTTCTTTTTACTTTTGGCTTTGTAACTAACACGTTGGATCCACATCACTAATATGAGTAGAACATCTCTACATGTGTGGAAGGTGATAGAAAACCTTAGAACTCCTCTAGATACATACTCCATCATCACTCCTCTAGATACATACTCCTCTATATGTGTGGAAGGTTTATCTAAGGTTGTTCTCCATTTGCTTTCGAGACACCATGGTGGGTCTGGGAGGAACATGGTGTCATACGCACTAATGGTCATGATGTATCCTCCATGCTCCTCCCAGACCCACCATGGTGTCTCGAAAGCAAATCCAGAACGACCTTAGATAAACATTGGTTTGAGGGATTCTTAGGAACCTCGATCCTTGTAGCGACCTCGACATGTACTTTCATGAACATGTCGTTCGAGCTCATCACAGTCATACACATACAACACAAAGATAAGGATAATTTACTACAAAAATATTCTTACATCTAAAAAGTAAAACGATAAATTCAACAATTCAACATACATACACTTAGCCTTCAATATCATAGATATAACAATAGTGAGCCTTACTCTCAACAAATACAATAAGCAGTTTTGACAATACACAACCATACATATATATATATACACAAACTACTCCATGAAGATTTATAAGCTAAGTGATCATTCCTATCACTTCCTTAACATGTCCTCAACTTGGTATTGAGGACAGAGGATGCAATCATGTGAATTATAAAATGTTCAAATCGAGATAGATTGTACGTGGGTAGTGGCTTTCCATGGTTAGTAACCCCTGCAAAGACTACACCCATTTGTGGGGAATTGCTCGTCTACTTATACCCAAGGCTACACAACCATGCATCTCCCAATCCAACATTAGTCGTGAACTTCACAAACTCATGGTAGTTCAATAACTTATATGCTTACTCGTTAGTAGTGCTTGTAAGGAACTCAACAACAACAATAATTGGGACTCTCATATCAATTCTAGCTTCCTTGAACATCTTGGTATAACAACATGTATTCACTATCTTAATCTCAACATGGCTACCTCCAAGGCAAACTAGAACCACAACAAGAAAGAATGATTCACTAACCATTTCCTTAAGAGTAAGGTCAACCTTTTACCCTTCAACCTTAGCAACATTTCAAATCTTATGAAATTTAATTCAATTATCATTTCTCTTTAGTCTTTTAAACCATCTTACCCACTTTAGCCTTTTATAACATTATTAATATTTTAAACGAGCATAAATGCTCAAGAATTCAATTTTCTTAATTTAACAAGTTTTCTCATTGTCAATGGACTTGCCCAACGAGCCTTTGGCCTCGCCCAACAAATGAAGCCATGGAGAGTTCCTACTATGTTTAGTCATTTAGGGAGTGTATCACTTGCCCAATAAGTCAAGCCATAGTGGCTTAACTCCTAAAAACCTCACATGCTCTTCCAATGAGGGTCCATTCTCGCTCAACCAAAGAAGTCATAAAGAGCATCCTCCAAAAATCTCACTTATTCCTTCAATGAATGAAGGCATAAAGACTTCACACTTTCAACTCTACCTAACTTGCTCAACAAAGACATTCATTCGCTCAATGAGAGGAGCCACAAAGAGCCCTTTCCACTATCGCTTAGCGAAATGCGAGACTCACCCAATGAATCTATGCATTTTTAGGTTCTCAAGATCCCCGTTCAGCAAGTATGACACTTGTCCAACAAACAGTCAACAAATCCAAATTTTCTCATTAATTTTCATGGCTTTACCCAGTGAGTAAGGTACTCGCTTAGCAAGCCTTCATCAAATTGATGTGTTCTTAAGCTTCGCCAATGAGTGAGTCCCTTACCTAGCAAAAACTCATAGTTTTCCATAATTCTAGCAAGAAATGAAAGATCACTTAACAAGAATCTTTCTCTCCCAAAAAATTTCAACAAAAACCTAGAAAAGAGAGATTCACCCAACGAGCCAAGGGCTTTGCCGAGCGAGCCAAAGGTTCACCTAGAAAAGCCCTAGAACAACAACATGCAACTTAATAAAAATCATCAGAAGTCAACCAAACAATCATATAATTCAATCAACACCTCCATAATAGTATATAACCAATATCTAAATGTAAAAACAACAACAAACCAACATGCAAACACATAATCATCATCAACTCAACATATTTATGACAAGCTCAAAACTTAAGCAATGGCTACCAAATATTAAAATAGATTTCCCATATGCATTCTAAGTATTTTAGTAGCATAACAACATCAATAACAACATACAACCCACAAAATACACAAAGGATAACTTCCCTTACTTGGTTGAAGACTAGGTATGGAAAACTTTAGTGAAAGAGTATAATTCTTGAATCAACAATGGAGAGCTTCACTTGAAGAAAAAATGGTCATGAATTTTCATAGAGGAAGAGGGCTTGCTTTTGATTTCTAAAATCCAAACTTAGCCCATGATTCCTTATTTAATCAATCAATAACTTTAATTAAACACATAAAACATTCGGTGTTACACCATAGTGGGTCCAAGAGGAGCCTAAAGGATTGACCCAATGCAACAAAGAGTGTGGTATTGAGGGAAAGTGATTCTGGGGTACGTGCCTACTAGTATTCCTTTGTTCATTGTATCCTTCTCCACCTCCTTTGAGCATCTAGTTGTTAATACTTAAGATATGGAGTAGACCTACACACCTTATGAAAGATAAGCTGATTGGGAATAACAATTGTCATCCTTCTCGTCTCAATCTTTGTCCTCACTGCCAATGGATGTGGTGAAGCTTCTTCCTCTACACCCTTGCTGCTATAGTGATCTTATCATTTATGTTTTTGATATATAGGGACCAGTTCTTATGGTGTTTTGTGTGTATCCCTCATCCTTCTTTTGATGTACCTTTTTGAGTTGGATAGTATATTGTGAATCCTTAGCATTATGATTATGTTTTTAGATATTTTATTATGACCTAGATGAATGTCTGTATGGGATATTTATGTCTTTCAGTTGATGTTTCACTTACCTGTTTACACATGTATGAATGTTTTTATATTTCCTTGTTGACATTATCGCAGAAAGGAAAATAAAATTTTGTATATTATTTTCATAATTAAATTAAAACAAGATTTTACTTAAAACAAATCTTCCATACATTAGTTGTAGTTGACTGAATTTTACATGTTGTAATAGTCGTATGTTGTTACAATTTGATCTTATTGTTGCTTCTTTTAGAATTTTGATGAGTGTTAAGTTTTTGGGGCATTATATCTTAAGCTTCTTTGACAAATTTTTTTTTTCTTTTTGCCATTTTAGTCTTCATCATTAGCTACATTCTTGTCACACTCCTTTTTGAACACCGATCAACTTTAGTGCAAATTTTTTCTATCTTTTTTCACACATGTTGCTGGATAGTTTCATATAAGTTTTTCCTTCTTTCTTGACATGAATATTTATTATAAGGAGAGGGAATTTATTTCTTATATATATTCCAATTATTTTGTTTCAACATTTTGGATTGGTATTAAGCATATATGAAAAAATTGGAAGTGTTAGAAACACAGAATAAATGGAAACCCATTGTTAGTTCATTGATCTATCTTTCAAGATACGTATAAAAAATGTCAAAACATTAGGTAAATACTAAAATGCTTCGTGAAATGGCACACCTACAAAGAATAGTATGATTCAAAAAAACATTTCGCATTTTTGCCATAAAATAATTTTCCAACGATTATCGTGTGAGCTTATATTAAATAAAATAACTACTTTGAGATTAAGTGTAAACAGTTTGAAGAATTGAGAATATCATGCAATTACCTTTAGAATAACCAATGAAAGAGGATGATGATTAAATATTGCATGATAGCTTCTTATATATGAAGTAAATGTATAAATATTAAAAAGAAACTTCATATTATATGTCCATTTAATACTTTAAAAATTTAGCATAATTGTGTAAAGATGAAAACGAGCTTCCAAATAGATTCAATCACCAGGGTCTGATTTATTGCGAGCTTAGATCATTAGAGTTTATTCAAGAATAGAGCGATAACTAACTTACATTAACAACCTAAGATTGTAAGTAGGAGCTTAATTCAAATTGAGATCCTAGTTCTAAATATCAACTGTACGATCTCACCTAGCTTTGTATTGGCCATCAAACCACACCAATCCAATATCTCCATCATGTATGGTATGAAATGTTTGTCTAGCAGTTTAATAAGACTTACCTAGCTTTATTTCTATATTAGTCTAAGAGAATTTAGTGGAAAGACTACTGAGTGATAAAAGTAATTTTTGGCTGACACTTTGACATGTGTTTGTGGAATATGCATGCTTGAGTATAATTGACTTGAGTGATAATGCTTGCAGTAACTGTTATGACATAGATTTTGTTACAACCTTCGTTTGTGGAAGATCATTTGTAAATTGGTATGCATCATTTTCTTTCTGTCCGATCTGCATGTTTAGAAAATCTTGTTGCAATTTAACTAAAACTTTTCACTATTTTATTTTCATTCTTTGTTCATATTTGCATCCTTAGTACTTATTCGTTATAAATCTTGTAGTTTTTGTCATGATTTTTATTTTGAAAGATGATATATATCACATCACATGATGTTATGTGTACTTGATTTCTAATTAACTGGTGAGTAATGGTCTGTGGTCCAAGTTATCATTATATTTTATTTAAAAAAATGAATAAGTTTAGCATGCCTTGAAATACTCCTCAATACATGGAAGGACTAAATAAAATTTTAGACTTTGCATTTGCTAATTAGAGTGTACATAGGATAATATGTTCATGCCCTAAATTCAAGTTTATTTGATAAATTTGGGAATTATTGTATGACTACTTAACTTCTTAAATCTTTATAGGGTTCTATGTTCATGTCCTAAGTATAACCATTGAATAATGGCACAATGGAATGGAATATAATTCTTGTTAATGATCCCCATATGTGACTTGGTTATTGATGCATTTCGGCATCATCCCAATAATAATGATGTATGATGTGGAGGAAGATGATATTATGTGTCCAAAATCAAACTAAATGATGCCAATAATATTGTAGAATTTTTAGAGTTAATTAAGGATCAACAACATATGGATATGAAAGGTATTTGAAAATTTTTTTATTGATCAAATTGTATCACATAAAATATATATATTATTTTTATTAGTTGTTATGAAAGTTAACTTTGTGTTTGGATAATGAATTTTAAGAGAGTTGGTTATTTTTTTTAATAATTTTGAAATATTTTGCGGTGAAATATATTATTTGAATAGATAATTTAGAAAAAAAATTAGTAATTTGTGAAAATATTTTAATGACGTGAAATTATATAATTTCAAATTCTACAAAAAAAAGTAGGAATTTAAAATTCTTTAGTCTTATTATTATTGTCTCTTTTTCTTCTCTCATCTCTTTGTCTCATATCTTTTTTTCCTTACTCTTTGCTTTTCTTTCTTTTCACACTATTTTTTCTCTTACAACTCTTTCTTTCTTTTTTGTCCCTCACTTCACTCTCTTTCTTCTCACTCCCAAGTCGCACTTCTCCTTTTTTTTTTCTCTCTCTCATCCCTCTTTTTACTCTTTTTCTTCTCTTTTTTCTCTCACGTGTTTCTCTCCTATCTTTCTCTTTCTTCTTTTTATTAATGTTGAAATAAAAGTATTAATATTTTATTTTTAATTATTAAATATTTAAAAATGGACTAATATTTATTTTTGGTAATGTTTAATATTAAAATATTAATTTTAAAAAATAAACTTTGCATATTGAGGAAATTAAATTGCTTTATCAAAACTAAAAAATTAAATTTTAAGAAATTAGATTTGATTTATCTAAACAAAACATTTAAAAATAAAAAAAATTAAATCAAAGCAACACAAATTTCAAATATTTCAAATTCTCTAAAATTATTAATTTTCCCATCCAATCATAATCTAAAATGAAGCCATTTATCTCAAAGAATTCTAACTCAGCACTACAAATATTACTCTTTAGAGTGTTGAGTCCTTCAAAAAATTTGTCCACCCTAAAACTTTGATAACTTTTTGAGATTCTTTCTAAGTTAAAAAAATAAAATTGATACTAAAAAAGTTATCCACAAATTGTTAAAAAGTTCAGAAAGCTAGATGTATATATTTTAGAAAGCTTAGAGATGTATAGTATAAAGTACAGTATATCTGTAAAATATTAACTATCAATTCACACAAGATATTTACTATTAGAAAAAAATGTAAAATAACTACTGAATTTAGCCATCAATTTTTTTTTATCGCTCATAGTGTTCGCTTTAGCAACCGATCATTATTTGGTTACTAGATATAAACAACAACTACTTTGGTGATCGATTTTTGTGGTTGTGAAAATTATCTATCGCTGTACAAATTATTTTATCTACAATATTTTTCGACTACTTTGTAATTAATTAGCGACCAAAACACAATTGAGTTTAGCGACTGAAAACATTTGATTACTAAACTTTGAAGATATTTGACAAACAAAAGCGGTTTCATTGCTAAAAGATATGAAAATAGTACAAATTAGTGAATGAAAGTTTTGGTTTAATATAACGATTGAAAGTTTTGGTTGGTAAATGATTTATTAGTTAATAATACTTTAAATCTTTCCCCCCAATTTCTAGCATACCCTGCTCTCGTTCGATTCACGCAGCCCCCTGTTGCTCTAGCTGCCGCCGCGCATGCCTCCTGCTGCATCAATTGTGACTGCTGCACACTAGCCCCGACATGTGCTCACCCTGCCGACGCTCCATGCTAGCCGTTGCACGTGCCCCCTGCTGTGTCAGTCGCTGCCACTACAGTCCCCTTCTTCGCAGTATTACATTCCTATCTGTTATTGTGTTTGCTATTTTGTATATTTATATTTGATTATTGTTATATAATTTGTTGAATACTAGTTGGTTATGATATTGTTAGCACTTTGCTATCACTTTAGTGTAGTGTTTTAAACATATATATCATCATGTTTGTAACACAACTACTAATTAACTCATTTTATGATTTATATCAAATTATACATTATAATTCTTTAATATATAATTATCGATAATTTGTTTATAGTTGGATGGCTGTTTCTTAAACAACTACTTAGAATAAATTGTTCTAAACTTTTAAGTGTCTATTTGGACAAACATATACTTAACTATTTGTTTCAAAATTTTATAAACATATGTAGCAACACTTGTATATTTGTAAATAACACAAAACTTTGTTTAAGTTTTATAAATTTTTTTACATACATTCACTAACATGGTTAATATTTTCTCTCAGAGTACGCGATCGACCAATATTCGATTGCAAAAAGACTCATTGATTTAGGATTTTTGCAACTATGTGACATTGGTTACTAATTCGATTGTTAATTTAATCGTTAAGGTATTTAACTACCAATTTAACAAATATAGCAACCGATTTTTTTTTTTTTAGTGATTCATAAATGCTTGTAATAAGAATGTTAATCTTCCTAATCGGTAAAAAAAAAACAAAAAAGCAAGATGTTAAGCTTCTGGACAAATTTTCTAAGCTTTTATATGTAAATGACAAAAATCTAATGACATAATGGTGTCATATGCTTTCTTATCAATAATAGATCAATAAATATAAAGTCTGAACATGCATATATAAATCAAAAGACAATTAAAACAATATTACGTATGTTGATACTGCTTTCTTAACAAAATCTAGTTACAAAGAATGTGTAAAAAATAATGTGTATGCAATTGATATTATGAAAACAATTAAATAAGAATGTTTAAAAAGTAATGTGTATGCAATTGATATTATGAAAACAATTAAATAAGAATGTTTAAAAAGTAATGTGTATGCAATTGATATTATGAAAACAATTATATATGCAAAGTGCATGGAGAAAAAAAAAACAGAAAAATTTTATATTGATTTATTCAAATTATTCTTGTGTTATGTCGAACCTCACACATGTGAGATTTTCACTAATAAACCAAACAACAACATAAATATTCTAGTGCTCTTTAGGCTATAATTAAAAATCGTTCTCAAAATTCAATAAATAATGTTTTTTTAATTTTAATTTTTTACCAATCATTACTTATTATTTCTATTCATTTATTTTAAAATATGAAAAAAAGTTGCTTACCTAGTGAAAACATAAAATATTTGCACTAACTGTGTTTTATTGCCTTTAAACTTTCATTAGGGGTAAGCAAGGAACAAATTATTTTGTCCTTATCTAACTCATTTTGATAAGACTATTTATTCAAATTCAAATATGAAAAACGAAACTAGATAAATCCGATTTTTTAATGTAATATATCAATTTTAACATTATGTATAATTAAATCATAAATTAAAAAAGTATAAAATTTAAATTAAATATATTTTATAATATAAAATAATATTTATTAAATAAAAAATTATTGTTAGTACATAATTATTAAAATTAGATTTTTTAAGGAAATATAAGACCTTAACGAAATTGAGACGATATAAAACAAAACTTAAACTCATCATTAAAATATACTAAACCTAATTTCAAAATTCAGCTCTGGCTAAATCATCAACTTCAAACTAGTCGGGCTCAATAGTTCAGTTTGGATATGCGTCATTAACGCAATTCAAATGCTTGACTCTTGAACACCCTAATCCTGTGCTGTTTTGATTTGATTTACAAACCTAATTAATTCTATGAGTCTCTTCTAATTCATATTTCCCTTTTCCTATGTGACTTCGTCGTTTTTGCCTTAACCCGCAGCATTGGTGCAGTTCAAAAAGGTATGCTATCTTGTGTTTATTCAATTTAGACTCTATCACAATCTCCCACAGCAAGTGCAAAAGAGTATTTGGGGAAAGCCTTGCAAGCTAGGCAAGGAGCAGAAGTTACAAGCCAACGCACTTTACGGAACTCACTGGAAGCAATTTTGTCATGTACGTAAAACCAAAAAAGACAGATTTTAACAAGGTTTGTCGTGTATGGACCAACTAAATCGTGTTAGACAAATATTTTGCTCATGAAAACTACATATTGGACTGCTGACCAGTGATTCATGCTATTGGGCCTAGTGCCATCCGTTTAAATAATTTATTTTATATGCTTAATATTTCTAGAAACTTAGAAAAATAACAAATAATGATTTTCTAATTTTATGAACCACGTGATATAAAAATGGTAGGTATTAAACTTTACCTTTACACTACTTAATAACTTTTTTTCTAAAATATGAAATTAACCGATTCAAGTGTTGAATTATTTAAATACCCTCACCCCTTCCTCACCATGGTCAAAATAAATTTCCTATCAAATTGAGTCAGGATCACGAGAGTACCAACAAATTTGGATTTAATTATCGTGCTTTTAATTCAACTATTAGATTAGCTATTTTCACATTCTAAAAAAATATATATTAATATAAATACAAAAGTTTCACATTAGATGTCAATTCATCTTGTTCCTAAAAACAAATATGTATTCATGTTAACGACGTTTTTACATTACTCAGTTTTAATCAATACTACTTACGAAAAAAGAAATAGATGATCGATTAATAATATTATATTCAATTATATTGATACATATTTTGGTCTTGTTTAATAAAAATATAATGACAACTCGTCATTTATTCAATTCATCGTTATAAATATTATTAACGATAAAATAAAACTCAACTATAAATAATATATAATTAGTTAATCATCAATAAATATTTATTAATATATCCGCTGAAAACATCCTAAACATACATATATAATGGTTGGGGGAATGTATCTCGAGAAAATTGATAGTGGATCATGAGTTGAGACTATTATGATACATGTTGAAGATTTCACGTCTGAGATACCTAAATAAAATGTGAGAGAAAATCCTACTTAATTTATGAATTGATTTTATTAGATTAAATTAAGTATAGGATACTTGATAATTATATTCTATGATATTATTAGATTGAGATTTTCCTCATCATTTACATTTTTGTGATCCGTTGTTTGAGCTCTTGTACTCTGGTGCCCCCAATCTGTTTGAAGCAAGGCGTAGAGCATCATACAAAAGCAGGAAATTTGCGCGGCCAACATCCCAAACCACAAACCCCTCAAGTGATAGCTGTGCATGAAAGCAGCAAAAAGAGCAACAGGCAAGCCAATAAAGTAAAAGGCACACAAGTTAATCCTGGCCCCAACATAAGGACGCGCAGTCCCTGACAAGATCCCACACGCAGCGGTTTGAGGCCAGTTACCAATCTCGCAGAGGCCCAAAATTGGAAGTATGGTGGTGACCATATCAACGATCTGTGCCTCACTTGTGAAGAGCCTCCCCCACACTTTCCTCACAAACATCAAGAAAACGAAGGCCGAGAGCCCTAAGGCAAATGCAATGAAAAGCCCAACCGTGGCTGTGCTTTGGGCACGTGAGGGTTCCCCCGCCCCTAGCGAGTGGCCAATTTGTGTTGTCAAGGCGGCACTAAGTGAAAATGGGAACACGTATAGGAACCCCGTTGTTTGAATTAGTACACCCATGGTTGCAACTGTGGTTTGTGGGTTACTTAAAAGGCCACATAAGAAGAGCATTATCTCATAGCACCACCACTCCAAGCACACTGACATGCAACTAGGCAATGCTAGGCTTAGCAAAGGTCTCCAATCATGGAAGGAAGAGAGGATATTAGTTGTGGCCCCTTCCCAAGGCTTTAGAGCCTTCTTTGATACAACAAGGTAAAGCACCAAGCCTAGGATCATGTTTATGGTGTTCAAGCCTGTGGCTAGTGCTATGCCTTTTACTCCTAAGTTTAAATATGTGTCAAAGAAGTAGTTTATGGGAAGGTGCAAAATGGTAGCAAAAGAAGCAGCCAAAGTTAGTGGTGCTGTTAGGCCTTGTGTTCTTAGGAATGACCTCAATGGGTTGAGATGAACTTGGGCAAGCAATTCAGGGATTGAGAAGACCATGTAGACTTGGGCAACCTCTGTGACTTGTGGGTCTTGGCCTAGCCAATGAAGGAGAGGTGTCATGTTTAGCCATAGGAGTGAAATGGGAATGGCAACTAGGAGGAGGAGGCATAGGGTTTTGCAAAAGGTTTGGCTCAGAACTGACCATCTTTTTGCACCATATGCTTGGCAGCAAATTGGGTCCATTCCCATGGTGAGACCCTTGAGGAATGAATTGGCAGTGATGTTGGCAAACCCGATTGCAAGTGCTCCTCCAGCTAGCTCTACTTTCCCTTGCCGACCCAAGAACACCATGGAAATCGCAGATCGAGAGTACAGAAGCACGTTCGTCATCATTATTGGACATGCAATGTTCGCCAGTGATTTCATCTCTTCTTTCACCTGCATGCAAGTGCATTTCATATATGTCAACCAAATAAATGTTAATATCTTCTATATCATTTTTTTTAACCCCAGCAACTACCTAGGAAGGTTTAACACAACTTTCAACTTATTCAAATTTTCACAACTACGTCATCATTATTGTTACAATTGCATTAATTACATTTAACCATCATTTTATACAATATCAAACATCACCACAAAATTGTAATCGTGACAGCAATTTGAAAAAAAAAAAAAAAAACTAACACACACAGGCAAATTTTCCTATGTTCTACAAATTACGTTTCCTTAATTTATCGATCATTCTCATATGAATCTTTTTTAATTTAGCAAGAAATAACATTATCACAATTTTAACTAACGTAGAATTATATTATGATAAAATGGAATTTTTATGTTTGATTAAATACCATTAAAAATAATACACAAAATTAGTATTATTTAACACTTGTTAATTTTTTTTTTGAAATTAAACAATTTCTATGTTAATATCAACTCTTGAATGTACCAAAAAAATCAACTCTTGGGGACTGATTTTAAGCAACTAAAAATAGAAGTTTTTTAATTTCTTTTCTTTGAAATGAGAGTATTTGTTATATTATACTTTTATATTTTCGATACAGTAAATATTTCTTTCATAATAAAAATCTTTCACTTTTAATTTCTTAAATTAGTTTTAAATTCCTTTAATATTACATTGTTTAAGTTTATTAAATGCAAATAAATCAACTTATAAACCGAACCTTCAAAAAAACAATGCAAGTCCAAAAGTTACCTTTTTTATCTTAAAATTCACGAACCTTATTATTACCAGGAGAAAGAGAATAAAAATAAAATAAAATAAGTAAGTTTCAAATAGAAAAATGAGAGTGTAAGGAAGTTGAAGATAACTTTAAGAATAATTGAAAGGTAAAATAGTGGTGCTGTGCTAAGTGACTAAATTTTCAAATCTAAATAAAAAGGAGAAATGGTGGTGTACCAAATGACTAAATTATAAAATGTAAATAAGAAAGAGAAATGTTCTTTTGACATCGTAATAAATTATACATTTATACTTCTCGATCTTAAGGGACTAAATTTTCAAATCTAAATTATAAGATGTAAATAAAACAGAGAAATATTCTTTTGACATCATAATAAATTATATATTTATACTTCTCGATCTCAAGGGACTAAATTTTCAAATCTAAATTATAAGATGTAAATAAAACAGAGAAATATTCTTTTCACATCATAATAAATTATACATTTATACTTGATCTTAAAGACTAAATTCTCACATCTAATAAAAAAGAGAAATATTCTTTTCGCATCATAATAAATTATACATTTATACTTCCTCGATCTTACACACGTGGGTTAAAATATTGATATATTGAGTATTTTTTTAATTTAACCGACACATCAGCGTTAATGTAAAATTAGTTGTATCCCATCCATGGTTATTAAAACTGGAATAGTGTGGTCAATTTAAGAAATTGATGAAGTGATCAGTTTGAATAATTAATTTAGAAAATTAGTGGAATGAAAAATTGGTCCAGCATAGATCAAATTGCCAAAATATTAAGCAAGAAGTGAGAGAGAAAATTGGTTTGAGACATTTATTTTCATTTTTTTAAAATAAATACAGGCTTATATAACAGATTGACATACATTATTGTTATTAACTACTTATTGTGAATTACTTAACTTTCTTTTATAATTTGTAGTAATTTCTTTAGTAAAATAAAAAATATAATAACAACAAAATTTAAACCTAAGATCTTGTGCATTCATACTACTAAAAATTCTCACTACTATATTAATATATTATATAATATTACAATATTTTTTATTATTATCGCTTTAATTTAAACTAAAAAAATGAATCATTATTCACTAATTCAGTGATGAGTTTAATTTTGAAAATATTAATTTCATCCCTAAATTATAAGTGTGAGTAATTAATCTTAGTCCTTTTTTTAGAGACGAATATGCTTGGAGTTTAAAAATTAATATGACATATTTTTAATTTTTAAAGATTAATGAAATATTTTTATATAATTAAAAATTAATGTTTCTCACTTTAACTTTTTAGATCTCATCCAATCACAAATAATTTTTTATATGATTTTTAAGATAAAAATATAATAATTTGTAATTAAATTAAAATGTAAATTTACATTGTCATTGCATATATTATTTTCTCAATTTTTTAAAGATTAAGTTTAAATTTTACTCTACTCTAACATGTGTGAATAAAATAATTAGCGAGCTAGGAAAGCTATAAAGTTCTAAATTTTCTAAAAGGCCGGAGAAAGATGTGATCACGTATCCTCACATCAAAGGGGATAATGGAGAAGAATGGTTTAGGTTGGGGCCGGGTTGTGTAGGTTGATTAGGATGACAATGAGATGTAGCAAAAACAGTAGTAATTTCTCATTATGCATTTTGTTCTGTTATTTTATTATCAAAATTCGTTTTATATTTTTCTCTTTTAAAAAATTTACTTTAATTTTTTAATTCTTAAAAATGTTGTCATTATTGAATTATGATTATTTTTTAATTTTAGAATACGACTTTAAATTCGACTTTAATTGGTTGTAGATATTAAAATTGTCTCATTAAATTTATATATATAATTATGATATTTAATTAATATTTGAAAAAAATCATTATAACAACTAATGAGACTCACAACCAACTTAAAAATCTAATATCAAATTATTTCCTAATTGTTTGACTTCTCACGAATGTGTATATATACATTACTTTTTTTTAATATTAATTCAATTTTATAATTTTCATGTATATTAAATAAGTAAAAAGAAAAACTTAAAACCAAATAAACAACAGTGATTATTTCGAAAAGACAATACACTATAATCAATTTTTTTAAAAGGATAAAAATTATAATTTAGTCAATTATTTTATATTTATTATATATATATATATATATATATATATAATTAAGTAAGTAATTGAATTTTATGATTATTCTGACAGTTTATAAAATATAAAACTTAAAAAGTAAATAATAAAATAAAAATAAAGCAAAAAAAATAATTTCAAAATATATATTCATACTAAAAATAATTTTGCTGATATCTTTTAGTTTTTAAAACATAAACTTTGAAAATTTATTTAGTTTGTAGGTTAAAAATTTAAAATTTTTATTTTGTATACAATTAAAAATATTTAAATAATTTCAAATTATATTTGTATTACTTGCTTTTGTCCTATTAATAAGTGGATTAAAAAACATATTTACTTTAACCGTATGCATTTGTTAAGTTATCTAACGCTAATGTGAAAAAAAATAAAAAATACATACGATTATTCATCTTTCTCATTCTTAATTTCAACTTGTCATCTTACCTAACTTTGTGGGTTTGAGAGTTTTTTTTTATCTACCCCATCTCATAAATCCAAATCAATTTAATATTGAGTTATATATATATAAATTGACTAATCCGCCGAATATCACTAATAATATACTTGCATGTAATTTTTCATGATAACATTTCATTGATTTTGATGCAAGTCATTAAATAATACATAGCTTTTTAATCTTTTTGTCATACATGCATTTAAAAAACACATCCTAAAATGGGACAAATTTTGTTGTTCCACTTTAATGGTTACAAAATATTTCTCTTTTTTTAATTACTTCAAACGAGTTTACCTTGAAGTCCGTGAAAAAATTCTAAAAAGTAAAATATATGCCAATATCATTATTGATTGCCTAAACGACACACATTGAGTCTAAGAGTAACAACAACGGCACCTTAAATTGCGGTACTTGTATGATTCGACCAACTTAGCCAACTAGACGAAGGTTATGTGATGTTTTTTTTGCAGGAAAGGTTATGTTATTGCAACCTATTTACTATTTTATAATCAAAGGCCTTGTGCAGTTGTGCCCCTTTTCTCAATCCAAAATATAAAAGCGAAAAAGACATATTCTACAGAGAAAATTATAACGAGGTCCGTGATCAAGCAGTCGTTGGAGATAACTCTCAACTCTTATTATATTAACTATAGAGTAAATAATTCAATTAATAAGTGACTTAAAAAAGGATATTAATATATCTTTGAAATTCAAATTAGTTTAAAATAATGTTTTTACATTATAACTTGTAAGAAATCAAAGTAATATTTCAAAATTAATAAAACTCAATCATACACACATATTGATACACTACTAGAAAATTTAAAATTTGTTATCAAATAATTTTGTGGTTAATTTTAAAATCAATAGTTATTTTGTAACTAATTTCTAGTAAAAATAATTAACTACAAAATTACTATACTATTAATGGTAGCATGAAATAAGTAGCAAATTAGTTAAGAAAATAATCTTAGTTAATTTGTAGTAAATTTTTAAAATTTGTAGTTATTTTCTAGTTAATTTGTAGTAATAAGAAGTATAAATAAATATAATTTAAATTTAGCTAGAAAAAAATAATATTCTAGTTAATTAATAATTAATTAGTTAGGATTAACTACTAATTTAAATGATATCTAAAATTAGTAGCAAAATCAAAAAAATCTTGTAGTGATATTATGTATAAGTTTAGGTGAATTTACACCTTTAATAACTTCTATAACTATTATAGATGATAATTTATATGTCATTTTATGTAATTTAGATACTTATAAATATGTAATCATGCAAATAATAAATGTTTATTTATATTTTAAATAATATTTTTATATTAAAAGAAAAACGCATACACTTAATTATTTTTTAAATTAAATTGTATGAAAATTTTCAACTTAATTTACTTCATATAAACTTTAATTTAATAATTAGATTAATTAATTTAGTATTTATAGTATATTACTACTAGAAAATTTAAAGTTTGCTACCAAATAATTTTGTGGCTAATTTTAAAATTAATAATTATTTTGTAGTTAATTTCTAGTAAAAATAATTAGCTACAAAATTACTATAATACTAATGGTAGCAAAAAATAAGTAGTAAATTAGTTAAGAAAATAATCTTAATTAATTTGTAGTAAATTTTTAAAATTTGTAGTTATTTTCTAGGTTAGGATTTAACTTCTAATTTAAATGGTAGCTAAAATTAGTAATAAATAAAAAAATCTTGTAATGTATTATTAAATGTATAAGTTTTTCGAGACTTAATATTAACAGAACAAATAAAGTATATATTGAATCTCTTCAATTAAATTGACTTAAATTTCGACATTTTTATATTCAACCGTGAAAAATATTCTGATTCTACTTTGATATTAATTTGACAGTATTTTATTCTTTTTTTAATAGAGAACTGCTATTTGTTACGAAAATTGTTGTAAGAAAGAACTAATGAATGAGAGATATAACTCATGAAATTTGTTTCCGATGAAAAAACAAGAGTATCGATACAATAAATGGGAAATTAAAACAAAAGTTTAATTTCTATGTAGTTTAAAGTTTTAAACTCTACACTAATTAAAAAGTATTTAATAATATAATTTTAAAATAATTATTATAAAATTCAAATAAATTTATTATATTATAATTTATTATTGGATGAGAATATAAAAACTCTTTGCGCATTTAATTAGTCCATAGCTGCATATAACATTTACTCTTATAATGATGATAAGTGGGTTCATATAGTTTTCATACTAAAAACTTTGGTAACAAATATTATAAATAATTTTAAATTTTCTTACGATATTTTTTATTTTTTATTGTACGGTAAATATTGGATGTGTTTATATTTTCAAGAATTAAATTATTTATTTTATTACATACTTTCTTCATAAGGTAAAAATAATATGTAAAAAAATTAATAAGAAAATATAATATTATTTAAATATTATCTCTTTTGGATAACTGGGGAAGAGAATGAGAAAATAACATGCATGAACATGATGAAACCCACCACCCAACAGCAGCACCATCATCTACATAACCATGGCCAGGAGTAACATAATAATAATAATAATAAAATTGTTTTACATTGATAAATAGTGTTACTTATTGTGGTTTCTTTCCGTACAACATGGAGAGGATCAGTTTATTTTATTAAATTCAACTAATTATGACATATTTTCAAATATTTTCACTTTTTGACCCAAAAGGAAAAATAAAACACTCTTTTAAAAGTAGAATCATGTCATGAGAGGAATTTGGAGAACAAAACCACACACGCACACAGGAAGAGATATTACGAACCTCAGAGAGAGAAAGGGTAGGGTAAAGGGTTTTGAGGAAGTGTTGAAGAAGGCCTTGAACGAATCTGACCCAGGCACTGTTTCTTGTTACTTCACCATTTTCTTTGCTTCTCATTCTGTTCTCATGACCAACCTTTGAATTAGTCACGGGGTCACCCTCTACCATTCTGCCAGATTCAGAACCAGTGCACATGTTTATCACAGCTCTTGCTAAAAGGGAGAGATAATAAAAAATACCAAATAACACCAATTTTAGAGATGGATATTGTGCATATCTTCTAAAACATAGCTGGCAATTATTACATATCAGTTATATAAAAAAATTTCTAACTAAACTATATACTACAATTAATGTCACCACATTTGTCCATGTAAATAATCAAGTGCTTATATATATATGAAGAGGTAAATTTAATAACCATTTCATATGTGTTTTTTTTTATTGACCATGTATATTATTTTAAAGACAATTTTGTTTGAATTGATTATAATTAATGTGAACGACAAAGTATTTTTTAAATATTTAACACAAATGTATATATAAGTTTGAAACTCAAAACTCCTTAATAAACTCGAACAACGTCAAATTAGTATACACGCATGCCAGTAACCATGATTTCGAATGTTGGAAACATTAATTTGGTAATAAATATTTTACAGAAGATAAAATCGGTACGATAATAATAAGATAATAATAAGATAACTCTTGAGATTTGATTTAAAAAATACTCTAATATATTATTAACAAAACTGGGAATGTATGGGAACAAAATTAAAGTATATCGATCTTTCCGAACTCCTAAGAGACGAAAAGAATAACAAAAAAAGAACAAGGCCTTAAAGTGATGTTAAAAAAAAAACACTTGTTTGAAATGGAGTTACCTTGTTTTTAATTTGCAGAATGCATAAAATAAGATTTTGTTGCCCACAGAGCTTAGCTATCATATATAAAAAAAAAAAATTGAAAAAGAAAAAGACCAAGAAGAAGAACCAAACCTTGTTATCCAAATACACGATGTATACCAACTTTCAAGGTTGTAGTTAATTAGGCCATGGCATTGGAAGTGTATACCAACTTTCAAGAGAAGATGGATACTGCAGAAACGTGTTTGGGTACTCGTAGAAACAAAACCCTTTCCAACTTGATCAGTATACTACATCCCCCAAACCTTTGTGTTTAATTTATACTCGTATTTAATATTGCAATTCCTTAAAATAATAGCAATTGGTAGCTGCTACCACTTCACTTTATAATTGTATGCTTCATAGTATTTTATAACACAATAATATAATGTCAAAGAAATTAATATTAATAATATACCTTTGTTTAACGTACTCTTTGTTTGTTAGGTAAAATTTGCGTCAGATACTAAGATATGGGTTCCATTTCCTTTTTAACAAGTTTCACATGAGTTTTATCATATATCTGTGTGTGATATGAAATTCATCATAAATTAATTTTTCAACTTATAAAGTTTGTGAATCAATTAAAAAATGATAAAAAAAGACAGAAAATTTATGAACAATAAGTGATTGCAGTGTTAGATGTATCGTGTATAACAGACAATATAAAAAGTATTTGTGCATTTCATTTTTGAAAACTATTCATTTTCTACTAAATAATGATATCTTCACACCTTTATGCGATGAAAAATGGGATGTGTGATAAATTATATGATAAAAAGTAACTGAGAGATAAAAGAAAGAGTTAGGTATAAATAAAATACACGAGAAAAGAATTCGTAAATTAATGAATTATTTACTATTTCCAATCTCCACCTCTTGTGCACTTTATTTTTTTTTCCTCCTTATATTTAAGTTATTTATTAACATCAACTAGGAAGCAGTATTGTATGTACCAGTTATCTGTTCTCAACATATAATTGCTAAATTTAACTTTAAAAAGGTTGGAACATGAGTAGCATGATTGAGAATTAGGATTATTAGCATCTCTGAGTTCGTGCATCAACAGACACAAATGTTGTGTTAATTAAGTAAATATTAAAATAATTATTGTATATGATGATTCTATCCAATTTAAATAGAATTATTTTATGTAAAAAAATATGTGTGATTTTTCTTTTTTTTTTTTTAAATTAAGCTATTAGCAGGCGATGATGGGAAGAACTGTCATCATGTTGCAAAGTAAAGGCACGTGAAGGCTTCAACTTCCTTAATTAGGTCGAGCTATCTTATTTTATTAAATAACTGCTCGTTCATAATGTACCCACATGTTTTGCGTCTTGTCCCATGGATTTCCTTTTAATGTTTTTGTCACTAGCTTTATGAAAAAAAGAACCAAGTATTATTTACGTTAAGTAAAATATATGAAAATTGGGGGTGTAAATGTTTGTAATAAAAAGAAATCAACAAACTCAAATCTCTCCCATTGTATTATCCAAAAAAAAAACAAACTAAATGCAATCAAACTTAAATTCATGTGCTTAATCCTTGAAATTTTGTGCTGCCATCACTAATTGGATACTCTCCCACTGTCATTAATTGGGATATGATTGATACTCGACTAGAGATATTTTATATCTATTTCTTTTAAAATATAATTTTGATAATATCTAATTCATAATAAAAATATATACAAAGTGAAATAAAATATCTGTGCTACAAAGCTATTATTATAGTATGTATTTGTTATAGCACGCACGGTAAAAGAGAAACACACAGGGAATTAGTTAACGTGATTTGGCTAATATAACCTATGTTTAATTACTGTCCGTCTAAAAATTTCTATTATATATATTTTAAAGAATTGATAGAGTCTGTGTTTAATACTAAGTTGATAACCTATCTAAAAGCTTCAGAGTATTTATATTAATTCAGAGAAAATGTTAAAATGATGGGGAGTTAATGACGCCGCCATTAACGTTGTATCCATATGTAAACTATATATATATATTATCGAACTAAGGTCGTGAAGGACGGCGAAAAATTCGAAAAGAAATTGAAATAGAATGGAATGTAACGGAGATAAATAGAATGGAAGAAAGATAGATGAAATAAAAATGAAGTCGTTCTCTATGTTTGTATCAATATCGATACGATTGTACATGGTTTGCTACGTGCTTAACACATATATACAATTAAGCAAATATTATATGTTTGTATCATATTCGTAACATGATTGATGAAGATGAATGATAGACATGTTTGTAATTTTGAACATGAACACGTAGATAATGACATCTCAGCAACAAAAGTATTTGATTGTTCTCATCATGATTTTGTAACATACTTGCAACGGAGAGCACAAGTTTGTGAAAAATAAGTTTATCAACAACTTTAAACATATTTTGTGAAGTATATTTGAGGTTGTTTCATACGCACGGATAACAAAAATTAATTTTTTATTATTATATTTTTATATATTTGTTATTTTAAAATTATAATACAAATAAAATAAAATTTTAAGCTAAGTTAAGAACCCAATTTAGAAACCTTAATATTAAAATAAATATTAAAATGAAATTGTGTGAGGAACTCTTAAATCTGCGCAACATTGTAGAACCTTTTAAGATTAAAAAAAAAAAACTCCCTTAAACAACCATAAATTGGATATATGCTCTTAGGTGGTTGTATCTCATTAAGTTTTTCGGATCATAATACAGGACCACTTGCTTTTGCATATATTGGTGTTTGCCTTATTATAATATGGGATTGGTACTAACATTTTTCTCCATTCCTCCATGCTAAATTTTGTTAACTGGATTTTAATTAATAAGAATGGTTATATTGCACGAGGATAAGAATCAAATATAATCTATACCATTAAGATAACATACCAATATTTGTCCAAAAAAAAAACACTAAAAAAAGAAAAAAAAAATGCATTCACAATCCAAATCAATTATATCACACTAGTCAATATTACAACACTAATAACCCTTAAACAAACAACATTATTTGCCTTATATGTAGGACAACCTTAACACCCCTCTATTCTTAACAAAACTAATCATTGCAAGCAGCATGATCATTACATTGAATACAAGAAAACCACTTAAACAACATTTTGTATTTTAGAGATGAAGACTCAAAATTGCTGCGAAAGCCCACTAAGAAATATTTAAGTAAACCAAGAAAAAAGTCCTAAAAACTGTTTCGTTCAAAAGAAGAAAGCAAAAGAAGAAAGAAGAGAAGAAAGAGAAAGAAAGAGAAAGAAAGAGTAAGATTTTAATTAAATCTTCTATTTGTTTGACAAGGAAGAGATTTTAATGGAGGGTAGAAAAATACCCTTTCTCTTGTTTATTTTATAAATTTATAATTTTAAATTTCAAAACATAAATAAGAATGTTTTATTCTTTATTCTTTAAATATTTTAAATCTTCTCGCTTTCCGTTTAAATTTCTCCGATATTAGAACAAAAATAAAAAATAAATAAGAAAGAATTTTTATCTCGTCTATTTTTCTTTTTTAAAAATATTCTTTTTCTACATTAATTTGCGTAAGTACCAAAAGTTCAGCAAATCAATGAAGTGCCAAAATGAGAATAATGCCCTTTCCCAAAACTGGAATATGGACACCCACGGCGAGCAATCATGTAGGGACTTCTAATTTACACGTAGGACCAAATCTTTTATTAGGATTTTGGTTTTTTTCTTTAATTAATGTTAACAACTCATTAAAGCATTGATAAATGATAACCAGTAAAGGTGAAATTATTACTAAAGAATGAGTTTTTTTCTTCTAATATGTCAATATTTAATTCAGAAACATTAAACGAAATAAGAAAGGGTGATAAAAAAAATTCATTTAGCTAATAATATAACTTTCTATACTAATATAAAAAATATTTTTCAAAATAATATATTGCATGGATCTAAGTTAATTTGATAATAATTCTCCTAAGAGTTACTTCACTTAATAATTTTTAATTGATAAAAATTATGTGAATATTATTGATATCCTGCTCGCTTTCAATTGGTTGTCAAGACATCAATTATATGCAGGAACAAAGACGAAATGATGGATGTCAATACGTAGATTCTTTCAAATTATTCGTTTCGAAAGCTTTGCTTTGATTAATGTTTGGTTTGACAACAACTTTTTATAGAGTTTATACAGTGATCAGTGTGATGTATGAAAAGTTAATTTTCCACTATAATTATATATAAATATTTAGGATCATTTTAATTTTTTAATTTTAATTATATAATAGATTCATCAATATATATCATATTAATAGATGAGAACATGAAAGAAAAAAAAACAATATACATTTTTAATAATTTTTTTATAAATATCAAATTTATCCATTTAACCGTTAAATTATATCAAATTAGATAATTCAAAGATATTTATACATAAGTAATTTAGTAATAGAAATTTACTCAAACTTTTAATAGTATATGATACATTAGAATAAATTAAAGTGATGCAATAAAGTATTAATTAATCAAATTGTATAAAAATTAACCGGCTTAATCTAATTTTTCATAACAACTTTCATTACAACAGGTGAATAATAACATTTAACATATGTAAAATGTTTTTTTTTCTAAGAGAAGATTTGTAACAGATCTCACTAAGAGAACATAGGATAGAAGTGTGGATATCTGTTTTCGTCTGACTCTAAAAAGGAAAAGGAGCAAAAGGTGTGTAAGAGAGGATAGACTGATTGTTTTTTCTGAAAAGAGAAATGGACAAGAAGCAAGTTAGGGAAGCGTGGGTTGGTAGAACCCACAAACTCACATTCCTCGGACAAACATGAATAAAGAAGGAGGCGTGTGTTAGGAGGTGGTTTTAAAGGAAGGCACCCCAAGACTACCATCCTATAGGCAAGCAAGGACGCAAAAACATCTTTCCGTCGAGTTAGTCAAAGTTAGAGAAGGTGCGATCACCATTGTTTGAATGCAAAGGTCGCTACATTAATGAAAGGAAACCTCATTGAGGGAACCACAACATTAAATGAATATAGGGAAGAGTCACCACATTAATCGTGGAGGATCTCCCCGAAGATCTTAATGATGGTAAATGAGTCTATAAAAGGCCCCAAGCTCGAAAGAAAAATGGGAAAAATTTTCCTATTGAGAAGGAGGTCGACAAATTCTGATATCAACAAGTGTGTGAAATTTCAATACTGAGAGCCCTTAGAGAACACTAGAGCAAGTAGTAAAAGAGGAAGAGCCGAAAGGATTTCCAGAAGAAAGGCACTGCAGCAGGAAGGAAAGAAGATGTTTGTCCATCCTTCAACAAAGCAACAATCTCTGGATACCAGGTAAAGCCATTAAGATATTCTCACTGCGTATATAGGTTTAAGTTATATCCAGCCTTTAAGCACTCATTTTCCTATTAAATAACTTAGGAGCATACTATAACTCAAAGGCCGATTCCGAATTGGCCACTCATGTAACCGAGACTGAGACAGACCAAGGGCTGGCACTCTTCGATCTAGCTCAAACATCTTGCTTTCATATCACACACATCATTGAGTGTCTATTCGACATGTTAGTCTAGTCGACATCTAGTCTGCACCCCGACTTGACTGAATCGATCTCAGTCTCTCCTATTATCTAATCTAACCTTAAGCCTTAGAACTACGTAAATTTTGACTTTTTCATTACAATAGGAGATACGTAGGAGTAAGAAATCATTCTTGCCAAGTTCACCAAACCTAAAAACATCCCTCATATCTTCCTTATAATGTAAGAGTCATTCTGTTTCAGACATCTAGTTTATATAATTATCTTCTAATAGACATGATGAGATACTAGTGATCTGTAATCAACTCTTGAACGTACACTCTAATTCCAGACCAGTCTTATCCAACTATAGGTTTCCTAGCGTTTACCTTGAAAACGTCAGGGACAACTCCAACGCTTGAGTTTCTTTCTCCAAAAGGAACTCAAATTTTACTGTTTTAATACTCATCGACTTCATCACAATCTTAGTTGCGACAAAGAGAAAAAAAAAAGAAATATATATATATATATATGATCAATTGATATTTGATAGAGATGTCAAATTTTTATATTTACTGCTTAATATTTTTTTATAAAATATAAATTTCTTATTAAATCGTTTAATTGATAGAAAATTTTTACAAATGGATTAGGTTTTTAAAATTTGACGCATGTGAAAAACTAATTGATACCTTGTTACACTGTTTTATATATGGCATATTAAATTTATTATTTTAAAATATAAAATATTTATCTAAAACAAAAATTTAGCACCATAGAATATATATATATAATAATGTTTTTGTTTGGTTCATTATAACAAGGGTGTACGACTTCATTTATTGAATGATTAGATCTTCAAAGTGATGTGTTTAAAGTTAATTGGCATGTTAGACAAACTCATCAAATCTACAAGGTAGCCTCAGCATAGGAAACATATAGGGGGTACTAGATATATTTTTTTTTTCACCTATGGTCCAATAGTTAATTATTGTGTCAACAAGATCCACTCGTGCACTTTTTATAGGCTGATTAATGGACCATAAGATATGTTTCCCAACATGGTTTACATCGAGATATATATAAATGCATATAATGAACTTAATAAATAATTGGGAATGACTCACGGACGCACGCTTATACGGTGATAATTTTTTCATAAATATTTATAAAAAAATTAAAAAGTTTTTTTATAAAATTAAAATAATTTATAATAAATTAAAATGATTTTTTAGAGAAGTTAAAATCATTTAGCTTCTTTAAAAAAAATTTTAATTTATGTATACATTATTTTTATTTTAGAAAAAAAAATTATAAATATTTATGAATAAGTTTATTTATTGAAAGCTAATATTTATAAAAAAAAAAAAATAGGAAACTACCTATTAAATAGATTTGTCTAGGTACGAATATGTGCCCACAAAAATATATTGTATGAATGTAGGTATTTTACTGCCTACCGTGTGTGATATTTGCATACTATTTGGTATACTAAATCTAAAACAAATTAAAGCTAATGTTCTATGTCGTTGAAATTCGTAGAACGAGTACAATAAAAGAATGTGAATTGGAATAAAGAAATAATATTGCTTAAAATATTCAAATCAATATTTTTATATATTTATTTATTTATTTTATTTGTCTAACAAGCAAGTTGTTCTCCACCATATATAACCTTATAATTAACTTCATCCCTAAAACTAAAAATTGTATTTTAGTGATAACTTTTTCTTCATCTGCAAATTAAAATTTTTAACTCGTCTCTAACATTTTTCGTCTTTGTGATTGTCACATTGTTGCCCCGTGCTGGATTTTCAATTTTAATTGATTGAGGAACATTATTGGCCGACTATCTCTAAGAGTTCATCAGTATAATTAAAATATGAAATAATACTTTTATTTAATTAAAACGTGGGAAATGAGTGATAAATCCATAGCTTATGAATTTATCTAGGTAAATTTTAAAAGGAATTAACTAGAATCGAATATAATGAGATTAAATAATATGAATAAATAGCAACAAAAACTTGAATAAGTGAAGAATTCATATAAATTTCAGATTTTAACCTTGTTTTTTACTTTTGTTATAGAGGCAAAAAAGAATATGAGTTGGGCGCTTGATGCGGCAAGACTAACGTTAAGTGCCAAAAGTAGCAATGAGAAGGTTGGAAACAGGTTCCAACGCTAAATGTTGGACAAAGCATTGGTTTCAGAGAACTCAAAAATCTTGGGTGCTTAAAGCGCTAAAAACAATAGAAGTGTGAATCTTAGCATCGGAAGACAATGAACTCCAAAACCTTAGCCAAAGCGTTGTTAAAGCATTAGCATATATCCCACAAAGCGATTGGCAAGAAGAGAACGTAATTTGTTGCAGCGCTTCAAGTGGCAGTTTAGGGCTTAAATGACAGATGCTAGATCTCAGCTAGCGCTAAGAGCTAGCATGGAAAAATGAAACTACTTCCTTCAGTGCTAAAACGGTCTGCTTCTCATTATTATATAAATGTAAAATTCAAGGGATCCAAAGCTTATAGCGAAAAATTCATACACATATCATCTTCCATCCCTCGAAGACATGTGCAATTGTGAGAGGATTCCATAGCTTCAATGCAATATCCATCGTCTTTCTACTCTTCCTGCTTTATTTTTCTTAATATTTTTATTTATTTTATCTCATATCCACTAGTGATATATGATCAAAATAAAATATATATGTCGGAGACAACATTTACTTTATAAGTTAATTTTGTATAGTTAATTTTGATTTAAACTTATATTATAAGATCATATAAGAATCTATCCTAAATTATTAGATCAATCGAATTATTCATTGTCAAGTTGTTATTAGACTACTCATGATATACACTCAAGATGTTTAGTTATCGATATAAGAAGTGTGTGTCAAAAATTTCACATCAACTAATATTATGAACAAAATATAGTATATAAATAGAAGGAATTGGGTTAGGCTTAAAGCTAAATAGTAAGAATTATTGAAATTGAGAATATTTGTTATGTTTGTGATGTGTGAGAAATAAAAATTCATAGTCATGTATTCTAATTAATGTATGAAAGGATGTGCTTCAACCTTAACTAAATCTAAGATTACCTAAGAAATTAAAATAATTGATTTGATTAAAGGGCTTAAATTTAAAGAATTGAACTTAATTTAATTTTGTTAATTCGAACTTCAATTTTAGAATATAATCGTGTTGATTTGAATTCAATGACTTAGAGGGATAGTAAGTATTTGTCATAGTCTAAGCCACGACGGGGTCGACGAGGAAAAGAAGTGAAAATTCGACGTTTCTCTCGAGGAAAGAGAAGTGAATTTTATGGAGTCGCCACTTACATTTTTAAGGGAAATGCTAGAAAATCTATGATAAAATAAGGTTGGTTTTTGAAATCAGAGTTCAGGTTCGGGAGTCCATTACACGTAGGGAAAGTATTAACACCCTATCACGTCCGTTTTAGGATGGTTACTCTAACTAGGCGCATGAGATGAACTATGACTTCTACACTATGTTTTTACCTTTCGGCCATAGACAAGAATTGATATCTACAAGGGAGGGAAGGATTATATTTTGTTTTTGTTTTTATGAACTTGACAAGAGTAGTCTTTTTGCTCCTACGTATCTCCCAATACAATGGAAAAGTCAAATTTTACGTAGTTCTGGCCGAGACTTTTTAGGCTAAATGTTGACACTTAGTCAATTGCAAAGAGATGTCGACTAAGTGTTTGCGAGAGTGCCGACTTAGAGTCAGTCGGAGGGGTGCCGACTCAAAGTCGGTCAAAGGGGGTGCCGACTACACATCGGCGATGTTGCCGACTAGAAGTCGGTTGGAAGGAGATATTGACTAAGTGTCAACGGGATTGCCGACAAGGAGTCAGATGGTTGGGACGTCTTAGGTATGGTTTGGGATGGGACCGATTCGTAGTCGGCCTGCCGATTGGGATATGGGCTGATCCCTAAGCTTTGTTGAAGTGTTTAATTGAGGATTAGACTTTAGTAATACAAAATGGAGGATTAGACTTTAGTAATACAAGCAGTATATCCAAACTCAAAAATTTCAAGACTTTCACTTATATCCAGGTGTCTCGTCGTTGCATTGAGAAAGATTGATCTCCCTTTTTTCTTCTCCTCTCAACATTTTCTTTCTCCCTCGATTTTCTTTCAAAACCTCTTTTAAAAGTTCTCTTTTACCAAAAGTTTCAATCCTTTTTCCTTTAACACTAACCCCTTTATAAGCTAGCTTCTCTTCCCCATGATCTTTCGAGGAAATCTTCCACCATTAATGTGGTAGCTCCCTGCAGGGCCTCATTAATGTTACAATGCCCTCTATGGGGCTCCTTCTAATTAATGTGACTGTTCCTTCATTCAATGCAATGGTGACCTCTCCATCCTTTCCTCTAACCATCGCGGCGAAAAGTGCTTCCTATGACCTTGATTTCTTACAAAGTGTTAGGACTGGGGTGACTTTTTTGGAAAGACCAGGGCTCAACACGTGACCCCTATCTACTATCACTTGTGTGAGACTGATTGGGAAGCGTGATCCTGCCAGGACCTACTTTTACAAACATTTCTTGTCATTTTTCTTTTAAGGAAGAGACATCCAACCTGCCTTTCGTCATATTCTTTGTCTTCTTTTTTTTTTAAAACCGAGAATAAAAACAAGTATCAACATATCTCAATCATATTAGTTACTTCAAATAGCAACAAATTTTGCAAGCTAGTGATTGATTTATAATCGTGGTTAAGAGTACAATCTCTTTTTTTTTCATCTTTTACAGTAGCATGGTGCCTTCATTAACTAAATTACAACATCAAAATATTATTTGAGCGATTTAAGAATGAATTTTTTTTAACCAATATTAATTGATATGAATAGTAATTATTTACATCTCTTAATTAAAATAGAGAAAATATTTATTATTTAATGAATTTACACTTCAGACAAAAATTAGTAATTATATATAACAGTGATAACTTTATATTTATCTCATTACTTAAAAAAAAGAGTTTTTTTTTAAATGTTAATATAAAAACGTGTACTATCATAATTTATTCAAACTCATACTGTCGTACTTCTCCATACAAAATGATTATGAACACAGGCTACAAGGGGACAATGCTACTGTCTAAGAGAAACTTTGAGCAAGAGGAGGGTGGCGTAATTATTGGTAAATATAGTTGATGTAACACCATATGCCGTATTAAGATCATTATTTCTGTTTAGAAATTCCTGACTCGTCAAACCGATGAAAGACCAGTCCACAAAACACTAAACTAATTTATATACCGATAGTCTGATATGCCTTATATATGTATGTGTAAGTAGGCTTATTTCTTCAAATCATGTGGTCGTACTTTCGTGCAACATGCGTGGTGGCTAGATAAGAATATTTATACCACCATCACGTTAGCATTTTCTTGGGACCAGTAAATGGACACGAGGGTCTTTGTACTAAGATACTCAACAACACAAATCGGTATGTATATATATATATATATATAAAATCAATAAAGATTGATTTAATAAGTAAAAATTTAACTCATTTTAAAAAAATATGAATTTAAATTTTATGAGAATTTTATTGATAAATAATTTATAATTATTTAGTTAAGAATTGAGATTTATCTTGATCTCGTAAGTTTCTAGGATTTAACTTACCTAAATTTTATTTTACTAAAAAAATTATATATGTTCATTAATTATATATAGAGAGTGTGTGAGAACATATCTAATGAGAATTATTTCTTTATATAATAATGATAATAATTAATTTTAATTTTTAAATTCAAATAAAAGATCGATACTAAACAATCCATTAAGAAATGTACTTAAGTAATAGCGACATCATCATTGTTGTCACTATCAGTATCACCAACAATATGGTGATAGTAGCAAAAAGTTATAACAACAAAAGAAAGAATAATAATAATGATAGTAGTAAACATGTATCATTATTATTAACTTTCTATCCGTAATAATAGTAATAATGATGGTGGTATATATTTATTGTTATAGTTACCATTGATTTTACTATCACACTGTTATATTTATTGTTGTTGTTATCATTATCATATTTTTTTTATGATTATAGTGATGGTAATAGGAATCGCAATCAGTTAAGTAAAATTTTACTTAAGAAAATATAATACGTCTGCTAGATATATGGGACATATTAGATGAGAGGAATGACGAGAGAGATGAGAAACTTAAATAATACACATTAGATTAAATCATCTAAATTCAATTGCTTTTTTTTTAATTGCATATACTCCCTTTTATAAAGCTCATACGCATTGTGTTACTCTCACCAGTTTTCACTCTTAGGCTTTCTGCGTTCTATCAACGTGACAAAAGTCTCCCTCTCTCTCACTCCTTTGTTAGAAAATGCACAATTTTAAAAATATTTTTACAAAACAATTCTACTCAAGATTAATAAAATTATTATGAGTTTCAAAAAAAATTCTATTTTTAATATAATTAACATATTTAAATATTAAATTTAATATTACTAATTAAATTAAAACAACTCTATGTAAATTAATTTGCATGTTTGCTGCGTTAAAAATATAGACATACCCTCTTGGTTTAGTATTATATTTTATATTTTATATTTCTAAGCTTCTGGACCAATGTTTTTGAACAAAGATTGATTTGGTGCTGGTGAGATCTTGAAAACAAATAATAAAAAGATAAAGAAGAGCTAGACGAAAGAAAAATTGAAGGCCCAGCTTTTGATAGCTTCTTTGTCGAACTGGACGTAAGTTTATCTAACTTTGATCTTGACCCTTTTGTGCTACAACTCATAAGAAGCAGATTAAGTAAAGCACAAGGGCCTATAGGTATGTTCTTCCAAAAGGTGGCAAACACGTTCCAAAGTAGAAATTTATTACAAAACAATGATTCGATTTACTCTTCCATGCTACTCTTACACAATGCTGAGGAGGATATGCTATAATAGGGACATAGGATACTTTATTTTAATTATTGAACCACTTGGGGAACCTAAACATATATAATAAACTATGCCCGACCAGTTCCATGTCTCAAAATCCTTCCATGTCCACATGAATGAGCATTATGACATGATTAGATTTTTCAAAAGTATTCATTCTATAAAGGAGTGATCCTAAGAAAGTTGTCAAAAATTAAAATATGAAAAATGAAGTATTTAGTATATTAAAAACATAAAAAATAGTTTTATTTAACCTTTTTAAATAATTAACAAGTGTCTCAATAACACCCCTTAACTAAAATTCATAATTTAAAAAAATAGTTACCGCAAATTTCAAATTAATGTATTGTCGTCGATGATTCTTCCAAAAATAATCTTTACACAAATTAACACAAACATTTGGGAAAAAATGGTTACCATGTGATAATTAATTTTTATTAGAAAATCTGGCACTTCTCCCAATTTTTTTTTCTTTCACAAAATTTGAACTCAAGATCTGCTTTAAGGAAACAAATATTTAGATTTAATTGTGTACTTTTAATTCCTCTATTATAATTATTGTATAATTTTAATCCTCTAATAATTTTTTTTAGTCAATTTATCTTTCAATTTTTTTTAAATTATTACAGTTAAGCCCAATCATTTTTCTTATACTTAAAACTATAAAATTCTTCTTTTTCACAAATTGAATCAAGTAATTATTTTAAACATTCATTTACCCAGAACTCACTGACTAAAATATCAAATTTCATTTAAAAAAAATCAATTTTTCCTCCTTTTGAAATCCTAATATTTCACATCCTACTAAAATTCTTCAAATTTTTGTTAAACTTTCACCAAAAAAATTTACTTCCAAACTTTCAAAATTATTTCACATATACACTACAAGAATTTTTTGATTTTGCTACTAATTTTAACTACCATTTAAATTAGTAGCTAAATCCTAACTAATTAACTATTAATTAACTAAAATATTATTTTTTCTAGCTAAATTGAAGTTATATTCATTTATACTTCTTATTACTATAAATTAGCTAGGAAATAACTACAAATTTTAAAAAATTTACTACAAATTAACTAAGATTATTTTTCTAGCTAATTTTCTACTTATTTCATGCTACCATTTAATATTATAGTAATTCTGTAGCTAATTATTTTTACTAGAAATTAGCTACAAAATAATTATTAATTTTAAAATTAGTCACAAAATTATTTTGTAGCAAATTTTAAATTTTCTAGTAGTGATATTTTATATTCCTCATAAATCCCCAACTATTTAAATAAAAAAAAAATTTGATGGTTTTCGGTAAAAGAAAAATGACAAGAGAATCAGATTTGTTTTATTTTAAAAATTAAAAAGATTTAATTTGTTTGACAAAATTTAGGAAACCAAAAAGTCACACAAATCTAAACTAAAGAAATTAAAATTCGTGTTTGATTTCAATGAATACAAAAATTAAAAATATAATTAAGTCAAACTTACGTGAACCGTTGGTATATATGAAAATAATAATAAGAGAGAACGATATGAAAAAAAAATTTTCATGAGGCTTTAAGTGAAAATAAATTACTTCCATGATTTTTATGCCTTGAAATATCAGTTTGGAATTATTATTTTTTTTTTTGTAAAAATGTCTCCATAATATGCATGAATTCTGAATATAACAATTTCTTTAAACGTAAATCTTATTATAATTATATGCACGAATAATCTGAATCACAACTAAATACTTTTCTGCCAAACTATAATTTAATAGAATAAAACTTTCATAAATTCATTATTAGAAGTTTTAATGAGGTGATATTACAATTAATGAAACTTGAGAGAGATACATAAATAGAGGTGAACGTATTCAAAGACTAGTATTATATTTATAATAATTGTTTACATTTTTAATTTTTCTCTATCACATCATTCATCATATTTTTTATTTTTATTTCTTTTCCTTTTATACGTATCTTAAATCATAAGAATTTTTGTGAAAAATTATATGCGAGTTTATATGTTACAATTTAATAAGAGAAAAGTATAATAAAATAAATAATGTAATAAAAAAGAAAAATAAATTATGAAAAACATTATAATAATTGTTATAAGTGTAATATTAGTGCTTATTGAAATTACAAATTACACAATAATGAATTAAAAATATAGTTAAAATATACTGTAATTTTTATATATATTAATTTAATTATAAATTATTATATCAGATTAAACTACTAATTTTCGTAATAATTATTTTAAAAGTATGTATGATTTATAATTTATAAACATTAAAAAAAATTTCCACTCACATTACGTACAAATTAAACTGAAATAAAAATACATTATTATATATCTTGACTCATTTACTTTAACAAGCCTAATATTTTAAGTACAACTTAATTGAGAATATTCTAGAGTATATGCAGAACATTAATAATTGAAGGTTCAAGTAATAGTATTTAATTATAGGCTTAATAATTTTGTCTATTATTATTTATTTGTTATTTGATAGTGAGTATAAGTTAGTTGCCTCTGACGTCACTGTTGTTTTCATCATTTCGTTTCTCCTATGAAACAAAATGGGGACCAACTAGCAGAGTCACCACCCACTTGTGTATTGTTTGATGCTATTTTGTCCTCCCTTTTATAGGGTGTGAAATGAATCCAAGAAAAAGAGATAAAAAAAAAACAAATAAAATATAGAGAAAATAAGAAATATAATAGATTATGTGATAAAATAAGAAAAAAATATAAAAGAGAAGAATATAAGAAAAGTTATGTAAAGAATCAAAATTGATTATTTTAATTTAATTTATTGTTAGGTTCACTTTTGTTGTCAGGGTACTTGAACTTTGAAGTGTAGTAAGTGGGTCATCACTTTGAAGCTAAAGAAAAAGAACAAAATGTTAGAATCTTTTAGATGAGAACCAAGTTGGAAGCATTAGAAGTTAGAACTCAGTTTCCATACAGCAACACTTGTCTGTGCCTAAATTTTGGTGGCAACTAACTGTTTCTTTGTTTCCTTCACCTTTCCCCTCTCTCTCTCTCTCCACAGCCAATGCGTTTTTTTCTATGGAATTCACTCATTTTTAAAAAAAATTATAAATAAATTTTATTTTGACTACAAAAGTATAACACAATTTTATATTTTATTTTTATATATTTAAACCCACACATTTTTCAGATTTTATAATTTGCTCCTATTGACTCAAGATCTTCAATATAAGCATTATTTTCTATTTTTAAATACCGAACAAGAAAGCGGGGAAAGAGAAATAACGCGGGTTGCAATTCCTCTGGCACAATTCTTTTTCTAATTACTACCTTTGTTGGATATATATATATAATTTAGGTAAATTAGATCCTGAAATTCATTGAGTGCTAATAAACTTACAAATTATTTATCAATAAAATATTTATATTGATAACGAGATTCAAATGTGTTTAGTTTTTGTTTATTCATTAATGTTAACATATAATTTATAAATTAAAAATATAATTATTATTTTATTATTTCTTAAATTGGACAAAACTTATATTAGTATTTTCGTATGCTTTTATTAACATTAGTTTTTAAAATTTAGGGTGGTAAACTTTTAATAGAAAAGAAAACATTTATTATATAAAAATATAATAAATAATTTTTTCTTGTAATAAAAAGGTACTGCTCTTAAATGCTTAAAATCAACTTTAAAGAGTGATGTTATCATATTTTTTAGTATATTATATGTATTTGGTGTTACCCTAAAACAAATGTCGAGTTTTATTAGGATAATTATTACTTAAGTTAAACGTGAATTTTAATTGAAAAATAATAGTTGAAATATTACTCTTAATTTTTTTCATTTTGAATTATGTTGTTATATATAATTTTTTGTTTATTCTACTCTTAAAAAACAGAATGTTTGAAGGGGAAAAAAAATATTGTCATCAAGATGTTTAAGGAATTATTTCTTTCCACGGTCAATAAAAGAGACCATAAATAATTTTTTGTTACATTGGCCAATTGTGAAAATTTTAATCGGTCATTTTTATTTTATTTTATACAATAACAAAGTTAATTTCTTCGTCTAAGGTAACACGACCTCCCCTTTTTGTTTTACATTTTTGTTATATAAATTTCTTACATTTTTGTCACGTCATAATACCATAATTATTCAGTTTCCTATCTAAAATATTTTATTTTTTAATTATTTAATTCTATCATTTTAATTAATTAATTTAATTAATTGGAATAAATATTTTTATCATATATGAGTTATATTTAAATAAATTTACTTATTATGAGTTAATTATGCAAAAATAAATGAATTACATGTGAATTACACATGCTAGAATATTAGTCTAGTTAAATATTTTATTTATGTTTTATAATTATAATATACAAGATAAACAATGGTACAAGTATTGATATATAGATACTAAGAAAAAAGATAAATACAAAATATAAAAAGAAAAATTGAATTGTGTTATCTTATTTTTAAAAAATTTTGATGAATTAAAAAATTTGTTTAAAAATTTAAAAATAACTATATATTAAAGATTTAATGAGTCTTAAAACAAGTATATATGTGCCTAAAACTAAGACGATACTAAAAAAAAAAGAGAGAGAACTTTTATCCTAAGGAAAAATTTTCCTTCAATTATGAACCAAACAAAGAGATAGATACAAGGGAAAAAAAGAATCAACATAAGATTTATACTAATTCACCCTACAATTCAAGACTACATCAAGTCCTTAACTATAACTAAGGATATTTCTAAGTCTTATTTTTCAATATTATTTCAAAAGTCTCTCAAAGCTTAAATTCGTATTCTTTTCATCAAGTCTCAAAATCCTCACACCTTTTAATAGTAAGGAAAAAAATTGCAACAAATGCCTCTTGATAATCTACATGGCATAATAGATATTGTTGTTAGAAGTATTTCACTAAAAAATATACAATAAATATATTTTAAAAGAATGTAAAATAGGTAGTTAGGATTGAGGTTAATGTGGTTTCAAAGTAACCAACTACATTGAATGTTTTATTCTCTTTATTTATGCTTAACTTTCTTTAAAGATAATGGTCATCTTCAATTAGAGGGTGTTTCTTCTAAAATATATATGAATTTCCGATGCATTAATTACCTATTTAATAGTTTCAAATGTTATTGTGTATGGCAACAAGAGTTGTTTGTGTTCCTCAAGAGTTAGCAAGAGATCAAAGTAGATAAAACTTTTCATTTCTATATATAACAAGCTAACTTTAATACTATACTGTCATGTGTATTTTTGTTTCAAACATACATAGTACTTCAGACGATAATTTTTATAGTTTGACTTGGATGTATTTGTTTCATTCTAATTGAACATAAAGAGATTTTTTATGATCTTGAGATGAAAAACTCTCCAAACTTATTATAGATTGGCCTAGGATGAATGTATCCTTATATTGAGTCATGTATGGTCTAAGATCAATCCTCACATTGTTGTATTTTTTTAGGTTAGGTGAATTCTCACATTTTTTATCCTAATATACTTAAAAATAAACAAATTTTAGCATTCAATACTATAATTCATCTAATATCTTGTTAAACTGTAGAATTAAATTGTCTTAACCTAAACACTACTCATTGTTATTTATAAAGGAAATTTAAATAAACATTTAATTACTTAGTTATAACTCAAAAGGGAAATCACATTTAAGTAAAAAGTGATATTTTGAGTTGGACTTAAATTAGTTTTCAAATAAAAAGCCATCCAATTTAAACCTCAAATAAATTGTGACTCTATAAAATAGTTTAAATATAATATCAAACTTAATCAAATCCAATTTTATTGAAAACAATTTTGAATTAGATTGTCTGTTTGGAGTATTTTTAGTTAAGTTTTTAAAATTTTAAAAATCAAAAGCAGATTTTAGTTTGTTGTTTTAGTATTTTTGGTTTTAAGTTTTAGAAACTTGTGAATTTTATAATTTTCTTTTAAAAGTTTTACTAAAAAGATGAGACTTTTACATAAGCCTATGATGAAAGGACCTAGAATGAGAACATAATAAAATAATAAATAAATAAATAATATTTTTTAAGAAGCATGATTAAATAAGTTTAAAAGACCTAAATTTAATTTATGCTTAAAATTTAAAATTTAAACTCATATTTCATTGGACAAGTTCAAGTTGAGTCAATCACCAATTCGATGTAAGTCACTAGTTATAGTGGGTCAGACGAAAAACTTTATATTCAATATGGGCTTCTAAAATGAAGCTTTAAGTCCAATATGTACAAGCTTTTCTGAGTTAAGCCAAAATAAAATCTTGATCATATTGGACTAGAAAGGCCAACATTTTATTTATGCTCAAAATTTAAAACTTAACTCTTCCATTTCATCAAATAAGTTTCAGTTAGACTAGTCGCAATCTCGATGTATGTTACATGTTGTAATAGGTAAAGCAGAAAAAAAAACTAGGTTTAGTCCAAACTTTTAAAATAAGATTCAAACCCAACCCATTAAAAATTTAACTTATACATACGAGTTTTTGTAGGTTAAGCTCAAATAAGACTATAAAGACCCAAATTTATTCATGTTCAAAATTGAAGCTCAATTCCAATGTTTCATCAAGTGAAATCAATCATAACTATAACAAGTCCAACCCAAAAGTTAATATTTAACTCAATCTTTTAAAATTAGACCTAATTTGTATAACCTTTTATGGATTAAGCTCAAATTTGAATATGATTATATCAAGCTAATAATGTTTAAATAAAATTTGTACTCATAATTTAAAGTTCAAATCTTGCATTTTATTTAGCAAGTTCGAGTTTGTCAATTATAAACTTGATGTGGATCACATATGATAATTTAGACTAAAATTCTCATATTAAATTTAAACCTATAAAATAAGGCTACAACTAAACAAAAATGTGGGTATTTTTTAAAATCAAAGCCTCTAATCAAGTTAAAAAGAGTCAAATTTAATTTATATTTAAAATATAATGCTCAAATCTTAATTTTATCAAATTAGTCTAGATTAAGTCGACTGATACATTGTCACATGAGAAGATTGAGAGAGAAATGAAAAGAGGTAGAAAAAAAACATTATCAAAAGAGACACAATAACCTCTAAAAATTTAAAACTAAAAATAAAAATCTTTATTTTGCTTCCAAAATTGAGTTAAAATAGTTTTAAAATTCATTTAAATCAAACCAATTTTGTTTTACAATATAAGTTTGGAAATCAAAAATTGAAAACTCATGGCGATCCCAAACAAAACCTAAATGATTAGGTTTTGAAATTTATTTATTTATTTTTATTTTGTTAATATTATTTATAATATTATATTAGCACATCCACACTTTTTAAATAACCCAATTTCACTATGTATATTTCCTTCCTCTTTTTCCTTTAGTCCAGATATTTTGCATATTTTATTTTTTATACCACACAAATATATCAAAATTAATTATAAGAACCTAAGTTTGCTTATTTTAGGCAATGATGAAATTTTCTTTTTGCACCAAAATAATTCGATGGCTTCAAATATTCATAACAAAAATGTAATAACACTGATTCTAAAAGTCTTTCATCTATAAGGAATGATTACTTGGTTTTATTTAAAAATAAAATAAGATAAATATATAACAATATTATAAAAGGTGCAATTTTTCATTGTATTTGATTTTATAAATAAAAACCAAAAATAAATTCAAACTAACAAACGAGCCTTTAACAGAAGCAAAGGTACAAAACAAACAATGCAATGACGTGTCATTAGAGGCAAAAACAAAAGTTCTTAAATTTCATCTACTGGACAGGGATACTATCTTCGAGTATTGACGTGATTTGTTAAGTTGGTAGAATGAAGAAAAAACTTTCCCAATACAAGGGTCAATTTAATAAGGTTCAAACTCTACATTTTGATTTATTCTTCTATAGCCTTTTAAGCATTTAACCTAATATAGTATCGTTACAAATCCGGCCTTCCCTATGAATTAATACACCCAATCTCTCAACTTTTACAGCTTCTCAATCCACAGCTCGTCCTCATAAAATTAATCCACCCCAACTCGCACTCACCTTCATCAAGAAAAGAAACTACTGATTCATAGCTGTGTATGTAAGAACAACAAACCTTTCTCCCCCTCCTCCAAAACTGATCTTGTCAATTCACGAATACAATATTACAATGTATACATTGCATCATTGACACTGGGGATGCATCATTCAACCTTTGCTACCACTTCACCAGGCATGCTGCTTTCCACAACCGTTTCCCTTACAAATCTGGCAATTCAAAGAGCATGAAAATTACTGGCGTGAATAAACAAAACAAGAATTCTTTTTTACAAGTTTGAACAACGAATGAAGTACCTTTCCAATTTGTCACGAGATGATTGCAATACGTAGATTGAAAGGATGAAGGACAACATGAGCCCTGGATATGTATATGCAGTAGCAACAAAAGTACACTTAGTAAAATACAACGCTATCTACAAATTCATCATGCCCTTGTTTTAAAGAAGAGTATTTTAAGTAATTTCAAGCCTCAGCTAAGGTACATTCTTGAAATCCTACCAGTCAAATCACTAATACTATTAAAAACAAAATTATGGTGCAGCCAGGTATTGTCTCCACCAAACGACAGATAAGGGGTACCTATTTACTCTCTTGTCAATCAGTTGGTGTAAGAGAATGGAAGTTAATATTGCACTTACAAGGACAAAATACTGACATGAAAGTTAACATGATCGTGTCATTATACGTGTATATATATATATATATATATATATATATATGTACACACACAAACATAGACAGAGAAGACAACTTCTGTACATACAGACCCCGAGGGATGGGACTGTGATGGCATTAATGGGGAGAGTAGAAGAAAAGATTTTGTTAAAGAGCAAGTAATATGCTTATGGCACCTTGTCACGTCAATGATCTTCACACAAGTGACATTATATTCTATACAAGAGAAATGGATTAGCAAAAGGTGTAGTCGTAACAAATTCATTGATGCAAGGAGTCACATCTTGCTTGCTTATATATTTATAGTTCTATACCTCCTCTTATAACAAACGATTGAGTAACATATGGGCCAGAAGCATATAAAATTCATTGACGAAACAGGACATTCCAAAATTCATTAAGATTTAAGGGGGGAACCAAAATCAGAACTGAGATTTCAGGCAATATGGACAGAATGAATTCAGCCAGAAGCTGGTACAGGTGTTTGGAACAAGAAGCAATTTCAGGGAATTCGTGCAAGGGAAATTACAATAGAATCAGAACTTGATTTGGGAAAAGCAATTTCAGAAACCTCCTGAAACATGGAACCAGAACATGGGGATGGGAGAGGGGGAGATGAGAGAGTAATGTGAGCATTTTGTATTTAAAATTGATCCATCCCGTTAATTTTTATCTAAGGGTGATTATAGAATGTTCTCATTTCTCACAATTATCAAGTATTCTCCCTTGATATGCCCCCTAAATGTAAAGAATCGTGAGAAAGGTATTTATTTACCTGAACCAAACAGAACATAAAACCCTGAAGTTACATCTATCTCTGAATGTTCCTTCCTGAAATAGTTCAAAAAGCCAAACTTAGCACTTTTTTTTCCCAATCTACAATATTTAATATTTATTATTATTTAAAATGATGAATGACTAAAGTATATCCTTCAAAGTTCAAACACTAATAACCACAGAAAGTTCATATATCTATCACCAACAGACCCAAAACATTGATGTGTCCATTCCAGATTTCCAGTGTTTAATAAATACTGCAACTATAGGAGTTAAGAACACAAATTATTTGAAGATTTAGATGCATTTAATGCCTCCACTACATGTATAAAAATGGATGATGTTTATTGTCAAGTTTGTAAACTGCAAACCAGAAAGAAATAACAAAATAAAGGACCAAGTAGTGACAGTAACTGTTGCCATAAACACTACCATTTAAATTACAACTTGTTTTCTATCATTAATAAAAAAAAAAAAGTGGCATTCAGACATATTGTAGAGAATCTTGGGAAACTGGAAAAAACTCTTAAAAAATCAATATTATCATATAATGTATGTGCTAACTAATACTCCTTTTCAGATTGATATTATAGGTCAAAATACTAGAGTAGTACAACTAGTAAATGTCCTCCCAAATAACACTACTAGCATAACAAGATTTATAAACAATAAGAATCCCAACATTATAACCCACCCCTCAAATGCCACAAAATTGGATCGGGCTTCAGTAGCAATAAATTAGTTCAAACTTCAAAATTAATATTGACTAACTATATAAAATATGAATATATATAGTATTAGCTGCAACTAAAATAACACTAACCATGAATATCGGACAAGTATATGCTTTGGCCAATGCTCAGTATCCCAGAATTGTTTACGAATCTCAGGTTGAATTTCAACATCTGTAAAGAAAAAAAAGAATCTGTAAGCAAAATCAAAGGCTCAAAGCCCTTGGATATACGTCATATAAAAGCATCACTTAAGTAATCATATTGCCTAATGTTTTCTCTTAAATATACCAGACCAATGGCATATGGGAATTCATCAAAGTGTAAGGTATCAACTTATTTATAATCCATTATGAAAGGCAATGTCTGCAGAATATACAGGTTCCACAGAATCAGTTTTCACTATCAAAGTATATTTATCAACACTGTCACTAACTACATGTTTCTCAAAATTAATCAATAACAAAGAATGGAATGCCTTCAGACAGTGGTAAGAAAAAGAAAAGAAAAATGTCTTAACTAGTTACATTTGAATACTGTCATGTGAAATAATAGAGAATCTTTTAGATATGGGTACATCCATTCATGAATATGCCAAATGACAACTGAAATTGTACAAGCTAGGTAAATTTTCTAAGTAGAATTGTCACCTCAAAAAGAAAAAAGAAAAGCTTAATAAACATAAAATTAGGGGAAAATGAAAATTTAAAGCATTAAATGCTGGCAAATTTCAAATAAATTTTAGGAACATTAAAAAAAGCATTTGGATCAACAAACAATTTACAAGCACAGTCCCTGATATATCCATCACATTTCAGAAGAATCTTGACAAAGGTCACATGTAAGATAAGAATAATACTTTCATTTTCAAAGTTCTGCAAATGTAATAAACTGATGCATGTCACAGCCCAGCTATCGACCTCTATGTAAAGAACTTAATGATGTTTTTAAAAATATGATTAGAGAAGAACTACATACAGTGATGAGGCATATCCACAACTTTCGCAGCCACACCATGCAAATCACTTCCTGAATACCTCTGCGTGACATTAAAATTCCAATTAATTCATTTCCAAGCAACAAATTCTGTTTTATAGTTTAGGAACATCCATGAACTCATAATCCTGTACAATAATTGAATAAACTGAACAAGATCATGTACATAACCTATCTTGGTCACAGGATTACCAGATCTACTTCGATCATTGGAACCTCCGTACTTTTCCGATTCACCACAAGAAGCCACGGGATTAAAAACTTTTCCCGTCCAACTTGAAATGATCTGCAGATAAATTAAAAGGTTAAAAAAAATAGTAACCACATTTTCTCCTGCAGTTTAAGAGGTGGGGCCAAGCAGATAGAATCAGATAACAACAATGCAATCACCCCATATGGTACAGCACAGTAAATATCACAGAATTTTGTCTCATCATGTTTAAAATATGATACACTATTCCTTTAATTTCCCCCTGCAATGAGCATTCCAACTCCACTTCTCTCACCAATGCACTATAAGAAAATCACCATCTTTTGCCAGCACACCACTCATTTTAATTATGAAGTAAAAATTCCACAGCCTAAGATCCAACCACACTGTATCTTCAGATTTTCATTTTATCTATTTTTCCAGCCTAATTATTCCCAGAATAGAGAAACCAATCAGTCACACACCATTCACAGATTCACACCGCTGAAAATAACTACTATTACAAAATCTTCATTTCACAAAGAGTCACAGCAAGTACAAACACCAAATACACACCCCTAGTACATATAATTAGCATCCGAAACTGATGCATTAGAATCAAATCATTTTCCTTCAATAATTCTTACCAAGTACGTGTTTGGGTTAACTTAAGCTTAAACTCAATATCTTTCTGAAGAGTATTCCGAAGGGTAAAAAATGAAAAAATAAATAAAACAAAGAGGTTTTTTTTTTCTTCCTTGTAATTTAAGCAAATAATTAAAAATCAGGTCAACGCAAAAGGCACACATTACACAGAAGAGAAATTCTCACATTTTATAAGCATCAGCACCAGTGAAACCCGTGGGCTTGGGTATGGGCATCAACACCTACAAAGTCAATTCCCAAAAAGAACCAATTATAAATAGCAATAATAATAATAATAATAATAATAATAAAAGCAATTAGATAAATAAAGAAATTGAGAAATTAAGAAAACCCTAATTAAACGAACTCAGAAGATGCGGACCTCGCGATTCACTGCGAAGATGGGGCAGTGGCGGCCAATGAGGTCCTGCCACACGGTTCGGGACTGCAATCGGAAGAAAAGAAAATAAGCAAGAGATGAAACGGCGCCGTATGGAAGGAAGAGAAAATCGGAGAAGAGTGAAAAGGGAAATGGGAACTAACGGAGTGGTATTGACCCATGCGACTCATGGGAACGATGTCGCCGGGTCTGTATGCGAGAGCGATTGGAAGAAACGACGCTAACAGAATCAAAAACGACATCGGTAGAAGCGGTTTAGCGGTAGTTGCAGCCATGACTACCATCGGACTCTGACTCACTCTGTCCGCTCCGTTTTGGAGCTTGAAGCACTTCGCCCAAGAAACCCGTATTGTCGTTTTACCTTATCGGGCTACTTGATTGGACCGAGCCATAGCCCATCTGGACTCCGTCACGGCCCAACTTGCTTTAGTATCTAAAAAGGGTTAAGACAAATTCCTCATGACAAAAATAATCCTGAGCTAAAATAAATGTTATTTGTGATCAATGTTTTGTTGACTAGATTTAAAAAAAAAAATGCTGACTAATGTCACTAGTCAACATTTAATGCATTTTTTTTTGGCAAAGGAAACAAGAAAAGCAAAATCAACAAAATACTTAAATGAGTAATTGATATCAATTTAAGGAATAAAATATGAGGAGGCAGACAGGTTTTGCCTTATGAAGTAGGGTTGGCGAATTTAATTGTATCGGTTTTAAAGAAAAAAAAAACATTCGATTCAATTATTTTGGTTCTGTTATTTGATCATTCAATTATTTTTATTTTAAAATAAATTTAATTTGATTCAATTTAATTTATTTTAGTTTGGATTAAATTGGTTTTTAATTTTTAAAAAAGAATCTATAAATATTTAAATAAATTATGAAATATAAAAATCAATCTAACACCAAATGTTACATCTCATATATCATTCTTGTCATAATTCAAAAGTATATAATTAAAATTGTATATTAAAGATAATTTTACGATTCTCTAAAGAAAAAAAATACCCAATTAATATATAATAAATTTTTAATTTATACAGGTTCTTGAATACATGTGTTAAGTATACAACTAATTCTGTTTGATTTGGATTAAATTTTCAATGCAGGATCCAAAATTGAATTTTACCTGTTTGTTTGATTTTTGGGATTTTGGTTTTACTACTACATTTTGTAGTGGATTGGATTGGTAAATTTATGATTTATATATATTATTTATTTTAAACATTATATTATTTACCATATTTATTTTATTAATTTAATATTATACTTCAATATATTAATAATGATAGACGATAGGTGATAGGTTTATTATATTTTTTCTATTATTTTGTAATATTGTTATATCACGTTGTTTATTATATTATTTATATTATTTATTTTATTATTTTTATATTATACTTCAAGATGATTTAATCACTATATTGATTAACATAATAAAAATATGATATTTATTTAAATGTATATTATTTTTATTTTATTTTAAAATTTATTAAAAATATTTTAAAATATAATACAAGATTAATAATAAAATACATATTATAAAAAAATTGAAACTAAAAAAATAGACTATAATAATTGATCTAGAAATATAAATTATACGAGATTAAAATTAAAATATAAAATTATAAATCTTTAAAATATGATTTTATCAATAAAATAAATTAATATTTTCAAAAAATATTATATAGACATTTAATTTCTATCATTTTACATTTATTAACTACTTCAACATATAATTTTATTAAATATTTTAATACAATAAACTTGCTTAGCTAATTTTCAACTACTACCTATTTTTTAGTTTCTAGTTAACTTTGTCAAACATTTTATATATATATATATATATATATATATATATATATATATATATATATATATATATATATATAATATATGTAAGTAAATAAAAATCTCACAAATATCAATATCAAACATAAAAAAAGTTGAATTAATTTTATTTATTTAATAAATTATCTTCAAAAATATCATTCATTTATTAGAGATTATATTTTAATAATTTTTTTTTATTTTTGGTATCATGTTTGAATGAAAGATAGTTTAAGAAAAAATTTAATTTTTTTCTTAAATTCAACCCCGAAAGGAGTATATAATTAATTTGTTAATTAAATTTATGGTTAATTAATATCTACAATATTTATAAATTACAATCCTTATCTAACTTGTAAGAGTTTCATTTTAACATATTATTGTTCCTTTATTTAAACTTCCTATGCTTTATTGTTATCATTAACTAGAATAGCAAGAACTAATTTTAATTATTTTGATTTTTTATTATATTGGTAATTATTATATTTAAATATACTTAATGGTCTTCTACAAACAAATTTATTAAATTTTGTCGATGTCATTTGATATATATTTGCTTTAATTATATGATATTAATTATTTTTTTTACTTTTTATGATAAATAATCATAATAAAAAAATTTTAAATATATTTTTGTTCTTGTAGTTAAATTTATTTTTAGTTTCTTGAATTAAAAAATAATGTTTTGTAATCTTATAATTGAGAAATAGTCATTTTTATTTCTTACGTTTTTATTTTTCAAATGATAAATTTGTTTTTTTCCTAAAATAAATAAAAAAGGTGTTTTTAGTGATTTTTAGTTTCTTAATTTAAAAAGCATTAATGAATATATTAACATGGCTAACAAATATTTTAAGATTTTATTTGTGAAATGTTTTTGATAATATATGTTAAAGAAGAAGTATTTTTTTACAAAAAAAAATATAAAAATAAATAATTTTCACCAATGAATTCATTAATATTATTTAAATTAAAAAACTAAAAATGATTATTTCTCAATTATCAGATTAAAATCACTTTTTTTTAAATTTCAGAGACCAAAAATAAATATACCCATAATTTAACAAACAAAAAATATATTTAAATTTTTTTTTACTTAAACAAATATTTTTATGTGACATTTTTTAACCAAATTAACGAGTTTACTAACATTATCTGAGTTGAGCAACTAAAAATAACTAATTTTTAATTATAAAAATTAAAAATATTATTTTTAATTTGAAGGATAAAAAATAAATACACCTTTACTTTGAAGGATAAAAAACATATTTAAGATCATAAGAAAATGTAGAATTTTTTCGTGTAATATATGGAATAGCATAGAGTGTATATATATGTCTATATATATATATAAAATTTATGGTGGGCTAAAGTACTCTCTGGAAATTACTTAGGGATAAATTTCCGATAGTGAGTTAAACCCTCAATAATTGTAGATGGCTTATTCCATTATAAATTATGGGGGCTTGATCTACAGTAATTACTGGTTTGATGGTTTGAAACGTAAAATCAATTAAAATTTTATAATTAATATTTATGGAAAGTGAATTTTGCTGAAAAATGACCAGGTTTATAGTTGTCTATAAATCCTCTTGAACAGGTGTTACTGTAAATGACTGGAGAAATGTTGGATGAAATCATTATTACCACGAATCAATAATACCTGTTATCACTATAAGAATTATTTGACAAATCTGAATGGCAGGTTATGGTTATTCTAGAGAGGCTGCGCTGTTTTGTGTATACGTTTGTACTCTGGCTATGCGTTCCTCCAATCTCCACGGTGCAAGCTACCGTTGTCGCCGCTTTCGTAAGCAACACCAATCCAACCTACTCTTCATCATACCGACAACTACAATGCAATGCCATTCCATGCCCATGAATTCTTGTCGCTGTGATCACATTGGCATTACTAGCTCTATTATTGCCACCTATGACCAAATTAAGCAAAAAACTTGAAGCCTAGTTGGTGATCACAGATCAAATCATTTATATGGTCAAGAAAAAAAAAAGCAAATCCTAAACAATAAAAGAATTATTAATTTTTTTAGTAATATATTTTTGTTGCAATTTTTAATACATTTTAAAGTTATTTTAATTAAAAATTATTATTAAAATATGTTTGTATAAACTTTTTCATAAATATTTATAAAAAAAATAAAAATAAAAATAAAATAAATTTATCTATAAATAAAAATTTGTTTTAAGTATAAGTTAATTTGTATAAACTCTTTTATATCAGCTTATTCAAAACTATATTTTTATTTTATGTATAAGTTAATTTTATCTTATAAAAAACTTTATTTTATTATTATTATTATTTTTTTAACAAATGCTTACAGAGGATTAAAAAAAAAGCTTAATTCCTTATTCAATATCCTAAAGATATTAACAAGACTCAAGGGAAAAAGAAAAAAGAAAAAAATCGTGCCTACCAATCTTCCCTCACGGAGAAGATAAATTATTGGCCACGTATTATTATACCTTGAAGGTAAGTTAGGCAACAAGGAAACCTTCCTAATTTGCACCTTCCTAGCCATCCAAATCACCGTCAACCTCAAGTATATCTTTAGTCATTTTAGAAATTCTGGTAACATATATTATTACATGGAAATCTCATTATCTTATCTATTCATTATATATCAAAGTTATGTAATAATTTTGGTTAGATGCCTAAAGTATAAGCGTAAGTGATATATATTAATTGATATATAAGTGACAAAAATTTATAGATATAATAACTTAAAGTTTTGTGTTGAATGTGAAATCAAGTTTAATTATATTAATAAAGTTTTCTTCAACATTTACAATAGATTCATATACGAGAATTTATAATTGAAAATTTCTTATATCTAAAATGATAAGTATTAAGTTTTTTTTTTTAATACAAAAGGTCAAATAATGTATAAGTATGAAATTTTAAATTGAATAAAGATGAGTGTATTGGACAACATAAATTTAATATCTTAAAATTTTGAATTATTTTTTTTTAAATTCACTTGTGTGATTAGTTCTCCACTCATTAATATAGTTCTCTCCAATATTTTCTCCTTTTGTATGTTCAACTGTATGAATTTTCACCTTTTCTTATTTCTATATTTTTTCATATTTATTATTATTATTATTATTATTATTATTATTAAAAAAATAATAAATTAATTACTATTATTTGACAACCCTTTTCATCTTGCAAGAAGACCTTCCATACCCGTCGATTTTACTACCTCCAATTGTGCCAACCACCCTAGTGACAAACTCCAAAAACACTGAACCGACGCTAATATTATAATTCTAATATAAACTTTTCTTTTGTAATAAAAAAATGATATTCATGAAAGTAGATTGAAGGTACTTCTAAAAATAAATTTAATTTTAGTTTACAAAAACCAAACACACAAAGGAAATGTAAAAAACACGATTGAATGCTTCAACCGTGAGAATGGACAGCCTCACAACTCCTTCAAACATCCACCTAAGATTCATTACTCGTACATATAATCTTGTCAACCTCATGATTGTTTAAAGTTATACAATTATTTTTTTTGTATTTTAATAAAAGAATATTCATTTTAATATCGATATGTGACTCAAAATAATTTGAAGATATATTTTAGTTATATTTAATAACTTAAAATCATTTTTATAAAAAATTAAATTAAATGGATACTTACTATGGGTTTGGTTTTACTACTTACCTTATGCAACAGCAATAAAGAGAAATAAAGCAGAAGTTACAAATTGTAACTTGTGCTCTGAAACACGTTCGAATTGCAAAACCATGAAAATCATTCAATTATTAGGAAAAAAATAATAATAATACCAAAATTCTTAAATTTATGTGGATACTATAGAACGTGTCCTTAAATAATCTAGATAACAACGTTAACCAACTATTTCCTCTTCAATGAGACGACGACAATGAAGCCGTCGCCTGTCGCATAAGGAAAAAAACACTTGAAAGAGACACAACCAAATATCCCACTCGTGTAGTCTACAGTCTACACTGTTAAACATTACACAAACTACTAGTTCACACCCTTCTCCCACATTCTACAATTCTCATATCCAAATTTGAGACTATATCTCTGTTCCTTCTTCCACCAACAACAGAAATCTTCAATCCGTTTACACTCACATTCTCTCTAATCCGATTTTTTACAACCACAAATGTTTTTATCGAAGCACGCACATTGGTTCTCCGAATTTACAAGCCATGTTCCCTGCCTAGTCTCTTATTTGGTCTTTTCATTTTCTCAGAGACTGTTCAAACCCTCTTTGTCTTCCATTATCTTTAACACCGAGGCACCAGCTATGAATTAATCGAAACCCTTTGGCTCAGAATCCACGCTCTCTAGTGTGGTCTCATTCCGGGTTACAACTCATAGCACATTATTAACTTATTATTCGTGTCTGATTTACACCCAACGGTTTCTTTGTTCTCCTATTCTCCCAAAAAATCTTCAAGAGTGTCATTTCTCCCTGTCTCTCTGTCTCTGTGTTTTCTCCCTCTCTACACTGTTGAACCATATGCGGGTTTTCACGTGGAGCTGTTGAAATAACGTGGTTAATAGTGCTTAGTGTTGACTACTCAAGGCTCTTCTGGCTATTATTTGGTGTTTTCTACGAGGACCATGAGTGGACGCCTCGTATCATCTAACACCCGCTTGAGATTATATAATAACTATATTGTTTTGTTGCTATATTATTAGTACTCTCGTGGCTACACATAATTTAAGTCAGAGAAGTTGTTAGAGACTGAGATGGAATTGCCTGATACAATCAATACAGCCATGTACAAGGGGAGATTCTGCACCAGTGATGGAGTTAAGGCTCAGCTTGGTTATGTTGAAACTGATCCATCTGGTCGATATGGTCGTGTAAGTGTTTTTGATCGATTCTTGTTTCTCCTTACTAATTTATGTGCTATGTAATATAAAAAGTTGTTGGGAGATGAATTAGTTGCTATTTACCAATTAATGCCTAATGGATGTTCAATTTGAATTGAGAATTAAAACTGACTACTAAATTACAGGGGAAATTAACATACTTGGTTAACACAACAAGAATTTGTTTTATGGAAGTTAGTTTTATTTTGGATCTACTTCTATAATTTTATTATTAGCCAATTTGAGCAATGAAGTAGAGTTTGTGTGACTTTCATTTATGAAATTGATAATTGATTGAAAGACTTGAGGACAAGAGGACTTGCCTTACATGTTAAAAAAGTGGATGGTTCTAGACTCTGGTTTATTCTAGAGTGACTCAAAATGAAAGTATTAACGTAATCTGTTACATGGTTAATTAATCGAATTGACTAATTCACTTGTGTTATTGTTTTTGTTGGTCCTTGTAGTTCAGGGATGTTCTGGGCAAAGGAGCAATGAAGACTGTGTATAGGGCATTTGATGAGTTACTAGGGATTGAAGTGGCTTGGAACCAAGTCAAGCTCGGTGATGTCTTTCACTCGCCAGAGCAACTTCAGCGCCTTTACTCAGAGGTTCATCTCCTTAAGCACCTCGACCATGAGGCTATGATGATCTTCTATGGTTCTTGGATCGATGTCAATAACAGAACCTTCAACTTCATCACCGAATTGTTCACCTCTGGCACACTTAGAGAGTAATCAATCTGTCCCTCAACTTAGTTTACTAATCCATTTAGCTTAAATTGACCATCTATATTTCATAGGTTATGGTATATTTGTGTTAACATACTACATATTTTGTTTATAGGTATAGGCAGAAATACAAGCGTGTAGATATCCGAGCAGTTAAGAATTGGGCTCGCCAGATTCTTGGTGGTTTGGAGTATTTACACAGCCATAGTCCTCCTGTTATACATAGAGACCTCAAGTGTGACAACATCTTTGTCAATGGCCATCAGGGGCGGGTCAAAATTGGTGACTTAGGACTCGCAGCTATACTTCGAAGCTCCCAACATGCCCACAGTGTCATAGGTAATGCCTCTTTCTTTCAGGAAAATGGTGTTTATCGAGAAAATGGTGTTTTCAAACCATGTAATATAATTTCCTAATTTAGGAGTTACATGGTGAGTGAAAGAGTAAGAATTAATATATAATTTGGTATCTGAAAATGGTAACTTGTATTACTTTGGTCCTTGAAAGTGGTTTATGCAAATTAGTTCCTGAATTTGCCAACTTGGCAAGAAGTTCACCCTACTTAATTATCAACTTATAAACAATTCCATCTATCAAAGGATTGATTTGTATAAACAACAACTCATTAATCTAGACCATGTTTCTATAAACTAAAATTTTATGTTTGATCATGTGAACCATCAGGTACACCAGAATTCATGGCACCAGAACTGTATGAAGAGAAATACAACGAGCTGGTAGATATATACTCCTTCGGTATGTGCATGATAGAGTTGCTTACTTTTGAGTTCCCTTACAATGAGTGCGCCAACCCAGCTCAAATATACAAGAAAGTTACTTCGGTAAGCTTAATTAGACATTTGACACTTAGTTTTTCTAATTTTCCCTTCATTTAACATGACTTCATTAATTTCTCAAACTTCGACTAATTTGATGTACCAGGGGAAGCTACCTGATGTGTTTTACAGAATCCAAGATTCGGAAGCCCAGAAGTTTGTGGGAAAATGTTTGGCAAATGTCTCAGAGAGACCATCAGCGAAGGAGCTCTTGTTGGACCCATTTTTAGCCACGGAACAACTTGAAATACCATTGCCACCAAGCATACCATTATATACAAATCAACTTCTAAAGCTCAATTCCACTGCAGCACCTCCCAGTGAGCATCGTGATCAAACAAAGAGCGCGGATATGACAATCACTGGCTCAATAAACGAAGAGGACAACACAGTTTTCCTTAAAGTGCGGATATCTGACATAATGGGTGCGCACAATTTCATATTTCATCCCGCATCTTGTATCTTACAACACAATAAATTATTTCATAATTCAGACCATAATTCTAGTCAATCTACACGTTATGATTCACATACAAATCGATGAGAACCATGATAGTCCGAAACCATGCAACCACAAAATTTAAAGTCTCTTACTTACAATTTTATTTCCTATGCAGGGCACACAAGGCATGTTTTCTTCCCATTTGACACGTTAAAAGACACAGCTATTCAAGTGGCGATGGAGATGGTGCAAGAACTTGAGATTAGCCACTTGGAGCCATTGGAGATTGCTGCAATGATAGATCACGAGGTATCAACTCTAGTTCCAACGTGGAGGGACAGGGTTAAGTGTCACCACCAACGACAATACAGCTTCAACTACGAAGAAGAAGAAGATGTGAATAACCATCACCCTTTCTTCTTATCATCTTCTCCATCATCCCCTCGCGGTTCTTTCCATTCCAACTCCTTCAAGAACCATGCTCTTGGGAACCTTTACCCATTTGCGCAAGAGTGGCCTCAAGGTACGTACTTCTATTTTACCAAATAAAAAGTAAAGAAAAAATAATTTCTCTTTAACAATTATAGTTCACTTTGGCAGATGATGTGTTGATGAACGACGATGCAAGCTCTCAAGCCTCGATGAACTCGTTCAAGTGTTCGAGTTTCAAATTCTGCGACCCGAGCAACGAAGACGAGCATGGCCCAATAGATGTAGCTGAACGCAACAAGTGCACCACACTATCATACCTTGGGGAAGAATCAGCAGAACCCAGTTTCGCCAAACCGTTTTACTTCCCACGAATGGACTCTTCTTGTGGTTGCAGATTTGGGTCAAGCCACGGCTGCCCCAGGCTAACCAGGATTCGCTCGTGCCCGCACGAGCGTAGGACCCAGCAGCAGCTTCAGCGGTCCATGATGTTGGAGGAGATTTACAAGTACAAGAGACGCTTCTTCAACACTGTTGGGGCCGTTGAGAATATCGCCTTCCGCCACGCAGACAGAGGTCGATGCTTTCCTCGTTGAACCTTCTTCGTCTAGATTAAGAAACCAGTCATTTTTTATTATTGGTTAAATTTATTAAAAATTATAAAATTATGAGATAAATTATTAAATAAAAAATAAGACTCATTTTTGTAATTTTTGATACATTTAAACCAATAATAAAAAATTGTATTAAAAGAGAACGTTGCTATTTCCAGGTTTTGTTGTTGCTCTCCTTTCTGATGTCTGGTGTGTGCAAATATGTGTACAATGAATCTATGTATTTGATAAGACCATGATGTTTGTTTGTGTGAAATTCTGCATGCTCTGTCGTGGACTCTACCAGCAAATTTAAACGAGTGCGGTCGAATATTTACTCAAATTTAATTTTAATATTTTAATAATTATAATTATTTTTTTATTGTTACTTCTACGTTTGTAGACTTTGGCTACGTGGACCACCTTATCAAATGGTTTTTGATAGACCAATAACTTTAGACCCTTGAATTTATTAATTGAATATTGAAGGGCTGTGATGCATTACCGGTGACTTATGATATCGGTTTTTAGTAATTAAGAAAAGAAAAACAATATGGAAAAGTTGTGGTCGCAGTAGTCGGAGATGATTTTTGGCAACGACTCTCTTCTTTTGGCGACGGTGGTCCTCCCTCATTCTTTTTGACAACGACTCACCTCAGCTTTGTTCTCTCTCTCTCCTCCAGAACGCTCACCACATTTTTGCTCTCGCTCTTTCTCCTATGCAACACTTCAGTTTTGCTCTTCAACAGTGCCTCTACTTCTGATCTTCGCTCACGATCTCCTGTAAAAACAATGATTACGAAGAAGACCATGTTGAGTATCTGACCACGGTGAAGATCACAATGTTGACGAGAGGTTGAAGACAATGGGCACTAGACCAGCTAGGAGTGGTGGTGGCAGAAGCTTATCAATGTCGAAGATTCTTTTTCCTTCCCTTTGTGGTGTCTATATTCAAATAAAAACAAAATCTGTTAACTAGCTATAATCGGTCAAAAGTCATTGTTCTACAATAAACTATTTAATAAGGTTGTCCACGTTAGCCACTCTCCAAAATGTAAATGAATTGGTTTATTTAAACTATTTTAAATTCAATACACCAAAAAAACTATTTAAAATTCTCTAATGGTTAATACTCATTAATAAAAACATTATTTTTTTATCAATATTTATAAAATCTCGATATTTTTCTTTATAAGGTTTTGAGGCCGTATCTTATAAAATCTTTTAAGTTTCATCTAATTTGTAATCTTAAATTCATAGACCCTCAATTATTTTAGTAAAATTTAATGATTTTATTATGTAAAGATTAACTTACATAAAGACTTAATTTTAGTAATTATAAAATTAGAGACAAATTTTAACAAAAAAAAAACTGATTAAAAATAAAAATATACATAAATTATAATACATTATTAAACGTGTTACGATTAAAGTAATTGAATCAATAAAATGTGTTAATCCATGAGGAGGCGGAGTGGAGATTATTGTTTGATTAGTGAAAAGGAAAAAAAAAAGAAAGAGAGATCGATGTAAATTTTTTTTTTTTCGTTTTAAATTGATTAATCTTTAGTTTTTTTACATTGACTAAGGAAAGTAATTACTCTATGATAGTAGTATTTATTATGGATTAATTATACTAAATATTATTTTCTAAATTTTTTTTATAAGTACACTAATAAACACTCCACATGTAATAATTTATTTGAGGAAAAACTAGAATAATTTTTTAAATTTTATTAAAAATTAAAAATATCAATAAATATGACATTTTTTTTAAAGATAAAAGAGTTTCATGTACTCACAATATAAAATAGTTTTATACTGTCATCTAATTACATATCACTATTAATATGACTTTTAAGATTCCTATTATACAAGTCAATTATATAGCAGATTGTGATTGAATGATAATGTAAAACTATTTTATGGTTAGTGCATAAACTATTTTCTTAAGATAAAAAGTCAGTCAACATAAAATGGAAGGTAGATTATATTTAAAAGTGGAAGTACATTCATAATGGATTTTCTATTATTTTAAGAAAAGAAGTCACTATTTGTAAATTTTGTAATAAAAATATTTATGCATATATTTTTCTCTACTTAATTATATCAACTGGACTTAAATGGTTAGATAATCCTAATCGGTGATAACTCCCACCTCTAAGGACCAGACCGTTTATTTATCTCTTGATATATTCCTAAGATATGTAAGATTTGAGTTTATTAGACGATCCTGAATTAAACCAATTGAATTCTGTTCTAATAAAAAAATATATTTAATAAAAAAAAATATAATTTATTTAAATAAATAAAAATATAAAAGATACTTCTAAATTGATCTCATCCCTTAAAAAAAATTCAATTTGTTAACAATAAGATGTCGTCTTCGTCTATTATATCATTCATATTTTTGTTATTCTCTTTTTTTTTCTTTTTCTTATTTCTAAGGTTGAGTATACTCTTTTAGAATTTGAACCAATTTTTAAACCTAATAACAATTACAAAGAAAGATGTCTACAAGAGCAAATTTTGCTACAATTCAGTCTCATTTATCGAGTACAAAGTACAAACACTTCACAGTTGACACAATTGAATAAAATACAACAGGGAAGAATCAACTGAAAAAATAAAAACTGTCCTGTGCTTTATTGATTGTTTATTTTTCTTTATGCTCCAAAAGAAAAAGCATACAGTTTTCATTATTGGCTATCTTTTTTCTTTCGGTCCACATTATTATTAGTTTCATGACTGCATATAATTTTGCTTTTGGGTGTCCCAAGCCGAATGGAACCAACACGAAAGCAAAGAAACAAGTTAAAGCTTATTTCTTTTTATTTTATTTTACTTTATTTACTCTACTTTACGTTTGTCAGAGTCAGAGACCTTGAAAATCTGTTAGCAGTTAAAGCTCACCTAGAGCACTGAAAATCCGGTACGAAGCCCACATTTGACATAACTAACAAAATTTTTGTCCCCAATTACACGTGGCGCTACAACAGATGGACGTGGACGATACACGATAGACCTCCATTGCAGGGAAGCACGTAACTCGAAAGTCGTGCTCCCCACGCGAAAGTGCACCCACCAACGTGAGGGTCCCTCGCGTTCCAATTTCAGCCTTCGAAAAAAGCTCCTTTCTAACTCCAACCATCATCGCCATTGCAATCCTCCTTCATTCTCTTCTCCGAACGACGTCGTCGCCGTCGCAACGCTCCATCATTATCATTGTTTCTTCTTCTCTCTGCGAAATCATCATCGACGATTTTATATTTTTATGATTCATCCAAAACACTTCCTCTGCGTAAAAACCACGTCATTGTCGCAATCACTCTTCGTCGTCGCCATTTCATCGCTCTTGAAATTCTCATCGGCGATTTATTAAAACGGCGTCGTCGCCATTGCGATTCTCTTTCATGATCATTTTCCTCATGCTTCTGAAATCCTCATCGGTGATTCCGATTCATCTAATTCACGCGCGGTGACTTTTTCCAAACGACGTCGTTGTCGTTGCAATGCCGTTAGCGCGCTGCAACAGCCAGATTCCGGCGCCACTGCCGTCGCCGATCCCTACCGGCAGAGGCACGCGCTCCGCCGCGAACGAGATCTTCAGCCAGTTCCTGGAGAAGACGCTGCAGCTGCCGGAGCTGAGTCTGCCGGGACCGCACCTCCCGCCAGCGCCTGCTGAGATCGACCTCCGGTCGCTTCCTCTTGGCTCCGCCGATCTGATGGTGCGGTCCGCCAGGGAGTTCGGCGCGTTCCGGATCCGGTGCCACGGGATCTCCAGCAGCGAACTCGGAACGATGGCGGACGAAGCCGAACGCGTTTTCCAAAAGTCGAGAGACGTCGTCGTTGAGCGTAGCGGACCTGACGGAGAAATGATTCCCTGTCTTCGCTCTAGCAAAGGTGCACTAGAATTCATCGCTCACGACGTTATTGGCGATCAAAAGCATCGGAACTTTTGGTATATACATATTCACACACTAGTTGCTTTGTTTGAGTTTGCAGTTATCATGGATTAATCTCGCTTGCTTCGTGACTTTTGTATTGATGAACCTTTTTCACGTACGGTCTATGTATGTGTATTCTACTTACCTTAACCGTATAAGTTTAGTGGTTTCCCCTGGTATTATTCTCTACCTTTGCATGCATATTTGACAATGAAATACTTAGGAAATACTTAATAATTGTTACACTCTGCTCCTTTATATGCTTTCTATCCATATTCTGTACTGTAGATATATATTAAAAAGAATAAACTATTCTTTATTTCGTAGTGATTTAGTTTAAAAACACTTTCTGAATCGTGAAATTTGATTAATTATCTGTGTTTGCATTACATTGATATATTTTCCATATTTCCACCTTTTAATGGAGTAAAACATATGTAAGATGTCAAATTCTTAGTATACACGGGAAGAAAACATTAAACATGTGTTATTATCAATAATCATATATTTATTTTAAACAATTAATTTCTTGTCATAGGTTTTGCTTCTTCTTATAAATGCTTGTAAAATTTTAATGATTAATAACGTTATCACTTTACAATTAATTTCTATTATCTAATTACACTAGTACCATCTTATTTTCTGCACACTTATATTACTTTCTTTGTGTTACTTTACTCTAGTTTTAGATGATGTTTAGCAAGCTCAGGTTGTATTACTCGTGAAAATTTTGTGCTGAAATGGATACCAAACTAATTATTATTTTACATGTTAATCTACAGCATATGGAGATTTCATCAAAGACAAAATAATGATTTAGAAGAAATCATTAAAGATAGAATTTATTCTCAATTGATTTAGCTTATTTTGGAAAAATAATTACTCAATTTTACTATTCTGTAAGAGAACTTACGAAAAAAAGTGATTATTTCTCCAAATTTAAGGTTTACCAAATATGTTATTACTTTAAATACATTGTTATGGAAGGATTTGTTAGACATGTGTTATCAAATCTATTAAATACTGTAATAAAACATAATTAAACATTAGACTATTAATACATCGAAATTCAACCCTGTAAATAACAACTTTTAACTTTTCTATAAGGCCGAATCGTGTTGTTTATTGATATATGCTTACATGGAGGTTTAAGTTTCATTGTTAACTCTTAGGAAAATGACTTATGAACACCTATACTGGACACCTAGAAAGTGATCCAGATAGACAAGAGATAACTGTAAATATAATGTAAAAAAAATAAAATATCAATTAGGTGATTATACAGGTATCCACGTATTATTACTCAAAGGCATTAACGCAACTAGTCAACGGTATTGTCATTTATCAGTAATGGGGTTGTACAAGGTGCTAACTAGTTTTATATATCATGCAGGGTTCATATGGGGAACATTGCAAGTAGATTGGATAGTATTGCTGAGCAAGTGACTCTGGTTCTACAACAGAAAACATCTAAAGAGTTTAAGGAGCAGATTCAAGATACAGAGTCTATGATTTGCTTGTGCAGGTATCCGCACGATAATGTCCCCAAACAAAATAAAGACGTCTCGGTTAAGAAACAAGACAGATTATGTGATCATGCTTTGCGCTTCTACCTTCCTATGGAGCATTGTATATTTTACGTCCAAACTGAAAGAGGTCCCCTATCATTTGATGCAGGTCCAGAGAATATAGTTGTCACCGTTGGAAAACAACTACAGGTAATTTCATCGTTTGTTTCATAGTTAGGAAACGCAAATGGGTATTTTCATACTTCAAGGTCGAGTTTAAATTTCATGTATGGTATGTGTGAGGTTTTTTATACTACTATAGCACATATTAAAAATGTTCGACTAGCAATGGTGATAGTCAAAGTTTTTTAATGATTTTGATCATACATGATATGGAATAGATAGTGCAAAACGTTTTACAATGACAACTTATATGTGATAAGATTAAGATAGCGATATTACCCTATAATAGTTATTTTCAACGAGTCACTCAACTTAAGATGACCCAGTAATTGGTACGAATCGAAAAACGAATTCATATTTCTGTCTAAGTAACATGTAGTAATTAATAGAAAAAAAAATAGAGGCTGAACTGCTGGAGGAAGTAAAAGTCTAAGAAATAGACATCAACTTAAAAAATCCAACTATTTGATCAGAGAGGGTCTTTTATTTGATCAGTAGTGAGCCCCGTAATATCAAATATGTTCTGTACTGAGCAGAAACCAACCAAAATTTCACTTTATGAATGTAGGAGTGGAGCCACGGTGTATTCAAATGTGTTCCTGGGGAAATGATCTTCATGCCGAGTTTCCAGAGTAGTCCTGCCTCTTTCTCCATAGAACTTATGTGCTCGGCCTCTTCAATTGATCAAAGTCACAGTTTAAACAATTCTGATAACTGTGGCAAGATAATATCCTTGACTGATCAAATCCTTGTTGTATTTTGTCTTGTATTTTTATACAAATTTTTATACTTCGTTTTTTCCTGATCCTCAGAACATGGTTGCACCATTTTCATTTATTTCGATGCCTGTTGCGTGGTCATGATGTAGCTCTTACCCAGTGACACCAATTTTTTTCTTCTTCTGTAATTTATTTATAAAAAGTAATTTTGGTGTACACTTTGAGTGTAAAGATTCTGGGTTTTGGTTAAAATACCAGTTTTGGTTAAAGCCATTGTGAGTTGAAAGTAGGGAAATTGTTGAGTGCATATATATTTGAATAGTATAAAACCACAGGAAGCAAAGATCTTCAGATTGACAATTTAATTTGACCACATGGTTTGTATTATTGTTATTATTATTATCATCATATGATAACTGTTGTATCCACAAGTATACGAGACACAGTTTTGGATTCAAATCCTAGTCAGTATTGTGCGTTCAGCTCTGGGACTTTAGGGCTGTTCAGGTTAAGAGCAATTCTCATTTCTTCAATCTAATGGATAATAGACCCATGAATTACAGAGTTAAGAAAAAAAAAGAAAGAAATCATACATATAATAAGTCATATAAAATGAAAAATAAAATAGTTTAATTTATATATGCGGTTAGTGTAATTTTTTTTTATACAAATATCTAATAAAATTTAATCACTTTATCATGTTATTTTATTTATTAATATAATATTTTATACCGTATATAAATTAAACTTTCAATCAAAACGTGTAAAGTGGGTGATATAATGGAAGATAAAAAATCATAGTTGTTTGTTAAACAACCTTTTCTCATTCAATTTTTCTCACAGAACTTATAGTAATGAAACAAGACAAATAAATTATATATATATATATTGTCAAACAAGTAGGTGGAAGAAAACATATAAAAAAAGTTGTGTATGACACATCTTCCTTTTCCTAAAATTAATTAAGGTAGGCAATTTACAAAATAAAAAATGTTGAGCTTTGGGCCGAAAATATTGTGTAGAACTACTCTTTCGATTACTCGCAAAGTGAAACACTAGGGCCTGAATTCATGGCCCAAGAAGTTGGGTCCTGAGTACTGAGCATGAAGTTTAGTACCGGAAGAGTTCTCTGGACCAGTTGACTAAAAAGAAAAATCACTGCGCATTTGAGTTTTATGAGTTGCAAGGAGTTTTATTAGAATAGTGTTGGATAACATGTATATTGATTCTTATAATCTTATTTGTGTTTTGATTCCTCATATATTGATATTTTAATAAGTAAAAATTATAGAGAATAATTCTTTTATGAAGAATAGAATGAGATGGAATTAATGGAAATGGGCAAAGAAAGTAAGAGAAATGCTACGCTACTTTTTTTTTTTTTGTTTATTTGGAAGATTAATAAGGGGATGGAACCAAATTCCATTATCTTGGAAGTTAGGTAGTGTCTGGGGCATCGATAAAAGAGAATGGAATAAGATATTGTTCTGTCTTTTATTATAGACATGATTCTTATTGGTTATTACAAAGAATAGAACATTCTTTTAAATTACATACATATCTGTTTATTGCTTAATGTTTAATTAGATATTTAAAAACTGAAAAAAGAATATAAGACACTTTTTATGTGTACCATCATGAAATAATTATTATCGTATAATAATTTCAAATTTTTCTTAATATGTTATTTTTTTTACACCACAAATATTTTATGTAAAAAACAATTATATTTAAATCAGATAAGATAATTATAAATAGTAAAATTCTTTCTCTAAATATTTAATACAACTGCGTATCATGATTCAAACTTTATATCGTTAAAATAATTTCCCACAAGGTAATCTATATGTTTAGTGGTTCTTAATATACTAATATAATTGTGTATATATAGCTTAATATAATAATTTAAAAATATATTAATATAATAATTTTTATACAATCATAATATAATATATCATTTTAAAAGAAACACATGTACTTTTATCCGGTGTCTAACCATAGCATCTTCCATCTATTTAATGATTTACGGTGGGTCAAATGGGGCATCCTAAAATGATATTGTAATGACAAAGGGTGTTAATAGTTACGAGGTTTGGTTCTATATATGGAATTGGTAGCTGTCTCAGTGAGTGATGGAGATGTGGACCAAAGGATAATTAGGGATTGAAGACAAGACATAGGAGGACATGGGAGGGACTTCTGTGCAAAACACAAGAGCTTCTAATTAATTGTAAAGGTGCATTGATGCACCAAGCACAACATATGCTGCGTGGTGGAATCCGTTGCATTACTAGTGGTTAAACACATGTTCAAATGTTATAAACATGATTTTGCCAAAACAAAAAGAAAGTAATTTATTTTCAGAGAAATATGGTTTTATTTTTAAAAAGCACGCCAAACTAGAGTGAAAAAGAAAATATAACTTTTAAACTTAGTTAAGAATTTCACATTGTTAAACTTTTTTTGAGATAAGTTTCACAACAATTTTTTTTTATCAAATTTACTTTAAACCAAAATTAATTTTGTAAACTTAAAATCAATTACTTAAGTTTCAAATACTTTCCTAAGTACAAAATTTATTAATTATAAAAAGTAATACTCAAATAAGTGAAAAATATTAAAAAAAACGATAACTTATAAATAAAAATACATTAATAAAATTATTAGAGTTTGTATGACCCTACAACAAATTATCAAAAAGGTGATTGTCAAAAGTTACCATTGAATGCAAAAAATTTACTTTAATATAGGTTTTAACATCACTTAAGAGTTAGTCTATAAGTTGTTATTAATATGTGTAGACACCTTATTTTGTCCCTTCTCTCAAAAAAAAAATAAAAATAAAGGACGATTAGCATGATAAGGAAGCTTCACTTCTCTCCAAACTCAGCTGCCCCAATCTTTGAGAGTTGCTGCCTTTTCTAAAAAGCAGTCACCAATCACTTGCTAGTGTGGCCTCACCCTTGACACAAGGTCAGGAGTCAGAAGAATGGTCATGTCCATTAATGACAAAGATCTCTTTCAAAGATCCAGACTAGGAAAATCCCTCTATAAAAAAGGGGAACAAAGGTTCAACGAAAAGGGTGAAGAAAAAAAAAGATCAAGAGAAATAGAAGGAGAAATGTTGAGAGATCCTTAAGGAACATTTCGTTAAAAAAGAGAGAGGAAGGAAGTTTTAACATAGTGCCCAAAAAGAAGAAAAGATAGATTATCCGAAGGAGTAGGAATCTTTGTAGCAATGATAGAGCAATCAAACAGGTAAATTCTTATCTTAACAAGTCTCTCTTTAGTTGCACAACGACACCTAATCAATTATAGGTTTCATCAGAATCTTAGCCAACTTCAAATTGACATACATTTCTACTTGGCTAGCCAACTCCTATTCGACCTTGCTTTCCCCTTTGTATCTACAGACACCTAGTCGGTCTTAGCTACTTGCAGAATAAGCAAACACCCCTTTAGTATCACCTAGTTAGAACTACATAAATTTTGAAAGGTAAAAATTTATGTCAAGTTCAAAAATTGACATAAATATATCTTTCCTTCCTAATAATAAAACTCACTTTTGTTTGTATTTGAAAGGTAAAAATGATAATTTAGAAGTTATAGTAAATTTCACACATTTAATTAAAGTAAACCGTCAGGATACTAACATCTTCCCTACGCGTAATGGACTTTCGAGCTTGAAATTTATTCTCGTATACTAAACTTATCCAATCTCAAATTTTTTGGTATTTTTCTTAAAAGACATCGGTGACAACTTCTAACTCGATATTCTTTTTCGAAAAGAACTCGAACTGTAAAGGAAAATTTTTGCCGATATCATTACTACCATGATTGCCACAACATGCTTATACTAATTAGTTTTTAAGTATGTCATGACTAAAAAGGCTTATACCTACGTATAAAAGTTAGCTATCGCACAAACCGACATTTATGTCAGAACAAAAAAAAACATTGTTATCTTTGGTCGTATATCTAAATGAAGGTCATCTCCCAATCACCAACATTGAATCTGCACATTTGCTCTGCCCAATAGCTTCACAACTTTAGCATTTCCATCAACCACAATCAATTGTTACCCCTAACACCAACCAACTGCAACCAAACCACTAGTCAAACCCTTTGTCGTCAACATAACTACCTCCTTCGCCTAAACTAATAAGCATAAACATAAAGATCTAAACATAAACATAAAATCAGAACTTTTGCAAACCAAAACTTGTCGTTGCCATGCCATCATCGGAAGAGAAAAAGGGAAGAGACTGAAGGTTGAGAAGCAAAAGCCCAAATGTAATAAAAGAGATACAAGTGATAGTCTAATTGTTACTTAATAATGACGACCTAACCATTGCTTGCTAGGTAAAAATATTTTTTAAAAGAATTATTCATCAAGTGATGTTCAATATGTTACAAGATTTTTTTTTTATTTTACTACTAATTTTAACTATCATTTAAATTAGTAATTAAATCTTAGTTAGTTAACTATTAATTAATTAGAATATTATTTTTTCTAGGTAGATTTAAGTTATAACTATTGATTAAACTAACCAGAAAATAACTTATTACTACAAACTAACCAGAAAATAACTACAAATTTTAAAAATTTACTACAAATTAACTAAGATTATTTTCTTAACTAATTTATTACTTATTTCATGCTACCATCAATATTATAGTAATTTTGTAGTTAATTATTTTTATTAGAAATTAAATATAAAATAACTATTAATTTTAAAATTAGCTACAAAATTATTTTGTAGCAAATTTTAAATTTTCTAATAATATTAATTTTTATTTTAAGAAAATTATCTAAGTGACATCTTAAATGTTGTTTGCAAATTAACAAATATTTTTTTTTTAATTATTCAATAAGCAACGACTTGACTATCATTCGTCATTCAATAAATAAGTAACTACTTAACTTATAAATGCTCGATTGTCAATAACTATAATTACTTTGAAATTATTATCATGCATTTATTACTAATTAACTATTTTAGTGTAGTACAATAAATAAAAACTAATATCTAAATTAAAAAAAGTGTAGGAAAAAAAATCATATTTAAGTAAAAAATTATTTCTATTGTCTTATCAATATTTCCATCTCATAATTGTGATGCACCATCTCTTAAATTTATTTTATATTCATAAATGATTGCTCAGGAGTTATTATTTGGTTTTATAAAGAATAGGGTTGGAGGGACCACCTTCAAAGTTTAAAAGTAAGAAGTAAAATTAAATTAAAGTTGTTAGTATAAATAATTAAATAATTATATTTTTTAATTAAGATTTGCTGTTCGTTCTTTCTTGAATATAAAGTTATATCTATAAGTATCATTTTGTTCTTGAAGAGTTGATTCAGTATAAAAAAAATAAAGAAGAACAAGCAGAAGTGGAAATTAGAATATATAGCGAGAGGCAGCCAATTCAACATAGCAGAAACAGTAGAGCAGCAAAGTGGGGGCACTGACCTACGATAGTTCTAAGGGACCATGGCCCCCCAATTTTTTAATTTTATATGTAAGCCAAAATGTATAAAAAATTTTCAAATTAAGCAAATTATTTTCTTGGAAATAGAAAGATTCGTTAATTGTGCAAATAATTAAGAAAACGATACACTTGTAGCGGTTACGATGTCATGTCATAGTTAGAGGCCCCATGAGAATGTAACTTGAAATAACTGAAATTTCTTGCAGCACCTTATATTACGGGAAAATATAGAAAATCACACCATTATCGACCTATGAGATTATGGTAGCAACATCTTGAAAACTGCCTAATCGATAATAACTCAACAAAACATTACATCAGACAAGAATGATGAGTCTTAATCAAAATAAAGGCACTAGTATTATGATCTAATTTCACTATTACGGTGTCCCTTTATTCATGCATGTGATAGTGTGATACAACTTTTAAGAATCAAACCGAAATGAAGATTCGGTGTTGATGTATGTTCTGGTGCTTTTTGGATTTTGTTAATAGCCTGTTTGTGTAATAAGTAAAACCGAATTTAGAAAATAAGGATGTGTTTTGTTGTATTTTTTTTTTAGTTTTTAAAAATTACTTAGAAAATATTTTTTAGAGAATTATACGAATCAACGAAGATGAGATCATCTTTATATATATTGGGGAAAAGTTTGTTTATATAACTGATTAAAATTAGTTAAATTTAAATTTACACCTTTTGAAGACTTATTTTATAATATAAATTTAATTGATTAAATTATTAAATTTGATGTTTTTATTACTTAGATAGAATATATAAAATTTTATACAATTTTAAAATTATTTGGTTGTTCATTATGTTACTTTATTTTAATGTATAATATGATATTTAAAATATATATTAATATTTATTCTTAAAATTTTTTTTTATAAAAGTTTAGTTTATGTAAAATTTGATATTAATGATTATGTAGATAATATTATATAATTCATTGGTTTAATAGATTAAATTCACATTCTATAATAAGTTATTTAAGGTATAATTATTGACTTTATTTTATATATATATATCACGTTTTAAATAAGAAACTTTTACAACGAGAAAATGATAACTTTTAATCATAACTCTTATATCAAAATTAAAAAGAATATGTGATCGAGATTAAAATTGAATTAAATACATCTTATAAGACTATTATTGTCATTATCTCTACCTTCACCACTATCTCCCTCACCATCATTGTCGGCGATGGTAGGACCAGTGGTGATGGCAATAACGATGAGGGCAATAGTGGTAACAACGATTGTGGTAATAATAACAATGATAGTGATAAAAACGACAATTGTAGTAATAACAATAGTGGTGGTGACAACAACGATGGAGGGTTAACGGTAGTGGTGATAGTGACAATGGTGATGGTGATAATGGTTATGGCGGTAATGGTGATGGTTGTGGTAGTAGTGATGATGGTGATGATAGTGATGGTAGTGAAGCAAGAGAAAACGATGGTCTAATAAGAGATATTTAATTAAGTTTTAATTTTAACTACAATTTATTTTTAATTATAATCTAATGATTATGAGTGAAAATTATCATTTTCTCATTATAAAATTTCTCATTAAAAATGTTATATACATATATATACACATATATATAAAAGTGTGGTGCGTTTTTATAATGTGTTTATGGGCAAATGTACCATATTGCAGAAGTAACGAGAACGTAAATCTAGATATCGTTCTTAAGAGATTGATGTGTATAATTACCATTTTTTTTTGGAAATTCTTATGTAGTCTACGAAAATCAATTTTTAAGTTTTGAAAAGGAATTATTGAAAGAGTTTGAAAAGAAGACAAACGAAACAAGTAAATAAATTAGAATTTGGATATAAAAAAATAATGAGTTAAAGTTTCATTTGTATTCTTGATTCCTCAATCCTAATTTTATGTGAACTCTTTACTTGTTCTCTTATTACTGATTTTACCTCTAATTTTATTAAGAGATTTTGGTTCAAACTCTCAATATTTTTTACTCTAGACTACAAGGCTAATTGGTCATATAGAAATGTAATTAAAAGCAAACATGAGGTAGATATAAGTAGGTTAAATAATTAATCAAATCAGAAATTTGAAAAAAAGAAGTTTAGTCATGTAATTCTTCCTAAACCCAATTATTTTATAGTTCTAGAAATTAATTATGGTGTGGTCACTATTCAATTAGTTTATTATAGTTTTTATATAGTTTGATCAATTTTGAGTAAAAACATTAAATTGAGAAAATAATTCAATAGATAGAATAAAGTAAAAAAAGATTTGCATTTCATCTCAAACTACAACCTAACCCTTAAAGAGGGTTTAGCTATCCATCCATATGGTGATAATATAGAAAACTTAAGAAAACTTATAAGAGTAAAAAAAAGAAAACTCATGATGGTCAAAAGCTTTATTACTCTACTTTGTACCACACCTTTAGCCTTGCTAAATGGTTAAGGTGTTCGTAAAAAACTCTAAAACTAAAGAGAAATATAAAAGAAGAGACCGTGTATGAAAGATAGAAGTTTTGTAATTTATGGATGTTCTTTTCTGCTCCTTAACAACTTCTTTTTATAATTGAAGAATTGAGCTTTCGATTTTATCTTTTAGATCCAAAAGTTTAAATTACAGTTTTTTTTTTCTTTTAGACTTGTAATCCTATGTTATGTCAAACTTAAAAGAAAAGAGTGAATTTTGCATGATAATAATTTAAAAATAATAAAATTTTCACTCAAAATCATTTGTATTAATATACAAAATTTTTGGTTTATTAATGTGATAATATACAATTTTTTTTTGTCTTTATTTTACTTTTATAACTATCTATGTAAGCCATTATTTCACTCACGGTCATGTCTTTTATTTAACTTTTCCTTTCCCTCTTACTCCCCAAGTCCTCCAATTTTACTTTACATACCTTCTACTATTATTTAATTTTCGTTATTTTCTTTTTTATTTAAAAATTATAGAGAGGTACAGAGTGCCTCTTTTCCTTTGGTATAAAGAATATGAATAATAGAAAATAGGAAACCAAAATAACTTAGAGATATTTTTGGTTTTTCTTATTTTAAAATTTTAAAAAGAGGATATTATTTTTAAAATAAATTTCAAAAACTAATATTATTAAATGAAATTTTGTTTTTTTTAAACAGAAAACAATTGAAAAAAAAACTAGAGATGCCCAAAATCTTGAATTTCGACATATGTTTATAAAAAAAACTATTATTTTAGCATGTTCAACATATAAGATAAAATTTATTTTGTATAATTAACCTTTATAAAAAATATACTTTTAAATATATAAATTAAATTATAATTAAAATTCATAATAAATATTTTTAAATATATAAATTATATTTTAGATTTTCAGTTAATCATTGTGATACAAAGTTATTTTAACTATTGATATTTTTTTAAAAGAAATATTAAAATTTAATCTAGAAATAAATATCAAAAGGATAAATGAAAAAATAGATAAGATGCTATGAAAACTCCCTAGAAATGTTTTCGTTATTTTTTTTCAATATTTCTTAAAAATATTTCTTAAAATATTCTTATTTAATATAAATATTTTATTTATAAAGAAAGACGAGGTAAATGTACCAATAGTTTAAAATATTTTGTATCATCAATTAATCAGAAATTATTATTTATTAATTTTTAAAATAATTATTTTATAAACTATATTTAATATAGTTTTTTAATAATCGACTATATAAAAAAATTTACATAGAGATAATACATAGAAATTAATCTCCATGTTGAATGCGTATTAAAAAAGAAAATGAAATTTTACATTTTTACTATGAACCAATTAAGCGATGTTGCAAGGAAAAAGAATGTGATTATAATTAAGATGAATTAAAGGCTAATGAAATTGGGTGTGTTTTGCTTCTTTTGATTCACTTGAAAGGGTATGCAATTGCATGGATCATTAATTAATTGAGTCATTAATTTCATGACTAGGGTTAGCATTTATTATAATATTTTTTTACATTTAAATTAGTAGATAAATTCTAATTAATTAACTATTAATTAATTAGAATATTATTTTTTTCTAACTAAATTTAAGTTATATTCATTTATACTTCTTATTACTAAAAATTAGTTAGAGAATAATTACAAATTTTAAAAATTTACTATAAATTAACTAAGATTATTTTCTTAGTTAATTTGTCACTTATTTCATGTTATCATTAATATTATAGTAATTTTATAGTTAATTATTTTTACTAGAAATTAACTATAAAATAATTATTAATTTTAAAATTAATCACAAAATTATTTGGTAACAAATTTTAAATTTTCTAATGGTTAAATTTTGAAACTAAGCCATCTAGTACATTTTACTTGCTTCGATACTCATTTCACCAAAAAGTATGAATGAGATAAAAAAGCAGAGTACAGAACATGTGGCAAAGTGAAAAAAGAACTACTTACATTACAAAAACTTCTAAATGTATTACAATAACATTATATATATATATATATATATATATATATATATATTCTCTCTTTTAGTGCTAATCCTGCATAAACTTGTATCAATTCATCTCTTCTTAATGATTATTTCTTTTACGATATTATAAGTACCTCTTATTTGAGAATATCTTTGAACACATTCTTGTCTTGCATACTAGTTTTGAGGTATTACAATACGTTGTCATAATGGTATCTTAATTTTTCATAAGTTGTGTTTATAAACATATATAGTGCTTTGTACAAGAATGATGTATCCCTGTTGTTATTTTGCTTTATGAATTTATTTCTATTATGAGCTCATGTGAGAGACTTGGTACGGTGAATGATGGCACTCCTTATGCCAATCTCGTTTCCAATATGTTTATGAAGGGGTTAATTATTTATTAGGCAATCTTGTAGCAGTGAGGCATATAAGTACAATGTATTAAAAACTCTACAATAATAATCAATTAACTTTTATAATAATTACTTAAAACTTATAACAATAATAAATTTTTAATTAGGTGATATTGTAAATGCACCAACTATGCATATAAATTAAACTGAAAAATTAATATGAATTTTGTAGTAGACTTTTTTTTTATTAATTTTAATACATTTAAAACATTTAATTGACTATTATTATTGTAGATATTGAGATAATGCAATTTGAATTACTTCATTATGTCTTACATCGACAATATGTATTAGATATTTCGGTTCCAAAAAAATTTAATTTTAGGATTAAGTTGTTTTCATAAATTTCAGGCATAATGATTAGGTTTCATTGAGAGTTATACTTATTATCTTACCATTTAATATTCTTTTATTGTACAATTTTATCCTAAATCCTATGGATGAATTAAAAGTTCTTATTATAAAATTTTAGATGAATCTAAAGTTATTTAATATCTCGTTCGCATGCATAAACACAAACTTATATATATATATATATATATATATATATATATATATATATATATATATATATATATATAATATACTTTTGAAATATATATAAAAATAAGAATTATTTAATTATCTTAATGTTATTCAAATTTCACAAAAATTGACACAAATAATTTACATTATATAAATATAATTCGATTATTGAATCAAGATGATATTTATATAAAGTTGTTGAAAATATAATAACAAGTGCAATTTATATTGATATGAACTAATTTCTTCTCGATCATACGTGTATTGAATTAAGGCTCATCGGAATAGTCAGAGGTCATTAAATTTCAAACTCTTAAAAAATGATAGTATTATACATTAAACACACAAAAATCTCGAGGTGTGTTTTGATTAGATTTTGATAGAATTAATAATAAAAGAATGGATTTTAGAAAAATCAATTTGTATATATTTTAAATAATAAGTTTAAATTTTTTTAATTGTAATTTAGAATATAAAATAGAATCATTTTTAATTGAAATTTAAATATAGCATGGTTTAAAAATTTTATTGAGTCTTATACTTCAAATTAATTCTATTTGTTTCGGAAAGTGTTTTTTTTTCACTTTTTCTCAAAAATTATATAGAATTATTTTGTTACCTAAAAAATTAACCAATTTAACACTTTTAAAATTCATTTTATTTAATAAAATAAAAGTAAATGGCATTCACCTTTCCTAATTTTTTTTAAATGACACACCTTTAATTTTTAAATAAACACTCACTCCTCCTCTTGTACATTTAATTAAGTGACATTCAAGGCTTCTAATTGATACAGTCTAGAAAATGTGAGTATTTTTAAAAAAATTATTTGGTGTGCGCGAGTGTCATTTAAACATACTTGCATAGAAATTAAGAACAATTTGTCCATAAAATGATAAAATAGTGAGAGCACTAAATGACGAGTTGGGGGTGAAATAGTGCACATTAATCTATAAGCATGGGTAGTAACAAACATTAAGCACCTAACAACGTAGATGAAGACTTGACGTTGAATAATGCACATGAATCTATATATAGAAATATCGAAGGCGTGCCAGAGTCAACCACTCATTTAATAACGTCTACACCGCGGCATAATTAATATCACCACTCCAAGATTTTCCTCTTGCACGTGCAGTTAGCCCCACTTTTTTTTTTTTAATTTTTTCCATTTTGTCCCCTACTTTTTCTTAATAATACATGGATAGACGATACCAATTGATACCCAAAATTAAGGATTTTAGTGGGGGAAAACTCTTCAATTACCTTGGAGAGCATTGAACTAGTATATTTATATGTATTCCCCCATGATTTATTATTTAAGTGATCAACTTCAAAGTTTAAATATTTGACTTTCCAAACTTTACTATTTGATATGTATAATCTTTTACATAAAAAATATATTAATAATTTACGTTGATTAATAATATATATAAATAGATGACATTTGAACCATCTTTATCTTTAAATATTGATATAAGTTAAATATAAGCTCAAATTTTTAGAGTATTTATGTAAGTTTTGTTCTCTGAGTAACTAAAAGAATTGTATTTTACCCTATCATTTATAAAATACTACTGCATCTTAATCAAATGGAAATAATATACTACTAAAATTTGTTTAAGCCAAAGTAAAAGGGAAAGAGATGAAAAAAAAGGGGGGGAAATGTGAATTTTGTGTTGATGCTATGTGGAAAACCCTAGAAATGTGAAGCGTGCAACAAAATGATAGCGTAAAAGCAGCAGGCACACACATGCAGGAGTTTGGTAGTGGCATGTTCCGCAATAATTGAAAGCATTAATATTATTATAGGGTAGTAGATATAGCTACGAGGAACCTATTCCCTAGCCACATATGCATGGATATGTCTGTTCCTTTTCTATTCTTCTTTTCTTTTAATGGTTTTTGTTTCTTGTGAGTGCTGTCTAGATTTGCTAGCTACTTGGTGTGGTTCATTTTCACCATTACAGTAACAAATTTCTGAAACAGGACCGAAGAGCGACATGACAATATACCCTTAGCGAAATTTAAGCAAAATCCAGAATCTTGCAGATTTTTAATGACACAGTGTGTTAGTGTTACTCCATAGGTAGGTGTTATGTTGGATCTGACTATACTCAGCTTTTGTCCTTTCACAAATGAAAATTTTGGGGATCATATATGTCTGCCAAATTACTATTTTGATTCTGACATTGATTAACAGACTCACCTGGGCACAGTATCAAATATTAATCTTTCCTCATTTTTTCATTATGAGATGTAACTTTTCTAATTTTTTTATTTGTTTCAACTTTGGAAAGGGTAAAAACAAAGTCAACGTCTACAGTAGATAATGTAAGTCATTCGTCCTTAAAAAAGATATTAAAAGTCCTAACCTAAAAACAAAAATATTAAAGGTTAAGACATTTTCAAATTCATAGTTGTTAGTTTGATAAGGCATTAATTCTTTTCCTGGTATTTTTTTTATTTTTAAAAATATTTACCGTATGTTTGGATACACATTCAAAGTGTTAATTTTCTTTTAAATTTATGTTAAAATCTCTTTAATAACGTAAAAGTAAGAATAACTGAACAAGTTATTTTAAATTGACGCATGTCACAACCTAAATTGTGACGTCTAACGGGGTAGGCCGAAACCGAGTCGGGCAGGTGGGAGTCGCCACCGGCGTTTTGATTTAGGGAACGCCAGGAAACCTGGTGGGAAGGTTGGTCTTGGATCTGAGAGGTGGGTTCGAGAGTTGGTTACATGCGCTAGAGGCGGAGGAAGCACCTCGGCATGTCTATCACTGATAGTTCTTACCTTGGCTAGTATATGGGGAGGGATGATACTCGGACTCGGGTTGTGTCTTAGGATGGAGGAGGTTTAGGTGAGGTGTGCAGGTTTTAGGATTTGACTTGATAGGGGTATGCTTTTCAGCCACGCCGCCGGGCTGCAGAGGATTAAAGTCAAAGTAGTTACGGTTGGGAGTTTGGGTTCTTTGGTGGAAGGTGAGTTTAGGAGGAGAGGGGGACGGCTCGTCCGTCTCGGCTCTGCTTGGGAGCAGTCGGTTCGGGACATGGGTGTTCGGGTTGGGGACCAAGCCCAGGCTAAATGCCGCCTGGGCTCTGTATGGAAGGGACCCAGAGTCGGCATTGGCCATCGGTGTGGCCGAGGGTCAGTCGACTTCGGTGGAAGGCAGGGGTTGTGAGGCTCGGGTCATATCATTTGGCGGTCCGGGTAGAGATGGATTCGGCCCGGCCACGTAGGAAGGTGGGGGATTTAGGGCTGAGATGGGCAGCGGGGAATCTAACCTAGGCGATGCAAGGGTTGAATTAGAATACTAACTTTGGCGTTCGGAGATGGTGGGCGTGTCTTCCCCTTGTCTTAGTCAGACGTCTGATCCTCTTTCCACAAAATTTCAGGATTCTCCTTTTTCGTTTCTTGCTATTGTCACAACTTTTCCCTGGCTTGTCCCATTGTTCTTTCTCTTTGGTCCTTTACTAGCGTTCTACCTCTCTCCCTCTCTCGCTTGTCACCGCCCTTTTTCTTTCATCCCGGGGCTTTATATAGAGCTTGGGATGGGTCAGATAACAACCAAATCCAAGATTACCGGATATTATCCTCTCGCTTCTTTTGTTTCTTCCACTCCGCCTTTAGTCCAAAGGGGATCTTGATCAGTGTGTTCATAATCTAGGCTGCACTGCTCGAACTTGGAACATCTGAATAGTAAGAATGATTGGGCGAACACCAGGGGAAGGAATTTAACGACGTTCCAAAATCTTCTGGGTCTTAACGTATATACTAATGATATATCAGGATGATCTAACATATTTTTAGGTTTAAATCAACTTTTAAAGTAAGATCTTTTTAAAACTAATAGAAAAATTATGAATCTTACAATAAATAAAAGTTTTTTTTTTCTAGCATGATCAAGCTCCGTTCGTCAAAGAAAAAGCATATCTTAGTTATCACTATACTATACTAAATAATAATACAAGTTATTTAAATATTAATATTAAATAGTTTTTTTTAAGATCTAAAACAAGAGTTTAGTTGGCCCTGTGTTTAGACCGAACCGGCAGGACCAATTTACTTGGTCGGGTGGGGGGACTTGCCCTCCTGACTTTTTTTATAATTTTTTTTAATGTATATTAAATTTTAATATTTAAATAGTTAAAATAATTATTTATATTTAAAAGTTTAACAAGGTAGATAATTATATTTAATTTTATTTACTTTTTCTATATTTTTTATAAAATACTTTATTCTCTTTTATAATATTTATTGTAAGTATAATGATATTTTTTTAGAAAAATATTTATAGAAAAGATAAATTCATTTTCCTTCTATTTAAATAAAATATTTAATTATCATTTTTTAGAATTTTTTTCTTTTATAATTCGTTGTTACTATTTTAAAAGTGATAAATTATTACATTTTTAATCAAATGACTTTATTAGTTTATAATTTATATTGATTTTATTAAATTATTTGAAAATTAAAAATTATTTATTATTAATTTTTGCAAATGGGACAATCTTATAAATATTATATGAGATCTACAACCTTTAATATGAGATACACCAATCCATATTCTCTCGTTATATCCCTATTCGTCTAAATATATTTTCTTTTGAGTTTTTTTTTTCCTCTTATCTTGTTTTTGTCATTATTTTTTAGGCTTTAACGTGTTTCTAATTTGGAGTACAGTAAAAACACATTATTGGTAATTCTTGAAAAAACCAAAACCCAATATTTAGTTAGTCTCTTGGAATTTGCTTTCCAGATAACACAACATTATTTATCTCTAATTTTCTAATCATCTACAAATAAAATTTTGTTGTTAGTTACTATTTTCGACAATAAGTAGTATAATTTATTTTGATTTAATAGCTTTTTATAATAATTAACAGGACCTTTTATAAAAACTTGTGATTAAAGTATATATAAATTTTTATTATAAATTTATGATGATTAATATTGGTGCATGACATTTGAAATTTACATTTATATTTAATATTTTATATGAACATATTTTTTTTATTATATTTTAAAATTATTATAAAAATAGATAATTATGAAGATTTTATATAAAATATAATACTTATATTTTATATATTTATTAAAAAATTATTTTTTAAAATTGGCCCCACTCATCTCTTCCTGCCTCCTTCCCTGCGAGCCTGTAAACAATACGTGCATTGATTTTATATGTATTTGTGATGCAGTTAAAACTTAAAAGTTACGTTATCTTTTATTTGATACAAATTTCTTTTACACGTTACTTTATAATTGAGCCAAACAAGACAAAACGGAGACAAACGATTTGGTTCCCATGCATGTCGCCAACATTATTGTTCCATTTGAGATTAATTAGTAGCACATTAGAGCCAGACTTGCACCATGTTTTAGAGTTTGTTCCTTGAAAATTATATGTAGATTGTGTACGTTTCTTTTGGGTGTGAGATGCACAAATTAATTTCTTCTAACTCAATTTCAGACAAGACCACCAATTTATTATCTATTAATTAAGAAAGAAAACAAAATTTGAACATCAACTCGTTAAATTAAAGTTTGCATTGCTAATTAATTATCTGAACAAGCTTATATACTGAAAATTTCTACCTTAATCAACAACTAATGTGTAGATCGATCGTTAATCGAAGCAAAATATTACACATATATGCTTATTGCATTCTTGATTGTAGCAAGACATACATGCAATAGGAAGAGATTAGCAGAAGAAGAAAGCAACATGGGACCCGTACGTACAAAAACAAAGGTACGTAAAGTCTCTTTGTCTTTATCTATTTGCTTAATTGTTCCTTCGCGGTTATTTATTATATTTGTATGGTGGAAATAATTCGAATGCGGTAGGGGAAAGTTCAATAATGTCAATTGGTCACTACCCTATAACCCTAGTATTGTATAGGTCCCCAGTGCATTTCCCTAGCTACGATTGTTGCTATCCTTGAACAATCTGTCTTTTGTTGACCCATCACTGAAATCTCATTTATAAAAGAAAAGAAGACAAAATTAAAAAGGTGTGAATCATTTCTATCGTTGAAATGTGGACGTAACACACATAAATATGTGTGTGAAGATATCTTTATTTCACTCCATTTTTTCCAATCTTTTATAGTATACAAATTAATATTTTACACGAATATCTGTCGGTATAAATTAAAAGTGTTCCCGTTTGTTTTCCTTTTAAACTATGGAAACCAAAGCTCACGCCTCGTAATGTCTATTATTGTATGTTAGAAGCCAAGCTACGCTATGGAGTAAGGATACGTGATACATCATTCTCCCTACTCTACACCACAAAATACCTTGAAACTTCAATTCACTACTTTAAAATGGAATTTTACCAATGATAATAAATAAGAGCTGGCATGCCCTATGATATTTACATGAATTCTCCCTGCCAATGTCTTTTCTCATCTTTAGTTCTTTTTACGAGAAGATAAATTATTCCAGATATTTTTATCAATAGACTACAAATTAATCACACAAATGAATTTAACATTATATTTAATTAAAAAACTTAAGACATTTGATTTGGATGTCCTTCTCATATATATTTTGATCAATTTACTTATTTTTATTTAACGTGAGACTTTAGTTATATTTGTGCTCTAACAATCTCTCGCAAGTGTTAGTATTTTTTACTGAACATGTTTTTCCTCAAGTAGAAATCTTCCATGAGAGTATTCAATGTTGGCTCACTAAAGTTTAGTCAATATTGCCTTTGATATACTTTACATATTTCCATTGTTGTTAGCTCATATCAATGAGCCACCTAACCTCTACATTGCTAGAAAGACATTTGATACAAAGGATCTTTGTACATGGATCTATCACTAATTGTGATTTGTCTTAATATTTGTATGAGTTGTATACTAGATTACACCATTTGCTTTTATACCACTTGTTCAAGAATATAAGAGGGATGCATAACATTGTGAAAATCTCCATCAATGACCAAAATTCAACTATACAAATAAATTTGATATTATATTCAAATAGATCATAGGTCCTTCTTATTTATATGATTCTCAATTTGTGCATGTGTAAATTTTAATACTATTAACATATTTTTACTGTAATTTTTGTAATAAAAAAATTTATTTATTAATTTCTTAAATTGTCTTAAGAACAATGATAATACCGTTGAAAGAGAAAGTCAATAAGTTCCCTTAATTATGATTTTTAAAAACACTTTTATTTATTTATTGATTATTTTTAAATAATATCCTTAAAACACTTATTCAAGGAACTTAATATTTTTATAAACAAAGAAAGTATAGTGTTAAGAATAAGTAAAAGGAAAATCGAAACTCAATATTGATGGCATTCTCTTCAAGAGTGGGAGAAGCCTCACACAATTACCATTGTCACAAAATCACATATAATGATGGTTGCGGTTGCAGTTGTTAAGCATGTATTGAATTAATTTATACGTGCATAAATATTTTGGATCAGCTTACTAAGAGCCTCTAATTGTTGAGTAATGAACTTTTTTTTTTCTTTCTAACAAAGCACTTCCTGTTTCAAGCTCTAAAAAAAACCCTTTCTACAACCCTTCTCTCATAATGTTCTTTGGTTTTCATTAACACTTCGACTTCTTCTACAGTCTTTGTGTTCATAGTGCCACAAACTAAAGCATCCAAAGTTACTCTATTTTCATGCCTCGAACCATTGTAGAAGATCTTCATTTGTTGATCAGCCATTAAAATCATGGTTTGGAAGTTAATCACCTCAAAAAGTCTTTGAATCTCTAGCTACGTGAAGCCAATAATTACTAGTATTTGGAAAAAATGAGGAAACATTTTTGCCATAAATCTTGGCTCCAATTCCTTCCAAGAGGTGATACTCCCCTATAATTTAGATTGAAGTCACATCTTGGTTACCCGCATAGAGAATTAATGGTAAAAGCCTTAATTAATCGCATTGCATAATCTAATACTCCATTAATCTAAATGGTTGAACAAAGCTCTAAGAAGTAAGAGATGTGGCGATTCTGGTTTTCTGCCTCACTTCTCCTGAATTAATTATATTGCACTACATTTAGGGAAGCCAATTTGATTTCGAAGTTGTTAATTAGCAATAATAAAAATCAGGGTATGACTAGTATAGTCTCTAAGAGTGGCTTGATGTCCTTGATTTTACATGACTAAATATTAATTGAGGAATATGTGAATAGGAGCCTTCTTTTTCTGAATTTTCGTCTAGTTGTATTTCTTCTCCTTAGCCTTCTTCTCAATTATTCTTTCAACCTCTTATCAAATACAATTAAACAAGGAAGAATTATAAAAATCCAAAACAAAGTAATTGAAAGAAAAAAATAAAATAAAACAATAAGTCAATGGTCAATCTAGCAATCTTTGGATTCATTGATATTGCCAGCAATCTCTGCAATGACATAAAAAAAATTGATGGGAAATTTCTTGTAATCACGATAAATGGGGTATCTTTTTCCTGAGTATTGACTCGAGTATCAAGTATCTTTTTCCCCAGTATTGACTTAAGTATAGACTATTTTATCAAATCAATCCTATTTACGCAAATGAAAAACAATTGGAAAGATTAAGAACTATTAAAAACTAACTGAAAAGGAAATTAAAATAGCAACTATGGAAATTTTTATGGAAATTCAAATTAATAAAACAATTAGGACACGAATGCCCTTCCTTGTCTTCCTTTGCACTTGATTACACATTCAATTCATGTTATAACATGAAATTATAGTTCAAATCAACAAAATTATATCAAGATCAATTCTTTGATTTAGAACTTCTTTATCGAAATTAACTTTTCTAATCCTTTATATAATCTCTAATTTGATTATTCATTAAAAGACATTCTTGAAAACACGTAATAATGAACTTTTATTTCTTTCTAGAAACACCATAAACATGTTAATCAATCTCAATTGTTAGAGTGATTAGTGTGAGTGAAGTCCGTGTTAAATAAAAATAGCAAGTTGGATAACATATAAAATAAAAAAACTCATACACCTAATTAATGCCTTGACAAAATGTGATGTCAAATTCATTTTAATTTTCTCATATCCTAATGATGAATATTTCTTTGATATTTTACCTCGCTTAAATTTTTCAATAGTTGAATTTGAATCTTTTTAACAATGTGGAAGTTAAGTAAGTCAAATAGTATGTCATTGATAATAGAAGTTAAGCGAGTCAAATGGTATGTTATTAATTATGGTGAGTCAATGATATTATAAATATACTAGTTTTTTTTTTAATATATGTGTATAATAATGATTACAAAGTTGAAACATAAAATTTTATGTAAATTATTCAAATATTTCACCACCAGGTCGATTTTGGTTTAAGATTACTAGTTCTATTCTCACGCTCAAATTCCTAATCGTAACTCAAAATCTTACAAATTGACATGAAATTAATAAACTTGAATTGTGAGTAAAATTAGGTGCATAGGAAGACAAAGAAGGAGATTCATATTATAGTAATTTTAATAATTTGAATTTTCATAAGAGAAAAATCCATGGTTATTATTTTAACTTCTTTTTCAGCTTGGTATTTAATTCTCTTTTTTTTTTTCAATTGTTTTTATTAGCTCATAAAGAAAAATTAAAATTAGCAACGAAATACTTCATATGTATTCTTTAAAATATTTTAACCTCTATTTTTCCAATTAGTAAACCACTATTTTAACATCTAAAAATACAAGTTGTCAATTATATTAGTTTAAATATGTTTAACAATCAAAATAACATTAAGTAATTATGGGTAGAGACTTAGACGAAATAACCAAAATGTTATGAACTTATTTTAAAAAAATTAATTTTAGGAACGTATTATACAGTTTCATTTATCAAAATAATAGTTTATGAAAAATAAAACACTCACGTTCTAACCATAATTAGGGGACTACAGATTTATTGTCGACTGTGCATTCTTGTACAAAAACAATTGTTAGGGTAACTATGTTTAAAATAAAATAAAATAATATATGACACTGATTTTTTTTTCTTTCACTAAAGACATAGGTAGATACTAATTTCGACGCATAATTTTGTTTTTTCTAACAATTTTTTTTGTTCATTTAGATGGTTAGAAATCCAACAGTAGACAATATATTTAAAAGAAAACAACTATACAAAAATATGTTGAGGGCGCAGACAACAGTGTTTTCTTTCGAAAAAAAACAAATGAGATCTTTAAATTAATATTTGAGAGAGGGGGTTCCATGTTTGGATATGTAAGCATGGTTATTAAAATAGAAGGGTCAAAGTTAATTAATAGAAGGTAGGATAATAAATTATTTAAGAGAACGCACTTCCAAAACTTTTTTACAGCGACAAGTGAGATCTTGCAATTGCAAGTTGGTACAGACAGTCTTCAGAAAAATAAATAAGCATTTTAAATATTTTGTCTTTAGATCATCTTTGGGTCTGTTTGTCAAAGCTAGAACCTCCTTTGTCGTAAAAAGAGACAACACTATCAATTGGGGCTTTTCTTTCAACTGTGTGATTACACCTTTATGTCCACATAAAATGGGTAATTCAATTGGGATATAGGGATAGCTCAACCCCAATTTTACAAAAATGTTCAAACAATGGGAAAAGGAAAAGAAATTACGACTCTTCGTGTTTTGGATTTAGTTTTATCTGTCACCAATATAAATCTTCTATATGTTATTATTATTCGTTATGTTATTTATTCACGTGTTACTAATATTTTTGTTCTGTCTTGAGTATCTTCAAGTCAAGAGCTAGAGACTAATATTTCTAAGATACACAAATCTATTTAAAGAATTAACTTTAATATATCATTTTTTATATATATATTAATTTGAAAATATAACTGCTTACCATATATTTAAAAGACATAATTATTCATTAATTATATTGGTATATAAATATAGAATATATATGATGCGCACTTAAACCATATATTACGAAGTAGATATAAAATTTGATTCAGTTGTTTTAATTATTTTAAAATTTAAGATATCAATTACTTATAAATTTTTATTTTTTATTTCTGTTTTAAATTTTTAGTAAATGTGTTGCTGCGATAACAAAAACATATCAAACAATAGTGCATAACGATTAAAATTAAACTTCTAAGCTTTATCTTATAGTTTAACCCAAAAAGAAAAAAAATAAAACAACTTTAGCAAAATGGCTTATGAACATGTTTATTTTACACCAACAATTAATTTTTCACATATTTTTGTATTTTAATATAAAGTTTGTAATTAAAATTAATATTTATTTTAATTTTTTTATATATATAAATCACACATATTATTTATGGAAGGCAATTCTACTCAAGGAAAAAAAAATCACTACCAGTGACAAAATTTTTTATCTGAATATATAACAGAGTTGTATATTCAAGATTGTGTAAAAGAGTTTAAAACTAATCCATACACACTTGAAATAATTATATCATCAACAAAATTCAAGATAACTGCTTAAATCAAAATAACTAATCCACACGTTGGGCAATCCTCTTTAATTATATTCAATTAACAGTTTAAAATTAATTTTTATTAAAATTAGTTATTCCTAATTTAAAACAACCTTACAGCATATATGTTATAGCATACTGTGTGAGACTATTCATCTAATAAGCCTAGGGCACACACAAGGTCCTCACCAGATGAGCCTATGTCTCTAGTTAAAGTCTTTGAAACAACTTTTGAAATAAACGAAGTAGCTTTAGCTTTTGAAAATCAAACTTTCACCTTTAGACAAGCCTCATGAAATTAGAGAGTCTTTTTTGTATTTATTTTTTTCTCATTTCCTCTGCAGTTCATAGGGTTTAACGCAAACGAGACTGTAGTAATTTGAATTCTCAAGTTCATTATTAGGGGGAAAATATCTTCTATTTAAAAATCGTACGGACATTGAAAACGTTTCTCTTTTGAGTTGTGAATGTTGTGGAGAGGAGAGTGATATTTACATATTATTTTTACTTTATTCAATAAGATGAGAGAAATTTTTATTTTAATATACACTTCAATTTTGTTTGTTTAACAAGGTGATATGTAAAAAAAGAGTAAACAAATAAGTTGTTGGTTTGAACGTCACCGAGTTCAAATTTCATAAACGTGTAATTAGATGTTCAAATTCTCTCTAGTACATATAAAAAAAATGTTAAGAGAGTGCGTATTTGAAAATGTACAGTAATAATAACTTATGAATATATAGCTTTCTCCTTAGTAACTGTGTGTTGTTGAGGTGGAGAACTAGCATACATACAAGATCTTAAAAGCTGCATTCTCTGGCTAGGAAAGAAGCCCTTTAAATTTTGGGGTGAAAAACGTGAAGTCGATAAGTTGTACTTAAAAAGGGCACTTTCTTTTAGAGTAAAAGAAATAAACAAAAATCCAAAGTTTAATGGAAGAAGTTGTCAGTTTTTGCAACTGGTTCTGTCTCTTACAATATGAACAATTTACACAACTTTGTGCCAGTTATGTCTTGTTCCCAAACAACTTTGGGTCTATGAAGGTACTAAAATTCAGAAGCAAATTTTATGCTCCAAGTTTTTGTTGAGGAAGATGACAGATAGCAAACAATACAATGTCCCCTTTGTGGCAAACTTTTTTGCCTTTCTAAACACACAAAATATGGTCTAAAATTCCAAATGAAGCTTTTTACACGTTTGCATGCCAATTGACACTATTGTAGAGTCATATGCAATATGAACTCTGCACTTGATAAATAAATAAATTAAATTATTCCCTAGTTGGTGAAAATTCCTCATACCCATTTTATTTTCTTACAAACAAAAGCCTTCTTAGCAGAATAAATTTCATTCTATAGCGGTTCGATTGGTTCTCAGAAACATAAACATGTTGGACACTGTAATGCTCAAATATTGGCTTAGCACTAAGGTCTATATATTAAACTTAACCAAGATATTAACATTACTTACACGTGAACATAAATTGTGTGAGAAACTCATTTAGAATGGTCTCAAATCTCAATTGGTTACTTACTTGTTCTACTAATTATCAGTCAAATCAAACCATATTTGTTTGAACACTTTGATAATGAGATCATGATACTCATCTGAATTGAGAGAAAGGTAGCAAGCAAGAAGGTCCTCCAAGTCCTTCGAAGTTCTTATGTTGTTCTGCACAATCATCTCCACCATTGATTCTCTGAAGTCCCTCTGTGGATTCAGCGATGACTTCACAACTGCAAAGCTATCAGAGAGGCTTCTCCGGCCAGACGACGTGCTTCTCCGGCCGCCGCGTGCCTGAATTCTCCGGCTCGCGATTCGCGGAGAGTTCATCCGAAGCCTCACTCCCGTAGAGCTCACAGAGAATCTCCTAGAAAGGGTGTTCTTGTGTTCATTCATTGGTGCAGTGTCTTGTTCCTTCACAATTTTAACTCTGAGGGGGTTTGGTTCTTCAAGTGCAGCCATTTTGCTTCTTGGTTTGATTTCTTTCTTCTTGGCATTGCTCAGAAGGTCATTGAATTTTGCAGGCTTGGCGACAATTGGTGGAAGCACAAGGTTTGAGAAGGAGTCATAGTCATACCCTTCTAGCTTATCATCTTTTCTGGCTATGGAATTGTTGTCTACATCAATGATGATGTCCTTGGTGTTGGAGTGAAGCCTGCAGGCACAAGAGTTGGACCAAGGAACCGCCGTTTCATCAAATGATTCAGTGGGGAGAACACGGTCTGTTCTGAATTCTGGGTCAGGGGACTCTAACTCAGCAGAGCTATCATGTGGTGATGAGGGGTTGTTATTGTCAGTGACAACAACAAGCTTAGGAGAAGAAGAAGAAGAAGAACAAGTCCTTGCAGTTCTTCTCTTGAGTCTTTGTTTGGATGATTTTCTTGGGGGGTCAAGGGAATTGTTGTCTTTGACATTTTGGCTGTTTGTTGGTGAGGTGTAGATTTCACCATTTGGGTTAAGCTTAAGCTCCCTTGTGAAATAGTAAGACTTTCTGGGATTGAATTGGTGGGGTTGCTTGGGTTTTGATGGTTGTGTGGTTGAGGTTGGTGAAGGTTGTTTTTTCTTCCTAGACTGAGATTGGGTTTGCTTTCTTGCTTTTCCCATGTCCTTGAGTTTGTAAAACCAGGCATTGGGGATCATATCTGATAATTTGAACCTGTAGTTACCCATCCCCTTTTTGTCTCTATGACTCTCTAGTCTCTCCCTTTCTCTCTGTGTTTGTGAAGGAGTTGTGTGTGCTTTCTAGTTCTCCCTTTGATGAGTGAGGTGTGAGAGTGAGAGCTTAGGTAGCTCCATCAGTGTCTTTGGTTAGGCACTCATGGTAATGTGAGATAAATACAAGAGAAATAAGGCTTTTGGTTTTTGGAATTAGAGGTAGTAGGGGTTGGGGTCCACAAGAGAAGAAAAAAGGTTTGCAAAAATGAAAATTAGTGGGGCTGATGTGGTGAATGACTATTACCTAATCCAAAAGAAAAAACAAAAATAACATGTTCTCTTCTTTTACTACTACTACTGCTCAATACTCATAAGGATCACAAAGGTGATTTAAACACCCTTGTGTGTATGGATTGATTCCCAATGTATCTTGATAGGAAAACAACAATTGTGTGTGGCCCATGCAATATTTGGAGTGCTTTCCTTGCTAGTGCTTTAGACCCGAGTGCAGGCTATAACACTAATAGAGAAAAATATGAGCCAGACCAATCGGTTGTGTTCTAAGACGTAAAGTAAAAGCACTATGCTTTTGTAAGTGGAGTAAGAGATGCTATTTTGCAGAAAGTTCATTGGCGCATTGCAACCAGCAACCAATGCGGTTTTGGTTAAAAATTTGTTCGGACGAGAAAGGGAAAAGGAACACACACACAGATAACTCTGCTGAAAAGAATTTGAGAGGGGCTTTTGGAATTGGAAGCCTGTTGCGTGGGTCAGGATTACATGCCATCCAATATAGAAAAATCCCACTGGTCCATCTCATAGATAGATTGTGCAATTTTGGATAACTCTACTTTTTTGTTATATTCTTTCTTATCATTGCTTCTCTATCATGCTTAGGAAAACTAGAACATGGGTTTTGTTTTATAGTCAAGACTCTTAGTTCGCCCCACTCAGTTCATCCATCATTTTCTAAGCCAAATCTTCACGTACCATGCTAATATAAGGAATCAAATCTTTTTTTTTTAACATATACCAAACTAAACTACATCTATTCTTTGAGGACATAAGATTACTATGGCCAGTAAAAATTTTCCTTTCTAGTATTTAACTAGCTGCAAAATCAAAACTCAAATTGAAGATCACTAATTAAACTAAAACAATCTCTTGTGAATTCCTACGCAATTTAGTATCAAGGAATCAAATTTCAACAAAATATAATAGATTTCCATGTTGCAAACGAAATTAATAGTAATAATATAAAAAAAAAGGGAGGATAAGTTCAAATGGAGTGATTGCTGGTTCACCAGGTGTGACCACGATCAGAATTTGAAATTGATTCACTTTAAATCCGTGGAGCTTTGAATGATAGTGTGGTACAAACTGTACACAAATGATGCCAGAGATATTAATGTTGGCTACTAATCTTGCAAATTTGCATTGGGAATATAATTTGTACAATCATTGCAGTGTTGAGCAGCATAAAATATAATGGCACCACCATGTTATGGAAGAGGTACAACCATTCTTTCTTCATACAAGTATATGCAGAGAAGGTGAGGCATTTTTGCATTGCCTTAGGCTTTGGGAGTAATGTTGAACATGGTCAACTGGTCCCCCTCCTTCATCCGTGCAGAGGTACAACACAGTGCCCATTCTAACGGTCTGGGCTCTGTGCACGTGTCTAACTGGAAGCTATATTCAATAACCATATTTATAATTTATAGATTATTTATTGGGGGGACCAAGAGTGTTTCTGTCATCAGTGAAATATATTTAGATACTTTGTATTATACAGCATGCTCCTAATTTCATATATAATGGTATTTGATTCAGTAGAATGTCATGTTATTGTTAAAAATATATATTTTTTTATCAAACTTAATTTTATTCTATGTACTTTTAATTTAATGAAATTAATTCTTCAATTTTTAAAAATATATAATTTTCATTCCTTCAACATGTGATTAATATTACAATTTAGAAGTACATAAGACTGAAATTACAAGAACTAAAAATATAATTTTTATTATTATATTTATGAGGGTTGAACATGTAAAGTTTGGATTGGTGAGAATGGAGAAGAAGTAGTATTCTCCTATTGGCCCATTGTGATGATAATCATTCTTACACAAGTTGTCATTGTGTTGTGATCAGTTACTGATTATAGTTGTAGGCCCAAAACAGCTTTATGATAGCAGCACTAGCTCGGCCTGATCAATAGACAGTGAGAGAAAAGAACAAGACATGTGTGGTAATTAAATAGATTAGTTGACTTAGGCCCATAATTGATATAGAAACTTCCATCAGATCCTGTCACTTGACATTGGGACCATTCAGGAGAGAAAAGGGCACTTTATAAGTTCCAAGAAATATCAGTTATTAGCTTTAAAGGTTGAAAGTTCAAGAAATTGAAATATATCAGCTTATCCCAAGTTAACAAATACATGCAAGATCTAGGATCTTATCTCACATCCCAGCACCTTTTTTTCTTTCATCTTCTCTCAGTTATTAGCATTTATTTCTTTCCAATATATTTATATATAAATTAACTAAACTCTGTAACAAATAACCATGTTGTCACGTGCGGTCACATGATTGGATAAATAATAATATTTAACTTTTTTCTGTCAGAATATTTTATTATTTTTATAGTCTTTATTTTGAACATAATTATATTTTTTATTTTTGATAAATATTTATTTTATCTTTTATAGTTTTCGTTACGAAGATAATTGCATCTTTTTAAACAAAATAGTTGAGTATAGTTAATTTTTAATATTTTTTTATTTATTATTGTAATTTTAAATACTATAAATGATTAGGTTTACAATTTAATGAATTTATTAGTTTTTCCCATGTATTGATTGGGTTATAAATTGATTTCAGAATTAATTTTTTTTTATTAGCTTTTGTCAATGAGAAAATCATGAACATTTTATAAGCTATTAATATGAACTTTAGAAATATTATCTCATTCTATTACTATTTTTTTTCTCCTCTTCTCTTAGTCAATCGACATAATATTTTTCTTCTCTTATTTTTTTATAATTTGAAAGTAAATTGTTTTTCAATGGTGTTTGACTCTACGACTGTGGAAAAGATAATCGGTAAGTAATATAAGTTATTTTAATTTGGTAAATCTTTATAATACAATTAATATAACTTTTTGTAAAAATTTACGATTAATGCATTCACGATTTCTATTGCCACAGTGCATATACCGATTTTAATTATAAATTTATGAAGCTTCTAACATGTGAAATTAATGACGGGCAATTGTAATATTGGGCCTTTAAAAATATATATTTAGTTTATTTTCTATGTAAATATATTTTTGGTTAAGTCTCTCCAAATGTACTTATGTGTGCTTTCAGTCTGAAAAAAAATATTTTTATATTCATGACATTTTTTTTTAGTTTTTATGATTAATTTTAATTAGTTTAATATTGATGAATAAAATAAATAATAATAATTAAAATAATAAAAAATATTTTAAATTAAGATAAATAAATTATTTTTTTAAATGTATTTATTATTTTATATAAATAAAATAATTACCTAGATTTATTATTCTCACTTTTCAATTTACTAATTTACGTTTTATAATATTTAAAAATTATAATTTATTTAAACGTTTATAATTTGATTTTCACTTTTTACTTTTATGGTATTTATATTTCAATATATTAAATTTGATTGAATATAATATAATTTATTTTAATATATTATATTTTAATTTATCTTTATTTTTAGAGACAAAATTACTACTTGATATATATTCATAAATTAAAGTAAATTATATTGCAATAAATCAAAATAAATGAATTAAAATGTAAAAATAACATCAAAAGTAATATATTAAAAATAAATTATATAATTTTAAAAATATAAAACTAAAAATTAATTAATTAATTAAAAAATAAGAACAATATTAAAAATAATAATAATAACTTCTCATATATTATCTATATAAAGTAATAAATATATTATTTAATTAAATTATACACTTAAAAATTATATTTATTTAAAATATGTTTATTATCTTATTTATTTTAATTAATATTATTTATTTTATTAGTTATGTTAATTCTAAATTAACTAATATTAATAATAAAAACTAAAATATCAATAAATAACAAAAAATTATAATGACTAAAACTAAATACTACCATATTTACAAAGACTAAATATATATTCAAACTTATATTTTTTAGATAAGTTCTTGAATTGTTTTTAAAATTATATATATTTTATATAAAATTTATTATATATATATATATATTAAAATTTAATTTTTATTGTTAGTCCCTCCTGTGTTTCAAACTTAACTCTATTTCTTATTGACAAAAAAATCATATTTCTTAAGTATGTAGTTAAAAGTTGGTTTTTTAAATTTATATCTATAAAAGAAATATTTATTAAAAATAACGATCTCTTAAATACATTTCAGAAATTAGTGTGGAACCCGACTAGAGAATACTCTGCTTTCAAAATAAAAATAAAAGTCTCTCCAACAAATCTCATCCGAATAATCAAATTATTAAAGCACACACGACGTTCATATTTTAATTACTCAACACAGCTTATTTCAACATTCTATTTGAACGTTACAATGTTTTCCATTTTTTAACGTCCCAATGTTTCTCATTATAGTTTCTTTCCTTTTCTCACATTCAATTTTATCGTTATTTGTTGTTTTTTTTATATAATTTTACAAACTCTTCAATTATTAATTATTTTCAAAATTTTCTTTTACGTTAAGATATCTCTAATTTTAATTTTAATTATTAATTTATGCAACTAATTAGATTATAGATGTTGATAGTGTGTGACTGAATTCCATATAACTTCACTTAATCTTTACCTGAATTATGCAATATTTAATAAATAATTTTTTTAAAAATTTATAGTATTTTTTATACGCTACATATTTTTAAATTAGAATTTGTATAAATAAATAGGGTTTGTGATGGGAAATAAAAAGATTTTCTATCAAAGAATTGGGGATAATCTAATTTAGTTAATTAAATGGTACTTACTGACCTAATAAGATTATATTAGGAGATAATTGGAATAATTTCGAGCCTACCAAATTTCATCCATTGATTTTCTTCGCATCATTACTATATTGTGTAATAAGCTTGTTTAATTCTAATTATTGCAAAATTAACATTCTATCTTTCAAATAGTTTTTAATTATTGAATTAGTGTTAACTATGAGTTCAAAATAGAAATCTATTGTGTGCTGGTACTTAAACACAATCTTCACAACAACTGGAGTTACTTGACATTTCATTACTTACACGTGTGGTACACTAACCATTAGTTTGTATTGTGTTACTATTACCGATGCATTTAAAGGATCACTAATTTAAATATTATTTTTTTGGTGTGTATATTTTTGTTTAATTTTCTTTTTCAATTCTTATATCTTTTTATGCATTTTGTCTACGTGATAGATGCATTTTGTGTACGAGACAAGTAACAAGCCAAATTGATCTTTGATCCTAATATTGAAAAGACTATTAAGGCGAATAGAATGGGAACAAATTTGATGAATTAATAGGAGAAACATAAAAAAGGGAAAAAAAACTTCACCATCGTTTAATTCCTAGTTTCAACCAAACAAAATGTCAGGAAAATTCTCTACGAGACTTTTTTTTATACTATTTTCTATTAATTAAAATTTATTAATATTTATAAATTTAAGTAGTATTTACTCTTGTTTATTGAATCTTTCTCTTTATTTATTTATAAGTCACATCAAAATTTGTAATTTAGTATAAAAGAAAATGTAACTAGCATTTATATTTTCTTTATTCTAGCTTAAATTTATTAAAAATTATAAATTCTAATAAAATTATTCTTATTTAATAAGTCTATCTCTTTTTTTAATAGTGTTTCTTACAAAAATTTGTTATTAATGATTAATGAAAGAGATGAAGTAAGGCAGACTCCGTTTACTATACTAATATTACAATCAACATAAACATTTACATATCAACATAAACATTTACATAATCATTAGACAGATTGTAGCTGCCAAAAGTTTTGATTTGAGATCAAATCTGTGCCAAAAAAAACAAAGTTTGGAGGGAACGAACTTCAGTATCTTCATCTTGCAAACTTTTGGGAGATATGTGATACATTGAAAGTGGAGCAACAATCTGGCTTACACTATTTCCACTTTCTCTGCCAGACAAAGTAAACGTATGGTTACAAGCTCACCCAAAGGAAATATCATTGCTTCCGAGGAATTACAAAACATATGATTCAACAACCAAAATTAGTGTATCAAGCCTTATTTTTATTTTATATAACTTGAGTTTTTAATTGCGTCTTAACATGATTTCCTGCTTTAAAATAGAATTTTGAATTGCATCTTAGCATGATTTTTTGCATAGATGATGAAGAAGAATAAAATGTCTTTCTTTCCGTCTTGTCAATAATATTAAAAAAAAAAAAATCAAGTTTTGCTCTTTTATTCACAAAAAAAAAAATAAAGAATAATTATTGCCTAGGTTTGTTTGCGTAAAAAAAATTGTAAGATCTAGTCTTACACTTCCTTTTATTGATATTGTTGGTGACTAATATCTACTCCAAAGCCTAATCAACTACTTTTAATAAGAACTGATATATTAGTAATCAAATTAAGAGTTCAGCATGTGATTAGCATATTTTGGCACAAAAATAGAATTGCAAAAATGGAATTCAGTAGCAAATAATCAATCCCCCAAAATTTTGCGAAATTCAGTATTAGCTCTATCATTGATTTCATAGGATTTGTTTTATTCTTCTGTTAGTGACATGTTTGATTTAGAGCCAATTTATTGAGCATTAACCAGACCTAAATGAATCCTCTTTTCGAATTAAGAATCCAAAACTTAATTACCGAATCAAGCATTCAACCAGGTAAAAAATTAACGTCCATCTCAAAATTCTGTCAAACCAATTCTCATGCAAAATTGAACTCTAGATCCTCCACAAACATGCACATTTGAGCATTCTCTATATTCAAATTACAGAGTGCAAATACAAAATTACAAGCAAATTACGAAATCACAACAGAACCAAGAAGGAAATCAAAGAACAATGCAATCAATGAACAAATGAAAATTGAAATATAAGGAAATGAGTACAGAACCTAGTAACTAATGAAATGATCAAAGAATTAAAGCATCCTTGGAGGAGAAAACAAAAATGCAGAAGAGCCTCAGATGGGGGGGTTGTTATTTGCAGTGTCCTGAGGTCAGAGGGTGGTTCTTCAGGCCCTGATCATGGTTGGTTTGTTGGGGTCTGTAGCCTGTAGCTTCTGACAAATGTTTCTTTGGCTGGGAAACAACATCAGTGTATCGTTTCTTGGATGATAGACATTACTTTTACTTTACAGTTTACGTACACTTTGTGTGCATGTGGTTAACATCATTTCATGATTGCATAAAGGTTTGTGCCATCCAAATATTTTAACTTAAATTCGGTAAATAATTGAATTCCTTCATTATATTATCAAAGTTTAATTCCTGATTAAGTGTATACAAAAATTTATTTTAACAATTTCTATGCTTCCAAAAAATTAATCTTCTACTATATGTAAATATATCCTTGTTGCAGAAAACATTATATAAATAAATATATGTACACAGGAATATTATGCCAAGTAAATACAATAACACCTCTCATGATCTCACTTAAAGGGTGTTCAAGAACCCATGTAAATCATTCAAAATCGTTAAATCAATTTAAAAATACCAAAAAGTTGAACAAATTGTCAGATGAAAAATTAGATTTCTTTATTCCATTGCCACACCCTATACAGTTCTTGATCCTTTATGGTACCCGGACCCCGGTGCTAGCCATCACTTGACAAGTGACGCCTGATGAGAGATATCTCACAATCAAAGATACCTTGCACTAGACTAGTTCTCATAGAGTCAGACTTGGTAATGCTGCAGGTTTACTCATAAACACATACACAGCTTTCACTTTTTTTTTTTAATTATTACATTATAGGTATAAAATATTATTCACTTTATAGATGATTAATTTTTTATAAAAAATTTAGCTGATTATTTTTAGTAATTTTTTTTATTTATATTTTTTTATGTACATGTCTCGAATTTGAAGCCTTGGTAAAGATACACTATTTAAATAAAGAGAAAGAAGAGGCAAAAAAAAAAAAATGTTTAACTGAATGAATATAATTTTTTTTTATATGTAGACCCCCAAAACAAGTTGTTTGCTTATTTCTCCTGCTCAGACAAAAATAAGGTTAGTGTCTCAGACAATGGTGCCTTTTTCAGGTTCATTGCATTGTTAAGCATGAGGAAACCAAACAAATCCTTCACCGCAGGACACTTACAGATGAACTTTATATCTTTCCTCAGTTCAAGTCTAGCCTTGTCCCGCTGCCAACCATGCTCAAAAGATCTCCACTTCATCATTACTTTGATTGACTAGTACTATTTTTTTTTTTTTGAATGTGATATTGATTACTAACTAATTATAAACTAACTTGTTCCCTTAAATTTTCAATTTTTCATTTCAATATTATAGGTATTGTTGTGTTTGTTTTCTGCAATTCATATCGGTTTATGGAGGGATTTGTGTTGAAACAGTTGTTTATGTTAATTATTGTCTTATTGGGAGATTGAAAATGTGAACAGGGTTTATAGGGCTCCTTCCATTACTATTAGTAACTGTTCCCGCACTTGTATTTTAGAAAAAAAATATTCATATTCAAACTTATTTCGTTCTGATAACAACTTTAGTCTTTATTTATGTATTCATTGGATATTTATATACTAATATGTATTTATTATTTACATTTTACTTAAGTGTAAAATTAATATTTTAATAAAAAATATTAATTAAAATTATTACAATTGAATTAAATGTCATTTTTAATCATTCAAACCTAATCATTGGAAATAATTATTTTTAAATGTAATACTAGCCATGATTTTTTAAAATTAATTAAATTTAACCATATATTCCAAAAATAATTAATTCTTAAACTTTCACATCATGTAACACATTTCTCTAGACACTAATTAATTTATAATTATATATATAATTATTTAATTAAAATATCTCACGTATAATTATATATGTTGTTAATTATTAATTTCAATTTTAAATCCTCCTATATATATATATTATGCAAATATGAAATGGGATGAGTATACTCATATTATACTTATTAAATTTTGCAAGTAAATCCTTTTCCGAAGAACCAACTCACTGAGTGAGTACTTCTTTTACACGTCATGAAGATAATTTTGGAAGGGTATCCATAAGATCTAGGTAGATTTATCCTTCCTAGTTCCTAACTCGAAAGATTGGACCCGAAGCAAGTTTTGTGAAGTTTTGATAACTTCTGGTTACTTATTTTTTGTTTCAGAATTACTAATATTTTTTTCTCACTTCAAGCACTTATATGTTCCTTGTGACAAAATGAGATGAAAAAAATTCAAAGTAGAAAAGATTTGTGACCACGTCAGCACAAAATAGAAGTTTCTTCCATCTTTTATCATGTTCATTTTAGTTCTGAAAACGCTAACTAAAAATAATAATTCCTAGAAGACATTGCACCTTCCTAGATTAAAAGTGTTATAATGTTTCAGAGCACGTGACATTTGTTCTAGTTACTCATATTTTCTCTATAACAGAACAATTTCTACATGTTTTTCTTTCCCCCTGGAATTATATGTAACTGCAATATAAAAAGGGTAACCTGAAAAAAAAAAAAAAACTATGATTTATGCAGTAATGATCATTCTGGGATTATCACAACTATCAATGAACATGTAATTGACATATCCCCTACCCAAAATATTAGAGGCTCTGTTGAGCCTTAATCATTTCCTTCTTCGTTATGCTTATCTGCATTATGGAAACATTAGTCGAAGTTGTTGCACAACGTTATTAACTTATTATGGAGATGATAAGGAATGACCTAGCACCATAATGTAATTTACCATATGTCCTTCTTACTATCCTCAGTTTGCCGTTATTAAGTGTATTTATAGGTTGGTTTGAGTTTGGGATAAAATAAAATTTGAATCAATCAGGATGATTTGATTGGATCATTGAGTTAGATATAAATAAATAAATTATTACATTTTTCAATTTTTATCATTACTTAATTGTATATTTTATGGATTTTTTAATTTTATATTAATACAAGAAAAAATATATCTTATTATTTAATCACTAATATTTAGTTTTTTAATATTTATCACTTTATATATCTCATTAGTTTTTTTATTTAAAATACTATAAAAGAAATTACATAATAATAAATATGACCAAATTAATACACAAGAGAACATAATAAGAATATCAAAATATATGAAAAAAAACAGACAAAAATAGAAGAAAAATTTAAAAGTCTAAAATGTATTAATATAAAAGTTAAAAATTATTGGTCAGATCATTAGTCAGCTCGAATTGAAAAAAAGAAATTTAAAAACTGAACCAATTATAATTAATTTGATTTGGATTTAGAAATGAATCAATTAACTTAACTAATCCAAATCAAATTAATTGGTTTGGATTGGGTTGTGGGACTCATTGGGCCAATCGGATAAACACCCCTATCCATTGTCTCTATAGCCATTGATCCATGTTTCTGGTGTTCTGAAGGAACTCCTCCAACTAAAGTGAGCTAGTTCGGTTATTTTTGTTTTGGAAGAGTACATATAACATGCTGCTTTCTGGAAGGGAGACTGGTAAGATGAGAGATTCAGATTCAAATAGTTTGACTCTGCAACATCAAGAAGGCTAAAAGTAACCATGGCTTCAGTTACATGAAAAACAACCATGATCCAAACCCATGGAATCTGGAAGGAAGAGCATTGGTGTCAGAATCAGTGTAGTTGCGCATGGTTTAACACCAACAACCAATTATGGAGCTTTCAGGCAATAGGTTTTACAGATATTTTTAGCAGGAGTGTAATTGATTTAATGCATGGCAAATTTGACCAACATATACTTCCCTCTATGTGCTTAAAGTTTCAGTAGTAAAGAAGCCAACACTCTTCAGCAAATAATGCAACTTATCCAAAAAGGGGTCTTCCAGGGGCACTGTTTTAAATTGGAGGAGTTCTATTTATCCTATGTTTTATTTATTCGGAAATATGGTGTTCGGTCATGGACCCCTTGGTTCCTTTGTATATGGATGAGTGTTCTATCAAGTTACAACATCAGTGGCTTGTGGGAGTGGGAAGGAGCAAATATTTCATCTTTCTGCCCCCCAAAGGATGAGGTTTGAGTTTTTCTTTAGAGCAATACCATGTAAAGATATAAGCTACACTCATTTTTGCTCTTCTACATTAGTATTGATCCATAAAACTTCATTTAGAACTGTCTTATTTGTCACTAATGGTAAATCCATTAAAAAGGCTGGTACTGAAATATTTTTGCTTCAGGTTAAAAGATGGAAGTTGTTAGAAGTACTATACCTAATGAGAGATCTTTTTTTCAGCAAATATACCAGGTGACCATGTACTTATTCTCTAAGTTGGAGGAAAATTTGATAATAAAATTCTGTTAAACATTTTAGGTACAGGCTTGAAGGCACTGAGAAAATTTTGGAACCAGTACCTGTCATAAGATTTCTTAGCTGTATGCTAGATCCTAATCTATTTCCTTTGTCTTTTCCTGCTTTAATTTATGTCGCCATTGATCTTGGTCAACTACTTATGTTGAACTAAAGATAGGAGCTCAAACAAGATACACTTACATGTCAGGATCATAATATAACATTAAAATGGAATGCTTCACTGCCCTACAAGATAGTGGGAAGATATTCTCTTGTTCCAGATACTTTAAATTTCCAGATATCAAAGTTGCTACTCATTTTGATTGATAGCTGTGATCTCCAGAACAATCATTACTGCATAAAAAAAATCATAGGGTTTTTTCAAGTTACCCCTTTCATAAAATCATAATACCAGAACAATGAAGGAAAAAAAGGAAGAACTAGAAATTGTTCCATTTATTAAAAAAATGTGAGTACCTAGAAGGAATCCCACATGGCTTTGAACGCTAGGAATCAAGGAAGGTGCAATGTCTTCCAAGCAAACTTATTTCTAGTTAGCATTTTCAAGATAACAAAAACATATGATAGAAGATAGAAGCTTCTACTTTGTGACAGCTTTTCACAATTTTTTTCTACTTTTAAATATTTTTTCTTCCCATTTTGTTACCAAAAGAACATAAAATGATTGAAATAAGAGAAAGTCATGTAATTCTGAAACAAGTTGCCAAAAGTTACCAATATTCACAAAACCTGCTCCTGGTCCAACTGAGTCAGAGAACCGTTCAGGAAGAAGCCACATCAATCCCTGCTCACATTTCCAATCCCCCAATAAAGCAATTAACATAAAATAGCTCAACAAATAATAACTCCCGTTTCAACACAAATCCCTCCATTGACGCATGAACCACGAAAAACAAATACAACAAAAAAGTTAAAATATTGAAATCAAAAAGCCACCTGGAGGAGTTCTATATTCACCAGGTCAATTGATTTCATATGAACATGGAATAGATTGAACTGTAAGAGAAATCAAAATATAGCATCAAAATATCTAATGATATTATACAACTAAAACCAAATTATAATTATAATAAACTACATAACCCCACTTCCTCACCCTATAATAAACCTATTTCTCAATTTGCTAGTCTAACTACAGTATAACATATCAAAAACACCCTTTTGTCCCAAAATTTAATTGACATTTTGCATATAAAAATTAGGCACAACACAATTACCATCCAAATGTAAGAGCTAAAACAACAAAAACCATGACTTTACTATTAATAAATAATAATATATATATAAAAAAAAAAGATTACATTGTCCAAAGACTCCAAGGAGTGGACATGGTCTTTGTTCTGTTTGACCCATCTCTTGTAAGCCTCCATAGCTTCGATTACATTACAAACTGCAGAACATTAACAAGAGTCCACTGCTTCAAGCAACAAAACCTTAGACACCACGAAACCTTGTTCACAGTGTAGAACACGATTTGTTTTGTAATTTATAGTGCCCCTAAGTATGATATAACAACATCAGTGCCTGTCTACTTAAAAAATCAAAATCTTGTTTTGTTCTGCTGTTTGGCTTTTTCCTCCCCCATCTGACATTGCTTGATAAGTGGTCATGATTATTGACGGGGATTCTGCAAAATTGATTGGACATCTATATTTTCTATTCTAAATATTAATTTTCTTCTGAGCTTCCATTGACAATAGAAACAGCTGTTCCAATTTGAAAAGAGAAAGGGGGGGGAATTCCCAACCTAAGATACAACCAAGAGACCATATCACCATACCACCTAAAGCAGCTAAGTTATAGTGATCTATCACGGGATGTTTACAAGCTTTGCACGTCTAGTTCTCTGATCAACTTCCACTAGGAGACCAAGTGCAGTAATTTCAGGCACGTCAGCAGACCCTTGAATCTCCAACTCAGCAACTACCTTTTGATTCTCATCATTGCCCTCCAACATATTCCTCACAGACCATATGCCCCATTCTCTCAAGAAAGGATTATCTTCATCAGTAACACACTGCTGCAATAGTAGTAGAATTCCATTCCTAAGCCGGATTTCATTTTGTGCATGCTTCCTTCTATAAACACAATGACCAATGAGTGCAACTATGTCTCGCCTGAAGCCCTTCTAAGGGCATGGTTTTAAGGAACTAGTAGCACCATCTTGATCCTCATATTGTTCGAGTCCTTTCCTGATTATTGCTGGAGGTTCAAGGGCCCCAAGCAAAGACAAAAGCAACTCTATGAGGCCATACAACAGTATCACATCAACAACATTTGCATCCATTGTATTACCTCTCACACCATCTTGAGCACAAATGTCCCTCAATATGGCAAGAGAGTAGCCAAGAACATCAACCCCAACAAAGCCACTAGGAAGACCAGACTTTTCCCTCATTGCATGTTCAAGAACCCAAATTGACTTCTTGAATATTCCAAAAACAAACAATGCAATATCCTTTGAAACAGTAACATCTCTAAGCCGCTCACTCAATATATCTGATAGGATTTGCAAAAGAAATGCTTGATAAAATGAAACGTGATCATCTTTCGACCCGGTAACTTCACACCCTCGGGAACATCTGCAAATTATAATTTCAAAACGAACACAGGCAATTGAGATTCTTCAAGGCAGATTCTTGAAAGGAGCAACTTCAACCAATCCTCACCAAAACTAGCTGGTTCAGCAGAAACCAATGAATAAGAAAAGAGCCTAAAAAGAAATGAAAAGAGAGAGAGAGTGAGAGAGAGATCAGTGTTACAACTCAAAAAACCATCATAACCCCATTTGATATTAATGACAGCATAGAAAAACAGCAAAGTTAGAAACACGCTGCAGCAACAACATAAGCATTATCCCACTAGATTAGGTTGGGTACACAGATTACACAATGCCATTGTGTATTGTCAAAAGAATAATCAAAATATCATAAAAGACCATTAAATCAAAGAAATAATTACAAGCAAAAAGGAATAAACAAATGAAAAGGCATATCATATAAATTAAAAAAAAAAATCAGCGCTAACTGCTAACAACTTAAAAACCCTCAACCCAAGATGACAGAATAGCGTAGATAAAACAGCACAAGGCAAATCCATAAAACTACTAACTCACCAGAAGAAACAGTTCTTACAATTTCTGCCATTACAGGCCAGCCATCATCACTTGACAACTTTTTAAACCATTCAAGGTTTCCATTACAACACGTATACAAATCACCATACACAATGGGTCACAAGTCTCCTTGGTGCCAACTCTAGCAATTGATACAAACCCAACTGGGTATAGCTCTTTCCAAATAGCATGCTGATATCGTTCCCCAGCCAAAGAAACATTTGCCAGAACCTGCAGAGCCCACCGTATCAACACATGATCAGGGCCTGAAGAACAAAACAAACCTCTGACCTCAGCACATACACACAACAGCCACCCCATTAAGCTCAAGAAATGGGTCCTGGTCTGCAGCTTCTCCAGCACATAAGTTTCTAAGGAGCTTGAAACACAAAGAAAGAATATGATTATGTTGGTGAGGTGAAGCATGGGTGAATGAGTGAACTATATTAAGTACTGCAGGGAGAATCCTCTTAGAAGCTAGTTCCAAACGCCCAAAATCAGATTTGGCATTCTGAATGAGAATCTCTAAGGATTTTTCCATGTTAGAAGAGTTAGAAGCTTCAAAGAGTAACCGAAGTGTATCTTCGGATATGGGGTGCTCCAAGAATGCCCGCATCACCCATTGCTTGATTGAGAAAAGAAAAAAATAAAAATGTAAAATTTCAGAATAAAAATTTGATTTTGAATAAGAATTCAAATACCCCACAATCTAATTGGTTGAAATAGTACAATCTAATTGGTTGAAATAGTAGAAGATCACTGAAAAAAAAAGAAAAAAAAACCAATAAATGAAATATGGTTGAAATTGGCGCAGGATGAAGTGAAGGCACAGGATGAGGATTTTACCGAAGACGGTGTTGGTGGGCTTCATGGCGACATCACAGATCAAATGCTCGGTATAGGTGAAATGACATAAGAGAATGTCGTTCTGTTACCCTCTTTCTTCTCTACTCTGCTTCTGGTTGGTTCCAAAGGTTTCTTCTCTACTTAGCAAGGAAGAATAATGTCTCGATTGAATTTAAAATTCAAATTGCACCCTACGAAATTGAAAAATAAAAAGTTACATAAGATACATAACAATATTAATAATAAATTAGAAAATAAAATAACGATCTTTTATGACGAGTGTTTGAAATTAATTATTCCAAAATCTTAACTATATTTTTGGAAGTTTTAATTTTACAATCTTACGTAGATTAGCCAAAAAGATATTTTTATGGACAACTAATCATTTGAATAGTTTTTTCTAATATATACAGATAAATTGTAAAATTTTGAGAAAATAAATATCGATCCTTTATGATTGTATGGTATTAATTATTGTTAGACCTTAATTATATTTTTGTGACTTTTTTAATTTTATAATCTTATGTGTTTGGATTAGATAAAAATCTCCTTCCTCAAAAATTAATTGTGTAAATAGTTATTTTTTTATTGTATATAAATAAGTTAGAATGGTCTTCGACAAAATGAAAAATTTAGTTGAGACTTGAGAGAATAAAATAAGAAAATATAGTCATAAATTAAACAATTAAAAAATAACAATTGGCATTGACTTTGATCCCTTTACTTTTTATTATATATAATTTTAGTTTTCAAATTTTTTTAATCAATTAAATTTTTAGTTTAAATATTTTTTAATTTCTAAAAATATCATTTTAGTTCTTATAAAAATTTTATTTATTTTTAGTCTCTATTTTAACAAAATGATGTGATTTTAGTCTTTTATTACATATGTTTTTGTCACTCGTAAATAGGGATAAAAATAGAAGAAGTCAAACTAAGCTTTACACCCTCTTTTTAAGTTTAACTGACCTAAGCATAATTTGGCTTATTAGCTTACCTAAAGGCCTATTAATAAACTTATCTCTAAATAGGCCAATATAGGATTACAAGCTAATAAGTTTACTCTTTAATCGTGTAAATAGGCCACTCATAGCCCTTTAAATAGACCAACAAGCCTCTAAATAAGCTAATTTATACTCTCATTATTAGCATGTAAATAAGGCACTAATACATGCAACACTTTTGAAAAACAAGTGAACCTGTTTACAATGACGCTCAAAATAGATATCTAAAGATAGTGGAATTTAAAAATTAAATCATGGGATTTCAATAATCAAGTTATTAGGGCAGCAACAAAAATGAGATTTGCAGCCAGGAAAATATGAATGATAATACTTGCTAAAAGGGGTTTTATTCTAAATAGCCATAGGAAAATATGAGATAATACTTTATTGATCTAAGCAAAGTTAAAAACAAAATGATGTAATGAAATGCAGAAGTTGTGATGATGTTTATGTAGAACAACAAAAAGGCAGAGAAAGGTCGTGCTATGCTAGAAGCCTAGAACAACAGAAAGGTAGTGCCATATGGAAGGTACAATTGCTACCAAAGTTCAGTGGGTGTAAGCATCATGAAAATCTGTGGCACACTCTAACATTATAAAACTTTTATTATCCCTATTATAATGTTAATTCCCTACTATAGTACTCTTGTTGATATATATGACAATGCAACTCTTCCCTTTCCTAGATGTAAAGAAAAAAAAAATCTACAAACAATAGAAGAGAGGATCATGAAAATCTTGTTCAAACTTCAAAGAACCCCAAAGCTTATCTGTCAAAAAAAGTAAACATCTATTGGGTCATTTGGGTGAGGTTGACGGAATATTATGTCATTACTCAAATTCTAAAACAGATAATTTGCTTTGACCACCTTTTGGTCTCTATGCCAATAAATTCTATGAACCTTCAAGTCTTAGTTACAGGGCTAATTATTGGTAAACTACGTTCTATTTCCTCTTTGCTAATCTTACAAAATCTTCTACCAACATTATGGCTAACTACAAAATCAAAATGTAATGAAATTATTAAAGGAAACAGGACTGAGAAATATACACTTATGATTCAGTGGTTTGATTGTGCTCATTTCTTTTAATATTTCCCATATCTATTTCAATTTCACACCCAAAATTGTAATCTAAACATTATTTTTGTTCAATGTTTTGTTCCTTCCGATCTTCAAATTGGCTCACATCATATGCCTCTAATAGATTCCCACCACTTATTAGTCATTTCCTATCATTACGTCTAATGTAAACAATAATAATTGTTCAAGTGAGACAAACATTTCAATGAATGTAAACACCTACACTAAACCATCTAATTTGACATGTTATGCTAAAAATGTTAGAATTGAATTTTTCCACTTTCCTAGCTTTAACCCTTTAAGTTGCCAAAATTATCAAATAACAATCTTCTTCAATTTATCAGAACAAACTCATTAATTCAAGAGGTATTGTTTTTTTCATTATTTTAGCTTCATAATAGATGTGATAGAAATGGTCGCGATAGAACGCAGAACGTACCTAAAGAACACACGAGAATATGCAACGGTGGCCTCCAAGCGTGAACGACGGTTGCTCGCCTCTGTCTTCTACTAGCAGGAATGACGACGTGCGATTAAATTAGGGATCTTTGGGAGATTGGGTTAGATACTGGGATAGTTAGGGTTTATAATTTCTGAACTGTATAACAAAATATTACTACTAAATAATTCTGAATGTTATGCAGTACAATTCTGTTGGTTGTGTAGTATAATTCTGAACAAATATTTATTTTATATAATTAAAATTTTATAATTATGATAAACATTTATTTTATATAACTATAATTTATAATAAAAAAATATTTTTAATTATATAAATTATATTATAACAAAAAATTATAATAATAAATATTTCGAACATATAAATTATATTTTAAATTTATGATAAATAATTTATATTTTAATAAAATATTTTAATTATCGATAATTTTAAAAATATATTAAAATTTAACTGAAAAAAGAAAGATTAAGAAAATTCTAAAAACATTTTTATTAAATAATAATTCTTATGAACGTTTTTATTGAAAATAAATATTATAATTTTTATATATAGATAATTAAAATTTATAATAAATAAAAAATTTTAAATATATAAATTATATTTTAAATTTACATTGAAATATTAAATTGTAATATAAATTTATTTTTAACTATTAATAATTTTTTAAAATATTAAAATTCAATTTAAAATAAATAAAAATAGATATGGTGAAGAGAAAAAAAATTATATTTGCAATAAGAGAAAAATATATATTTAAGGTAATAGTCTCTAAATAGAATCATTAGGATTAACTTAGCATTTATCATTTGGATAGTAGGTATGATTTTGGTCGTATGTATAAAATCTTAAGTTTTAATTTTATTACCGTCATTGTTGTTATTTTTTTAAAAAAAACGCCTCTAATCAATAAGAAAGATAATATTAAGAATATTTAATTGAAAGAATATAAAAAAATAAATATCCTCTCTAAATTATGTATTTTAATTTATAATATAAAAATATCCTAAAAAACAATATTATTTTACATGTTGGTCAATTAGGCTAAACATGTTTTATGAAAGTTTGGACTTCATATATTTAATTAATTTTTTTTTAAAAAAAAACAACACCATATTAGATCTTAATAGGTCAGGGCACAATATCTCGATAGGTGACCATTTTTATCCTACTTGTAAAGAATTCTTTTTAATTAGACTAAATATACCCTACTTTAATCAAAAGAAAACATGTAAATAACAAACAATCAAAATTTCAAAATGCATAACACCAACTCAATATAACAATTTCAGCTCAAATTCTACTTTGCTATGTATAAGCAAATATTAAGGTTCCATTTTGCATACAAAAACGATCCATGAACACCTAATGTAATATACATATAGAGGAAAAATAAAATAAAATGATATAAAAGAGAGAAGTATAGATGTGATATGTAATATGATGTGACAAGAAACGAGAGAAAAAAAAAATGTGTCAAAGAATATTTATCTAGTGCTCGTATATTATTACTCAAAACAAAATGCATGAACATATAACGACATCGAAAACATCAAAATAGTAGTATATGCGTATATGTATTCCATTACAATAATGAAAAGAGTAGCTAGACAATTGTTTGTAGAATCACTCGTAATTTTTTTTCTTTATGAAAAAAGGTTTCCAAAAGAACCTTAGATATTGTCTGAAAGAAAAAGTTTCTCAACAACATTTTTTAAGTTTATTTCTTTGATTCGTCTAAAGATATTTCATCTAATAAAAGAAATTTTCTTTGATCTCTGTGGAAGTTTTTAAAACATTGTTATTTATGAAAGAAGCTTTTTGTTTTCATATTATGATTATTTATTATTATAAAAATAGGAAAAATTGTTTGGTCTAACACAATTCAACTCTAAACTTTAATGATAAAAAAAAAACATAAAAATATATTTCTTGTACTAAAACTGATATCTTCTAAGTTTTCAAATATTATGTACATTGTTTGACTAGAACCTGTTATATCCTAATGAAGTATTATTACCACAAACACTCTAGCTTCATTTGTCCTATGGTTGATCAATTAAAAAGACTTTAAAGGATGTAAATACATAAATAAGTCATATCCAACAAGCTTGAAGAACTATCATTGAATCTAGAAGAAAATTTTTGAAGTTTATCAACTTCTTGTGACATCCTAAAATACAAAAATAATTATTTAGCTAGTAAAAAGATTATGTTGTTATAAAGTTTGAAATGGAAAATGATTATAATAATATTTATTAAAATTATTTAATATTTATAAAGGAAAATAAAATAAAAAGTTAAGAAAAATATATAATAAAAAGAAAGGAGATTCACATGGGTATTCAAATAAAATAGTAAATAGTGAGTGATATGAATTTAAATAGTAAATAGTTTAAAATAAAATAAAAAATAACAAAATAAAAAAAACTAGGTTACATGCACAAAGACTAGGAAAAGAAAGAAACTAAAAAAAATTGGGAAATGTCGTCAAATGGTGGAAGATGAAGATAGAAAAACATTCAACTTTAAATTAAGGTGAGTAAAACATCTTTCATTTCAAAATCATCCATAATATATTTATAGACAAATGTAATTTTTAACGGTTCTTGATAAAAAGAATTTAAGGTTAATAACATTTTAAATTTTATGATTAAGGAGTAGTTGTGTGGTTAATTGTATGAGATTGGGAAATTGCTTCGTCCATTGCATATGTAATTAATTTTCTTATCCAGTATGTGTAGTATCTTATCACATTTCCTCTCGTTACCACAAAAAGGTCTATGACAATTTTATGCTAGTAGTTAGATATTAGTTTTGTTATTTGCATAATATTTGGGACACTACTTAAGCAAAATGCAATAATATTTGTTGGAAATGCGTTGGCCTTTTTGGCTTTTACAAAGTAATATTTTATGAGAATGACTTGGTGTGAATATGTTTAGTAAGCATTTGGGAATTTTGAATATGAATTGTGTCAATAAGAATATTCTTTAGAGGATGTGCAGGCCAAGTGGATGATATTTAAAAATAGGTTTGATTAATTTATTAATTTCTCCAAAATTTGCCCATAGCTTTTCTAAATAAATATATATATTATATTGTCTCATATTATTAATTGGTATTTGTATATAATAGTGTGGTTGTGTCATGCTTTTGAAATTTGTTATTATTATATGAGGTTGAGAACACAAGTAGTAGTCACCAAGAATAATAAATACATGTTGTATGAGTTGGACATTACCTTATGGAAAAGAATGACGAGATATATTTTGTTCTAAAAGTAAATTGAGATATCATCATGGGGATGAGTTACATTTTTACTAAGCGTATCTACATATGGGATGAGATATGAGAACCTCCATCTTGGATGGAGAAGATAATAAGAATCATTACATGTACATGAGCTCATAAATCTTAGTGAATATGTGATTCACAGTGAGTTTGGGGCTTACACTGGTTTTGGGAATCAAAAAATAAGTGAATTTAGGATTCATAGTGAGTTTGGGACTCACATTGATTATGGGAATCAAAAGATAAGTTAATATAGGATTCATAGTGAGTCTGAGACTTTCATTGATTATGGAAATCAAAAGATAAATGAATCTAGGATTCATAATAAACCTAGGGTTCACATTGATTTTAGGAATCAAAAGATAAGTGAATCTATGATTCATAGTAAGTCTAAGACTCACAATGATTCTAGGAATTAACAAGATAAGTGAATATGGGATTTACACAGGTTTTGGGAACCAAAGGGTCAAGTTAAGTGATTCTCGGAATTATGATTGTGGTTGTAATTATTTTTAGATTCAAAAGTATTGCTTGTGACTCTTAATATGTGATTAGATGAGGATATCATGTTATTATTTAAATTATATGTGTTTTTATTACAAGGAAAGTCTACTTTGGATTAATGGACACCATGGTTGAATTTTTCGGTTACTATGTCGAAATACTATTTTTTGAACTTTTTAAACCTATTTTATTCATTGGAATTATTAAATCTCATGAAAGATATTGTTTTCAGCGTACAAGAACAATGTAACTGGGACTAGAGAAGCTTGAAGATTTAGTTCATTCTTACCTTTTTTTTTTTTTACTTTTTTAGTTTGGTTAATTTTTCTCCTTTTATATAAGGGGTCGGTTATGGTTACTTGAGTTGTTATTTCTACTGTTCATTTTGATTATGTTTTTGTGTCCATATTTGAGAATAATATTTTCATTTACTTAAGGATTTATTATTGTCATTATAATATTATTATGTATTATTTTATAATATTCTACTTTTTTAAAGTTGCAGTTGTAAGTATTTTAAAATATAATTATTATGGATTGTTATAGTAACAAAGAGCGTTACACCTTTCAAGTCTCGAAGAATATGATTGACACAAAAATAGAAACAACAGAGAAGTCAGCCAATATTTACACAAGTATAAAAACTTTTATTTGTTGCATAAACAAAGTACATAAAGAGAATATAAAAGTTTACATTATCTTCACCACTCGTAACTAAACGTAAAAGGAATTTAATGCACCTCAGTATTCATCTTCTAAATAGGAGAAATTTCTTACAATGACTATTTTCTCTAGTCATCCATAAAATTCCTAGAGTTCAAATAGTTACCTAGATTGACAAACTTTCAATTTATTGGGCTCATTTATTTTCAAACATTTGAAAAGTATATTCTATAAACATTGTAAATACTTTACTTTAAATAGTCATTTATTATAATTGTGGTTAGACTGACGATAATCTAGGATTTCCTTTTTTCAAACCTATGAATTTGTTTAAGCCTGAAGAGATTTATTGAAATAATACTTCGGTTGTGCATTAAGAAGCATGTGAAAGAATAATTAACATATAAAAGGGAAAGTGTCAAAATAATACTTGTTTGTAGTTTGGAATGAGGATTCTTGCAAATCTATGTTGGACAAATCTTGGTGATTGTTAAGGAATGGATGTAATCTAGGATTGTATGATGAGCCAAGATAAAGTTATAAGGGTTCTTTCACTTCCCTTGTCTATTCAATTTATTGCACTAACAACAAATGAAGTTGAACTTGTTAAAAAATATTTTCAATTTTGACTTAAAAGATTTTAACAAAATCGATCATCACCTTTTGGTCAATACATTAGTTTCATCTTACAGTATTGTTCATGAAGCTTGACGAAGCTTATAGTTTGTTTATTTTTCAATATTTTTAAAGAAAAGGATCTTAAAAAGATTTTGTTATGTATTTTCTTTTGTCTTTACGAAGGAGAAGGAAAGATTGTAATGAAGAGGAATCAGTATAAGTAAGTTTTAAAGGTGAATGTTATCCCTCATTCTCATCTACCTAAATTTGAGGATCATCATCATTTGTTAAGGGGTCGTCCTCCTTAACATTTTTCACACATATAACTATTTATCATTATTGTAGTTGCTCCATCATCACTACATGATACACAAAGTATTAAGTTTGTTCCACTATTGTTATTACTATCATCTTCACCTTAGAATGACAACTGATAATCCTTAGTAATATCATAGGATAATCGTAGTTTTAATGATGACATTTTTGTTAATAAGGTTGAGCATCTATGATCCAAGCCAAGAAAAAACTACTATGATTAGGAATGTAAGTGGTAATGTGCTTAATTACTTTTCTAGGATAGTTGGCATTGTCTAGGATACTAAAGTTATAATCTTGGTCATTTTAAATGCCTTATTTTTTTATGATTTTAATTTCATAATATTATAATTTATTTTGTAGCAATCTAAGAAGAATATATAGATAAGAATTTGGAATCTACACGGGATCTTCATGAGCAAGGCGCTCTGATATAGCCACCTACAAAGATAAAGACTCCAATTCTCAAATCAATATTTGTAAGAGATGATTAATTATGTTTGTCATCTTACTTATATAGCTCCATTTAAGCTTGAATAATGTTTCTAGTGTGATGATGCATGAATGGTGCATTCATATTGAATCATTTGATTTACAAGTGCTTGTAGCTAATGACATTGAGTCATATTCTAGTAGTGTTTTGTGTCGTGTAAAGAAAGTTCTCAAGTAGAAAGAGTGTTGGATTGAGACACACACATCGAAGTTTACAATTTTTAGGCTAATATGTCATGTTTGTTTTGTTTTATTTTATTTAGTTGTATGAATCACACACACATTGAGTCTTGTAGTTTTTAGGCTAACATGTCATGTTTGTTTGATTTTATCTTATTTAGTTGTATGGATCTTCATGGACTTAATAGTGGTCCATAACAAAATTGAAAATTATTTTTCTTGATTGTGTATTGTGTTGACAATAAGAATAATGGACTTTGGAGGCTTTAAAATCTCTTTAATGGAATTGATATATTATTTAAGAACTCTGATTTTTTTTTTAGAGAAAACTTTATTGATTGTTTAAATATTAGAAATTATAATATTTAGACTCTTTATTTATGTACTACTTCATTCTGATAGATATTCTCAAATTATTTGTTTTACTTTAAATTTTTTTTATTTCAATAAATTTTATAATTAAATTTATAATATAAATCATTATGTGATAAGAGTTTATTAAATAAGTTATTAATTAAATTATTTATCCAAATCCATTCTTAAAGTAAAATTTCAATTAACCTAATCTAATCCATTTCTATTTGTTTTTCTCATGGAGTATATGACTTCTTAATAATAATGGTGAAGTATGCCAATGAGACACATACACTGTATTAAAGCAAAGAGAATGTGTGGCCCTTTGATCTCTACATTGTTGGACATTTAATAAAATCTTATCTTATATAGATTACATTTGTTAGGCCAAGACAGAAGTGTTTTAAGTTGATGTAGATTTCATTAATGCTATCAAGTAATGTGGAAGCAATCTTTCAATATATATTAAGTAGAGACAAGACAACAACCTCACACACTGCCACTAAAATAGGCTTGGAAATCTATCACCATACACCTAGAGCATTGAATCCCCTATACCGAATGGCTATAAATTTTTTGGGGCCCCAAATCTCAATCTTGAATGGAAACAATGAATAAATTAGTAACGTTATATTCACAAAACGTCAACATAAAACAACGAATTGCTGTTATTTCAAATGACGTGTTGAATTTTGACATATACATTTGTTACTTATTTAACATCGTCATTATTTATAACTGTTCCAGGCTAGTGTCACACTTGTTAACAACATCATTATTTTTTCGTTTATTGTCACTGTCATACTGTGTCTTAAATCAATATTGAGTTGTTTACCTGTTAGATTACGGGAGAATTAATTTTTTAAAAAAAAACTACGTCTCAGGAAATTATAAGAATAAATAACATATATATTTACTTTTTATAATATCATCCAATTATAAATTATTTTAAGATAAATTTTTAATTTTTACAATAATTAATTTTAAAGATCATTTTTATTATAATTTTTTATTAATTGACAATGTGAAATTTTTTACATTGAAAATGTAAAAAAATTAAACTTAATTATAAAAATTTAATTCTTATTCATGATTATTATATAGAAAAATTACATAGTGAACGAATCAAAAATAATCATTTAAATAACTTTTAAATTAGTTAGGATAAATTTCAACAAACTTATCTTATATAATATTTTGTAATTGCATATGGTATAAATTTTTTTACAATGGGAATATATATAGTGTTTACTCAATAATAAAATAACATTTAAGAGCAACATCAACATAAACTATCAACATAAACTATGACCAAAAGTATCAAACTCAAGCTAAATAAGTTTTTTTTTTAAACAAATCAAGCTTAGACTTTATTTAATTTAAAAGATCATACTTTAGGTCATTTAAAAAATATCTTAGAATACAGACTAACTTATTTAAGTAAATATAAATAGTATTTTTTAGTAATTTTACTCAACTTAAGTAACATTATTTTTGGTGAAAGATATATTTAGTTTTTTAGAAAAATATTAAATTTGTATAATTTATTTACTCTTTTATATATTAATTATGTTTATTACATAAGAAGTCAAGTTTATAAGTTTATTGAAAGATAAATTTATATTTTGTTTAGATATTTTATTACAAAATAGTCTTTAAATAAGTTATCATCATATTGCATATAAAATAGAGTTGAATGATCACATGTGTAAAATAATTTTAAGAATACTTTTATTTAATAAAAAATCATTATTAGTATGAATTTTAACATATAATTATTGAAAGTCAATAAATTTATAATATATAATGGTATAAAACAGTTTTATACTGTCATTATATAGTTTATTTTTCCTTTAAAATAAGTTTGTACGTTAGACTTGACTTTTTTAAGACTTAGTAAGCCAATTTTTATCTTTGTCTCATACTTTAATTAGCAGTTATTTTAATTTTAATAAATTATAATTTATTTTTATCATATGCATGACATAAACAAATAAGAAATATTAAATATGTTCTTTTCAAAAAAATTATTGATAAAAAAGACTTTTAGTTATTGTAAAAACAAATATTAAATAATTAATTTAATTTTAAAATTTAATATATTTTTAATTTATATAAAACAATACATTGTTCATTTCAGCCCTTATAATATTCATGACCACTTCTAATCCTTACATTTTTTTTCCCGTTAGCAACATATATAGTTCTCCTCATCAACTTCAACTTGGTTGTTGACATGGAATTTTTTGTGAATACTTTTAATTCCTACAAAACTGTAATTTTTCATTCGTGTCTCTGAATTTTTTTTACTCCTTATATTTTCGAAAATTAAGACGATAAAATCATGATTTTATAAGAACTGAAAATGTTTAAATTTTTTTATTCAACTACGAAGATCATATAACTAAAAAACTGTATGGAATAAAACTACACGTTAAATTTTATAAAAACTAAAATGAAAAATATATTATTTTATAGAGACTAAAACTTTTACATCATAATCAACTTGGACACTTGGGGAATTAATTATCAAAATAGTTGGCTTTAACGATTTTTAGCATCCTTATATATTGACCTTAGAGGAAAGGGAGGGATTCCTTCCGCTACATGGAGTCTAAGGAGAAGATTTCGTCATTTTCGTGTACTTGTTTCTTTCTTTGATTTGTTCCATCTTCTTTGAATGATGAAGATAATGAAAGGAATATCTCGTAGGTATTGCACTCCCTTGTCTTTCAAGTTGAATGGAATCCGTCGTATAGTTATACTAAGCATTCCCTAGCTTATCTCCTTTTGTTTTTTTTCACGAATGATCCCCAATTTTTGTTACAAGTAACAACTCATAGAAATATTATACAATTTAATAATATTTTACGTCTATAAGATCTAGTATAATTATAATATTCATACATTGTATAGGAGTTTGCTATTAATCTCTTATTTTTATTTTATTTTCTATTTTGTATAGGAAATTAAAAAAAAAATTGTATTATTGTGATGCATTAGCTTCCCAAATACGTGATGTTCTATTCTTTTATTAATTATTCAAAGTTTATGAATAGTAATATTATTAAATAGATTTTTTTTATTTAATTAGTATACAATTTATTAACTAAAGTACTAAAATATATTTAAAAGACTTAAGATATGTTTGAGATCTTTGTAAATATAGTGATTTTTTTCTAATTTTTACAAAAAAATAATTAATTTTTCATCAATGTAATGTTTGTAGTTATTTGATTTGCCTTTTCTTAGAATATTAGAATATATATTTAGATATAATTTGACCCAAAAACTAATTTAAGACATTATAAATTCTTTTTAAATTTTATCTTTAATAAATATAAGAGGTGATTTTTAACGGATATCCGATATATTAACATATAAGTTTTATACTAACTCAATCCTAAAAATTAACTTAAAAAAATAAATTGAACTATATATTTAACTAATATGAGACTTTATTTTTCCTGAGGGCCCTCTTCATGAAATTGTCATCAGAAACATGTTTTACGTTATACTAAATATAACACTTTTTTATTTTTATCCTATGTTATTAAATTCCTAAAAATATATCAGTTTTTATTTTCAGCCCATGTCATCACATATACCGAAACAAGTAACGCTAAATATTGCAAGGATAAAAAGTTAATTTATTTTTATATTTGTAGTAATGTAAAACACATTTAAACCTACTTAAAAATACCAAATTATTTATTCAATGATTTAATAATTCACTTGGCATCAATTTTGTTATTGAAATTATTATTTTATTTTTTTACTTTTTTATATCTTAAATATTCTTTTAAATAAATTAAACTCCTAATTAAGAAAAAAATATGTTGATCAATTTTCTTCCTATTCACTTATACCTATCATCAAAATAAAAATTAAAGTTGAGAAATGTCGAATACTATTTTTTAACTCACAACTCATTAATATTTGATTCATAAAATTGTATTTTGCTTTGTTTTTCAATTGTAAAACTATCACCCAGGTCGAATGTAGTTGTAAGTAAGTCTTTCCCAAAGTAATGACTGCAAGGTTCAAATCTCTAATATTGTAGGTAAACTTCGAATGGAAACACAATTTTTTTTTTTTTATCGATTCAGAGGTAGGGAGCACATGTCTACACGAGTTTTCAAGTCAAATATTAAAGGGTTGATATTCTTGTAACAATCTCCTAGTTGAATGAATGTGTTGAGAAAAGTTACCTATACAGACTATGATGCTTAAATACCTAATATACGATGGAAGGTCTTTTTTATAAATATTTTTCTTCTGTTAATCATATGATAATGTTTAATCAGTTAGAAAAACTACCTCATGCGGATGATCAAGGATAATTAAGTTATCCCCAAACTTTTAGAAAACGTTTTACCATATGTTAGTTACTTATTTTTTTTTGCTTCTGCCAACTTTAACCTATTGGACAGGTTACCTAATTTAGCCTACTTGAACCTATTAGTCCAAGCTAAACCAAAGTAAAAAGGGTCTAGAACAAATTCCAATGTGACAAATTACTAGGTAAAATTGTATCATTTAATAGGTAAGTACAATTATCTCTTCTTCAGACCACATATCTATAGAATTTATCGAGTCAATTATAATATCATCTATATTATATAGATTGGTTTTAAATAATTGTTAATTAAATTAATTAAAAAAAGTCATTAATTCAACTGTCATACTCATTATTATAATTTTATCTCACAATCCATTTGATTTATTCTAAACAACGTCATACTAATAGTCACTTAAACTTCATTAGTTAGGCAATTCTAAACATCAATGAGTATTGGTTTGATCAATTTCTGCTACTCAAACTTTACTGTATATTAGTTGTTTCATTTTTTTTTTATTCCATCCAATAAAATAACCAAAAAATAAACCATTTCGAACCAATTCAAGGGTGCCTCAATCGGACATAAGCACCTGCTCCTAATAAAGGTCAAGCCAGTCATGCCATAATTATAATACTCATCGGCATATGATAATAAATAACTTATTTTTAATCGTAAATTAAAAAAAATAAAGATTGAGATGAAAAATAATATTTTTAAAATAACTTGATTTTATATATATATATATATATATATATATATATATATATATATATATATATATATATTTTACAGAACCGTGTATACAACACGACCGATTAGGCACGCTTACCGGTAATAAAATGATTAATTCTTTTCATTTTCATGTTCTATCATTTCATCACTTTCTCTTATTTGCCATGAAAAACTGTCATATTGATAGACTTAGTTTACTTTTAGAATTGAAATTATTGAGAAAATTGTTGAGAAAAATGTTAAAAATAAAAGAAATAGATTTTTTTTTTCTAAATACATGTATTATTTATAGAATATTATTAACAATAGAAATAATTGTTGCGGTTGCTAAAAGATTTTTTTAAAATTAAATTATTTAAATCCTATTTAAGATCAACAATATTACAAAATATATTAAATGGATTAACTATATTTTATATTGAGAATGAAGTAGTATAATTATTTTATTATAAAACATTGATAACTAAAAGATTAAAATAAAAGCTAATTATTAAAATTACATTTAGTCTTTTAAAAAAATCTTTAAGTCTCTAAACAGTCTTATTATTTTCTGTATAAAATAGTAAAATATAATACATAATAATATAAATAAAATAACTATATCAATTATAATATAAATAAGTGCTAGAAATTATAAACAAAACTTAATAATATAATAATAAAAGTAAATCTAACTCAGAAGCTAATAAAAAATCGGATCAAACCAAATTAAAATAAATTCAAACTCAAATTAAAATAACTCAAATATCCAAATTTTTACAGTTAAATCTAACTCATTTATCAAACTAATCGAATTATAAAATAAAAAATAAAATAAACTTATAAGATAATAAAATAAGATATGAAATAAAACTATCATATTTTATCTACACAACAAATTACAACCAAATAAAATAATTATTCTACCCAATCCGATAGACTTAACTTGAACGTATCAAAACTTATACTAGTGATGCTTAATGTATTTAGTATCATATTTCATTTGGTAAAAAAAAATGCTAATAATAGTAGAAAGCATTTGGGATCTAAGATTCAATTTGTGACCGTAGGTTCTAAACAGAATACGGCCCTTGAGAAAGAGGCTCTTCGTTAGTAGATTGGGACATTTTTCGAAGTCAAAATTTCTTTAATCCTCCATTTTAACTTTTCAATAATCATTAATCAATATCGATGTTGTTTGTCTCGCTGCATTTGTCACATTTTCAGTGCTGCATGACAAACGCTAGGGTGCAAAGTATAACTAACATTTCATTAAAAAATCTATTTCCTACAGTAGGTGACTTACGTACTTACAAAACACTAGAAGAAATCTATTTTTTATTTATTAATGTAAAACATTTATTCATTTTATTCATAATTAATTTTCGTTAAAAAAATTAATTGATTATTTTTAATAATTTTTTTAATCATCTTTCTTTTCACGAGACTCAATTTTGAATCATTATGAACTCAATTTCATTCACATAATCGTAAAATTGATAAATGAAAAAGTTCTTGACATTAAAAATTAAGCTTGGGTACGGTTGTAACCGAATTATGCTCAGAAAATTAAAGTTTAAATATTTACAAAGATGATAATTGAAGGTGGAGAATGAGGAATTTAAGAACTCAAAACTAATGCTTACAAGTTCGCCTGATCTACAACGTTTAGACCGAACAGAGAATAATATCATTTTTTATTTGTTACAATAATGCTACTGTATGATCATATATAATCAAAAGTATAATATGCTTCAAATTCGAAATGCGTTAATGTATAGTACACTCAGAAAATATAATGTCCTCCGTATAATCTTCTCATTACTCAAACTTGTAAGAAAATTATACGACAAAAAATGGTTGTTGATGCATGTACGTGTAACGATGATATATCTTTCAAACCTTTAATTATGTAAGCTGAAAAAGGACCGTAATTGTATGCATGTGACCAATTTATTATTTTGTCGTGACCACACACTTGTTACTAGCCTAACTTTTTCCCTTGCCAACATAGCAGGGTCAGAAAATATCTACAAAGATCGAAAGAAAACAAATTTTGATCATGTGCGTAGAAACAATCCACTCTGTCCAATAAAAGAGTCCTCATTTAAAAATAAAATATTTTTTATTGTATTGTATCTTTTTTAAAATACATAATTTTGTTGTTACTTATCATTTTCTTTTACTTTACACTATTATAACAAGTGTCATATATAATTATGTTTTGTAAATGTTTTAAGTTAGTTTTTAATGTTTTTTTACTAGTATATATTAGGCTATATGTTTGATAAAAATAATTGAAAGTTGAAAAATTAGTAGTTAAAGATGTTAACAGAAATTTGTTAAATTAGGTTATTGAACTATTACTGATAGATATGAATAGATACGATTATATAGTATTTTATATAAATTTTATTTTTATTTTTTGAATAAAATATATTTTTTTGATAATTATAATTTTAGTTTTTAGTTAATTTTAAACTCTTATTTTTTGCTTAAAGATAAACTATTTTAATTATATTTTTTATATCATATATTCTACTATTAATCTTATATTAAAATATTTTTAACCAAAATTTATAACAACATACAAATTAGGAAGAATGAAAAATAGTACTACGTTAGAACTGTGTTGAAAATATACAAGATAGATTAAGAAATAAATAATGAAGAATAAAAATAGCATTAATTACATGAAGCAACAAACCCCATGCAACATCATTTTAATTTTCTTTTCAAACGCTTGGATATATGCATTATTGTTATATGAGCAATTTTTTATGTTTTAATCATTATTGTCAGGTATTATATAATTCCGTTAGCTTTAGGTTCTCTATAACCCTATCACAAAATTGAAATTCACGATATATGTTTATTATAATTTTTCTAATAATTGTTAAATTGCTAGAAATTTAAAAACAAAAATGATTTTTGTCATTAGAGGCAAATTTTTTGCAGGAGAGCCCCTCCCCCTCTTTCTTCTCTTTTTTATGTTTTTTTCTTCTTTCTCTTTCCTCTTTCTTCTTCTCATCACCCTTTCTCTCTTCATAAAAACCAACCAACCTATATGTATTTCCAAGTTTAATGCAACAAAATTAAAAATATAATGTAGCAAGTTTCCTTCGTTAAAAAGAGTGGTCACACAAATTACTACGCGATGGTAGGATTACCTTATCTTGCTTAGGAAAACACATTTAAACTATACAATTAGAAGGCTTTAGAAGGCTCTGATTTATGGTCAATGAGAATGAGTTAATATAAAAATATTTGAAAAAAAACAAGACTCATAAAGAAGAGAAGTGCTGATAAGAAAAATTAAAGAAACAAACAAAGAGATAGAAGAGAAGAAAAGAGGGAAGATATATTGATAAAGACTTAAATATAAAAAATACTAATATAAGAATAAGTAAGTAGATTTTTTAGTTACATGCCGGGTGAGCAAATTATGGATTGTGTCGCGAGTTTATTTTTATTGTTATTTAGTCTAAAATTTTGATCGATTCACTTATTTAAATTTAAATTTGATTTAATCAAGATCGTGAAATAAGATTGAATCAATTTAATTTTTTTGACATAATATATTAATTTTAATATTATATATAATTAAATTGTAGAATAAAATAATATAAATTTAAATCAAGTATATTTTATAATATATATTTTAATATAAATTTATTATTAATATACAATTGTTAAAAAAAATCATATTTTTTAAAAGAATATAATACATCAAACTATAATAAAAACCCGAAACATAATAAAAAAACTATCATTAAAATATATCAATTTTAATTTCAAAACCCAAATTCGTAAATATTAACCTTAGATTAAACCAGGTTAATAGGTTGAATCAAATATGAATACTAAAATATAAGTAACAAAATATAAGTAAAATTACTTATGTAAAATCTAATATAAGGAGTTTCTAAATTGTACAGAATAAAACAAGTAATTTTTATACGGAAACAGGAAACTAAAATACAAAGATGGTTCTGATAAATGGAACAAATGACTTAATATCCTAATCTCTCTTCATTTGTGCTGATTTCTCTGCCATATATTTCCTCACTCGTAAGTGAGATTCACTTACTTTCATTTTCTTTTCTTACCCTTTTATCTCTGCCAAATAACCTTAAATTTAAACGTTTCTTTTATTTTCTCATATTCCTCTCAAATTTTTCCATACTATTTTTTCTCATCCAAACAAAGTGTAAGTGAAGTTCTGACTTACAGTTGCCTGACGTGACTTTTCTAATTTGGAACACGTTTTACATTTTTATCTGACCCTTGTACCTGCTAAATTGATGATTCATCCCTACTATGCTGTTTCTTCAAAATAAACATTTTTAGGAGCATTCCCTTGTTTTAGTGGTCCGAATGGGAAAAAAATACTTATGGAAAGTAATCTGCGAAATTTTGATATATAAAAAACATAAAATAGGTAAGCACAAAAAAAAAAAGTTAAAGAAGAGGATATTCAAATATTCTTTCCGTATTCTAGTTTGTTTTTTGGTGTACATTTTTCAGTTTCATTTTTTTATAATTTAACAAGGAACCACTTGAATTTGTGCATGCAATTTGTGGTTGGCAAGAGTTTTACCAAACAATACGGAGTCAGTTTGGATTTATGCATGATAATGACTTGCCTTTTGAAAACCTGTGAACTCTTCATTTGTTTTTTTCTCGTATACTATCTTCCAGGAAACTGCGAGGAGTAACATTGTAGTACGTCAATGGGGACTCCTATAAGGCCAAGAACCACTCAAGTTTGAATGTCCTCATTTTTCTTATCTCCAATAAATTTCTTTGTCTTCAACTCTTGATATATCATTGATGTTGCTGTATCATGTCTTTATGGATTTTTCGTTTTATTTTAACTGAAACCCCATTATCTAAAGCACTCAAAATTGAAATTTGAAACCTGTTTCATATAATTTTGGCTGGGTTCAATTGAAAAGTAACATGAATATGTAAAAGAGAAAATATGGGACGTCGCTCTTTCCATATAGATATGGAACTGACATATTACAAATTTTTTAATAAAATAATGTCCTTTATACAATAAATTATCCAACAAATTTTTCAAAGAAAAAAAGAAAAAAGAGATAAATATGATATATGATAAATAACGTGTAGAAAGAGATAGAGAAAAAATACTGTTGGTCAATTAATAAAAATAAATAATTCGTTTGATATTTAAAGTTAAAGAAACAAAACAAAAGTTAAAAAATAAATTGAAAAATAAAAATAAGTTAATTAATCAAAGTATTAATTTATCTATTTTTCTTTCAAAGAATGAAATTATAAACGAGTTTTCCATTCATCTTAATTAATTTATAGATATTTAAATTCAACATTTATTATCAGCAAGTGTTGGTAAAGCAAATTAAAAGAAAAACTAAGAAAAGGATTTTAAATTGGTTATTGGCATAATCATTTATTGGAAAGGAAAATAGAAATTGGAATGAAAACGAAATTGGGAATGTATAATTAGTTTTTACATTGTAAAATTCTTACCTTAAATATTTAATTAATCTATTCAAGAAAAATGAGTGAACAAGAAATTAATAAATTTAACTTTTCATTCGTAAAAATGAAATATTTTTCTATATATTTTTTACTTAATTAACTTTTTAATCAAATGATATTTTTACTTTCTTGATTACCCCTCCAGCAGCCAACAACCCTCATCACAATCTGAGATGCTGCAAATCAATGTATACATTCATGACAGGTCTCTCACTACTTCTATTATATATACACACACCCATGACTACTACAAGGAGATTTTATCCTCACACATCTATATTTGGGAACTCTCCTAAACAGTTTATTATATTAAACAAGAGAAAATTTGTAGAACAAATTATTTTCTCAAACAGTCTATAATTCTTATACCTAAAATTCTCAAATTAATAAATAGTTTATACGTAGACTAAATTAAAAAAAGGGACACATTATCATTTTAAGTATAAAATTTTGATGTTGGCATATAAACTTACGTTGTTATTTAATATAAATAATAATATGGTGTCACAACCAAGGCTGCGGCGAAGTCGGTCAGAAATAGAAGTGTAGAGACCACATCCCTTCCAGAGAAAGGAATATAGAAATCGGAGTCGCTACTGGCATTTCTAAAGAAAACGTCAAAAAACCTATGGTTGGATAAGGCTAATTTTAGTAATTAGAGTTTGGATTCGGGAGTCGGTTACACATAAGGAAACAATAGTACCCCATCATGTCTATTTTTAAGAACAGTTACCTAACTAGATTCAAGAAATATGAAATGACTTCCATACTACAGTTTTCACCTTTCGAATGTATGGACGAGTGAGTATTTACGAGGAAGGGACGAGTGATGTTTTTGGGTTTTATGAACTTAACAAGAGTTGTCTTTTGCTCCTATGTATCTCCCAATGTAATGGAGAAGTCAACGTTTACGTAGTTCTAATTAAGATTTAAAGGATTATATAGGACAAGTCGACACCGAATCGACCAAGTGGAGATGTTGACTAAGTGTCAATTGAAGGAAGATGCAGACTAAGAGTTGGTAGGGGTATAACGCCAACTAAGTGTCAACAGAAGGTTAATTCTAGGAGTCAGCCAGAGTGTGTCAACTCACAATCGATCAAAGCAGACCCAGATATTGGGACACGAACTTGCCGACACAGCCAATCCGGAATCGGCTTATGGGTGGAGGTATGGACTTAAATTTTGGGCATGGAATGTTTATCTATGAGTTAAAGTCTAACACTATGAATAGTATATTAATGCAAAATTCTAGAGTTTTACCTGGTATCCAAGCGTATCATCATTGTATGCAGAGTTTTACTTGGTATCCAGGTGCAACTATAGATACCTAAATATGTCCTCCATCAAGAAAATAAAAAGAAAAAGAAAAGAAAAGCAGAAAACCAAAAAATACGAAGTAGGAAATTAAAAAATAAGAAAAAAATAAAAAGAAAAGTTAAGAAAAAGAAAAGAAGATGGAAAATGGGGAGGAGTACCGAAGAAGCTTCTATTGACTCCTCCCTGCACTTTACATGCACACTCCACTACCAACCCCTGTACAACTGCTCTGTGTCGCTACTGTTTCACATATCAACCCAAGAGACACAAGCTACCCCATCAACTATCCAAATGTCATAGTGACAAACACAATAGTAGGGAAGCAAAATAGTGGTCTCAAGGCTTATAAAATGGAAGAAAACAAACAAAAAGAAGGGGAAAAAAAAAGAGAGAAGAAAAACTCTACTAAAATTCTAGGAGTTAGAAACTTGGAGGAGCGATTTCTTTACTTGTAAAAGAGTGAAAATGCTGCAAAAAGAGAGGACATAGTGTGTAGGAACTTCTAGGAAAGATTTAACGAAGTTGGAAGGAGAGAAGAAGCCCTAGTAACAACGAAAAACCTCACAACTGGGTAAGTTTTACTTGCCCAATCATCTTACACAAGACATAGTTATCGTACTGACTACCATGTGAATTCCCTGATTGTTTCTAGGGAGGGCCTGCATATGGTTCTCCCCTTTTACTGTAAAACTGTTATATTATGGACAACCGGCCAAATGACCCAGTCGGGTGGCTGACCTCTAATGCTTTCCCTTCTAACGACTTCATTTTGTTAAGCCACTCAATCTGGCAAATAACCCTGTCAATCAATTCTGTTAAGTCATCAACTCGACCAGATGACTTCAACTCAAATAGTTGACTTCGACTCAAATAGTTGACTTCGACTCGACCTCGGCCAGATGACTTCGACTCGGTCAGTTGACTTTGACTCAGCCTCGGCCAAATGACTTCGACTTGACCTCAGCCAGATGACTTTGACTTGGCCTGATGACTTCGACTCGGTTGGATGACTTCGAGTCAGCCGGATGATTTCGACCCGGCGGATGGCTTCAACTCGATCGGTGACTTTGACTATCGGATGACTTCGATTCGGCCTCTTGGCCACGAACCTCTCGACCAAACCTCTCGGCCTCTCAGTCAAACCTTCCACAAGCCTCTCGGTCGAATACCTTGGTCAAACACCTCAGCCAAATGACCCCCAGTTAACTAAGTGGGCTAATTTAGTTAAGTTACATCCAACCGATAGATCGGCCCACAACAATACATCCTTTCCAACTTTTTAGACGCCCATGGACTGTCCACTTTTCCTTCAACCATCTTTGGACGCCAATGGATAGCCAACATCCCTTCTAATTTCTTTGGACGCCTATGGACAGTCCACCCTTTTCTAATCACATTCCAAGTCTCTCCAGAACTATGTAAACTTTGAATTCTCCGTTACACTAAGAGATACGTAGGAGTAAGAGACAATTCTTGTCAAGTTCAGAAAACCCAAAAAAATATACTCATTTCCTCTTCTATTAATAATTCTCATTCTGTTTATATTTTGAAAGGTGAAAATAATAATTTGGAAGTCACAATAATTTTACGCGTTTAATTAATGTAACTGTCTTAGGATGAATGTCGTAGGGTGTTAACATCTTTCCTACGCGTAATCAACTCTAGAACCTTAAATTTGTTTCCTAAAGCCCAATCTTATCCTTTCCAAGGTTTTCTGACGTTTTCTTTAAAAACATTAGTGACAACTCCATTAAATTAATTTTTCTTTCCTCGTAAGGAAACTTGAATTTCTTCTTTCTATTTGCCGGCGACCCCATTGCGATTATGGTTGTGACACATGCTAACTTGCCTACTTAGGTAGTCACATTGTGGCACGTAAGGCATGTCGTTGGCTGACCTACCTATAATTGGTCCCAAAGTAACCCATGGGGCACATTGTACGTTGACCTGGCTACTTAGGTAGTCACATCGTGTCTCATGAGGCACGTCATTGGCTAGTCTTTCCACAGGTGGTCTTGGCATGATCCCATGAGGCACATTGTAGGCCGATCTAGCTACTTAATCACTCTCGGCTTAACCTGTGAGGCATGTCACTAGCTGACCTTCTCATAAGTGACCCCGATAAAACCCAAGAGGTATAATGTAGGTTGACCTCTATCATGACATGGCAACCTCGACATAATATAAAAGTTGCACCTTCATGATTTTAGGCCAAACAATACATCAAATATGTATTTTTTATGTGGTCTTTTAAGCCTTGTTCACCTCTTTGGCTTAAGGCTAGATGGTTGTGTACTTACTTGGCTCTTAATTGAATACATTATGACTTAGTCAAATATGAAATATAACCACCTAAGTATCATATAGGTAACTAACATACATCACTAACTCGTAACTAATACAACATACTCTGCTAACTTGTAATCGATAAATAACTATCTATTTCACTAACTCATAAACTCATTATAAATAAAGAGATACATTGTAAGTGAGAACGAAAATTGATCTTTTAAATCTTATTAGTTATTCACTAACTTTATTGTCTTTGTAGGTACTACCACCTATTACTTCAAGGAAGTTGGAAAAACATAACAAGGGTGACAATTGCACACACTTTTTAATAGTCTGGTCATAGGATATTTTCGTACCATCCTCTAAAAAAATTTTGTGATTCAAACATATAAGATAATAAATCATCTTATGTTGAATGCTTTAACTTCGCCACATTAACATTAATCTTTATGCTTTTGTATAGATAATATAAATAAAAATAATATAATGCAAAAGATATATTGTGTAACGAGTATATTGATCCATGAATCATAATTATGACTTACAAAATAGGTCTGGCTCGCCAAGTCGAACTAAGCTGAACTTAAATAAATTTGGTCCAGATAGAATTAGGTCAAATTAACCTAACCTACTTACCCATATAAAAATTAGGTTGGATCAATCCAATCCATTTTTCTTTTCTTAACTCGATAGATCGGATTTGACAAGATATTGCTAAGATTATGACCATTTCTTAAATTCTTATTCAAACAAAAATGTACTTTTCTTGGTCAACGGTGATTATTATTTTTTAATCCAAGTTTAATACCTCTCTTAGAGTAATTCATGCAAACCGTTAACCGTTTTTCCTCACTCGGCACCACCTTTCTCTTCAAAAAGAAGTAAAAAGTATAATGGGAATCCAATTACCGTATCTACACGTGACTGATAGTTAGTATTTTAAGAAGCCGAGGTAAGAAACTCTCGTAAATATTACTCGCTTTTTAGAATTTCACTCTAGATGAAAACCAAAACTTGATGCTTAAAGGCAATATTTTTAGGCAAATACGTATTATTAGTTATAAGTTATTATATTAATTTTTAGCTGTTATATTTATCACTTAATTATACTTTTATCTTCTTAGTTTGTTGTAAGAATAATTTTTTATTTTAATTGTTAAATTTTGATTTACACATTTTAAAAATAAATAATTTTAGTTTTCATAATTTTAATTGTTTAATTTTAGTCACACGCCTAAAAAAAATAAATAATTATAATTTTACTATTAATTTATTATTTAATTTTTAATAACCATAATAATATGATATTAATTATTTAATTTTTTATAAATTAAATTATTTAATATGTGAATTAAAATTATTTATTTTTAAAAATATAAAAATAAATTAAATAATTAAAATTACAAAAATTTAAACTGATATTTTTTAAATATATGTATAAAAATTGAATAATTAAAATTACGAAATTATAATTGTTCATGTAAGATAAAAATGTAACTAAGTCATTATTTTATAATTAAATAATTCTAATATTTTATTCTTTGATAAAATGGATTATCCTTTCAATCTATCTCGAAGATTCTTGATTTTGGATGGAATTTAAGTAATTTTAATTTTAAAAAACTTCTTTCAGATATAGTTAAAAAATTTGTGTTGATATTATTCTTTACCATAAGTTGAGATCAATTGTACATTTTAATAATTCACTTCAAGTATTTAAAAAGGATAGAAATAATAAAAAAATGAAATAGTTAAAAAAATAAACAAAAACATTAAATTTTATAAAATATATACAGAGAGAATCAAATTAATTAAAAACCATTACATATTTTCTCAATATTTAAGAAATAGCACAAACATTAAAAATTAACTGTATATTCAAATATTATCTTTAGAAAAACGTCAAAATCATCTTAAAAAACGGTAAATTCATTTATTAGTTTTATTACAGCTATTATTTCACAACTTTCATTGAAGTGAGCAATTGAATAAATGCCACTTCAACTTTAATAGTGAAATAGTCAATAGACAAATACAAATAGTATTATAAATATTTAGCCAATTAGATACATTACAATGCAGGCATGCAACATCATAATTCATGTCATGCCAAGGCCTTTTTAGTAAATTCATGTCATAAACCGCACAAATTTTTAAATATGTTAAAAGTTAAACTCATAAAATAATTAAAAATTTTAAATACAGACACAATAAGTCTTTATGTCTATAAAAACTATTAAATAATAAACATATAAATAATCAGAGAGCTTAAAATAAGTGTCTTACTTGCCTTGCATGCTACACGCCTTGAGAAAGGGAGAACTTGACCTTGACAAATGTAAATTTCATTGGAAATCGCACTTGACCAATTTATAAAATCATTAGTGTTACAATCGTGAATTAATTCTCCCAACATTGAAAATTTAAGATAAATGCACAAAAACCGAAACATCTCATCATCTGTATATGCTTTTCGTATTTTGAATTGTTACTTCCTCTCTTACGAATTACTGTTGCATAACAAGACTAGGCTATTTTATATAAAGAATTAAATTTCTAGTAAGCTTCGTCTCACGCCTTAATATATTTTCTTTTCTTTTAAATTATTATAATAATTAATGGGCACGTAGAATACTCTTACGTTAATAGTATAGGTTCGGGTACAGACAAGCGATAGCGTGGTACCATCGTACCATACCAATACTAATCGCTTCTGTGTCCTCTCACCATTGATTTTCTGTTTAGTCGCCACGCCCTGTCTCGCACTTATAAACACCAAATTTAGATTCAAACTGCACTATCATTCTTGTTTATAACTTTGTTCCTAACCATGCTGTTACTGTATGTGATAGTGATTTTTCTTTTATACCAACGTCACTAACTCTTTTTTATTAAAAAAAAAAATAGGAGTATTTTTAATACTTTTTTAATTAAAATTTTTAAATATTAATCGCATAGTAAAAATTTATATTAAAAATCAACATATTATCTAATGATGAATTTATAATCTTGAGTCAGTAGGACAATCTATTTTAAAAAAATTAATAATTATTATTATACATATAAAATTATAAATATCAAAATTATAAAATATTAATATATTTAATTAAATAAATTAGAATTGAATCACTAGATTACCTCATAGCAAGAGATTTAGATAATTTACATAAAATCTTATTTTTTTAATTTTCTGTTATCATTATATCTTTTTATTTTACTAAAAAATCACATATCTTATAATTAGAAAATTTTAATTTACATAAAATCTTATATTTAAATTTTTATGTTGTCGTTATATTATTTATTATACTAAAAAAACCACATATCTTATAATTAAAAATATAAAAATTGACAGATAACGAGTTTAAATATATAAAAATAGAAAGCAACAAAATATAAAATTTCAAAATATTTATCTATAATTTTATTAAAATAAAGAGTATATCTGCACACTTTAGATTATAAATAGGTCTGCCACTAATACTACATATAAAACTTAAATTTGAATAGGCGAATATCTCGTAAAAATATTCTAATAATTGTATTAAGTTATTTCAACAGAATAATAACTCAATAGTCTCCTTCACGAAAGGGTGGCCATCTTTAAATAGCCATACTCTTTAACAGCCTCGACTATACCACATCGATTGTTCCTCTTTTTCTCTGTCCCAAACACTCTTCAATTCCACTCATTCCTTTTGAAGTTCCTTATAAGATAAGATTATGCAAATCCCTTCACAAAATCTACAATATTAAATTATCAACTATTCAACCCCAAACCCAGCACAGCACAAATCTATTTCGTTTTATTTTATATTCCCTCAACACCTCTCTTCGGTTGAGGTAGATACTTAGTTGCTACAACCATGAGAGAGGCACAGAACGACGCCGTTGCAACAGAATTAGCAATGACAAACGACGTGCAACCCGGCGTCATTTTGTTCGGGAAATACGAGCTACGGAGGTTACTCGGCGTTGGCGCATTCGCGAAGGTGTACCACGCCACGAGCGTGGACACGCGCCAGAGCGTGGCGGTGAAGGCCGTGAGCAAACACAAGGTCCTCAACGGCGGCTTCGCCGCTAACGTGGAACGCGAGATCTTCATCATGCGCCGCCTCCACCACCCTAACATCATTAACCTCTTCGAAGTCCTCGCGACCAAGACCAAAATCTACTTCGTCATGGAGTTCGCTGCCGGCGGCGAGCTCTTCCACGAGGTCGCCGGCAAAGGACGGCTTGCTGAGGACGTCGCCAGAGATTACTTCCGGCAACTCATCTCCGCCGTGAAGCACTGCCACGACCGCGGCGTGTTCCACCGCGACCTCAAGCTCGATAACCTCTTGATCGACGAGAACGGGAACTTAAAAGTATCCGATTTCGGGTTGAGCGCGGTTACGGGTCAGATCCGACCCGATGGATTATTGCACACGGTTTGTGGAACCCCTACCCACGTGGCACCGGAGATTCTCGCGAAGAGAGGTTACGATGGCGCCAAAGTAGATCTATGGTCGTGCGGCGTCGTTTTGTTTGCGCTTACCGCAGGTTATTTACCCTTCAATGATTACAATATTACTGTTTTGTACAGAAAGATTTACCGCGGTCAATTTCGGTTCCCGAAGTGGATGTCTTATGATCTGCGATTTCTCTTATCGCGTTTGCTGGACACGAATCCCGAGACGAGGATCACCGTTGATGAGATCTATCAGGACGCGTGGTTCAACGCGGGTGAGTTCCGGTCCGACCCGGTCAAGGAGTGTGAGTGTGAGTGTGAGGAGAACCGAACTGGGTTCAAGTCATTGAACGCGTTTGATTTAATTTCTTTCTCCACCGGGTTGGACATCTCAGGTTTGTTTGAGGACCCGAACGGGTCGGATTCGGTGGAGCGGGTTGTTTCCACGGTGGCGCCGGAGGGGATTATGGAGAGGGTAGAGGCGGTGGCGACGGAGTCAATGGTGGTGGTGAGAAGAGAGGGGAATGGTGGCGGAGCCAAGTTGGAAGGGCAGGATGGTAATTTGATAGGTCTCGTCGTGGTTTACCGGTTAACGGATGAACTGGTGGTTGTTGAAATGAAGAGGAGTGAAAAGGGAGGATGTGGCGCGCAGTTTTGGAAAGATAAATTGCGGCCTCTGCTTCTTGAATTGCAACAGGAAGCGCCGGTCTGCCGGTGACTTCTTAAGAATAAATTTTGGTATCTATGTTTTTTTTTTGGGTACCAATTGTTATCCATTGTTTTTATGGATTGGAGATTACTCAAGGGTCTAGAAGATGTTATACAGAACTTATTCAAGTAGATAAGTTAAGAAATGAATATGTTTAATAAGACTTAATAATACTTTACGAATTTACAAGTTTTTAGATTATCATAATACATTTCACTGTGAAATTTATCCAAATAAAGTAGAATAAATAGTTATATACTTTAATTTAATGAATTTTTGTTAGGTAAGATAAGCTGACTATTTAACATGTATTTTTTTCGAATTTATATATAAAAATTTATGTTAATTAAGAAAATTAATTAAATATTACTTAATTATATTAATATCATTTAATAATAAATATTTTTTTAAAATTAACCATTAGTGAAATTAATATCAACAACAAAATAAAATCATTAAAATCTAATATCTAATAAATAAAGAGTATTGTAAAGATAATTTTATTAAATAATATAAAATTAGTCAATATTTGTTTATATTTGATATAATATCATAATATTTTTTTATATTTGATATAAGATAGAGTAATTTATAACTATTACTTTTAAAATATAATATAATGACGGAAAATACACAGTTTAAGATTCATCAATGAATCAAATATTTCTTTTAATCTTTTGATTTAAAAATAATAATTTAATTGAAATTTTTAATAATTATGAGAAAACACTATTATATATATAAGAGAAATTTTTTGTTATACTAAATTACAGTCACAAATAGATAAAGAAAAAATAATACAACATATTTAAATCCTTGCATTGTGTACCTGGTTTGAGTTATATGAGACTTTTTTCTTAAATGAGTGTGGACATAAATTTTCTATTATTTATTTAAAGTTTATTCTTTGTAATTCCTTACTAATCAATAGCATTGCAAAAAAAAATGTAAAACAATTTTAAAAACTTACAATTTATGAGATGATGTTTGGTCATGTTTTAAAAGTAAATAGAAATGTCAATTTTTAACACTTATGTTTCTAAATAAATCAAACTATCCAATAATGATAAAAAAAATGGTAGTCCAATAATGATAAAATGCATTAATTCTTCTTTTCCTATCATATTTTCGTTTTTTTCAATTAATTATCTTCTCGGAATTCTTTGCATATTTCTTTCCATAATTTTTTTTTTGTTTAAATTTCTTATACAGTACACATTTATATGTGTGAGCTACCAACAAGCTCCAACACCATTTACAAATAACTAAATTTTTTTAAGTTAAGAGTTTGATTCTTAACCATGATTTCTACTTTGTGCAAACAAAAAAATATGTGTATGAGTTATCATGAATATGCTAATCATGAAATGTTAAAATAAAAAAAAATTAGTAAGCACGTTTATTATTTTAGAGTATACATTTAACAAAAATTTATTAATAATACAAGTGAAATGTAAAATTATAAATCTAAATGTTGATTTTATAAATATTTAATAGATAATAAAATATGTTAATTAAAATATAATAATACATTTTTTGAATTTTTATGTTTTAAAATATTAAAAATTAGTCAAATTAATATTTCAGTTGTAATCTATAAATTTCTCATTATACTTGATAAGATGGAAGAAATATGAGTGTCAATTAAAATAATTAAGAAAACTAAAAAATTCACTAATTGTATAATTAAATCAATAAAATTAAAATTTATTAACTTAATATATATAAAAGCAAATAAGAATGTGTTTTTAAATAAAGACACATAACTACATGAGAAGATAATAAATATGAAAGTCATCAGTTTTAAAAAATAAAAATTATAATTTATAAAAAAATACGCGGACAAAAACATATATATATATATATATATATATATATATATATATAAACTCTTCTTACGAAAGTTAGTCAGTCACTTGAACTCTTGAGTACATGTTATGAGGATTTCAAGTATTGATAATTCAAACTTCTTAATTTAAATTTAAAATTTGATCTTTGTATTGTAATTCTTTGTTTGGATCAATTAAATTAATTTTCATCAAATATAATTTTTAAATATTTATTTTTAAAAAATTGATAGTTCAATATAAAAATGTGCAAAACGTAAATATTAGCCAATTTTTAATAATAAATTTAAAAATTAGTTTGAAAATTAGAAAAAAAAAATTGTAAAAAATTAGTTTGAAGGGAGAAAGGTGCATAAGAAAAAAGAAAAAGAGAAAGAAATGAGTGAAAGAGAGAGGTCGGAAAGATAGAGAGGAGATGAACAGAGAAATGTGAAAGAAATAAAGGAAGGAAGAGAGAGGGAGAGGTGCCAAAATAGAAAAATGTGAAAGGAAAGTAAAAGGTGAAGCATTAGATAAAACATACACTAAAGTTCTAGGTGAAAGAATTCTCAATATAATCACAAAAGAAAGAAGAAATTTATAAATCTTTTCATTTTTTAAGTATGATTTAAAATCTTTTTATTTTATTTGAAAAAACACTGCTATAAATTTTCCATCATTTTTTAAAAATTATTTTTATGTAATATTCAAACAAGTCATTTTAATATGTATTATTTAAATTCACTTAAAAATTAAATTTCTCTTTTAAAATTTTCCATCTAAACACACAATTAAATAATTAAGATATTAAAAAATGAAGTAATACTTGTTAAACTTTTGAAGTAACAAATAAAAATAAAAAGTACTTAGGCAGACAAAAGGTACTAGGTTCTTCCTCTTTTAAAAGTTTGGCAAATGAACGAAATGGAGGTTAGGAAATGGTGTAAGTTAAACAGGGAAATGGAAAATGGAGATTAGAGATTGGATAAGGGAGGCTTTAAATTGAAGAGAATGAAGTGAAGACAAACGTTGATGCGTTCTATCTTCAGACATCAATCATTCTTATTGACAACAATGGTTGCCCTGGTTAGGGTAAAGGAAAAGGTCCACTTGCACCATATTCTTTAAGCCTTTAGAATTAGCTTTCATGAATCATCATGGGATTCAAATTAATTATTTGTACTTGAGTGGACGTCATATCTTCAATTCATGGAGTGAAAAATAAATTTGGAAAAACTAGTGCACGTTATCTTGTAATAACACTTAAAAAAGACAAAATTAAAAAACAGTAGGTATTATATACTTAATTAAAATAAATAAATTAAGTATATTATTTGTGAAAATTTATAATTTTATTATTGATTGATCTAAATAGTAGCTGTTTTTTTTCTCTTAATCAAAATTTTAGATATTTCGAATTCTGGTATTGAGTAAAAAAAAAGTCATATTATAAAAAGAATGTTTAATAAATTTACTTTCAAAAAAAAAAGTGAAAGTATACACTTATCATTGCTTAATAAATTCGTCACAAGAGGCTATCAACCAACAAGAAACAACGATAGGGGATTTGGCTAACGTGAGGAAATTCATGGAGCAATACATTTTTTATTTTTTTTTTTAAAATTATAGTAAAATATATTAAAAATTGTGGTAGAAATATATTAACAATATTTTTATAAACATTTTATTTTATTTTTTAATCAGTTCACTAAAAATATTTATTATTACTTTTTTGTATTTTTATTATTTATGAAATGATTCTTTATTAAATATTCATAGACACATGATAAAAATCAAAATATTTTTTTATTGAAAAAATATTTTTATATTAAAAATATAAAACTTATTCAATTGTTACTCTTTTTTAACTAATATAAAATATTTAATAAGTTGTGTTTAATGTTTTGTATCATGCGCCAATAATGAATTACAGGTGAAGAAAATGAGCTGTTTAACTTGTTTCAAAATTTTAAGATCTGAATTTAACCTATTTACTTTTTATATATATATATATATAAGAATCTAATCTAACTTTTTTTAAAAAATTAGGGTGACTTGGAAGTTTATTCAAAAGTATACTTAATAGTAAGATATTTAACATAAGTTAAAAACCTTTGAATATGTTAATTGGCATAAACTTATATCTAGGTCAACATGTTTAAATTTTTAAATAAATTGACAAATATACATTTTCACAATGTTACGATATAAAATTTATTATAATTATTATTATCGGAAGACTAAAAGACTTTTTAAATAATTTAATTTTTATAATTAAATATCCTTTCAAAACAATATTATGTTGAACAGTCGAATTTCTATTAAGTAGATTCGAATCCTGTTGTTGAAACTGGAAAGTGAAACACATGCAGTGTGTTTTGAAGGTCCTTCAAATTTCATCTCGAGACGAAAAAACATAAAAGATGCTTCAAAATTACGAACCTTTAATGCCTTTTTGACGTGCAACTAGGCATGCACACAGTGAGTTTACTCTCTCTTCCATATAAGTCATAATTTTTTGTCATCATATTTGTTTGAGAGTAAAAAATTTATTTAAGTGTATAATTAATTGAAAAATAAAAATTTGGTTTGATTTGATAAAAAAAAAAACTAATAAGATACCTATTGTAAAATAAGAAAGACACATGTAACAAAAAAAAATAATGATACACATGTAAATATTTTGAAATAAGACTAAATTATAACTTTCGTAGGTTACGTTGCACTAAAAATTTATCATTTTTTTTTAAATTATTTTGGTAGTTTAATTTTTAAATTTAAATTAATATTATCTTTTTTAAAAAAATATTATTTTTTATTTTATGATATAATTTTAAATTATTTTTAATTGATTTAAATTTAAAACTTATTTTATTAAATTTATTTATATGAAAACAATAAAAATCAACTAATTTTTAAAAAAAAATTATAAACAAATAAAAATTGTTTGAAAATGAATTCATGATCAATTGAAAATTCTTTTATAAGATTATTTTTCAGAAGTTACTTTTCAAACGATTTTCAATGCAATGAGACAAGTTTTTTATAACTTACATCGATAAAAAAAATAATTTAAAATTATGTCCTAAAATAAAAATCATTTTTTTAAAAAGAGAATATTGATTTAAATTTATAAGTTAAATGATAAAAACGGATTTTTATTATAAGATGAATTATCAAAATTATAGTTTAGTCTTAAAAAATTTCTTGTAGAGTTTTTTTTTTTACAAAAATAAAATAAAAATCTCAAGGTAATATTCATACATAAAAAATCACAAAATTGTATAAATAATGTTCTTGCAAATTTAAAATCCACATGTTGCATAACAAAATCCTAAGAATTTGTTTGATAAAATAGAATTAATGAAAAAATAGGATGAAAAGGAAAGAAATAGGTAAGAAATAAAAAAGTGTGTTTAAACTTTGGTAGAGGAAAAATGAGAAAGGAGAAAAAAAAGTATAAATAACACATATTTTAACATTTTGTGATGATACAAAACCTCTAATTAATATATATATATATATTGTATTTAATGACGGTTTAAAATTGTTATAAAATATAAAAATTATTTTTTAAACAAACTATCAACATGCTACAGTCAATTAAAACACATATTTAACCAATTGAAATACAAATTTAGAAATTAAAATATAGTTCTAATAAATTAAAATATATATTTAACTAATTAAAATATAATTTTTATTTTTTTATTTTTTTATTTTTTTATTTTATTCTATTTTTTATTATTTTTATTCACCTATTTCTCTCTTCTTCATTTTTATCTATTCTATTTCTCACTTTTTTTTTTCAAAGCTATCAAAAGAAGCCTAAATCACACCACAAGACTATTTTCTTTTTCATTCGATTAAATGAAACGTCACATGTAACTAGTAATAAATATTTTATTATCTGCCTTAAAATTGAAAAGATGAAACATAATTTTAAATATTTTGTTTATTAGATTTGAGATTTTATAAAAATTTTATTTAATCTTGTAAATTTGTAAACTCGATAATATATTTAAATAAAGTCATAACATATCTTAGAAAACTCATAAATATAAATATAAAATAAAATGTATAATATATATGAATGTTTTCCAAATATAATTTTATAAAATAAGTAAAAATAATATGTAATTAAGTAATTTTATAGTAAACAATTATCAATAAAGAATCGCAATCTCTTCAAAACAAATCTTGTACGAATCAATCATTAGATTTAGATTAGACGTAAGCATCCCCACATACAATCTCGAATACACACAAACAATGATGTCTACGCCACTTGTTGTTTAAGCGTGAACCCAAAGATGTGACAACAAATGAAACATTAAGATCGTGCAATTTCAACCATAATTATAAGCAGTCATATTTTGCACGCCTTTGCTTTAAGTTTTAATATTTTTTATTTTATTTCAAAAGAAATTTTAATTTAAATGATTTATTTAAATAGTTTTTAAATATTAAAAAAAACACATTAGTATGTTTATAAAATTTTATAATTTTCACTCTTAGAAAATAATTATTACCGGTATAATTTTATATTTTTATTTAAAAAATCAATTTTACATGCATAATTAAGTAGTATTTGATTTCATTCTTTTTGTGGTTTCTCTTTTTTCTTAAAAAAATATGAGCAAAACACAGTTTTTATTTAAAATAAAATAGTTTGATTTTTATAATAAAAGAAAAATGTAACTTTTAAACAAAATTGAAAAAATAAACTTTTAGAAAAAATATATGATTTTTCTTTTCAATCTCTCCTCTTCTTTTCCCCTTCTATTCCTCTCTCTTCTGCTTCATTTGATGAAGAAGAGATGGTGAACAAATAGGATACAGAGTGAAAAAATAAATGAAAAATGGAAAGTGTGATTGGTAAAGGAAAAATGAGGGAGAAAATTTTTTTTCACACCTTTTTATTTTTTTAAAATCTGGACAAAAATAAACAATGACATACATTTCTCACTGAAAAGAATCAATAATTTTTTTTAATAATCGATTACCACAGTTGTATATAATGGAAAACAATCGATTTTCAAATTCAATAATCGATTACCATTTCTCTCAAGTTTCTCCTAATGTAACAAATAATCGGTTTTGGATATATTGATTAATAATCGATGGTCATGCATTCATGGATAAGAGAATCGACTTTATTAAATAAATTATTATTATCTTTTATTTTTCTCTCACTAAACATTTTTATTTCTATCTATATTTCATATATTTTTACCTCGTTTCTCTTTTTTTTCTATTTTATTTTTCACCTATTTCTTTCTTTCTTGTCAACCATATCATACGTGTTCTTTATTTATTTCTTTCCTCTTTCTTTGGATTTTGGTAATTTTTTAGATTAATTTTTTTAAATTAAAGGCTTAATTGTATTTTCATCTAAACATTGATTTGACATTTACATAATGACATGACACTTAATTATTTATAAAAATTTTTAAAATATTTAAGGTAAAATTTGAATTATTATCTTATTCTTTAATATAAGTAAAAGAATTATTAGGCCATTTAACTTATTTATTATATATATAAAATATATATTATATATAACTTAATTGTGTAAAAATAAAAAATATACACATATTTTTTTGTGCAATAATATTTTTTTTACAAATATACACATATATTTATTATTACTAAATAAACAATATAATATTATAAAATCAAATAAAGAATAATTAAATTATAATTTTTAATATATCATAATTATAACTTAATTTTCGTATTAAATAATTTTTTTTATAAAATTTTGTTATTTCAATTTTTTATATTTTTCTTTGAATACTTTGATAAGTGAAATAAGGTATTATTATTAATGTAAGAATTTTTTGTATTTTATTAAAATAAATTACTAAATAAAATTATACTTCTATAGTCAATTTTCTACGGTAATTTATTTAATTTAATACTAAACAAATTATATAATATTAAAATTAAAAATGATATTTTAGTTATTAAAGTGTGATATTAATATTGATGTAATAATTTTTTTTAAGTGAAACACAAAAATAAAAAATGTTATTTTAATTTTAAAGTTATTATTAAAAATGTTATTTTAAATTTAATTAAAATAATGAAATATATAATAAAATTTCAAGATAATGTTAAAAAATATTTTTAATTTTAATTTTTTAGTAAAATAAAAAAAAACTGTTACACCGATATATACTATTTCAATCATTAAACTATCGAAATAAAGCAATGTAATACTATAAAAAAATATTTATAATAAGAATGAATAAGTTATAATTAATAATTATGAAAAGTATAAGTTATTATTTATTTTATTTTATAATATTATATTATTTATCTATTAGTAATAAATATACGTGTATTTTTTTTATATATATATATATATATATATATATATATATATATACACACCGTACCGTGCGTGTGTGGGTATATTTTTTGCAATTTTTTATTATGTGGGCTCACATGTTAATATTATAACATTTCTAATATATTATAAAATTTATGTCACCAATCCTCGTTAATAATTAATTAATTAAGTGTTTGATTAAATTTCATCTATTAAAAATATAAAAATTTAATTTAAGTAATTAAAAAATTATAAGAACTAAAATAACTCATTTTATAAACTATAAGAATAAAAAAATATAACTAAATTTAAATTAAAAGAAATGAAAATGTCAATTAATTTGTTAATTTATAATTCTTAATCAATAACATTTTTTAACGCAAACATACGTATTTCTCTATCCAAACAAACCATTAATAAGTGACAAACATTTTTTCTCTGAATAATTTTTTTCAAGGCCCGAGATATATACAAACTTTAAATTCATGATTGATGATATGTAAAAAAAAATAAATAAATAAAAATAAAAAGTTTGTATTGACATCTATACTAACATTAACATGACCTGAACTGATAACTGTCTCACATTGAGTGCCTATTTTGTTTGATGAGTAATCATACTTGTGAGTCACTAGAAGTTATATCATTCTTAAAATGTTTAGTTGTTAAAGTTTAATTAAAACATGTAAAAGAACTAATAAAAAAAATCTAAAGCTCACCCCACTGATCAACGCTTGTCCAAAAATGATGTTTTGTTAAAAAAATAGAAATTTATTCAGTTATATGTGTAAAATTATATATGAAAGAAATTTTTTTATCCATATATAGGGTTGTCCTTCTATATGATCAGTTGATTACTATCTAAGTAACAATATCATTGATAATATCCATCTACATGTTTCTTCCCCCACTACTGTAAAATATAAGCATAATGATTAGTCCAATTACCTTTCTCTGGATAGTGTTTTAAAAATACATTGCATTTTCTAGTGTGATTAATTTTTTACCAGGTTGGTTTCTATCCTAAGGGATTATAGTTGCTGTTGGATCAGTTTTTTTTTTCTCTTAACTTTCTCATGATGTTGTCCTAGATTGTCTCTGTCTTTTTCTATTAATTATGAAAAATCACTTCATATATATAAAAAACGTAACAAATTATGAAAGGAATAAAGTAAATAATAATAAACATAATTGTATGTAATATATTTTTTTATGATGAAAGAACATAACTATTTTTATTTTATTGAGCAAAACTCCTAATTTCAAAATTTTGAGATAACCGACGAGTAGATGACTTATAGCAGAGGTTTACGCTTACTCTATTTATTTCTCATTAATTCTCTTGTTTTTAAATAGAAAGGGTTTATTAATGTTAATTGAGCACAAGTAGTAATTATTATTTTTATTTAAAAAATTATTAACTAAGAAAACTAGTTGAAACTTATGAACTATAAGTTAGTTGAAAGCTTATAAATTAGTTGATTAAGTTGAAAGTATTTGAAAAAAGTAATTGACAAGTTAGTTGATAAATAATGTAAAATAACATAAAAAAATATATTTAATTATTTGATTTCTAAATTGATAAAAATATTAAATTTTTTAATAAAAATAAAAATAATAATAACCTCTATAAACTAGTTTATTTTTATAAATTATTTGAAATAATTTATAAAAATAAACTAGAAACTACTAAAATAAATCTATATATCAAATAAATTTATTATTGTCAAATTAGTTTAGAAGCTAATCAAAGTATGGTATAAGCTATTAGAGTCTATTTGATAAAATTAAATTCTAGTTGAAAACTTATAAGCAATTAGTTAGAAATTGAAATACTAATAAATGTAAAGAAAATTATATATATATATATATATATTAACATGATTTCTAAATTAAAAAAAATTAAAAAAAACAATTAATAAAGATAAAAATAAAAAAACCGATAGCTTATAAAATAGCTTATTTTCATAAGCTAGTTTAAGTAGTTTGTGAAAATAAATTGAAAACTAATAAAATAAGTTTGTGTACTAAATAAGTTTAATTTGATCAATCTAACTTATAAATTAATCAAAATAATTTATAAACTACTAGAAAAATTTATTAAACATACTCTTAATTTTAATTTTTTTTCCTTTAAAAAATAAATTAGACTAAACATAATTTTAAAAATTATATAAAATATTAGAAATTTTTTAATGATGGCAAGGAAAAAGAAAGTACCATTTTTATAAATAATAAAAGGAACTATTTAATAATGAAAAGAAGAAAAAATTAGATAAATTAATAAATCAAATTTATATGCATGGTCCGTGGACAACATTTTTTTTTACAAGAAAATTGATCTTGTGACCAATTAGCGCAACCAAGAAATATAAATACAAATTTATCAATGATTTTTGTCCAAACACAATTTTTTTTAATTAAACATATATTAAACCCTAAATCCTAAATATATAATTTAGTTTTTATCAATGTCATTATTTTAAATTTAGATCTTTTATGTAAAAAAATTTAAATTAAACCATATACATATAAACATTATTAAATTGGTCTATGTCATGGTTAACTTCATTATATATTTTTAATTAAGTTTAATCATCATTAAAAATATAAAATTAATTTTATACTATCAAAAAATTATAAGTAACTGTTAATATATCTTTTAAATAACTATTATAAAAGATAACTAACTTATAAAAAATAGTGAGTTATAATTAGAATATAAAATTATTTTATATTATAAGTGTATAACTTATTTTTTTTCTTTTTAATTTGATCAAAATTAAGAATTTTCTACTAATATAAATAATAAATTAAAAATAGGTAAACAAACTAATGATAACCTATACTAATTCGATAACATTTATACATATGAATATATGAAGACCAATTTATTTTTTTAATATATAAATAGTTAGATGAAAATCAATAGTGCGTGTGTATATATATATTATTGATGTTTATGTAATTTTTTTTACATTAATAATATATAAATTAAATTCTAAATTATTTTAAAAGCTTTTCATTTTCTGGTATGAAACACAATGGGTTCTTTCCCTGACTTTCATAACTCCTTCCTCATCTTTCTTGCTTGCCGTATCAATTTCTCCCTCAATTCCAACTCTTGTCTGTGATCTTTTTTGGTTTCCACAAACAATGCTCCTCTTCTTTTTGTATTTCTTGCACTAGGTTGTTAATCTAATCTTGTATACTGTTACATTTGCTGCAAGAATTAATTCAAAACATTTGCATATAAAAAAATGTATAATTATTTTTATAAGGTCTAAAAAAATATATTAATAATTTATTTTCTATACACATTGTTAATGTGAAAACATTTATCCAGATAACTAATTATTCATAATTAGTTAACCATTTTATCATATAATGATACTATTAATATATTATTGAATAAAAGTGTATACGTTCTAATTAAATCTAAATATTAAATGTTGGGATGAAAATTTTAATATATAACGTTAAAATTGTATTTGTTATTATAGACATTCAAATAAATATTTTGAATAAAAATTTTGTTGTTATTTTTATTTTTTACTTTATAAAAAATATTTATTTATAAAAAAATTATATAAAAACAACATTAATAAATCACACGTTTATAATACGTAAAAATTCAACCATGCGATAAATTCATTTCTTCTGCTACTATTCTCTTTCAGAATGGTGGTTTCAGAGCGACCACATAGAAGGTGAAGCACAACATGGCATTCAGCCATGCTAGCATAAACCTTTTTAAGTACACCCTACATCTCAGAAATGTTATGGTATAGGAGTAACTCATGTGAAAATAATTGACAGCATAATAATAATTAAATCAAAATTAAAATAATAAATAGTTATTATTCTACTATTACAGCAATAATAAAAGTGATAATAATAAAAAATAATAATGAGATAATATTAATAATTGATAATAATGATAATCTTATAAGATTCATTTATAATTAAATTTGAATCTTAATGATATATTATATTTTAATTTTAATTCAATTATTATTATTATTTATTCAATAATAAAAATGAAGAATAACTCTCTTCATACAATGACAACAAGGGTTAAACCCAAAATTTTGTACAAACTACGTAATATCTTACTATTAGATTGTCTTTAGTAGGTTTATCCAATAAATATATATACTTACTAATTTGGTCCAAAAAAATAATCCTTTCATCTAATTAGTCTCTAAAGTAATAATATTATATAAATAATTTTCAAATATTAAATACCTATTAATTTACTTCCAAGTTGTTGTATTTTATTAGTGTTTAGAGACCAGTTTAAAGAAAATTTTAATATTTAGAAAATTACTTTGTATGTTTTTCAATAATTAAATAATTACTTGTATAATTTTTTATTTTAAAAATTATTTAAAAAAGATAAGAATACTTTGAAGATGAAATTGATGATTTATTCAATATGAAGTAATGATTTAACATAGATCAATATTTTTTTTTTTTGAATGTATCCACTGTCCCCATGTTTTCTTTAAAGATAATTTTGCACGAACTTGTACCCATGAATCTTTTATAAAGATTATTTTTTCATGGAATTGGAAATAGAGATCTCCCAGCAGGAAGTATCCTACAAGATTGAGAATTTCTCTGTACAGTTCCATTTGATTCATTCATGAAAAGGCAGAGTCAGAGTATGTAATAAAGTAATGGTCCATGCGCTTTGCCAAGTTGTTCTCAACAAGATGTAGACCATGGAACAATCCTAAGAATTAATGAAACATTACTCTCTTAAATTTCCAAGCAATGACACTCTCCTTGTTGGTTATTAATCTATCATACCCCACAATGCACGTGAAGCAACCTAACTTCTCACACCCTATCTTTCACTACTTCTTATACCACAAATCTCTCCATCGGGACCCTTCTTTCATAATTGCCGTAGGAGGGTGCAAAACAGTGCAAAATGCAGTTTTTTTTTTAAAAAAAAAATCAGACCAAATTATTTTTTTAAAAAATGTTTTGGTTTGATTTTTAAAAAATAGTTTGATTTTTTTATCTATTTGGATTGTTTCAGTTTGATTATTTATTTTCTATTTATTTCTGGTTCGATTTTTTTAAAAATCAAATTGAACTGAATTATTTTTTAATATAGGTTTGGTTTTAATTTTTGTTGAAACAGTTAGATATTTTAAAATTGGATCAGTTCAGTTTAGTTTATGAGCCATTTAGTTTGATTTTTCACACCCTTAATGGCCAATTATTTATTTATTTATTTTCGTAATTAACAGTATTTAATGGACAACATAGAGGACATGGTTATTTAGTTTTGTCAATTATTGCAACCTCAATTCCATGATAGGATAATCATTCTTGGATAAGATCCCTACTGTAAATGAACCTTGTTAGGAGAAATGTCATCGCATCTTCACAATTGTTTTAGGGTTTAGGGTTCGTTTACTTATGTGTGGCCTAGTACTACTTAAGTTGGCTTGGTGTTGAGGAAGACATTTTCTTTAATTGTAAATTTCGCTTTGTGATTCACTAGAAGATTATGTATGGTAATTATCGTGGTTGGCAATTATTTGGTCAATTTGGCGCCACGTAAATGAAATTATTTTTTCTTGGCCATTAACTGAATTTTGTTAGAATTATGTATCTTGTCGAGATTAGACGTGTCTTCAAAACTTGAGAAATATGTTATGTATTCTTTGGGGTTGTACTCAAAGTGTGATTAATTCCTAGATCTTGTGTCGAATTTCACAATCACACATGCATGTAATATTATGCATGACATGTAAATAAAATTGATTGAATTAAATTTTTATGTCTCTAATCAATTTCACAATACCATGTGCATATAATGTCATGTTTGACATGTAAATAAAATTGACTCAAATGTCTGTATCTCTAACAAGCTTCTAACTACAATCCCTCATGTTTGACATTATTTTGGAAGATTCTAACTACTATTCCTCATGTTTGACATTATACTTATCATATTTTTAAAGTATGAGTTTGCAATTTTAATGTAACCACAAAATTCTCAATGGGATGGATCCACTCCACTCCCTTTTCATCGAAACTTTTGATTTAATTATTCTTATAGTGTATACCACTGTCTAGATCATATTAAAATTATGTAGATTACTTTATTTATTTTTTATGGGGAAAAAGCCACTGTGATGATGGGAAGATAATAAGATACTCGAAAAATCAATAAGGCACCACCAATGTGGTGACACAACGCAGCGGATAAAAATTCCCCTAACTTGCAAGAATCTCTAAGGAATAACCACAAATAAGAATGATAGTAACAGTAAGAAGAATCACACAAGAGAGACCAATATTTTTAACGTGGAAAAACCCCTCAACGTGAGAAGTAAAAACCACGGGTCGTCCAGACCAAAGAAATCAATCCACTATGATTACTTAAGAGTACAAGAGTTATCAATCTCTTCTGTCTCTCTCACTCTGTGAAAAATTCACTCTTTCTCAATCTCCAAATCTGACCCCTTCTCCTCTTATAAAGAGAGACCTAGCGGACTTGAGAGTATTAGGCTTTTGTCCACATAATTGGGAGCCCAAAAATAACCCAACATATCTCCCCCATCACAACTATGTGAAGGTAATCGCCAGTCCGGCAATCTCATAACAAGCTTCAAACTTCCCTCTTGCAACTATCTTGGTCATCATGTCAGCACCGTTATCATCAGTATGAACTTTAGCCAACTCCAACACCTTAGCATCCAAAGCATCATGTATCCAATGATACCTCACATCAATATGCTTGGACCTAGAATGAAAAGTTGAATTCTTACCAAGATGAATTGCACTCTGACTATCACAAAATAACAAGTACTTGTCCTGAACAAAACCAAGCTCCTGCAAGAATTTTTTCACCCAAAGCAACTCCTTGCATACTTCTGTAATGGCAATAAACTCTGCCTCGGTAGTGGACAAAGCAACATACTTTTGCAATTTAAATTGCCAAGCCACAACTCCCCCTGCAAACTTAATCAAATAGCCCGAAGTGGACTTTCTGGAATCAATGTCTCCAACCATGTCTGAGTTTGAGTAACCTACCAAAGTAGGCTTATCACCTCCAAAACAAAGCCTCAAATCACTAGTACCATGAAGATACCTCAAGATCCATTTCATAGCATTCCCGTGCTCTTTACCTGGATTAGACAAAAATCTACTGATAGTACTAACAGCATGTGCAATATCTGGTCTTATACACACCATTGCTTACATCAAACTACCCACTACAAATGCATAAGGAACTCTGCTCATATTAGTCTTCTCAGCTTCATTTGAAAGATTGTGTCCAGAACTTAGTTTAAAATGAGCAACAAGAGGAGTGTTCACTGCTTTAGCATTTTCCATATGGAATCTTTGCAAAACCCTTTTAACATAGTGTTCCTATGACAACCAAAGTTTCTTTGCTTGTCTATCACGAATGATTCTTATACCAAGAATTTGTTTAGCAGGTCCCATGTCTTTCATAGCAAATGACTCGCTCAATTACTTCTTCAACCTGTCAATTTTGGAAATACTTTTCCCAACAATAAGCATGTCATCAACATACAACAGCAAGATAACGAAGTCATCATCAGAAAATTTTCTAACAAATACACAGTGATCAAAAGTAGTCTTTTTGTAGCCTTACTCACACATAACAGACTCAAACTTCTTGTACTACTGTCTTGGAGCTTGCTTCAGACCATACAAGCTCTTTTTGAGCCTGCACACATAGTCTTCCTTTCCACTAATTTGAAAACCATCAAGTTGCTTCATGTATATCTCTTCCTCTAAATCACCATGAAGGAAAGTTGTTTTTACATCCATCTGCTCAACATCCAGATCAAAGGTAGCAGCTAAACTCAGCACAATTCTGATGGATGACATCTTCACCACAGGAGAGAAAATCTCATTGAAGTCAACACCTTTTCTCTATCTAAAGCCTTTCACTACTAATCTGGCTTTATACCTTGGATATAAAGAGTTACTCTCTTTCTTTATCATGTAAATCCACCTATTTTCCAAGAACTTCTTGCCATTAGGCAACTTCACCAAATCATAAGTGTGATTATCATGCAGAGACTTTATTTCATCTTGCATTGCATCCATCCACTTTTGCTTTTCTTCACTCTCCATGGCCTCTTGGTAACATTCATGTTCTTCTCCATCTGTCAATGTCACATACTCATCAAAAATATACCTTGTAGATGATTGTCTCTACCTATTAGACCTCTTGAGTTGGACTGGAGGTGGTTCAGGAGCATCACCCAGATTCTCATCTTATGACATCTCTTGTTCCTCTTCAGCATCATCATCAAGAGGAATATCAAAACCATCTCCAAGTTGCTGATCACCATAATTATGTTGCTCACCATTTTGAACATTAATATCAACAACATCTAGATCATGTACAAGCATTCGAACTGGATCAATTTCAGACAAATTGTTGTCTTTCTCAGGTGTAGACTTCTTTACCTTATCAATATCTTCAATGGTTTGATCTTCCATGAATTGCACATCACGACTTCTGGCAAGTTTCTTCTTAACAAGATCATACATCCCGTAACCATACTCATCAAGATCATACCCAATGAAGATATATTGCCTAGTCTTCATATCCAACTTGGATCTTTCATCCTTTAGAACATGCACAAAGGCCTTACAACCGAAGACTCGCAAATGATCATACTTGACATCTTTGTCAAACCAAATCTTGTCTGACACCTCAGTATTCAAAGCAACTATAGGATTGAGATTTATAACATGCATTACTGTGTAAAGTGCCTCACCCCAGAAATGCTTAGGTAACCTTGCTTCAGAAAGTATGCACCTAATTCTCTCAATCAATGTCTTGTTCATCCTCTCTGTTAAGCCATTCAACTGAGGAGTTTTAGGAGGAGTCTTTTCATGTCTGATACCCTGCTGCCTGCAATATACATCAAATGGTCCACAATATTCACCACCATTGTCAGAACGAATACATTTCACCTTCTTGCTTGATTGTCTCTCAACCAAAGCCTGGAATTGTTTGAACTTCTCTAACACTTGGTCCTTTGTCTTCAAAACATATATCCAGAGCTTCCTAGAATAATCATCAATAAAGGTAATAAAATAAAGTGCACCACTAAATGACTTTACCTTTAATGGGCCACAAACATCAGAATGCACCAATTCTAGCAACTCTAACTTCCTTGAAGAAGGATGCTTCTTAAAGGATACTCTAGTCTACTTACTAGCCATGCAATGAGAACACTTCTCCAACTCCACTTTCTTTAATCCTGAAAGCATGTCCTTTTTGGCTAAACAAGTCAACCCCTTTTCACTTATATGACTAAGCCTTCAGTGCCACAAAGATGCCTCCATATCCATGGCATTCACACTATCTTTAGCAACCAAAGCTTTTGTCCAATACAGTTTAGAAATTTTCTCCCCTCTGGCCACAACCAAATTACCTTTGGTGAGTTTCCATTTTCCATGACCAAAGTGGTTATCATAACCATCATCATCAAGCATATGCACAGATATCAAGTTAAAGCAAACATTTAAAACATGTTTGACTCCTCTAAGCCATAACTGCATTCCTGTGTTGGTTTACAAGCAAACATCAACGCCGATCACCTTGGTCATACCATCATTACCTATCTTCAACACTCAAAAATCACCTGCGGTGTAAGATGTAAAGAAGTCATTCCTTAGTGTAACATGCAATGTAGCACCGCTATCAATAATCCACATGCTCTCATCGGATACAAAATTAACCGACTCGAAGTCTCAAAGAATGACAAGATCATCACCTGTAGCAGTAGTGACACGATCATCATCATCATCATCCTTCTCTTTTGACTTACCCTTTTTGCCTTTGTTCTCCTTTTTCCACAAGAAACAATGCTTTTGTATATGTCCTGTTTTGTGACACTAGTGACACTCCACATTCTTGTATCTAGACTTGGATTTACTTCTACTCTTTTCTCTTTCCTTTTTCTAACTTCTCCCCCTATTTTCAGTGACTAGTACCTCAGATTGAGATGAAGAACCTTGTGCCTTCCTTCTCATCTCCTTATTAAGTACACTACCCTTTACCATTTGTAAAGAGACAACACTATTAAAAATTTGAATTTATGATAGAGACCTTAAAAGTCTCCCAAGACTCAAGTAAAGAATTCAAGAGTAGTAATCCCAAAATCTCATCTTCAAACTTGATGCCCATTCCTGACATCTAATCAATAATCCCTTGAAATTTATTCAAGTGATCTGACAGTGAAGTGCTCTCCTTTAACTTCAAACTCATAATAGAATTTAACAAAAAAAATTTGTTATTCCCACACTTTAAAGCATACAAGATTCAATCTTTCTCCCACAAAGTCCTGGCATGTATCTCACTTGCAATGTGATTATAAATATTATCATCCACAAAAAGTCGGATAAAACCACATACCTGTTGATGCTCAAAGTCTCATTCTTCATCAGACATAGATTCTAGCTTCTGAGAAGCAAAAACAGGAAGATGCATTTTCTTCACAAATAATAAATCTTTCATCTTCCCTTTCCACAAGTGATAATTAGTGTCATTCAGACTCACCATTATATTTGTATTACCCTTCATTATTCTGGCAAGTATAACACTCTTCAAACCAAAGAGCTCTGATACCACTCTGATGAGGAAAAAGTCACTCTGGTGATGGGAAGGTAATAAGATACTGGAAAAACTAATAAGGCACCATCAATGTGGTGACACAACGCAACGGATAAAAATTTTCCTAACTTGCAAGAATCTCTAAGGAGTAACCACAAATAAGAATGATAGTAATAGTGAGAAAAATCACACAAGAGAGGCCAATATTTTTAACGTAGAAAAACCCCCTCAACGTGAGAAGTAAAAACCACGGGTCATCCAGATCAAAGAAATCAATCCACTATGATTCACTAAGAGTACAAGAGTTATCAATCTCTTATGTCTCTCTCACTCTCTGTGAAAAATCCACTCTCTCAATCTCCAAATCTGACCCCTTCTCCCCTTATAAAGAGAAACCTAGCGGGCTTGAGAGTATTGGACTGTTGTCCACATAGTTGGGAGCCCAAAAATAATCCAACAATTTTTTACTCTAATAAAATCCTAAATATTTTTTTTTCAGGTGGGCACCTATTAAGACTTTAGAAAAATTGAAGATATTGCATTTTAGAATTACCAATATGATCTTTTATTATTTGGGATCACACTTAAGGGAGCTAGCTAGCTATATATCCTATATATTATAATTTGCTAAATATTTATTTAATCTATCCTAGTTTTGGATCAACACTCAAAGTCTACTTCATACGTTTCCATGTTATGGTATAAGTACTCTATTCTCAGACATTTAGGTCCAACAATAACAGAATTTAACAAACATAAACACTAGAGGTTCAAATATAACACATTCCATTTTGATAATCAAACCATAAATTAAAAAGTGTCCCAGGAAATTATCCATGTTCAGCATAGTACGATGCATATATTGGGTGAAGTTTTTACTTCCTTTTCCATGTTGATTCCTATGAGCCTAGCCCACCATGCACACTCAGCAACCCTATGAACCATGCAAATGCACAAGACTAACAGCTTTCACAGGGCTTGGCCCAAATCATAATTAATGATAATTTTTGTACATACACTTACACGTAGGGCCACGACACGACATCCCAGCGATAGTCGCAGGAAAATCCTGAGCAAGTTACGGTTTCGTTATCACGGAACAACATTTGAAGCACATAAACGAAAGTGTAACAGAGAAAAGAAGATTGGGTACTCATGCACTCAATGGTGTTCCCTTTTTCACACAACCTTGAGCAAGATTATTTTAAAAAGATACAAATTAAAAAAAGAAGAGAGTTAATACGATCTTCGTCAATCAGTAAACTTAGTTTTTTAACTCGTAAAAAAAGTTAATAAAATTTGACTAATGTCACCTAAAAATTAATTAGGTCATAGGCAGCAGCTGAACTCTTTTCTCTCACAAATCTAATCTTGAAAACTTTTGGGTATTGGATGTCACATAATCTATTGTTGCAAACTGCAAAGGGACCTAAATTTTTGGTAGCTGGTATATAGTTGCCATTCACGTGGCTGTGTGCATAATAAATTTGTAACATTTGGGGACAAAGACGTGTAGTTGTTAACCGAAAGAAAAACATATATCCTGGTTGGTCAACATACATGCAACTCGGCTTGGATTAACAAGAAATTATTAAATAGTTCGAAATTATTATAATTTTTATATAACATGTAGTAAAGGATTTTAATTTCTTTTTCAAAAATTTAAAAATTTTCAAAATAATATCTCATGAAGATTAATTGAAACTATAAATATATAATAATTTCATATTAGCTAATAATTTTTTTCCTGAAATAGAGCTAGCGGGTAGCGGTTTCTCTTGGAAATTGGTCCAAGCAAGAGATATATGGGTTTTGGGCTGTTGAGAACATTGAAAGGATGTGTTAAGGCCCAACTAGCAATAAAATCTACTCTTTACACATTGAAATACTATTAAATTGTCCTGAAATAAAAAAAAATATGTTATAACCAAAATTAAATTCTAATTTACTGTTAATGAATCAGATTACTCTAAAAAACTCTATAATTCAACTTTTTCTCTAGCTAGTATCCCCTAAAATAAATAGAAACCCCTCTACCTTAAGTCCCTACAATCTTAAAAGCTATAAAAATATTGCTCTAAAATTATAATGTTTTTGAATCTTCATAAGACTAGAATCTTTACTTCCAAGTATTCTTAAAAACAAAAAAACTATGGGCATTACATAATTCAAAATTTCCGAAATTCACATATCTGCTGACATAAAAGGAAAAGGAAACTAATGATATTGCTTTCAAGGTAATACTAGCATACGCTTTCTATGTGTGTCTTCAAGTTCAAAGAGTTCAAGGTAATACCAGCACACGCTTTCTACTTCTCAGGCTCTAGATATGAAAATGCACAATTAAACAACTATGATCTTTCATAGAAGTTCTCATGTCTGCTATATATTATTAAAAGTTTAGATGAAATAGATTCTAGAGTTTACTAAGATTAGAACAAACTTAACAAATGTTTTTAGAAATGCTTATTTATTAATAAAAAGGTCTTCATTTTAAGAGTGAAATTCAAACTTACATGTTTAGTTTAGAAAATAAGTCAAATATGAATTTAATATTTATCGACCGAACCAACTTTGATTGCAACTCATGTTTAGAATTCACAACTGTGTTTACCTCCGGCAATAATGGAGCCGTCTAACGTGACCCCAAAGCCAAAGTTTGCAAAACCTTCAGACCTTACTTGTACTTCACGAGCATGGCACATCCTATACGTAAAAGTTAATTAACCATCATTCTCTTGTATTAATTAAAATCATGACACTATCACCAAATCTGCACCTCCCATTATTAACTTCTCATCAATGACCACCTTGGAATCCGTCCATGTTTCCTCAGAAGGCAATGAAACAGAAGCCCCCACGAATTCTTTTTCCATGCAAACACTAGATTCATCCGTCCAACGTTTAATAAAATCATGGAAGAGAAGACAACGATGGCTGCTTCCATTCACCACATCACAAGATTCGAATAGAGCACCATGGCGTACCCGTGTGGCCAATTTCCTGGACTCAACGCGTGTTCGCGTGTTCACAGTCTCATTGCTTATTATAGACCTCATCATCACAATCCTCGAGCTATCTTCCTCCCTAGTTTCGTGTGAGCAAAACATGAACAACGTAATAGAACAGTGTTTCCATTGGATTGGAATTGGTATTCTGAGTCTTCTTTTAGTGAAGACAATGGCTCTGCTAGTGGGCTTAGGCTCTTCGTTTTTCCAGCATGTGGGGTACGTTATTGATGGAGTTGTGGTCATAGGGGCTATAGTTTTGGAAGGCTTTGTGGTGAGGGAAGGGGGTGGTTTGTTGGTTGTAGTGAGTTTGTGGCGGGTCATTAGAGTGGTGGAGAGTGTGTTTGAGTTGAGTGATGAGGCCATTGAAGCTCAAATTGCAGGAATAGTTTGCCAGTTTGATGCACTTAAAGAACAAAATATGAGGCTCTTAGAAGTAATATATGACATGGACAAGACCATTCAAATGCTGGAGGAAGATTTAGATAAGTGTAGGGATGGAAGCCCTTAAATAAATTGAAAAAAAAAAAAAACATGAAATTCACGTAGTGGCCTTAATTGTACTCATTTTATCCATCATGGATAAATTATAATTTTTATGCTTTATTTCAATATGAAGAGAACCATTTAAATGGTCAAGGTATGTTCAGTTCAAAATTTGAGTATATATATAAAATACAGATAATATATCTTATGTTTATCTTAGTATGGAACATGACATATATTGACTGCGGAAAATAAATTGGTATATAATTATCTAAGCTTCTCGAACCATATGTAGGTATTGTCTGGACCCGTTTGAATAATTATTTTTGTTAATACTTATAAGAAATAAGTAAATAATTTTTTTCATAAATTAAAGTTAGTTTATGTTACAAGAACTCTTTCTGCTTGCTGTTTCCAGTACTGAGTTGTCCTTGGTTCTTGACTTGTCTTTGTTTTGTTGACACCATTCTTAGCTAATTATTTTCTATCCTAATGTTTTTGTTTTCAATTTTCTAAGAGAGAAAAGTCATGGACCTGCATGACATATTACTGTTGGTGCTACTGCACATTTTTTCATCTATTTTTGATGTCTTTGATCTTCTGCTACGTGTGTTATGGTCGAGTGTGACTGCTTGTCATTCCTTCGGCGAGACAAAAGGTCCAATTCGCCCCTAAGCTGTTATGTAAGCTTTACTGAGTTGATCTTTGTTCTTCTCTCATCTTAATAAAGATACATTAGCTATTAGCACCTGCTTTTGACTGGGTAAAAATGATTTGTTTCTAATATATCAAAAAACTATTTTTGCAATGCGGAATTAAGTTCGCAAAAATATTAATACCTAGCCTATTTCTTTAAAATTTTGTTTTTGCTTCAATTCATTTAAGCTGTCCTCATAAATCAACTCTCGTTTGCTTTCATCTATGGAGTACACAAAGGAATTTTTATTCTGTTGTTGTTTACAAATAATTTTGATATCCAAATTAACTCATTGCTATTTGATTGGGTGAAATATTTGAACCCCACACACCCAGATCTATGTTCCTCCGTATCAAGAACCAATAATTAGATGTCCTTTTCGTTCAACAAAGGAACACACTATTGTACAAAAAACATATCTTGTACTTGTACATACATACTTTGATTGTGAATAATTTAAAATTTACAGAAATCTCATAAATTTCATAATTGACGAGTCTTATGCTAAATCCGGCAGTCCCCACCAATCGTTTTCCTGCGAATAAAAGAGAAACTATAATGCTTCTTAAAAGTGCTTTAATTCCTTATCTGAAATAATCTTTCTAGCTAGCTAATATATGTCTAGACCTGAATTGCATTAGATATATCCTTGGAGTTTTTGTTAATGACGTATTTAGTGACCAAGTCCTCTCCCCATTCCCACGCATGCAACACAAAGTACGTACCAATGCCGGCTATTAACCCATAAGCAATGGAGTACGTTAACGGCATCAACAAAATGGTCACAAACGCGGGTATCGCTTCCCTCATGTCATCCCAATCAATCTCCACCACACATCTCACCATCATCACTCCCACCAAGATCAACGGCGGCCCCACCGCCCAAGGCGGAATCGACGCCAGCAACGGCGTGAAAAAAAACGCCAACAAAAAATACCCCGCCACTGTTAACGCCGTCAGCCCCGTCCGTCCCCCTTCGCGTATACCGGTTGACGACTCAATAAACACCGTCACGGGTGACGTGCCCAGTAACGACCCCACCACGATCGAGGACGCGTCAGACATGAACGCGAAATACTGACCCTCGAAATCACCGTTGATGTCGAGAAACCCAGCGAATCTGGCCATTGAATATAAAGTCCCCGTGGTGTCCAATATATCAACGTACAAGAACGTGAATAGAGCCTCCCAAAATGCACCTTTCCACATGTTATCAAAACTCAACGCGCCAGCGGTGGTTTTAATCACGTGCACGTCAACCACTTTTTTGAAATACCGGTAGCCCGAGTCGCCTAATTCGGTGTTGGGGAACACCGTAACGGGCGTGTTCCTGAACCAGGAAATCACGGTTACGAAAACGATGCCGTATATCATAGCGCCCTTGATATTTTTCATTAAGCAATATGCTATGATGATGAACCCAACCAACCCGAGCCATAGGGTTGGGCTCTGCATGCGGTTCCCCGAACATAGTATCTTGTCAGAGATGGTCCCACCTGGGAATAAACTAACGGTTCCGTTAATTGTTAAAACGGGAGCTAACGCCGTTAGTTTGTTTCTCGGACAGGCTCCAAGAGTGACGAGTGTTGATGGGCTGAACCCGACGAGCCCAATGCCTTCGTTGCTTTGAAGCCCAATGAAGGCCAAGAAGAGGCCGATTCCGGCAGAGGAGGAAACTCGGACGGGTTTCGGAACGAGTTTGGCGAGTTTGGCGCGAAAACCCAGTGCCGAGATGAAGAGAAAAATTAAACCTTCTAAGAAAATAACCGTTAATGCGGTTTTGTAAGGGACCGAACCCGACCCGTGAAACCCGACTACGGAGTACGCGAAGTACGCGTTGGCGCCCATTCCAGGAGCGAGGGCTAGAGGAAGATTCGCGAACACGCCCATTATGGTGGACCCTACGAGGGATGATGCCACGGTGGCCACGATGAGGTCGCGGCGCGTGCGCTCCACGCACGCCGCGTACCCCGGGTTGACGGGCGGGTATTTGCATGAGGTGTCGGGTCGGGTGAGGAGTTGGGGCGGGCACGAGTTGAGGGGGGTTTTGGGGTCGGAGCAGAGGGGGATGCAGTCGGAGACGGTGCAGGTTCCGCCGGAGTTGGCGATTATGGTAGCGTTGACGGCAAGGATGTAGGCCATGGTGAGGAAGGTGGCGGTGCCGGCGCGGAGCTCGGTGGTGAAGGTGGTGTTGCGCTCGGCGAGCTTGAAGCGCTTGCCGACTCGGCTTTGCGCCATGAGCGAGTTGAGCCGAGCCGCGAGGGAGGGTTTGCGGCTTGGAGGTGGTTGAAGTTGTGCCATGAAGGAGTGTGTGAGTGAAGGTGAACCAAAGTGAAGAAAGAGAATTGGTGTGTGGGTTGTACAAGTTTGTCGAGAATTAATGAAGGTTCATTGGGGTTACGTATGGGATCTATTTCATCCTATTATGCACCTATCGTCTTTATATTCTTTTTTTTTTTTTTGACAAAATAAATACTCCCCATCAATAATTAAAGTATTTTTTTTAAGCCATAAAAATTATAATGAAAGTAGGAACTGATAAATTAATTTAAATAGAATTTTTTCTACTTAACTAGTGATCTCATCTTAGAAACTAATAGTTAAATATTTGGAAGATAACTTTTTATCTTATAAGAATTCTACCCAATTTAAATAGGATTATTTCCACCTTATTTCCAATAAAAATATCTATAGTTTATATATAAAAATAATTTATCATCTCTTTCACGACAAAATCTTATGTGTCCTATGACCAAGAATGAAACATTTTATTCTTTTCAATTCTTTTTAAAAGAGCTAATTTAGAACTTTGTTTTCTAATCAATTTATAATTTTTTTTACAATTTTTTATTATGAATTATTTTTTAAATTCAATAAATAATAAATAAAATAAATTAATATTTTATATTTTAGATGAGTATTTAAGAATCTACTTTAACTCTTAACATATATTAATTGACAATAAAATTAAAATAATAATGTGTAAGATTAAAAATTAAAATTAAAAAGAAATATTTATAAAAATAATATTTTTTATTAACATTATGAATAATTTAAATATATATATATATATTTAAAACAAACTTAATATTACTAACTAAATTAACTATAACCCACTGTACACCCGTTGTGATGTGTATTTATATTCCTTGTTAGTGCCATTGCATCTCGTCTCCATCGGTCCCGTTGGGTCCAATTTTTTTTCCCTTTTTCCATTCTTGTCTTTTTTTGGATTATGTTATACTAAAAGGGAAAATATATGAAGCAATGAGGAAATTCAATAAAAATAAGATATATGGTGTTCTGGTTCTGGTATGATTTTATGAATAAAATTACCCGCCTGTTTTTATATAGAAAGAAACAAAAAATAAGAGTTTTGGTTTATCTCTATTTTTTGTATTGAAAAAAATATATATTTATTCCTTTTATATATGGGGATCTGTTTTCATCCCATTATGTAGCTATCCTATTTATATTCCTTGTTAATGCTATTCCGTAATGGACCTCGCCTCTATTGGGTCCTTTAACGTTGGATCCACTTTTTTTTCTATCTTTTCAAGTGATTACATAATGATCATACATAATTAACTTAAATAAATTGGTACATATATTTTAACTTAATCAGGGATTTCGATGGAATTTTGAATATACAGTCAAATATTTTAAAACAGAATTTACCATATATAAAAAAAGAATCAATGCATTTTTAACTGTTATAAGTGTTTTAATTATGATATATTAAGATAAAATAGGAAAGCATTCAATTTTTAAAAGATAATCAATGCATTTATAACTGTTATAAAGTGTTTTAATTATGATTTATTAAGATAAAATATGAAAGCGTTAATTTTCATCCAATAGATCTAAGTTACTAAATATATGGAAAAATGGATATAGGAAATCTGAATCCATAAAAGGAGGTTCCTGCACATTAGCCTCATGCTTAACGAATATGAATTCATTTCACTAAGAACGCATACTATTATTTTATTTATAACACTAAGAACACATATTATAAAACAATGAGAATCGCATTACAAAAAAGTTGCCCGTGTGTTTTTATATGGAAAGATACAAAAATAAGAGCTTTAGTTAATTCTAATTTTGTGGTTTAATTTGAAAATGATATTTACTTATTTAAAGAGAATATTTCTCCCCAAAAGACTATTATATTAAATTTGAAAGTTTGATTGTTAAAAACTTTTTAGTTCTGATATATTTTTCTTTTTCAATTATAATTAACACATACACGATATATAGTCCAGGCACCCAAGAAGAGAGAAAGAAAAAAAAAAAGTTATATATTGTCAAATTGAAATTTGGTAGCTTAATTTTTTTACGTTTTTATTGATGTCCCCTTACATGCAATGTATTGCTACAAGACTAGGATAGTTTGCACGTGTCTTTTTTTCAAAAGAAAAAACACGTTTTTGAGGATTTAATATATATCTAAAAAATATATTTATTTTAAATTTTAAAAGAATTATTTTATAAAATTAATTTTTATACACGGTCAGTGTAAAAAAATTATATTAATTAATAAGAAATCATCTTTTAGTAATTTGTTATTGGATAGCCATGTTTTTACAATTTTTTACATTAAGCATATATACTATTAATTGTTTTATTGCTTAATTTTTCAAAGTAAAAAATAGTACTTTCTTAGTAGGTATTTATGGAGGTGCATAAAAGACGTGCAAGCAAACACCCTATTAGAAAATAATTCTAAAATATTATATACTTTTTTAAAGTATATTATTTTCTCTTTTAATATATATATTTTTTTGAAACCAACAAAAACTAAGAGGTTAATAATTATTGTTTTGAAATCCATATTTCTCTCCCTCCCTTATAAGTAAGAGAAAATAGGTAAAAAATAATTTTACGAAATCATTCTACACAAACCACTACCAACTTGTAAGGTAAGTTGGTTAATTTTTATAACAATTGTATTAAAATTATATTAACAATAATTTATAATTGGATAACAAAATAAAATTATTTTATATTATCAATACATGATATAATAAAAAATTTAATTGATCACTGAATTTCTAAAAAAAAAATTAGAAAACCAAAATCCATTAAAAAATCATCAATTTTTTTATAATAGCATTTTCCATAAATTATTCTTCATGTTAATAGTTAATCTTTATACTATCATAAACGCATGAATTAATTTACGCGAAATTATTACAACTTAACTAATAATTTTGTTAATAATCTTATCTAGTTGGAATAGAATATTGTCCATGAATATAACAAATTGACGTCAGACTTAGCTTATAATTCATGAAAGAAGAAAAATATAAACAATAATTGATGAAAGTGGCTGATTGTGGCAAGGGTTTGCTAGAAATATGAAGGAGGATAAGGACGAGTAATCAGTGTGCTTTTGAAGGTTGGAATTTTGAAAGAATATATAACAGCGTAAGGTTGAGCAAGTGTGAACGTGTGAAGGGAAAATAAATGTACGTGGAGGGCATTACAAACTGCAATAGCAGCCAAGGTTCCTTCCTATGAGTGACCACATTCTAGTAACATCATGCTGTCTATTGACAACCGTATTCCCTCAAAAATTTAACAAAGCTTTTTGTAAAGAGTCCCATTTCATAGGTAAGGTTCCTTTCCATACTTTTTCTTTTCAAATTTGTTATTATATAAATCAGAATCAGTCAAACGTTTATTTAGTTCTATACTGAATTTTAAGATGAGGTTTTTTAAATTAACAAAAATATTTAAAATTTATTTTTCAAACTTATTGAGATGCAAACTTCCCTATCAAATTATTGTAATCTATTTCGTTTAACATTCTTTTAATCCTAAATAGAAAAGTTATTTTATATATCCAATAAAAATAACTACCATTGTAGTAAATATGAAGGGAAGATTGAATAATGATAAAACGATCAATTTTAGTATATCGATAAAGATAAAATGATATATGATAATTTAATATGATTGAAAGATAAATTTTTTAGGTAATTGTATAGTTATAAGGTATGAAATAAACATTCGAACGAGAGAAGAAACAAAATATTAAGAGTATATAATTATAAAAGTGACTTCAAATTTTATATTTTAATTTATATTAGGAGAATCAATTAGAGAGAGCAAAGGAATTATGAAACCTTTTTATAGGTAGAAAGGTTATAATAGGTAAGATGAGGACCTCTTTTTAAGAAAAATATTTAATTATTCTTAATAAGCCAGCTAGTATATATTTATCAAATAATTAGTAACTTTTTTAATTATTTAAAAATATTAATAATAAAAAATCATATTTTAGGACCTAAATTCAGCCAGGGCTTTAGCCCCCTTATTATCTTAGGTCATAAATATTAAAATATATAATTAAAAAATAACTTCAAGTATTTTAATTTATGATGTAAAAATCAATTACTGAGAAAAAGGAATAATGAAACCTTTTTATAGGTAGAAAGGTAATAATAGGTAAGAAGAGGGCCTTTTTCTAAGAAAAATATTTAATTATTCTTAATAAGCCAAGTAGTATATATTTATCAAATAAATAGAAACATTTTAAATTATTTTTAAAATATTAATAATAAATAAAAATATATTTTGGGACCTAAAGCCAGGGCTTTAGCCACCTTATCTTAAGTCATAAATCCTAAAAATTGATTGAGTGAAATAAGAGAGACTTGTGTATTCTCATTAAAGAGAGTGAAACTTATATTTTGTTGCCATATATTCATGTCCTTATATTGAGATAAAGAAAGTCTGTTTTCTTTTAGTCCAAAGGTTTTCCTACCTTGAAAAGGAATATCTCTCTTACCTTAAAACTCATTTATAAAAAAAATGTTATTATATTAACTCTACAATACACATCTCCAAAATTATTTATATGATTTAAAAAATTTGTAATAACTATATTTTTGACAAAAAAAAACTGTAAAAGTAAAAAAAAAAACAACTATTTTAGTTTTTTATCAAAAAAGTAAATAATAATTTCTAAAACAACATATAAAAGTACTTATTGTAAGAAACATTTTTTTTTCTCAAAGCTTATTTAAATACAGTTTTAATCTAACAATTAAAGCTTTTTAGAATTATTGGAGGTCTAAAAATTAACTTAAGCCGTTGAACACACGACAATGACATAAATTTCTATCTAATTCTTTTACGCATACACAAACTCAAGCAACACAGATTCCATTAACTACAGAATCTTCTTCTGCATTGATAACCACATAAAATTCTTGAAACAAAATGTTACTTTTGTGGAAAGCTAGAATAAGAACTAATTGATTGAGAACATGAAGCTGAAATAAAGGTTATTTTTATGGAATTTGTAGACCCTTGTCTCTTTGCACTGTTGCTCTCAAGAAGTGATGATGAATTCACTCATAGGTTGCTTTCCAGGTTCTATGATCCCAACCAATAAGTAGTGGTAATTAATTAAGCTCTCTATGCCACTCAATTTCCACCACCCCACCTCCCTCCTCTCCCTTTCTCCTTCCTTTTCCTTTTTTCCATGTTAGGTCAGAAGGGCAACTTTTAGGTATATGGTGGGCACTCACTTTTTTTTTTTTTTTCTTGCATTGACTATAATTTATCCTATATTAATTTTCACTGAAAATTACTGTTATTCTTTAAAAAGGATATTAGAAAGCTCACGGGTATTATTAAATTTAATTAGGTTTATTTTATAAATAATAAAGAATAATAAATATTTTCATTATTAATAATGAATGCTATGTTTTATTATATAGGAATAATATAAATATATAAAGTTTTTAAAATTGAGAAAGAAATTATAAAAATAAATTATTTGAATTTTTACGTCATATTTATTGATATTGTGAGATAAATTCAAATTTTAAATTAGAATTATTAATATTACAATAATCTTAACATTTAAATTATCTAAAAAAGATAAATATATCTTTAATTTTATATAATGTATCAAGATTCCAATTTTAAATTAATTTTATTTGGAAATTAATTTTAAATGAAATTAAAAATAAAATTAAGCAACAAATATTGAAAAAATAAAAAATTTAAATAAAAATTAAATTAGGTACTTATTGTAACATAAGGAAATTAATAATATTATTTTTTTAAAATACAAAAATTTATATACCAAAGTTTAATATCTGTTTGTATTAGATATATCCAATATTATCAGACTTTGATCGGTTATTGACCCCACTAGGACATTGGGTTACTATGTTATTGGTCAAACCAATAAGTCATTAGTTGAACCAAATAAATTAACATTTTTACAAAGAATTGATTGTAAGGTCATGGTTGCTTCTCTTTATTTTGTAAGATTGGTTTGTGTTCTATCATAAATTCCTTCTATCTTTTCTTTATCTATGATGGACTACAAACAACATTTCACAAAGCATTATTTTTTGTCTAGTGGTAGATCCCACATATCTACGCTTACACTACTATATTGGTGTTGTATTTGCATATATTGCAGATCTACACTTATGAGTCAAACAAAAATGAGACAAAAAAATGATAAAAAAAATCAAAAAACAAAAATATTACCTTAGAAGAGTGAAAATGATAGAGCAAAAGAGACGAATGTATAACAATAAAAATGATGACATTGATGACAAAGATTTTCATGAATGGTGACACTGATGAAGGTTTGAATTAATGATGACGATAATTTCTTGCAGAAAAAATTAAGTTTCAAATGAAAAAGACAAGGTGTTATAGCTCGTGGTAGTATATTAAAATATTTTTATGTTAATTATTTTTAGAATTGATATAAAAATTTTACACTAATTCTAAAAACAATTGAAATAAAAAAATTCCTAAAAATACAATTTTTTACGTTGATTCTTTAAGAATCGATTTAAATAAATATATAATATTTAAAAAAAAAATATCATCATATTTTTATTTATTTTAGTTCTTTAAGATCCAATGTAAATACTTATTTTTATACTAGTGAATTAAAAATAATCCTTTTTCTGACGTTGATTACAAACACATGTCTAAACCCTAAATCGGTAACTTGAAAATGACTCAGGGAATACATGTACTACACGTATAAAAAGAGACTACCAACCATTTTTCACATGGTGAAGAACAAACAAAAGAATCAATACATCACTAATATAAAAACCCAAACCATTACCTAGTCCAGTGCAAACAATGTTGTGAGACACGTGCAAAATGGTGTTCCTCCCCACAGTATTCTTTCTCTCTGTTCTTTGTTGAATGCTTCATAAAAAACTTTGACCCCCTAAAAATCTCTTTTACTAGTGCCAATGCTTCTAACACAAATAATGGAATTCATATTAATTTGCGACTCATTCTTTTCTTTTCCAAACATGATTTTTTTTTCATTTTAAAATACTTAATTTCTTAATTAGGATGTACGTGAACAATGACTAAACAATTGGTTAAAGACGTAGAATAATAAGAATAATAAAAAAACATAAAAAACTAAAAGCAAAAGACCATATTCTTAGGGACAAAAAAAATTATTTAAGCCAATTTAACATATATGACTTTGTTGATATCAAGATCTAAAAAGTCGAGTTTAGAGAAATAAAAATGAAGTTTTATTAGAAAAAAAAATAATTTTTATATTTTTAAAATAATACATATTTTTATCTCTTTAAACTGACAAAATTGTTCAATATATTCTATTATATATTTTTAATTATTTAAATAATTAAATATTCAATTAATTTTATATTAATAATATAATAAATATTTGTATATTCTGATCACCTAATTTTGTTCTACCCAATGACCTAATTCTCCTTGTTGTGCATCCAAAGTAGAAGGTCTGCATGCCTTGACCTAGTTCTCCCTAGTTATACACCCAAAGAGGACCCACAAATTTGTTTGGCCCATAAACAATCAATTTATGGATGCCTATAAATGCAATAGATGAACCAGACTCAGAGGAGGTTGAAAAAAAAAGAAGAGCAAAAATTGAGAGAAAAAAATTGGAAAACAATGCACAATTGGAAGCTAAGAAAATGGAGCTAGAGAGAAACTAGGAAGCAAACTTATGAGTGATCAAGAAAGAAATAATTAGAGAAGGAGAAAGATCACCTTTCTCGGGAGAAAGAAAGGGCTTATAAAGTTGTAGTGAAAACTCAAAGAACAAAGCCATCCAGGAAAAAGTTAGGTAAAACATAAGCTGGTACCACTAATTCCTTAAATTTGAACTTCATTTATTTATACCATCCAAATTCGTCTTGCATAAAAACTGGAATCCTTAGAAGTTCTTGCAATATAAGTGTCATTGGACATTGATGCGTCTTTGGATGCACAGGCTCTTTGGACACCCATCTAGACAGTCTCCTCTATTTTTATTTATTTACTTAGTGTTGCAGTCTTGTTTTGGATATATAGACCCTTTGGACGCTCATGTGGGCAGTCTCCTTCATTTTCATTTATTTATCTAGTGTTATAGAGTCTTGCTTTGGACGCATAGGCTCTTTGGACACCCATGTGGGCAGTCCCCTCCATTTCTATTTATTTACTTTGTGTTGTAGTCTTGCTTTGGATGCACAGACTCTTTGGACGTCCATTTGGGAAATCTCCTTTATTTCCATTTATTTACTTTGTGTTACAACCTTACTTTGGACGTCCACTTGGGAAGTCTATTCCATTTTCACGTATTCACTTGCTATCCTAGACCTACTTTGGACGCATAGGCTCTTTGGACGTTCATTTGAGTACTCCCTTCCATTTTTACATGTTTATTTGTTGTTCTAGCCTTGCTTTAGATGTATAGGCTCTTTGGACACCCATCTAGGCAGTCCTTTCTATTTTCATTTATTTACTTAGTGTTCCAGCCTTACATTGGACACAAAGGCTCTTTGAACTCTCATTTAGGCAATCATTTCCACTTTCACGTATTTACTTAGTGTTTTAACCCTACTTTAGACGCAGAGGCTCTTTGAACACCCATCTAGGAAATCCTTTCCATTTTCATGTGTCCATCTATTGTTTCAACCCTACTTTGGACTCAAAGGTCCTTTGGACACCTACCTGGGTAGTCCATTCCATTCTCACGTATTCACTTATTGTCCCAACCCTACTTTGGATATAGAGGCTCTTTGGACGTCCATCTAGGCAATCTCATCCATTTTCACGTATTCACTTGTTGTCGTAGCCTTGCTTTGGACCAAAGGTTGTTTGGATGCCCATCTGGGTAGTCCCTTCAACTTTCACGTATTTATTTATTGTCCTAACCTTACTTTAGACACAAAGGTTCTTTGGATGTCCATATGGACATTCCCTTCCATTTACATATTGTTCCAACCTTACTTTGGATGCACAGGCTTTTTGAACGCTCATCTGAAAAGACCTATCTATTTTCACGTATTTACCTGTTGTCACAACTTCTCTTTGGATACATGAGTCCTTTGGACGCCCATCTGGGCAATTCTTGTTATTTTCATTTAGTTACATATTGTCCTAGCCTCTCTTTGCTAGTGGCCCTTTGGACGTACCCTAAAAACAACATACGCAAGCCTTTTTTCATTGAACCATGTTTGCTCCTTAATAATCTTAAAGATCCTTTAATCATTAGCATTATATATAAGTATCGCAACCTAAGCCGCGATGAGGTCGACATGTGACACCCTTCTACTTCAAATACTTAAATTAAAATAATCAAGTAAATAAAAAGAAAGACAAGGTAATAGATAAAACCAAGGAAACTCAATTCGTATTAAGGATAAAAGGTTCACATGGTCATTATCATGTTCAAACATTAAGTACACATAAAAAAAATCTCATAAATTGTTAATGTTGATCTAAACAAATCATTCATGTGTTTAACACACATTTCAAATATATAAATCACTTTCATTTCTGTATACATTTAGTGAGTTATTAATATGCCCATCATTTTCAAATATTTAAGATGAAAAAGTACTTAGTAAAAGACATAAAACCACTATTCTAAATTCCAAGCCCCAATGTCACACAAATCAGAGAAAGACCCCGCCTTTTCAAAACTCAGCACGAGTGCCCTCAACATTACCTAAAAGAAAACCACAAGAGAGTACGGTGAGAAATAGCATTCAATCATATATAAATGCAGATAGTACCCCAAATTTCACTCATTACCGTACTCAATTACTAACAGTTAACAAATACTCATATATCAATCACACGTTCCATTGCATTCAAAATCAATCACATTCCATTCATGTTTACAAAATGCACATGCTCGCCCAATGCATATGCTCATCACCACACCTAAGAGTCTCGATTCGGAACTCCACACCATGGGCGAACCTCCTCAATTCTCTTAGTTATCACTAATGATGACCACACCGTTAAACACCTCATATGGCAGGTGTATTGCACAATTAAACACCACCTATGACTCATGCATATGAATGTCTCCCATCATTAGTCCACCCTATTAAACACCACTTTTGGCCAGGGTCCCCTGTTAAACACCACATACGGCCAGGGTATTATAGCCATGTCTGGCTTCTCATGCATCTCATGTCCATGCTCAATGCATTCTCATCCACAATCTCATTCTCATGATTCATACATCATTCACACAGTCCATAATCATGTCAAAATCATATCAATTTAGCCATCATTACCATAAATCATTTATAAGAACGAACAGAAACGCACATAAAACACCATTGAATTCCACCCAATTTCACCATTACACACAAGAATCCCAAATTGAATCTCAACCATGAATAACCATGAACAACCACGAGAATCAAATAATTAAGAGGATTAACCATACAATTTCAAATGAAAATCACATTAAGGCAAAACGTTAATCTAAGAATTTAATCCCCTTCAATTGCCACAAGACACCATACAATAACAATTATTAATAAAGGTCCTAGGGAAGATCCTATTGTTCTTTCTTTCTTATGTAAATAAAACTCAGATAGTGATAGTGAGATAGAACTGACATCTCTACATACTTGGAACATAATGAATAAAACATGTTCATCAAAGTCATTCTTCTTGTTCCTTTAGGATTTCCTCTAAAGGTTTTCCTTCACACTAAAGACAACTGATTACATTATCAATTAAGTCAACCAAAACCATGGTACACATTCACGAATCTTTTCTATCGATTCAAACATGTTTAGAACATAATAACCAAACAAATTTGAGAATTTAGATCGAACTTAGGGATTGTCCTCACTACCCGTACACCTCCGCATTCACATATAACCGAACTCATCTCCCCCGTACCTTAGATGCAAAGAACAGCGAGGATCTGATGCGGCTCCAAGACTATCTGAACACCCTAGCTCCTCTTCCTTGCAGGTCTGCATTCTCTCTCCTCTAGATCTGACTGTCTGAAGTGCAAAACATCAATTATGGTAAATTGATTAACTCATGTCTAATATTTTAGCTGGGTCGGGTCAAACCCGACCCGCCCGTCAGTTTCCCCCTGTTAATTCGATTAATTAAATTAATAAATGAAAATAATTCAGATTAATGTCTCATCAATTTATAAAAGCATAAGCTCCTCCATTAAAATAAAATAAATGTAAATATTTAAATACTAAATTAATTTTCTGCCATCATTAAGAATAATAACAATAATAATAACATTTTAGTTTCAAAATGCAATTATTTAATAAAATAATTTCCTGCAGCAATGAATAATTAAAATAAAATTGATAATAATAATAATGATGTAATTTATTTTCTAAAAACAATAATTAAATAATTTATAGGATGCTATACGGCGAGAAATAGATGGTTGGAGTCTGCGTTCCTTTTGAGGAATGAAACAGGGAGATTGGAGCCACCATTGTCGTTTTTAAGGAAAACACCAAAAAATCTAAGATTGGATAAGAGTGGTATTTGAAATTAGAGTTCAAGTTCAAGAGTCCATTACGCGTAGGGAAGGTGTTAGCACCCTACAATGTTTGTCCTAAGGCGGTTACCCTAACTAGATGTGTGAAACCGATTATGACTTCTAAAATGAAATATTTTCCTCTCAAGAATAAGCAAAATGTGGTTGACTATGGAAGGGGAAAAGATGTGTTTTTGGGATTTTTGAATTTGACAAGAGTCACCTCTTACTCCTACGTATCTCCTCCTGCAATGGAAAAGTCAAAGTTTATGTAGTTTTGGCAGAGACTTCGGATGAGATGATTGAAGGAAAGTAGACTATTAATTGGCATCCAAAGATGGTTGGAGTGGAGTGGACTGTCCATTGGCATCCAAAGAGTTGGAAAGAGATAAATATTTTTTATTGTTGAACTTGATAGGAGTTGTCTCCTACTCTCATGTATCTCTTAATGTAATGGAGAATTCAAAGTTTACGTAGTTCTGACAGAAGCTATGGGCTAAATGGGGTGCCAATACCTAGTCAATTGCAAGGAGGTGTCGATTGTGTCGGCCGGGATGAGACCGGGATGAGACTGAGATGTCGACTATGTTTTAGATAGTTTGGGAGGTGTGCCAATCGAGTGTTGGCCGATTTGGAAAGGGATTGCCGCTAAAGACGAAACCAATCGGTGTCAATTAGCCAACTAGGGGGACTAGTGGGTCCTTGACTAAGTATTTGACTAAGTGTTTGGTTAAGGCAGGTTGTTATATGGGTAGTATACTCAAACCGAAAGAAGGTTTTAGAATTTCACCTAGTTTTTTAGCACGTCATCGTCACAAAGAGGACCGACTTTATCCTCTTTCTCTTTCGTATTCCTACTGTTTTTTTTTCTATTGCTCTCTCTTCAAAAACCAATCCCTTTTCTTCGTTTCTACCTTTCCCTTTTATAGACTGCTCGGGATTGCCTTCGCTTGACTCCCTCAACACTCCAGTCGTGGTCACGGTGATGTTGGGGGTCGTTTGCGTCTGCGGGCGATGAAATAGTAAATGCAGAGCAGTTGTTGATGGGGTTCTCTTGAGTCTACTGGGATGTGCGGTAGAACAATAAATGCAGAGAGGTTGTTGATGGGGTACGTTGTGACATGGTAGTGAAGTTGTTGGGAGTAGCACGAGGAAGTCAGTGGAGAAGTTTCTTTCTCCTTTTCTTTTTCTTTTCCTATTTTTATTTTTTATTGTTAGGAAGATGACAAAACAGGTGTCTACAATAAGATATTCAATAATAACATCATTTTGCTAATAGAGTAAGTGATAAATTAGATATGATATTTTTTTTGTCATGAAGTTTTGATGCACAAGTAGCAACAACTTAACGTCACTAAACTCTCTTTTAGCATAAGAAATCAAAGCTAAATAATGGGTTGGCTTAGGAGTACACCTATACTAATTTAGGGATGCATGAACTGTGACAATTCTAAAATATCAGAAGTTTAATAAAAATCAAAATCAAAATCAAATACATAAACATTTTCTACCCGAAAGAACTATGTAACTTTGATTTCTCTATTGCACTAGGGGATTACTCTTGTCGAGCCAAAATACAAAAAATAATAAACACTTCTTTTGTAATAATAAAATCTAATCTTTTATAATACTTTCTATGTTTTAAGGTGAGATAAATAATTTAAAAATCATAAATAATTTTCTTAATCAATTAAAGGAAATCGTTTGTAATGAAAATGGTAGGATATTAATAAATTTTTTTTCATGTAATAAACTTCCGAGCCCAAAATCTGATTTTGTAGACCATCATTTTCCTTTCAAGGTTTTTTCAATGTTTTCCTTTCAAAAAAATTTCGATGTTTTCCTTTTAAGGTTTTTTTTAGTGTTTTCCTTAATAAACATTAGTGACGACTTCATCTCTATTTCATCTATCCATTTCTACTTCAGCGATGCAACATATATGTATTTAAAATATAAAGTTTTATATTATCATTTAATTATAAATAATCACGTATAACATATTTGTTAACTTCAATAATAATTACCTTTAAAATTATTAAAAAATTTAATTAATTCAAAATATATAAATTCTTATCCATCGGTAGATACTTATCAAACTCTAAATATTTATAAAAAAAATATTTTTATCCCCTTAATTTACGCACAACGTACATGAGATAAATAAATCCAATTAACTTTCATTGCTTGAAAAGTTGCATAGATGAGATAAATAAATCCAATTAACTTTCATTGCTTGAAAAGTTGCATATTATTATTTCCAGTTGGTCCCTTCAACATCGGTAATGGATTACAGGTGAATGCAACATAATTAAGATTTGTCTTCCAATGCATTATATGATCAGCATATTATCTATTTAAATTTCAAAACCGACCATGAGAATTAACTATAGTATTAATTATATTATCATAACTTCTTTATATGGACCATTGAAATCTGCTAATGAACTTTGACTTGCAACAACAATTCGAGCAATTTTTGTCAAAGCTCAACCTATTATGGTTGTTTGGTTGGTTTTCACTCACTATGAATGTGACTGCCAATGTTTTGGTGGGATTTGTCTCTGCAACATTCAGAAAATAACATAATGTCAAACACGTAACTTACGGTGTAAACTTTTACATCGAGAATATAGATTTTAATATTACATGCGATGATGGCAAAAATATTTGGATAAAGTTTCCATGAGACGACTACATGCTTTGTTAATAAAACGTGTGAGACATATAATTAAGGACTATATGTGATTTCCTGCCATGTAATAATACCCTTAATTCATCCCTTTCCTATCCTTTTCTACCTCTCCATGAGCTTGCTCTTGTGCTCAAGATTCACTTTTGTGTTGGGTCCTTAATTCGTTGAAGAAAGAAAACGAATATATGATCAATATATATTACTAAATAATATGATAACTTTGTTTCATGTATTTATGTTTTGGTAATGATATAACTTTATTTTTATGCTAATTTAATATTATCACAAGAGGCGTTAAAACGTGTGTGGGAGACAAGACAACATAGTAAATAGAGGCTTTGGTCAGTATGTAATATCTTTAAGGAAAACAATATATAATTTAGATTAAGTTGAAAAATTACTTTGTAAAATAAAGGCAGATAGAGAATAACGACTTACATGATTTTTCATGTTTTAATTAAAATAATTTAATTAATTTGGCAAAATAACTATAATGACTTTCTTCACTAACATTATGTATATTAATTTAATATATATTATATTATATTACTATAAACAAGTGCAACAAAATCGAAAAATATACTCATAAAATTTTAAATACAATCGAGTGTCTTTACTCTTTATTATATTTTATTATGAGATATAAGTTTTAAGTTTTTTATGAACAAACAATTTTATTAACAGTTCGTATGCAAATAGATGAAGCATAAAGAATTCTCATCCATATGTCACAAAGAAAATGAATACATAAGTTTCGTATTTCTTTCTATTATGAGATATAAGTATATGTCATTTAAATGTTATCTTCAAAATATTTTGACTTTAATGTTTTCTTAAAGATATATCAATTCAAAATATACTAATTTTTTGTCCATAAACAAAAAAAAAAAATGAGTTCTAAGTATTTGAATCAAACAGCTCGTGAAATACATGGCTAGAGTAACTAGTTAATTTTAGAAAAGTAAAATTAGGGTGTAGTAGAAAAGTGACACATCGCTATAGTGTGGAGTAGGCAGAAAGCACTTAATACTTTGGCATTTATGCCATATGGTTATATATATTATATTACTTATGACCAAATTAAATCACAAGAGACAGCATTATATTATTCTATTGTAATATGCTAAGCTTTTTCTTTAGTTGTTAGTGTTTGATGTATCTTTGAAGTGATACTCCGCGTTTGATGTATTAGTGAAAGACTACTAGCTACTTGAACCTTTATGAAAAAGAATGAGAAAACGATGGAAATGTAACTTGTAAAGCATATGGCCGACACTTTATTAATTGTGTTCTCCAATTACACAATGCTTAGCGTTTCTAACAAATTTTTAATTGTATCCCCTCGCCAATCTATTTGGTATGAATTATTTTTTCTCATGTCACCTGTTTTGATTTGGAAAATTATATTTCTACATTCTAAGACACAAGATAAAAAAAAAAAAAACATATAATAATGATGTGATATGATAAATCAAATTTTTGTATATTAATAAAAGAGAGTTTTAAGATATAATTAATTTTTTATTTCTAAATTATGCAAGAAAAAAAATTCTTTGAGTTTTATACAACAAATATCTACAAACTCAAAAAAAAAAAAATTAAAACTCAAGTTTTAAACCCAAAAAATAAAGCCTACAAAAAAATTTATTCTCAAGTACCATAATTTAATTTGCTTAAGAAGTAATTGAATTTTATTGGAATGTTAACTTCTTGACTTTGTGACTTTGAACTAGTATGAGAACTTGTGCACAAAATATTAATTTTCACTTTATTTGACTACAAATCGAATTTCAATTTGATTTGGTCAATGTTATAATTGTAACTTGAATTGTTAAGAGAACTAAGTTTCAAAAGAAACTTAATTGTATAATTCTAAAGCGAAGAAGAAAAATGCAAAGAAAGTAAATTTCATAAATGTAAAATGAACTTCGTAAATAAATACATGGATTAAAAGAAAACATTTATTTAAGTTAATATGATTGGTGGTGTAATATCATAATTTGTGTAATATTTAATAATTGTTTATAATTATTATTTAATTTGAAATAGTCGAACTCTCATCTTGAATTTTTATTTTTTAACACCTAGCTAGTCATTTTTTTTCACTTTAAACTTGACATCCTGATTCCCATTTAGAATTCGAATTAAACCTTTCTTCAATTATTAAGTATTTTTTTCTACACAATTCAAATAAACTCCAACGATCTTTCAAGAAATCAAATTTTAACTAAACTCGAAATGATATTTCCAAATTATTTAGAAAAATAATAAATTAACACCAACAAAAAATAATACAATACATGTGTATGATTACATAGTATATTATAAATTTCCTTCAAGCAGTGTAAGCAATTGAGATTTGTTTGCCGATTCATTGGATGATCATCATTCCATATGGTTAAAATTCAAAACCGACCATGGCAATTAACTAGTAGTATTGGTTATATTATCACAACTACTTCACACAAGGACCTGTGAAAAACTAGCTTGATACATGAACTTTGACTTGTAATTACAGATCCGAGCAATTTATGTCAAACCTAAATCTTATGGTTGTTTGGTTGCCTCTCACTTACTCTGAATATGACAGACAACTTTTTAGTGGGATTTACACTGTCTCTGCAATGTTCACAAAGTTGAGGGTCATTTCAAACACGTAAAAGACCATAAATTTTCATTATTATTTTGGAAAAAACTAAACTAAGGTTTTTTTGTTTTCCTCTGGTTTTCTTATTCGCTTAAAAGGGCAAAAAAATAAAAAAATGGAAATGTTACCTATTGGTTAGTTCTATAGTGCGGAGTAGGCAAAAACACATTGACATATATGTTGATATATATACTATACAAAGGAAAGTATTTTATTATTATCTTAATTAGTGAAGTAATATTACTTGACCAAACTTTTATTGGGGGGTTGGGGGTTGCTAGAGGGGTCCTCTGTGTTTGACATTTTTGTGCTGGTTGTTTAAACCCTTAAGAAAAAGCATAAGAAAACGAAATTAATGTGACTTGAAAAGCATATTATGGAAATAAAATGATTGATTTGTTATAGAAAAGACGAGGCTTGGCGTTAATTTTAATTTTATCCACTCATCAATGTATTTGGTGGATTATATATTTAATCATTTTGACTATAAATAAAGAAAATTAAAAAGAAGAAATATTGGATTTTGCTTAGTCCTTTTTCTTTTCTTGTCAATTGGGCATTTTCATAAGCATAGTTGTGAGACTAATCACCAAGTCAGAAGTGATGGTTAAGTAAAGTCTTCTACAAAATGACAACTTTAAAATTTAAAACTATTGATATTGCAAGAAAATTTGCCCATAATCATAGTTTAATTTCATTGTAACCAACTGTTATTGAGTTCGGAGTTTGAAAAAAAATGTTTTATTTGTATTTTCTATTTAGACAAATAAGGTATGATATTGTTTTCACTTGATTTATTTTTCAATATTTATATAACAAATGGTGAAAATAGCTTAGACAATAATTGAAAAATAAAAAAATGTAACAAGAATTTAATGATATATTTTTACAATTATTAATCAAAACAAATATTTTCGATCTTAAATCAAAATTGGCCTTTGAAACGTTGAGAAGACAAATTTCCACCGATTTATATCTTTAACAAATATACAGAGAGAAAATACGCAAGTTGGAAATAAAAATTTGGAATAATAAAAACAATAGCGCCAATTAGTGTAATTCAATTTTTTTAATAAATTAAAAAATTAAACATAGATCATGAAGTGTATCATGTGAAACTTATTTAAATACGACGATATTTTATCAAATTTGTATAATTGGAACTACTTTGGACTTAGTTCAAGGTCTAGGCCTCATTAACAAAGGAAGGCCCAATTTGTTGTCACAATCCGAACCAAATGGGCCAACTCGAATCTCGACCCAATGTGTGTGAAGCCCATCCTTGGCACTCGTGTGATTCTTTGACAGTTGAATCTATTCCATGGGGTTGGTAATTATTTGCACCAAATACATTTTCTTTCACAGAATATTTTCAATCGATAGTCGAAAATAAATTTCTTGTAAGGCACCGAGATCCTGTATATATGAATACTCCACACATATTAATCTTACGAATTTGAAATTGAGTAATTTAAAAATAATAAAAAATAATAATTTTACTTGTTCGATGAAAAAATTAGTAGTTGATATATACTGCTGATACGAGTGTACCTAAAAACAAATCGCATGTACCCAAAGTAAAAAACTATTGATACGTAATCAAAGGACAATAAATAAAATTAATTTTTAATAAAGTGAAATGCAAAGCAAAATTGAGAATATGAATGCAATATATAACATTTTTAGAAGCAAATATATAAAGATTTGAAGAATATATTGTTATAGTGTGTATTTTGTCTAAAACAACTGAAATTTGAATATGACTTTTGAGTTTGAATAGTTTTCCATCCCACTCATCGATCGATCATTATTTGAAGAGTCATTTATTTAATTTCAAATTATTAACATTTAAATACCACCCTAACTTACTAATTATGATCATAGCATTTTTTTTTGTCATTGTATTTTTATAAATTCAAACTTACATCTTTTAATTAAGTTGTATTTTTTTTTTAGTTGTGAGTGTGATATTTTGTCCTTTTTAAAAATATATATATAAATTGAAAATAACAATAAAATAAATTATTATGGAGGTTATTTTGAATTTTGTAACTGTATTCAATTGTAATTATTTATTGTACTCTAAGATATTATACAAAGAGAGATTGTATTCAATAATTTTAAATAGAGAAAATAAATATGCACATGAAATAATTTTAAATTATTATTTAATCATAAATTAACATAATAAATTAACACGTATAATAAGTATTAATTTTTATAATAATTATCTTAAAAATTATACTAACGATGATTTTTAATTTATTAATAATATAAAATTACTTTATATTATTATTTTTTTTATAATTAACATTAAAAGTAAGATCAATTTAAGATTGTAGAGTATAAAATTATTTAATTATACTTTGTGAGATAATTTTGTCATTTATATTAATCATACATAACTGAAACAATCCAAAAGAATATATAAACAAAAAAATTATTTAATTATACCAATTTTCTGGTTTTATACCTATTACCTGATATGAAACGTTTCTCTAACAAAATAGACCTATGTTGTGCACTTAAATAAATGTGTTGCATATAATTTTTTTTAATAAAATAAACATACATTATTTTTCAATGATAGTTTTGAAATTGCAATATTATGCCTTCAAATTTTGAAAAGAAGAAAAAAACTGTAGCAATATCGTCATGCTGGAATGACGAAATGAGTGATCAATGTTATTTTTCGATCCTCCACAGTTTGATTCAAACAAACAGAAGTGCATATAGGTAGTTTGATGTGTTGGAAAAGCCATCTAAGAATGTTGTATGTATGTGTGATTGGTAAGAGTTTTCCTGATACCATGGTGGATGCCAAATATTCTAGGCAACTCCATGCACTAGGTACAAAGTCAATCTCAAAGTTCTGATTCATCCATTGTTGTATTGTGACTTTTCTCAACGTGGGTGAAGGAAATTAAGGGTTAATTCAAAATGTATGAATGAATAATTGGCAATGTCATTGAGACATTTAATTAGATAAATTATAAAAGGTTAGTATTAAAAGATAAAGTAATGTGATTTTTTTAAAATGTTCATTTAATCACTAAATATCTTCTAATCATAATAATCTATGTATGATTACATGTTCCAACTTAATTAGTGTGTCTTAATTGATAATATATACTAAGTACGTGAAAGAGAACTTGAGTTTGATTTCTACAAAGCACGTTCTTGAACAAAAGTGATGAATTTTAAATGTGAAAATCTGATTATTAGTTTTATAATCAATCAAAAGGATTAAAATAATTAAAAAAACATGATTATATCTTTAAAAATTCTTTAAAAAAATCATTTCATCATTAAATCTTATTAATATCAATCAATTTACAAATTCAATTTATTTTATAATTACTAATAAAGATTGGTATTATTAATTAAGCAAGTTACTTTGTTAAGAAAATGACCAACATTCCATATTATAAAAAGGCTTCTCAGCAAGATTTTTATAATCGAATTTGTTATTAAACACGTGAAAACATGATCAAGAATAGTTTATATGTGGTTGAATAAATAATAATTAATTATTATTATTTTAATTTTTAATATATTATATTAAATAATATTAAACAAAATAATATATTATAATATTCAAATTAAAATTCCCTTATAAATGTGATAATTTATAACTTATAATATATAATATTTAAAATTACACATAAAAACAAATATTTAAGTTCAACAACACACATTTCTATTCACAACTATAATTCGAAACCAATAAATATAATTAATCTATCTATCATTATCACATTGTTCTAGAATTATATCAATTATCACAATATTATTTTTTAATTAAAAATTAAAATTAAAATTTTAGCAATCTTGTTTGAACCAATTATGTCCGGTCCAAATTGATGAAGTACCAATTTTATCCAATTTACCAATTTTTAACCATTTTATCTGATTTTGCGACAAATTGTTTCAAGATCTAAATAACCTAACCACTATAACTATTTCCAGTTAAACCACCCCATCTGATATCAATAACTATATTTTTCAGTGTTTTTTGGTTTTGCATTCCGTGAGCAAGAACGTGACGCCAAACATGCTATTAGTCACAATAATTCCAAATTGTACGTTTTTTTTTTCCCTTGATATATGATCATGCTGTGGTTTGATTTACATGATATATGATCATCCAGAAAGAAGGGTGCACAAATTAATTTGCCTCGTTAAGGGTCATAAAATTGCACACTTTTCAACCATTAGAAAGTAATGTTTGGGCAACACCCATGCCAATCAACTTAAATTAAGATTTTAACGTTGCTTCCCAAGTTGGGAATCGTATTCAATAAATAAATAAATCTTTGTTCAAAAGTAGACAATGTCAAAAACAAAACAATTTACTATGATAGATCATAGAATCATCCTCTTGACCTTCTCAAAGTCACTAAGACTAACGAGGCTAGCGAAATCAACACGCAAGTCAAGCAAACAAACAATGGAAAACAAATTTAGGATATTCTTAACAAGAGACAACAGTCATTCATATTTATAGCTAATGTTGGAGGAATATGATCATAGAGATTCTCTATGCTTCGATTCTAGTTGCTTCCAAATGTTGTAAATGTAATTACTAGCTAACTATCTCTAACTTGAATAAAAATATTATCACTATCAACTCTTTTTTTTTTTATTTTAATTTTTATATATTATTAACTTAAAATATTTTCACACGATTTAATTATTTTATCGCATTATCATATTCATTAATATGATATGTCAATGAGAAAAACTCGCGTTAAATGTCTGTATAAAATTGCATTATCGGTTACTTTTACAGGTGAGCACGGTTTGTTAGCACTTCACAACATGGCTTTTAGTTTTTGACTCAAATTATAACATGAAAGTTATTTATAGCTGAGGAACTCTCACACTCTAACCGTATACTTTCCATTTTTTGTAGCTAATCAAGTCTCTGACTACAACCCTATACCACTTTTTACTTAATTGGGCTCACTCTTCACTTGAAAGATGTTCGTTACACATGCCATAAGAAATGTTTAGTTTTTTTTTTTTTTCTATTTCGCTTTTACCTTATTTATTTTTCTATTTTTCTTTAATTTTCTAATCATATCTATTACTTTTTTGTTTTATCATTGTTTTTCTTTCTCACTTAATCCAATTTATTTTGAAGCTTATATTCGGTATTATTCTAAATCACGCTAATATCTCATCTAACCTTAAATTTATTGTAAGAAATTTGTCTATGACAAATAAAAATTTAAATTATCATAATAAATTTAACGTTGGAAAATTTCATATCATATTCTTCCATTCTTAAATATAATTTATATATTTGTTGAATATCTTTGTTTGTTATTAATTAATTTTATGATGAAATAAATTTATTATTATTTTATTTAAAATTATTTTTTATTCAAAATTATCTCTTCTTTAAGTATTTAATATAATTATATTTTAAAATTTACAGTAAAAATTATTTATTAAATTGAAATTATCTTTGAACAAGTTATCTATGCGGTAATAAAAAAAGGTGATGTAAGAAAACCTTCCAATAAAGATGATAATAAGACCCGGTCCGGTTCACCGTCTCCGGTCCATTGTATCCCACAACACGGTCCAGTGACATTGCTTATTCCGATTTTGTTTTTCTTTTCTTCTTCATTGCTCTCTCTCTCTCTCCTTTTCTTCTTATCTTGTTTCTCTCTCTTCTCGCGCATTGTTTCTCTCTCTCTCTTAAACACACCGAACAACCCGCGACGGAGGCTCCGACCCGAATCGGACGAGTCGAGTCCAGCTCCGAACACGTTCAGCCGCTTATGCCCCAATCGCATTTCGCTCCCATTTTCGCAGATTTTCTTCTTCTCGTTTTCGCCATTGACGCCGAATCTGTGAGTCCTCGATTCCCATTCCATTTCGCTTTCGATTGATGCCACAATCGCCCTGGACGAAGCTCCCAATCGTTCTCTCTTTCTTTTTTCTGTCGGTTCAATTTTTATTTTTGTTTTTTGAACTATATTGTGGTCCTGGTTGCTACAATAGGGTAATTTCAATTTCAACGTCAATTTCGAAATATTCTGAATGTTTTTTTTTCCTTGTCTTTCTAGGTTTGAGATTTTAGGGTTCTGAAGTTTCAGCGTCGAGCTCTGGTGGATGTTGATTTGGAGGAGGGGGTAAGATACGCAGGATTAGGGTTTTGTTGAAATCGTTGGTTTTTGTTGGAAAAAAAGAGGGGATATATTTGGGACTAGAAAGAGGGTTAGGGTTAGAGGATAATGTGTATACTGTGTGTGATTCAGAAGTGGTCTCGCCGGGTTGCTACAATGCTGCCTTGGTTGGTTATTCCGTTAATTGGTCTGTGGGCGCTTTCTCAGCTTCTGCCGCCAGCTTTTCGCTTTGAGATTACTTCTCCTCGTCTGGCTTGTGTCTTTGTCTTGTTGGTTACTCTCTTTTGGTATGAGATTTTGATGCCTTGGCTGTCGGCTTGGCGTGTGCGGAGGAATGCTCGGATTAGGGAAAGGAAGAGGTTTGAGGCCATAGAAATGCAGAAGCTAAGGAAGACAGCTACGAGGCGGTGCCGCAACTGCTTGAGTCCCTATAGGGATCAGAACCCTGGTGGGGGTCGGTTTATGTGTTTTAATTGTGGCCATGTTTCGAAGAGACCGGTTCTAGACTTGCCTGTGCCGCCTGGGTTGGGGATTTCAAATTCCAGTATAGTTAAGGACTTGGTTGGAAAAGGTGGCAAGATATTAAATAGCAAGGTTTGGTCTGAAAATGGATGGATGTGTGGTCAGGATTGGTTGGAGAATGGAAATTGGGTTGGTGGGTCTATTCCTGGTAATCCTAGCAACTGGAGGACGAATGAGAATGCTGGTCTTTTTGGAGGGGATGAGCATTGTTTGACAGAGAGGTCATATTGTGGTATTTTGTTTTTTGTTTGCAAGCTTTTGACATCTTTTTTCTTGAGCATTAGATGGCTCTGGAGAAAGACTTTTAGACTTAGTTCAAGGGAAGAATGTTCGTCTGATGCTGAACATAGGGCACTCTTAGCAAAACGGGGTGAGAATGGGGCAAGCCTCAATGAAAGTAGAGGGGAAAAAGCACGTAGGAAAGCTGAGGAAAAAAGGCAGGCTAGGCTAGAGAAAGAACTTTTGGAGGAGGAAGAGAGAAAACAGAGGGAGGAGGTTGCACGGTTAGTGGAGGAACGTAGGAAACTCAGAGATGAGAAAGTGGAAGCTGAAAAAGATCACAGCAGATCATCAAATCCCAGTAAGGAGAAAGACCGTAGGAAGGAAGCAGAAAGGAAGCGTCAGGAAAAAAGAAAAGAGAAAGATAAGGGGTCTAGTAAGAGCAACTCTGATGCTGAAGAATTGGAAAGAAGAGCTGGCAAGGAAAGTGAACGGAAGCGGGACTTCGACAAAAAGAGTGAAATGGATCGTAGAGAGCATCAGAAATCTGGGTTTGAGAGTGGCAAGGGACAGATTACAGACAATGCACATAGTAAAAGTGTCACTGCAAACAATTATAACCGAGCAGGTACTGGAACAAGGTATCTTGACCGCATGCGAGGCACAATTTTGTCCTCTTCGAAAGCATTTGGTTTTGGTAGGGGTATTAATATTCCTAGCACTGTGGTGAAAGAACACAAGTTTAATAATTCTGGATCTGGAGATCATGTTCATACTGCTACTAGCAGGAGAGAAATATGTCCTCCTGAGCGTCCAGCTGCAAAATCCAATTTAAATGGAGATGATAGGAATATCAATCACTCTGTAAGTTGTCTTGCTTTCTATCCCATTTTCTTTGCCTTCTTTACATTACTGTTTTAGCAGGTCTTATTGAAGGTTGATTGGTGATGGAATACTAATTACTTTTTTCTTGGTTTTTATCAAAAACATCAAATTAGTATTATATTTAAATATCTCTCTTGTCACTGACTTCCATTTTGTTTGTTCACATTCTAAACTTTCAGTCATTTAGATTTATATAAAATATTATATGGTGCTCTAGTTAAGATTAATTGCTTCTTATACTAATGTATGATTATCCTAGTCATTGAAAAAAAGTACTAACAAAACAGTATTACCCTGATAATTGTTCCCTGCAGGTACTCCCTGAACCACAGCCATGGACAGCAGCACCTAAAAAGTCATGGCAGCAATTATTTACTCGATCTTCATCTGCTCCTCAATCTTCAAATTCAAATGTAATATGTAGACCAAATTCCAAAATTCAAGCAGAAGCCAAAAGCCCTCAGTTATCTGGCCAGTCACCAGTTACACAATCATTTAATAATCCTATTCAGTTTGGCCTTCCATCACCATTTAATATTTCCACCCATGCAAGTGGACCAACCAGTAGTAATCTAGGTTTTTCTCCTGCAATTGAACCATTTTTTTCTCCAGTTGGAAATACATCACATGACTTTAGACAAGATGAGCAAGAACTTTTTGAAGACCCCTGTTATGTTCCAGATCCAGTATCCTTACTTGGGCCTGTTTCTGAGTCACTTGTTAATTTTCAGTTGGACTTGGGAACTGGCTTTGGGACAGACAATGAAGTGGCAAAACCTCACTGTCTAAAAGGCATATCTGCTGGTTCTGATGTTAATAAGCTATCTCCAATTGAGTCCCCATCATCCCGAGAAAAGCATAGCTGTTCTAATTGGTTTTCCAGTACCCCCAAGGGCCAAGACAAGCATGGTTTTCCTCTGGATGATGCAGCTGCAAATGAGAAGGGAACATGGCAGATGTGGAATACTTCACCACTTGGGCAGGAAGGTTTAGGTTTAGGTTTAGTCGGTGGCCCAGGAAGCTGGCTGTTATCCTCGCAAAGGAACATACCAAACAAGGATGATTTTGTGCTTCCATCATCTCAAAAGACTATGGCTTCTCTTTTTAACAAAGAAGATAACATAATTTCCAGTACCCATTCTCCACAAAACGTTTTTCTTCCTAATGGCCAAAGTGGCGAGAACTTCAGTCCTGTTACAGGTTCAAGTGGTTATGATCCTTGGTTACAAGGTGCTCTCTTCCCACCATTATCAGGTGGCCTTACAGCTCAGGAGGGAGCTACTCAAAATGAAATTATATATGGTAGTCCAAGTGGATCTGCTAGTAGCCATGGTCTTGATGCTTCTCCTGCTAATTGTTGGTCCAAGTAAGTATTAACTGTTTGGCTTATTTTCTGCCTTGTAATGGATGGTTAATTTGGAATATCTGCTGTATATGGATCTCTAGCATTGACCATTTTGATCTGACGAAACTTGTTTGGCTAAAAGATGGAAAAAACTATTCCCTTATTTTTTAAATGAATTTTAGATCTCCAAAGCAAAGATTGATTGGTAATGTGATTGTTTGTTGGAATGTTTTGTATCATTCTATTTCTATTGAGGCTCAGCCATGTTGTCTAGGTAATGATACTTTTTGGGGAAAATCTTTGGTTTCAGTGGTGAAAATTCCCTTTCAATGTACTTATAAGTTATAACAAGTGATGGAACTGTTATATAATAGCACTTGGTTTCTATCTATATGCAATGAATTTAACATTTTACCCCGTATGTGATACTTGTATTATGTCTGACGCAATTAGAAAAACATTCCAATACAAAGGCATACGTCTAAATATTTATGTGCTGTGTTTCTTAATTTTGCTCCTAGTGGGATAAGGCTTTGTTGTTGTTGTTTATCTTAATTCTGCTCTGTAGTCTGTTTCTGGATTTGTGGGTTGCTTATTGATGATACTTTGACTCAGTGAATCACTATATTTTAAGAGGCTGAACTAATTATTAGTAATTCATTAGAGTGCTTATTGCTTAGGGCATTTTTAACAGATTGATTGAATCAAATTATAATTCTTCCTCACAGAATGAAAAAACAGGCTTATAAAGAAGAATTGGATACATGTTTCAAATGAGGATGAATTACTATTGATGCTTATTAGTAATAATTTGACTGTTTGACTGGAAGTATATGCTTCAAAACTTTGTTGTCATCTCCAACTATGTTTCAACGAAGAATTGGGAATAGAAAATTAAATACAAATATGATAATATGGGATAAAGTAGATTGACATGGATGCCCTTTATGTGGGCATATAGCATCACTGCTTTTATCAGATTTTCATAATTTTGTCTTTTCTGTTGTCCATGGGCCACGTAGTGTTGTATATGAAAGGTAATTTAATTGTTTGATTGAAATGGGATCCTGTACGATCTTGGATGGATGGTATATAACCAAATAAAATGTATTTAGCTCCAAATGTAACACTTCTATGCTGTGTGGATTCATCTGTGTGATCACATACTAATTTATTAATGAAATAAATGGGTATGCATTGGTATGGGACAAAAAGTGATTCAGTTGTTGGTGTTGGACAGATGCCCTGTTCTCTTCTCGTCTACTCTGTTTGATTGAATCATGAAATGGTATGTGAGCGTGTTCATTGATAAGCACTAGTTGTAGGTAATTTGATAAACCTTTCTAAATATAGCTTTATAACATACCAGCAGCCAAATTGTCAAACTGCTGATTTGTTGAACCAAAAAAATCGAACAAAATATTATAGTGGGGAAGTGACTAAAAAAAAATTATATTTTTGGTCTCTTATCTCATCGTAAAAATTTGTTTTAATCTTTTATTTTTTTAAAGATTTATTTTGTTCACTTAACTCTCAAATAGAGTTAAAGTTGTCCTGATCATTTTTTAATTTGGAACATGATTCTGAATCTTTTCTAGACTCTTGATTTAATACGGAAACTGTCTTATTGGATTTACCTCATGAAAACTATGAAATTTAATGTTCAAACAAAAAAAGAAAACTATGAAATTTAATGTTCAAACAAAAAAAGACAGTCAGTTTTATGAGCATTTGAAAAATTAATATTATTTTTTTTTAATTTTTCAGCTGCTGATAAAACTAACTCTATATGATTTATATCTTGTATATAGTTTTTTTTTTAATTTGAAAATTAGTAGGATTTTTATAATTCTATAGTTTTCATGTTGATTATTATAATGAAACATTTTACGTCCTAAATCAACAAAAAGGTTTAAAATCTTATCCTAAAATTAGAAAACAATCATTTTCAGAAGAATAACATTAATTTAAATTTAAAAGTTAAATGATCAAAATACATTTTTTAAAAAAGAAAAAACCAAAACGAATTTAAATAAACAAATTATCAAAACAAAATTTTATAATAAAATAAGGATCCAAAAATATAATTTAACCCAAAAAAACAAATTCTCATTTAGTAACTAATCTAAAAATATGTCAAAGTAACATGGCTTACAAACTCTAGGGCTTTATGTGACCCTTTTGACTGACCTTGTGGCATGACGCTTGTACCGACATTGTCTTGGATATGTTCATTCTCCTTGATTCTGTAACTTGTGGTCTTCCCTCTCTAATATAAATGTTTAGTGTTAATATGGATGTTAAAACCGTTGTTTGCTTATGTGAGTTTTATGTTTTGTTTGTCTCTTTCTAAATGAAAAAATGAGCTGTATTCAGTGGTAGTTTTAACAGGCTGTGGTTTTTGTTTACTTTGCAGAAAGGAATGGCCTGTACATGGTTCTGTGGAAAGCATAGGGAAGTCACCTGTTTCAAGGCCCTATAGTGGAGGAGGTCTACACTCAACCTCAGATGTACAGTCGTTTTGGTCATTTGATTAAAAAGATGACAGTAACAGGTTATGAGGGATATGATAAACACAACTGTTCTCTTGAGGCAAATAGCCTCCTTTTGGGGGAAGAGTTTAGAAGAATACTGAGAATTTTTTATTCCAATAACCCTTTTATTTTTTTTTTATCTACCAAACTACCCCCTCCCCAAATTATATACCCCCACTGTCTTCATTCACTGTTCACATTGAGAGATCGGGTTTCGAAGATCTGATTTTTCAATGTGAACTTTTCTTTTTGTTTTAAGTAGGCTGCTAAAACAGGCTAATCCAACACCGAGCCGGCCTGGCTCACTTCTAAGTGGCGGGTTTAAACCAATAACCCCCTCCTTCTAGGTGGATTCACAGTCTGCACTGTCAATAAATTAAATATATAAAAAAGGAAATCATAACAAAATTAAATAAATAATAACTAAAAAGTTAAAACTAATCAATTGTCTTAAATTTTATGAGTATCATTATTATAAAGGCCATTTCTTAAAGTAATATATTTAATATTTAAATTCTAATATTTCAAATAAACCTTACAGAATCCTAAACTATTTTAAATTAATGTTATCTATTTAGTTTAATAATTTAAAGTAAGTTAGGATGGATAATTTTATCAGTAATGTTAACTTTGAGAATTGCGATGCTTATTTTAAAGACATTATAGTGGAGATTAATTGAATGAAGAATCCACTGAAGCATGCCAACTGTTTTAAAAACAATTGAATAAGCCTGACCCGCTAGCAACCCATTATGTCATTAAAAGGGTCAATGACAAGCTGATAGACTGACTTCTTTGAATCCAGTCCGTTGAAATTTGTGAGCTATCGATTCAACTTATTTTGTCATTTTTATTTTTAAATATATATAAAAAAATCTAGAAAAGATGTCGACTCAACTTTGTATCTTCTTTTGTAAACTTAATCAACGTTAGCTAGCTAGCGTGAATAGATGCATTCCGAAGAAGGCAACAATGAGAAATGAACTGATATTATCATCCCCAACCGATTTAGTTTGTCTAAGGGAGTTCAGATAAAGTAAATAATTTTAATTATGATTCAAAATTAATCATTAATATTGATTAACAAATAATGTTATTTACTGTTGATACATTAACAAATAAAATTATTTACTTTTCCCCCTTTAACTAGTTGTTCTCTCTAAAGAAATTAGATCCTTCGCAAAGGGAGCAGAATTTATATTAGCGTGAAAATTGTTTAAAATAATTTTTCATCTAAAATTGAACAAAAAGTTCAGAAGAGAGATAACAGCTAAGAACTAGAACAATGTAGATGTCGATTCCACCAAAATCTATATCCTACCTGCCGGATTCGAACCAGCGACCTAAGGATCGCTATTTGGTGTCATACTAACTACAGTCGTCCGCTCTACCAAATAGGATAAGGTCAGAATTTGCTGTTGGTATATATTCTAGTTTATCAACGTTGTATACTTTCTTATTTAAAAAAATAAAAATAAATTGAATTTCTTTAAAAAAATAAAAATAAGTTATCCACTTGAAATTTTAAAAAAGGTTAGATAAAAGAATTTATAAAATTTAAATATGCATGTTAATTTTAACTTATTTATTTTTCTTATAAATACTTATAAAGAAGTATATTTAACTAAAGGAAAACAAAAAAATGTTAACGAAATAAGAAGGAAAACAAAAAAATGTTAACGAAATAAGAAGGAAAACAAAAAAATGTTAACGAAATAAGAAGGAAAACAAAAAAATGTTAACGAAATAAGAAGGAAAACAAAAAAATGTTAACGAAATAAGAAGGAAAACAAAAAAATGTTAACGAAATAAGAAGGAAAACAAAAAAATGTTAACGAAATAAGAAGGAAAACAAAAAAATGTTAACGAAATAAGAAGGAAAACAAAAAAATGTTAACGAAATAAGAAGGAAAACAAAAAAAAGGCGAAGTCCGACCTGCCGGATTCGAACCAGCGACCTAAGGATATCTGTTTAGCATATTACCAACTACAGTCCTCCGCTCTACCAACTGAGCTAAGGTCGGTTTGTGAAAGGTGTTTCAAACATATTTTATTCCTTTCATCATAGAACATACTTGCAAGAATCAAGTTATACTTTATATACAAATTAACATTTTTCTAATATTGAACTATTTTTAGGGTTAGAAGAACCTCGAAATATTTCTTTACAATAGTTTTTAATATTTCTAATCTTGATTTAAATATATTTTTCTCTCTTAAAATGAGAGAATAAAATTAATTACTTAAAAAAAATTGTAAGAACTAAAATATGTAACTTTAAATTTAAGAAAAATAAAATAAAATTAACTCAAATGGATAAAAACATATTTAAACATTTAATTTTTTAGAAATATAAATATAAATAAAAAAAGAATAGGTTGATTTTCATATTATTCTTGTGATAACTTTTAACCTCCAATAGAGTGAAGGATATTTTGAATAAATCAAAGAAAAATAGTTGCCTTACTCTGAAGATGGCCTGCCTAGGTAACTGAACTTGAAAAAACAATTATCATTACTAACTGTTTGAATAAAAAAAATTCAACTATTTTTATAAAAGAATAAAAACTCTCTTATTTCAATTTTTTTTTACAAATTTGTAAAAAAAAAAAAAAAAAAGTTTAGATTGATTCAAAATCTAATTTAATTTGAATTTTAAAAAATAGTTGGCTAAACTAAGTTAAATTTGAACAAACTATTTTAGTTCAATTTAGTTAAAGGGAACTATTTTTCTAATTCAATTCTAATATCTACAATCAACAAATTTATAGAGACAATTGATTCATTATATTCCTTGTCGAGGGATTACAACATGTATCTCCTATACCAATTGAAATAGAGCCACTTTTATACCATTGTTGGTTTTTCCTAAACTCAGTAAGCACTAGATATATGTTCTCAAAGGCTGTGTAACTCAATCTACACTTCCTTTACCACACAAGCATTGTGGCCAAAAATAATTCCCCAGCCAGTTCTTCCAGTTCTAATTATAAAAACTTCAAAATCTTTAGAACATATAAGTATATGCAAAATGCAGTTGGCAATGGATATCATAGGGTCAATACAACTTCTACTTAATAAAAATTAAATAAAACCAGATTTGTGATTGTATGGTTGTCATGGAAATCAAGAATGGTTTTGCATTTGTACTCTTAAATCCATGTTTTCCATAGTTTACACTTGTGGTACGGCTACCTCTTCTGAAATAGAGTTTTTCAGTATAGAATATTTGACACCACTCACATCATGTATATGATTCAAGGAAACAACACAGAAGTTATGTAATATGATACCAAACTCCATTATGTGATTGCATAACAACAATTGAGCAATGATAACCATTTTTCAAATAAGACCTACCCGAAGAATAAATAAGCAATATTAATTAAGAAAAAAGAGACAATTCATTAACTCATGTACAACATTGTCAAGACATTTTCCATGAAATTTACCTGCAAAAACAGAAGATTATGACATTTCACACTTACACTTGAGAAAGCACCATGGGAATTGGCAAGACCCTCAAGCCCAATGGGGAACTTGACATCACAAGAGACAACAATGTTCTGAATCTTAAAATCCTAAAAAGCACAATAAAAAAAATCATGTTATTGTTTGTCTTAAGACCTTAGTTAAAAAAAAAAAAGTAAATTATACTTTCTTCTCCCTAAAAAAAAATATGAATATTATGTTAACTTTTTTTCTTGGGTTAAAAAATATACTTCTCTGTTAACAGAATTGGATATATGATAATTTATTACATTTTTAAATTTATTTTTTATTATTATCTAAAAAACTATTTCATAAAATTTATTTTAAATATTTTATTCAATTGTACTTATTTTATTATTATAACAATTTATCTCTCGATTTATACCTATAATTATCATTCTAAAAACTATTATTAATTATGTTAAATTTAATTATATATTTAAAAATATTTATTTTTAATTATTATTTTCCCAAACATATTTTAAAATAATCAAATTAAAAATAATATGTATAAGTAAATAAAATTAAACACAAGTATTAGGATAATATTTAATTGGTATTAGTAATATATTATTTTTATAAATATTTAAATAAATTGTTTTTAATATATAGTATTAGTTAATATTTTATTAAATATAATATATTTATTGAAATAAATTAATGCTACTATATATATATAATATATATATATATATATTAAACGTAAAACGTTTAAAATGAATTTATTTATATTAAAAATATATTATTAAATAAAAATATAAATAAATAAATATATATATATATATATATGAAAGTAAAATTTAATTTAGTAATATTAAGTTAAATGAATTAAATTATGTATTTTAATATAAGCGATGAAAGCAATATAATACTTGTATAAAAAGTGTAATTTATTTTTTTAAAATATAAAGAACTTAATCTAACTTTTTTATATTTAAATTAAATTACCTCTTATCATTACGTTAATCACTTTTTTTTATTTACATTTTACACTCACATCTTATGAAGAATAATGAATTAAATTCAATATTCCTTTTTAAAAATTATTTTAACCTCCTTTGATCTATGTAAATGCATATGAAGAGAAGTCTGTGTTAATAATACAATGTAAAGGTTGTTATAAAAAAAAAAAAAAGAAACTTTATATAACGTAAAAAAAATAGTACCAAGTAAAACTTTGTTTTGAGAGTGCAAGTTTAATTTGTCATTTTTGATATAGGCAATCACATTATTTGAATAAAAAATTTACTTAAATAATTAGGGGTTACTTAGCATAGCCTCCAATGAGTTTTTTTTTTACCTTAGAGGAGTAATTATCTTTTAAATTATCAAAAAGGATAAATTTTAAAAAAATACTCAAACTAAGGTATGTTTTTTAAGTAACTTCAAAGAGTAAAATTATATACTATAGTACGACTTAATTTTTTTTTTAAATAGTAAAAGTTGTAAAAACAAATACGACTTTGTTATTTTTTGTACGAACATTAATACATGAATTCACTTAATTTTTATTTTTAAAATTGAAAACTTATATTTTAAAGAAGTCTACGACTTCTACTTTTTTAATTTATAAATTTAGTTTTTATTATTTTATTTAATTTATAATTTTAGATTTTATTATTTTATTTTATTTATAAATTTATTTTTTATTTTTATTTAATCTATAAATTTAGCTTTTATTGTTTTCTTTAATTTATAAATTTTGTTTTTATTACTTTCTTTCATGTATAAATTTATCTTTTATTATTTTCTTTCATTAATTTAGTTCTTATTATTTTATTTCATTTATAAATATAGTTTTTATTATTTTATTTCATTTATAAATTTAGTTTTATTATTTATTTCATTTATAAATTTTTCTTTTATTATTTTATTTAAATTCATTTTAAATGAGTAAATTAATTCTTTTTTTAAATTTTTAAAAAAATTAAACTAAACGTATTCAGTTAAAACAAAATCTGAAACACTTTTGTATTAAAAAATAAATACATGAAAGTCGTATTACATTCCACGACTTCTATATTAAAAAAAAAGTGAATTTCACAACTTCTATTAAAAAAATAAAATTTCAAATTATAATTAGTATTCTGATTAAAAAAAAACAACCAAAGTTGTATATCAATTTGCAACTTTCAATTTTACCCATCTTTGGTAAATTTTTTTAAAATAATTACCCGTACAAGGTAAAAGAGCCCCCGATGAAGTAGTTAATGTGGCTTGTGTTTAACCTTAAAAGTTGTAGTTTCTATATCCAATATTGCCAATGATACGCATACACAAACATGCGCTTAAAGTCATTGTTGGCCAATCAAAGTCAAAAGATAATATAAGATGTTATTTTTTTTAATTTTCACCCAATTTAAGAATCCCTTCTTAAATAAAATAAAAAGCAGAATGTGTCCAAATAAACTCAAAGGCAACTTAGTATTGGAAACAAAAAATTTAAGAACATAACACAGACATGTGAAGCAATATAACACAAACAAATATAATGATCATGAAGGATGGAATAAAACACCCAAATTAGTCAAATTTGCAATTTAGGCACACAATGATTTAAGTATCCATCAGACAAGAGAAGACTAAACTAGCCACATTATTCTGAGTCCTATCAAATTAAGCACTTGAGGAAGACAATGACAAAAGAAGCACAGAACATAGAACAAAGCAAGTGAAACTAAGCAGTATGAGAAGGGTGTTGCTCTTCCAGCACTACTTGATGTTGCAGTTGCTGTGGTTGTTCTCCTTGCCAGGTCCAAACAATGTCCTTAAGTGCTGGTCTAATGTCTTGTTTAAGAAGCTTCTGGTACTCCATGGTATCCCCATTGGACTTTCTAAGCTCCACCATATGGAAGTGTGCAGTGACCTCAAAAATCTCAGCATCAACACCTAAAGTACCTTTCCTTCCTTCCTTGGTACCTTCCAACTTGAACAAGCCTCCATCTTTCTTCCTTACTTTCAGGCAAAGCCGGTTACAAATTTCTTCCAACTTGGAGATTATAGCCGAGGCAGGCTTCTTCGACATGAATCGCATCTCTTTCTTGAGAACGGTGTCCTCGAACAATCCGGATAAATCAAAACCAGTTGAGAATGAGATAATATCAAAAGCATTTAAATTACAAGGCTTGGTCTGTTCTTGCTTTGACTCTGCATTAGGACCACCATTCTCGCATGCTTCAAATACTCCATCAACATCCAGAGGAGCTAGTTCTTCGTTTTCAGTTGCAGTAATTGCAGGCTTTTCCAACCCCTTCTTAAACCATGAACTTTCCATAATCTTGGCGATCGATATCCTGGACTTTAGGTTTGGATCCAATATTTTGGACAATAACCGGCGCACATCTGGTGCAAACCATTTAGGAAACTTGAATTCCCCTTTACCAATTTTTCTGTACATCTCCATCAGATTTGAATCTTGGAATGGAAGATGACCAGCCAAAAGAACATACAAGATTACCCCGCACGACCATATATCAGCTTTCATGCCATCATAACCCTTTCTGTTTATCACTTCTGGAGCAACATATGCAGGAGTACCACATGTAGTATGGAGCAATCCATCTTGGCACTTAGATTCAGCAAGGGCACTCAACCCAAAGTCCGAAACCTTCAAATTCTCATTTTCATCCAATAGTAGATTTTCCGGTTTTAAGTCTCGATGACACACGCCCCTGCTGTGGCAGTAGTCAACTGCACAAATCAGTTGCTGAAAATATTTCCTAGCAGCATCCACCTTGAGTCTTCCTTTGAGTACCTTGTTGAAGAGTTCACCCCCTTTTGCATGCTCCATGACAAAGTAAATTTTGGTTTTACTGGCCATTACCTCGTAAAGCTCAACCACATTTGGATGTCTGATTAATCTCATCACCGAAATTTCACGCTTAATCTGATCGTTCATTCCAACTTTCAAAATCTTTTCTTTATCAACTACCTTAATGGCCACACTCATGCCAGTTATAAGGTTCCTAGCATGGTAGACCTTTGCAAAGGTTCCTTGGCCTAATAATCTCCCAAATTCATATCTTTGCATAAGCACACCTCCCTTCTGCTCCATTTATTGTAACACTTTTTGCATACAATCAATGCTACTATCAATAGAATGATATACTTAGTAAGTACCGGTGCTTACGTGACCGAAGAAGCTCAAAGCTCAGCCATCTTCACATACATCATGTTTTGGCCTCACAGAATTGCTTAGATTTCCAGCCACCTCGGGCACATAATATTGGCAGTGGTCTAAGCACCCAATCTCATCAAGGATTAATACTAGATCAGATGGGGCTACAACCTCATTAACCCGAGAGAGAGAACTCTTTACTTTCAACCACATCTTTCAGCATTCCCTGGTTTTGGTCAAGCACACTAGACAATACTCATTAGAAACTTTCTACAACAGCAAGGAATAAAGCAACACCTGGTTAGCTTTCAACCACCCAAATGCAAAACATTCGACCTGAAAAAAAGGACAATATTTAGTACACAACCTTAAACAATCCAATCCAGCTAAATAAAATAAGAAAGAAAAAGATTAAATCTCTAATGATAGGTAAATTTTAACCTTTTTCTATCAATATTTATAACTTTTTTCAGATGGCAGTGTTTAACAATCTGGATGTATAAAAGCAAACGAAGGAAAGGGGTACGAAAATCAAATCCCAAAATAAAACAGCAACAGGTGACTTTTAATCATAAATTTACAGGATCTGAGTTGACACAAATTAGCCAATTGATTAATTCCAGGTTCCTCTATTATTCTAGCTAACTAGTTGATTCTTGAGATTTTAGAAATAAGTGATTCTAGACAGACAAAAAGAACACAGATTTGAACAACTAAAGAAATACATGCCTATATGGTGTCAAAATTTAGATCCACCTCAAGAGGGTAGATAAGCACACCGATATTTCTCAACACCACACACACAGATGGGCTTGAGCCTTGAACAAGACCATCACTGTCTAATGTGATCACAAGTTATTTCATACCAAAACAAGCTAGACAAACAAATAAAACAGTGCTCAAATATCCATGTGGGTTTTCTTAAAGCAGGAGAATTTGGTGAAACTTTAGAAGAAAAGGAAATTCCACAAGGTTGAAAATAGGCCCTACAAGCTTCTATATGCATGTGTTTCCACTTCCCATCTTATCATGACCTAACTTCCATAACCTTCAATTGTGTCTACCTAATTTCATGTTTGTTTCACATGTCAATGGTCCTTGCCACATCATGCTATGATAGGCAAAACTATCACCACCATAATACAGCAATTAAATCGAAGAAAATAAACAAAGTAGCAGCAAAAACAAAAGGAAAAAAGTTATACAAGAAAGGATCAGAACAACTAGAAAATTGACATTGACAGAAATGTACTAATGCCAACAAAAACGCTTCAAAAGAATAAGAACAAAACCCGCAATAACAAGTAAACAATCCACCACCACCAAAAAGGAAAGAAATATAGCACCCCACAAGTAAGAACATTAGAGGGGTATGAAGAGAGAGTGGAAAGCTTCTGACTTTGCGAGATGCTGAACAAAATAGTGAGAAATATAAAGAAATTGGCGTTAGAACTCAAAACGGTCTCAAACTCGAACCCCCACCAAGTAAAGATTCAAACTTTCATGCAGAAAAATAGTAAAGATTCTTTTTTCTAAAAAAAAAACTCAGAAAAATGATGCAAAAGAAAAAACTGAGAAGGGTGCGTGAATTTACCTGTGACGGGGTTTGATAATTATTGTTTATCTGTTACTGGCTGCAAATTGCAGTGAAGAAGACGAACGAGAAAGAAAATGCATCGTGGTTTTAACGTTGGATGAGAAATTAAGGAATGTGGAAGGGCGTGTGAGCAGCTACTTATAAACTTGAATTCTTGTCTCTTCCCCTGAGGCGACGTGATTGCTTTCAGTGATCGCCCATTGAATTGAGTTAGATTGGTTTTAAAGTGAAATAATATTTCATTTAATTATTTCCACTTTTAAATTTATTAATTAATTATTTTTGTTTAAAGTGTACATTTAATTTACAAATTTAATTTAAAACGGTTTAAATTGAATCAGTTTTTAATTTTATTTTTGTGTTTATGTTTTTATATATTAAATATATAAACATAAGAAAATGATTAAAAAATATCAAATGTCTTGTACATAAGTCATAGTATAATTAATAATAGAAAAAAATTTCAAATATATATTATTAAAAAATTATATTATTTAATAATTATGTTTATGTACTTTATTTAAATAATTACAAAAATATTATCTTTAATTAAATACATTTTTATAAATGAGTATAAATTATTTGATAATTCTATAAATATATAAAATTAAAAATATAAACATGATTGGTATGATAAATTTATAAGTAAGAATATATATATATATATATAAAGTTTGATTTGGCCTAAATTGAATTAATTTTTAAAATTAAATTCAAAATTCAAATCAATCTAATAAAAAATATAAGTTTTTTTTAGTTTTTAGTTTATTTGAATATCTATTTATTTAATTTTTATTTTTCTATCCAATAAAATTTTTATTTTTCTATCCAATAAAATTTTTATTTTTCGAAAGATTTTGTTGGATTGTATCGATGATATTCATTTAAATTGAATATATTAATAAGTTATAATTTATTTTTTTCCAAAAAGTATAACTTGTCAAAATAGTTAGCACTCATGGAATAATATATATTATTACCTACTTTTAAAATATATTTTTAAAAAGCTAAAATTTAAAAATATAGATAATTAGAATAGTTATAAACTAAAAGTGAAATAATACTTATCCTTCTTTTATCTTCAAGTCAATTTTTTAAATTCTAAGTATAACTCGAGTTAAATAATATTGGGTGTAAGTGAAATGATTACGAGAAAATTAAAAGTTATAATTTAAAAATATATATTATTAGAATACTTATAAATAAAAAGTGAAATAACATTTATTTTTAACATGTCTTTAAGTAAAATTTTTAAATGAAAGTATAACTCAAATTAAATAATACCAGATTTAAGTGACATGGTAACAAGAAAATTAAATTTATAATTTAAAAGTATATATCATTAGAATACTTATAAATTAAAAGTGAAATAACATTTATCCTTCACTTACCTTTATGTCAACTTTTTAAATTCATGTGGCAAATAATATCGCGTTTAAGCAATACGATAATAAGAAAAATTTTTATGCCTACAAATTTAACCCATTATTTTTACATATAATCAATAAAAATTTCCAATTAGTAAAAAAATATTAATCATTTATTAAATTTAATTTGATTTTTTTAAGTATGATATAATTAGTTTCTTTTAATAAGGATTTAATCTTAGAAAAGACATGGTAAATATTTATAAAATAAAAAATAATTTCTCTTCTTATTTTTTATGTAAATAAAATAAAATATATTTTTTTTAATTTTCTCTACTATCACTTTTTGGTACAAACATTTCCCTACTACTTAATATCTTCTGTTTTCATTTTCATTATTTTCATAATACTTTTAATACATTTAAAATTATCAAATAATATGTCCCAATTTTTATTTAATAAATTTTATTCTCTTAAACAATAATTATTTTATAAATTTTAATCAATAATATAAAATATATTAAAAATACATAAAAAAATATATTTATATTATTTCTTGTTTAGTATAATCATCAAAACAATTTAATTATTCCTATTGATCATCAGTGTTGATGCAAATTTTATATCATTTACATAAACAAAAGATAAGAAGAGAAATTGTTTTTTTTATTCTATAAATATTTATTTAATTTTTTTAAGATTAAATTCTTGTTATATAAAACTAATTATATCATATCCTTAATAGAAGGGATTAAATTAAATTTAATAAATAATATTTTTCTTTTTATTTCACGAGTAGTATATTTTTTTTATTGATTGTTTATAAAGATAGAGTGATGAGTTTTCATTCACCTAAATATTTATTCAGAGTAATAAGATTAGCACGATGTGTATAAGATTGAATTAAATCATGAAATAATTTAAATTAAACTTAAATATATTTTACATTTATATAAATATTACAAATTTATTTTTAGTCTCTATATTTTTACAACAACGTAATAGCATAGACTAAAAATAAAATTACTATATTTATAAGAAAATATATTGGTATTTCCTAAAAAAATGGTATATTTTGCAAAATAATAATAATAATATATTTTATAATAACATAAAAACAAAACTAACATATTTATAAAGATGTAAAATATGTTGTTAACTGCATATGATGATATTCTATTGAATTTACTTTTTACTCCTGCTCATCGTGAATGGTAATACAAAACCTAATTAATAAAATCGGGGAATTCGTCACTTTGGATTCAGGATTTTCATACTAAATAATGCTTTTTACAAGCAATTTTATGTTTATTACTGTTTTATGCATAAGAGTATAGGAAAAGGACAGTCCAAAAAGTTGGACATTATCCTCTGTATTGTAAAATATTTGTTTTGTACTATGAACAAAGGTAAACTTTTGATATTTTTAATATTTTAATGTTTCATTCAATCATTTTTACATAATTTATTTTTACATTGTTCTAATTATTTATAAACTAATTGTTTTTTCAAGGAATCATCACATGTTTAGCCGCTATTCAGGGAAAATTTGAATAACATGCACACAGTTTTATATTTTAATTTTATTATCGTTATTATATTTTTTATTTAAAAATAAACACGTTTAGCGGCCATAAAATAATATGGCCTTCTTGTGTCAACATTAATAAATGTTTAACTATAATTATAAAGATTCTGATGTTTAAATTGGGATACAAAATCAAGAGATAAAAGATTCCCAAAAAAATGTTTAAATTAGGATACAAAATCAAGAGATAAAAGATTTCCTCCAAAACAAAATCATCAACAAAAGATAGAATGAATGTAAATTTATTATGATTGATCCGAGGTATATACTCTCCATGATTTATTTTTTAGTAATAAATTTGGTTAAATATTTATGGTTGAGTTGAATTATGGTGAGTTGATGCTAAAATATCATATATATATATATATATATATATATATATATATATATATATATATATATATATAAAAAAAGAAAGGATCCACTTATTCCAAAATCAAATTATTCTTTCATTTTTATCATTCATTTTCTTGCAATCTAACGAATTATTAGAAATGTTAAATTGTAAGAAAATAAATGATAAAAATGAAAAGTAACTATTTTAAAATTATTATTAAAGTAAGTTGATCTCTCCTCATATATATATATAATGAATATAATTATCTAATTCTATATAGATCCATTCTCTCTGCTCTTATACATTCATTATTGTTTAAATACTTCATTTTCCTTCCTAATATACTACACTCTTTAATGCATTCCACCTTCCATTTTCTTCTTTTCTTCAAAATTTTATCATGTCAACTAAAATTTACTAAAAATTTAATCTAATGAAATCTCATACAAAAATGACACATTATATTTATCTTTTGCAATCTTTATCTCTCACAATTTTTATATCTATTTTTCTTTATCATTGGTATTTTAAAGATTGTCTCTTTTTTTTAAGTTATGTTTTTCTTGTTTTACTTTCTTTCAACTTATGCATTATTTATCTTTTTCTTATCTTTTTTTCAAATTTTATAGTCTTTAATTTCTTTGGGATAAAATATTTTTATTTATTTTTAATTTCAAAATGGTAGATAATAATTTTATGACTCTTTCGATTATTTATATAAATGAGATAATGAAAATTTTCTCATATACTTCATTCTTTTTACACCGGTCATTACTTTGCTATGAGTTTTATTTTTTTACAATTTTTAGTTTTTTTTAATTAGTGATGAGATTATAATATGAAAAATGAAAGTGATATGTCTTTTCTAAGTTTTTTTTGTGGGTCTTTGTAGAAAAAACACTAAGGTAATTTTCTTTATCGTAAAAAATAAAATATATGAAATATTTCAATTGGGAACTCTTTATTTTTTTTAATTTCACATTATAATTTTGAAAACTAACTTTTTTTTAGTTAGACAATACATATTATTATTATTATTATTATTATTATTATTATTATTATTATTATTATTATTATTATTATTATTATTATTATTATTATTATTATTATTATTATTATTATTATTATTATTATTATTATTATTATTATTATTATTATTATTATTATTATTAACTTATATAATTTTTCTAAAATTTTATAACCATCTAATAAGTTGTTATAACTAATTGATTTATAATAGTTATTTGATACTAATTTATTGTTGTTTTTATTTGTTATATGATCTATTTTGACACAAATGTATGATTGTTTTTCGACACTAATATTGATTCTTATATGATCTATATGAACCTGGTGTGTAAAAAAAAAGAATGATTGTTTCATTTTACTCATTTTTTAATGATTTTACTTGTATTTCATCTTTTCAACAATTATTTTAATGTCATATTTGTTTTAATCTATTATCTATGCTTAAATAGAATAAACTATTATTACTTTTAAAATTCTAAAATACAAGCATAACAATATGTTCAATTTAGTTTAACAATGTTTTTTGAATTGCATGATTATATATCTATTACAAGTTAAAATATTTTAGATTTAATCTCACACATGGATTTTACACCTCTAAAAAGAACTTTTGATTCAAATCTTAACCATATTGATCAAAATTAAATTTCTCTTTGGACAAGTTTCTTCTATTAAAGACTTAAAACATGTCATGATAGAAAAAAATTCTTGAATTTTAAACATGTCAATACATTATACTGACAATTATTATATTAATTCATATTTAATATTTTTCATAAACAAGATTATTAAACTTTTTATCATGGTTATTTGATATTTATTTTCTTTAATTATATCATATGAATGATTCTATGTAAGTTTTAAGATAATTAATTATAATCCTAAAATTTATATTTTCAATACTAAAAATCATTTTCATTTATGAATTTAAGTATTATTAATTATTTTAATTTTTAATTTTAATAACCACTTTAATATTTATAAACTAAAATTAATGGCTATATTATTTTTTTATTGTATTTTCAATGTTAAAAATCTAACTAATCATAATATTAATTTCAGAGGTCAAATTAACATTTTATTTTTTTATTATATATTATATAATATTATAAATATCTATAATTTGTACATTACATCATTAGAGATAAATTCTATAATTTATTTTTCCTTGAATATTCCATCTTTTGATATAAATATCTATAATGTAATTTAAATATTAATAATATTTTATATCTAATATTTATTTTCTTATAATATAAATATTTATTTTACAATTTATATATTGATTATTATTTATCTTACGTGAATATTTTTTTACATTTTTATAATAGTTTATTTTAATAATAAAATTTACATATTAAATTTAGCTTATATAATGCACGTCTAAAAAACTAGTTAAGAATATATTTTCTAATGTTCTGTTTTTTTTTTACACTTACTCCTGTTAAATGAAATTCATCTGAGTATCATTTTCTATCCTGCGAATCTCATTCTTAATTAGACTTCTATGAATTTCAATTAATAAAAAATCATTTGAAAGAAAATATAAAAACACAAAAAAATGCATTACTTATATATTTTTTATTTAATTAATTAGATTCAAAGTCATGTCTTTGTTCAGAGAATAGATCTATTTTATTACAACATGATATCCTAATTCTTCAATTAATTTTATGAATATAATATATATTTTTAGCACGGTAAGCATGAATATATTTTATATTTAAGACATTAAATATATTATTTTTAATTTAATATTTTATTAAAAAGTAACAAAAATTTATAAGAGAATATAGATGAAATTGTTGACTGATATCCTAATAAACAGTAGATATTAAATTACTGTTATCTTTCATATTTGACAAAATGTCAGTAAAGCTATAAAGCAAAAAATATCTTAAATAAGTATTATAATTTTAACATATTTTTTATATGGATTTTAAAAGTTCCTTTAAAGTAAATTTGAATTTAAAATAAATATATATCTATCTTTAATTTAATTAAAGTATGGAGATCGTTGCTCACTAAAAAATTTAAGAGCAATATAAATTTATTTATTCACATTAAAAATAGTTTTAATTTAAATAATTCTTGAGCGAATAACATCGTACATTAAGGAATCAAAACAAGTTCCTAACAAATTTTGAAGAAAAATCACGACTCCAATTTTATTTTATTTTATTTAGTAAAAAATGGTTTATAAACCTTATTTGAAATTGTTTTGATTACTTAATTACGTTCAAATAACACATTGGTTTTATTTCTAAAATCAATTCTTATCGTTATATACATGTTTTAATGTAAAAATTATTATTAAAATTAATTTATACACGTGTCTTAATTATATTTAATAATTCAAAATAATTGTGTCAAAATTAATTATACTCAATTTTAAAATAAACGAATTTTTTTTTGAAAAAGTCAAAAGTAAAGCGAGTTTGAAAAGATGAGGATTAATTAGTACAAATAATTTAGACGGTGGTTGAATAAACAAGTTGTTGTTGCCGATTTGGTCTTTAAAATATTTAGATGCATAATGTATAGGAAAATATATTTTTGTTCAAACCATATAAAAAAAATGGCTGCAAGTGAAGCACTACAGCAACCATCAACTACACTATTATAGTATTCTTAAAAGCAATGTACCAAAAAAAATACAAGAAATGTCAGCAACATATTTATTTAAATATTTTTTATTTATTAAAATTTATTTAAAATTACAAATTTTATAAATCTTACTTTTTATTTTACAAATCTATTTTAATTTTATAATTTTAATAAATTTTAACTAAAATATGTATTAAAGATACGTGGGTAAAATCTCCTAAAAAAGCAAAGGTAACTAATCACTTATTAACTTGCTAACTTAGAACAAGTTACGTCCATCAAACCACAATGAGTTAACGTAAAAGAAAAACAAATTTGATTGATCATCATTGAAAATTTTGAAAAACAATAAGAATTTAAGAGGGGTTTCATTTGGGGAATGAACTGTGAAATGAACGATGAAGCTTCGCAGTATCGTGATTCACGGAACAACCAAACCAATCACGAGGCGCCACGTTGCGGTAAAACTTCGTCCCAGCTGAATAATGATGCAGTCGCAGGTACATAGTTCCCCAGTTACTACGTTATTTCTCATTTGTGACCATACACGTTTCATGTACTCATTTGAGCTTTTGCATTTTGCATTACACTAGATAAAGTGTGACCCACGCGTATTATTCAAATTAATTAGGAATTGACAGATCATAATACTATTTTTATATTAAATAATAATACTTTTCTATTATAAACTTTTCTATATCCGATATATAATAGATATTATTAAATTTTAAAATATTAAAAAGATATTATTTCTTTAAAAAAAATTTGATTCAAGACGTACTTATATGAATTAATGAAAAATAATTATATAAAAGAATAACAACATGCAAATTGTCACATTTTAATAGTAAAGCTTCGTAAAAATAATATTTACACGAAACAAGTTATTATTCGTTTTTCTTATTATAAGTTCGAGTCTTTATTTGTATTAATTTTATATATACTCTCCTTTTATATAATTATGTATCACTCATTTTATAATACATGTTTTTATTAATTTTTATATTGAATAAAATCAGTATTTTTAATTAATTAATTATTAACATTTTTTGAATATTTGATTATTTTAAGTAATGCTAATTTTTAATTAATATTAAATAAGATATTTATAAATTATCATTAAAATAATATTTTCATTAAATTAACATTAAAAAATTTCCAAATAAAAAATTATATAGCTTTATTTTAATTTATAATTTTTATTAATTAGTAAAATTTTAAATTTTAATTATAGTATTTTATTTACTTTTGTAAATACCCGATAACATGCAGGATGCTTGTTTCTTTTTTTTTTTTTAAAGAAAAAAATGCATTAACATTCTGATTGGTTTGAAAACGAAAATGAAAAAAAAATAAGTAAAAAAAGTGATTTAAAATAGGTAGAAGTTTCTGTTATTTAAAAGCATTAGAGAAATATAAAAAATGTGAGAAAAAAAAGAAGAAAAGTTAAATTTTCTCTCTACTTATTTGATTAAATATAAAATGAAAGAAAAAAAAACTAACTTCTTAAAATAGATCGACAGTAATGCCCTTAAAAATATAAATACTATAATATAATATTACTAGCACTATTTTATTTTATTTTGCTGCGTCTTAATGTATTTGATCAAATAATACAAAAATCATTTTAAAATTATAAAATTAAATATGATTTGATTAGAAAATAACATAAATATATATTTATTAATGTAAATTAGGAAACACCAAGGTTGAAGCCAAATACAATTCTTCAAAGTACTATGTACCTATGATGCTTGCTTAGTGAAGCTTTTGCTTGATTATGTTTATAGTGTCCCAATCAACAATCCATCCAAATTCGATGCTGCACAAAGCAACAAAAGTGGTACCCCGGAAGCGTGTCAAAGAATGACCAGAGAATGAGAGAATAAAGCTTCTTTTGAAACTCAAAAAAGTTAGAAAGAAGAAAAATAATATCTAGATAGAAAATAAAAAAATGTTGTCTTTTTTCTTCTTCTTCTGGACAACAGGTATCAACAATGCTCTCTCTGCATATTTATAACTGGTTAAATTGAAATAATTTTATCGCACTTGATTTACACACTCGTTTGTGAAAATAGTGTTTTTTTAATAATAATTTTGTTGATACGAGAGATAGTTGATAAAAAGATAAAAAAAAAATAGTACAATCTTTTTCATCTTATGAGTTAAGAAAATAGGTGAAAAAGGATATAATAATTTATATTTTCTAATCAAATGAAATTCGTATAATATATTTTTCTTAGAAAGATGAAAAATAAAGTATATGTCATTATATATATATATTTTTTTCATTTTCTCCCAAATAAATAAGTAAATATATAGAGTCTATTTAGTTTGAAAAAAACACTTTTTTATCTTTATTTCATGTTTTCATTAATTAACTTTTTTCAAGATTTAGAAAATAAGCTTATTGTTCATTTTTTTTTTATTTTTATTCCATGTTTTGTTTTCTTGTTTGTATCATTATCTTAATACCAAAACCCATCTAATCACCCAACACTAATTCCGTTGTTAAATCCAAACTACCATCATTCATTTGACTCTTCTCTTTGTTGCACCCCATCATTCAAATCAACAAAGCCTATAAGACCCCTATCTTTTCTTTCTTTTTCATTTATTTATTTCTTCTCTTAATCTAAAAAGCTTAAAAATATAATATTCTCTTCATTTTTAAATTTTCTCTTTTGCTTCTTTTCATCTTATTTTTTCCTTTCTTATTCTTCCTTGTTTAAATAGAATATAAGAGTAGGATACGAATGAAATACATAAAAAGAATCTCTCACTTTCACTTTCTTCTAAAGAGCATCATGAAAGAAAATTATGTAGATGGTATTACAGATTAGATCAAAGCTTAATCTGCATAATAATTCTCACAACCTGAATATTATGGAGACTCCAATTATAAGTATTGCCTGCGTCAGTAATAAAATAGTTAGCTTATATATGAAATTAACATATGGTTTAGTGTTAGATTAATCACCATTGCTATAATTAATATTTATTTAATAGAAATTAAACTTTAGTTATAGACATTACAATATATTATTGTGTTGGCAAGCGATTGATAAACACAAGGAAATAAATCAGCTGAGTTGGATAATGGATGATCACTAGCTAGGATCGTATTTTGAGTGTTATGAATAAGATATTATCATTTTTCTCTAGTGTCAATTGATTTTATATATTGTGATTATCTTTCTTCTGTAGAATGCCCCACTTCATTTGGGACAAGATCAAAAGATGGATAACATATTTTCCTTAACAAGAACGACAAAGAAGAGCTTATCCTTCACACCAAAAAATATTTGTTATATTAAAAGATGAAATAATATTCATCAATCTTATCGACTTGTGCAGCTGAGTTTGAGACCATTACATAATGAACACAAAACATTGGCATGTTCTGTAAAGAATACTCGTTGACTTCACTATCATTAATAATTACGAATATATAACCTTGATAAATTATTTAAAAGAAATCTAATCACATGCTATATGATAATATCAAAATGAATAGAAAATGGTTAATTTCCGAAAATATCTCTTTGGTGACGGCAACACCAGGCTCCGTGGCTATTAGTCATTATCTGTAATGGGAAAAACAAGTGTCAAACTTGAAATGGATTAACGAGCTGTTTATAAGGATTTATTTGAAGATATGAAAGTGATTTATGATGTTTTTAAGTCTTATTTTTTAATTTATTTCAATAAATTTCGCTAAAAAATGTATTATATTCACCTTATGAAAATAGTATTTATTAATTAAACTATGTATTCAATTGTACCCTAGTTTTTAGGTAGGTAATTAGTCTTGTTAGCTTTTTCCTCCTTATAATGATCTGGTGTGGATATTTTTTAGGAAATGATTAATAATTTATTTGTGACTCTTCATAAAAATTAACGGTTTAATTTTACTTACAAATAATAAATGAAGGTCAACGGTTACTCTAAATTTTTATTTAAAAAAAGAAAACAATATGAATTAAAAATATTGCGATCGTACCTTGCAAGCGTGGGGCATGGGTATATGATAGAGTTTATCGCTTCGAAATTCTATGGCTTTTGAAAAGAAAAAAAAGAGGATAAATAGCAAATGAATTGGACAAGATAACATTATTACCCTCTTTTTGTCGAACTATTATAATTTGTTAAAAGTTGATATTTGATAGGAGCTTCTAATTACTTCAAGTCGTGTTTTATAAAATAATTTTTTTATATCTTAATCGCCAAGTTGGCTCCTGTGAATGTATGGCTCGGGCATGCTTTTGGGCAAGAAACGACAAAGAAAACTTGTATAAATTTTGAAGGACAACCTTCCAAGGAATATGATTAAATTAATATTTAATAGTAAGTTAATATTATCGGAATTACCACTATCCACATTTTTTAAGATGTCTTTAATAATAAATGAGTTTAATTTTAATATATTATTAACGTAAAATTTTAATATATTATGTGTTAGAGAGACGTGTTAATTAGTTAAAAATATTTATGATGAATTATGATAGAGTTTATCTTTAAGGAGGAGGATGACATTATCAAGAGGAGCATAAAAAGGTTAAAACAAAAGAAGATAAGGAGACAGATGTGATTATGGTAGAGGGACAAAAGGAAGTAGTGGAAGTGAATGAAATTCTTAAGTCTTACAAGGACTCCTTTCTAGAAATAGAGCTAATTCAAGCATAAATCTCAAACCTTCCCATCGATGTGAGCTCTTGGGGAAGATCAACCTGTTATCCCTAGAGTAACTTTTATCCGTTGAGCGACGTCGGATCACTAAGGTCGACTTTTGTCCCTGCTCGATGGGTGGGTCTTGCAGTCAAGCTCCCTTCTGCCTTTGCACTCGAGGGCCAATCTCCATCTGGCCCGAGGAAACCTTTGCACGCCTCCGTTACCTTTGGGGAGGCCTACGCCCCATAGAAACTGTCTACCTGAGACTGTCCCTTGGCCCGTAGGTCCTGGCACAAGGTTAGAATTCTAGCTTTTCCAGAGTGGTATCTCACTGATGGTTCTGGCCCCCCCGGAAGGAGGCCTTCTTTGCCCTCCACCTAAGCTGCGCAAGAAAAGCCCAAAGCCAATCCCAGGAAACAGTGAAGCTTCATAGGGTCTTTCTGTCCAGGTGCAGGTAGTCCGCATCTTCACAGACATGTCTATTTCAAGAGTTTCACGAGAGATATGATGTTACTCTAGGAATAATTCTATAAGGAGACAAATGCTAATAATGACAATCCTTGTACAGATTGAGATTTGTGTCTAACAATTCATGTGTCCAAAGAAGAGTTTGAGAAATTGTGTAATCGCTAGAAAAGTTCTCTCATCATCAATGTATTGGGGAAACTGGTGAGTTTCAAGATGATTAAAAATAAACTCCAACGAGAATGGGCCAAATCAGACATGCCTTGTTTGAAGGATTATAGATGATTGTTGACCACTACATTGTGGTATAACGATGGAGACTATTTTTTTACCTCTATTGCCATATAGGTGAAGAAGATAGTTGGATGGATTTGCATTCCAAGGCTTCCTATTGAGCTTTATAAGGATAATTCTTATGGAGAGTAGGTTCGAAACTTGGCATGGTGTTGAAAATTGACAAATTAACATCTATTCACTCTCGAGGAAGGTTTGCGAGAATTTATGTAGAGATTGATCTTCAAAAGGAAGATTGTGTCCCAAATAAAGGTCCTTGGAAAAGTTCTTCATTTGAAGTATAAAGGACTCTATATAATTTGTTTTAACTATGGCCGGTATGTGCACGAGCAATCCTAATGCATGGAGTTGTTGACAGGGATGACTCAACCAATATTTTAAGACCAACTTGGCCAAACCTCAACAATTATGGTCACCAATACCAGCTTACCCAAGGGGAAAGGCGATGATGTCAACCCTACACATGTAGCCATTTAGGCAACTTCTACACATGTTGTTCAATAACAACCTCAACATGTTGTTTAATAACAATTTAATTTGAAGATTCTTCAATCACATTCTGATTTTTTTGGGATTGTATAGACCTTGGATGCTAGTTAAAAAAGGAAACAAAAAACTAGGAAAAGATACCTACTATTGCAAAGAGTAAAGGGGCTATACCATGTGCAGTTATTGTTTAATCTCAAGATAATTATGGTTACTTTGGTAATGGATCAAGATATGATTGTTGGAAGGAAATCAAAGTAATTTAGGATATGAATCTTGGTCTTTAATGTGATGAAGGGGATTTATTTTTGACAATAAAGCCAAAGCTATTAAGACAAGGATTGGTAATAATTTAGGGGACAAGAATCGACAAATTTTGTGAGGGAAAGAAAAAAATTAAGGAGCATGAGGCAAGTCCATCCATTGATATTAATGGACCTATGCTCAAAAAAAGAAGGTCATGGAAGTTGACTATGACTTGTGCATGCATGTGACGCTACCTGATGAGGAGACACAAGCTTTCATGGTTACCTTAAAGTCACATTGTATGTAGGGTGTATCTCAACCCAAATGGGAGATTTGAAGTTTATGGTAACGTCAAGGTGGAGAAGTAAGAGAAAGTATTGGCCCATATTTCTGTCAGCCAGAGTTTGCCTTCCAAGGAGTCAGTGCTTGCCAATAGAACCTGTTCCTAATGAATGTTCTTTGTTAGAGTTGTAGAGGTGAAAAAGTAATACACTTCCTGGGTCCACATGCATCACATTCTCTTAAGGAATCAAGTGGCAAAGCTGAAACTAGAAAGTAGGCAAAAACAAGAAGGAAAAGGTAAAAAATGAAAGAAGATTGAGAAAGAGAACTCATCACTTTATCCATGGTAGATTAGATAAAAAGATTAAGATTCTTCACAAGTCTCATGGAAACTTGATAAGAATGAAAGTTCTTGATTAAGAAAAATATAAGAGAATCCTCTATTTGGTTGCTTGCAACACAAGTTTTACATTCATCAAAAGTTACTTACACTAAGCATGTAAAATGCTTATATAGTTCTCTTAACTACACGATTTAGCTAAGCTAAGCTAGCCTAAGGAGTCTTAGGCTTAAAGCCAAGGTGCAAGCCAAATAAAAAAAGGCAACTAAGCAACCCAACCAAGGACTAAGCAAGGTGACCAAGGAATAGGTTGCTAAAAATGTGTCAAGCTCTAATGCTTACTTGGCCCAACGTAAACAAATACAAGGAAAGAAATCTAACACTAATATCCTAAAGATTTATAAGGGCAAAGTACAAGTCCATAAAGAATAAAGGGTTGAGCTTCTAATGGACTCTCCTTAACCCATGAGGAGACTCATCTCCTTTAGCACTTCCTCTTGAAGTCTTCTTATTCTACCTTTTGTCATGAGACCTTGAAGTGCTTTGGTCTCCATGCTATCCATCTTCCTTGGGGTTTCTCATTTACTGTTTTTTCTTCATTTTTGAGTTTACGATTTGATAAGACATGTGATATCGGAGTATTTTTTGTAATTAAGCTTTATTTACATTTTATGACATTAGAAATTGACCTTTTGAATGTTAATAGAGATACATGTTTGTTTTCAATTACTGTATATAATAAGATTGTTTTTGAGACTCACTTTTCTCATGATTTTTACCTTGTTTATGATTTTTTTTTGTTTGAATATTAATTGATTTCTATAGTTTTTATGTAAATAAATCTAAATATACAAGTTTAATGTATTGAATCAGTAAAAAATAATCCAAAATTGTGTCCCAAAATTGAAAACAATCATTTTTTTTAAGATAACTTTAACTCAAATTTAAGAGTTAAAATACCAAAATAATTTTTTTTCTAAAAGATAAAATATCAAAAGAAATTTTTATCATAAAATAAATGACTAAAGTTATAATTTAACCTAAATAAAAAATAAAATTTATATAAATTTTAATTAATAATAAAGAAGGTTAGAAAAGTGTATTAGAATGAATATATTGGTAGCTAAAGAATTATAGATTCCGTCTCACATACATAATGACAACGAAATCTAAACGTGAGTTGCACATATATGCCCACGAAACATGCATGACTAGATGAATTATTGGCAATAACGTATGGTTGAAAGAGAAGAGATAGCTGAAGTTTCAATATGTATTCATAAGCTATTACGTGTAGCCCCACACCACGACGCTTTCCTTTGATGAAGTGGATGGCTTCACTCCACGGAACCAAATTCACACATAAATTATGGTGGAATGTTTTCCTCCCTCATATTATCATGCTAGCAACCACAACCTCAAATTAAAATCCTTTTATGTCAGTTTGGATAATGTTACGAGATAATTAAACAAAACAATTACAATAAACTTACTGATATTTATGTCAATTTTATTAATTTTTCTATTATCTTTCTTTTTCACAAGACTATTATATACTTGTGAGATTGGATATATTGCAATTTTTTTCTACATGGAGTACCATAACTCATCATTCATGACCTAAGGCATGTTTGAACAGCTGTCGAAACTCCAACCAACCTTAATTCTTCAAATTCTTGTTGTCACATCATTTAGTGCCTAGGAATGTATGTGTGAAATGAAAAACTAAATGGGTATATAAACGCACACTTAATCGTGAAATTTTGGTTCGATTTAGTTTAAGTTCATCCTTGACAATCCTTGATGAGTCCTTAAGAAGACTTCAAGTCCCACCATAAAACCCTCATCAACCTTTATTTCTAATGCTTGTAGGTCCTTCCATTCCTCACCCATCAATGGTTACTTTGCCTTTTGTTCTAATAATTTCCAAGTCCACCTTTTTTTTTTATTCAATTTCTTTTATTTATGACAATTTAGAGAAATAACTAATAAAAAAAGAGAAATATTAGCAACACATCCTTTAACATATTATTATTTAAAATTAATTAAAAACTACAAAATCATAAATAAAAACTCTTTAAATAAAAAATGAGAACCATGAAATTTTGTAATTTTTAATTGATCTCAACTAATAATAGAATGTATAAAAAATGAGTTAAAAATATATTACTAGAATTTCTCTAAAAAAAAATTTAAAGTATCAACACACTACAAATTATAAATAAAGAAAAAAGAAAAAAAGTGATATTTTGAGCTAGAAAAAAATGAAGGAGAATGTAACACGTATACAAATCATTGTTTTAATATATAGTAAGTATATTTCATTGTCATATTATTTGTGAGAAAATTCAAATCCACACAAAAACTTTACATCAAGTATCCTCACATCATAAACCATACCATATGATCATCACACATTCACACCTGGGTGGACCCTCTATAAGCAGGGACCAGAATACACAGTGTTGCTTCCAATACAAACAAGTTTAGGAAAAGTAGTGGTCCTGTAGGAAGGAAAACTATATCATATCACCAGCAAGATCCTGGTTTCTAGTATATTGTTCAACACTTGGAAATATGGCAATGTTACTTAAATATCATCTCTGTCGACTCTGTTTGAAGTTGTGCCAATACACACAGATTTTAACTTTATAGTTGTGTTATATATGAGCCATTAATTCTTACGAGCAGGAGTGATTTTAGCACAATGGATATCATGTAGTGCTAATATAACACTATTTATTATTAATTAAAAATTATAAAATTATAAGTAAAACTTATTGATCGATAAAACTATTATTTTTAATAAATTTCAGTCGACAATAAAGAAATTTAAAAAAATATGTTAAAATGTATGTTGTTATCATTTTCTTTTGTTATAATACCAATTTTTTTTGGCAGTGACAAGCAAATAAATTGAAACCAAACAAATGAATGGACTAAGAAATTACCTATGATGGACGTAGCAATGGTAAAAGTGTTGGAATTTGAAAGACAGTGAGAAATGAAGGGAAAAAACTTTTGAGCTTTTACTGCAGTAATTGGAAATGCAAATAACAGCAAGTTGGCATTTTGGAATTTTACAATTAATGAGTGGATATTGCAAAGTAAAAGCACACATGGATAAAAGAAATTTAGTTCCTCTAAAATAAAAAGTGTGTAAATTAAAAATGTAAAGATATATTTATCTTTAATTTAAAATGAATTAAATTTATGGAGTACTTTAATTCAAATCAAAGGTGGATGCACCCTTACTTTTTTCACTTTACAACTAGCAAAACCCCAAATAAAAGCATTAACAATATTGACATAGATACCATAATAATATATAGGGATTTTCTTTTGAAGAACCGCATGTAAACATCCAAATATGTATTGTCAAATATATAGACAAGCTTGAGTATTACAATCACTACATAGGAAGTCTCAACTTTATTAATGTTATGCTGACACATTGTTAGATAGTATCAAAAACTATACATTGATAATGTATCGAATTTGTACTTTCCCTCTCCCTTATTATATTGTATATGGTAATCTTTCAGCAACAAGTAAACCATAAATCTGCTAGAGCGTTGTTTCTATAATTAAGAGTCTGAAAGAAAGGCTTGCTGGCCAGCTACTGTTGAGGATTTGCAGGCATGTATTGCAGTGCATATATCTGTCTTCTCCAGGAATTTCTTTGCATTTTCTAAAATCAAGGGTCCATACTCGAAAACCATCTTTTTGCACTGCAAACAATTTGGAACATCAATGAAAAGTCTAAGTCAATTGATAAAAAGAAAAAAACTAGATTAGGAAAATTAATAGTGATGCTCTAGTGCACTTTCTACACAACACTGCAAAATTTCTCTTAGTTGTACATGCATGTTGGCCTAATTCATGATGTATAATAAAATAGGCTATTCAGATCCTATAATAATGACTATCCTTGATACAGAAAATCTTTCCTCCCAGTATATGAAGATAATTGTAGAGTTTGTTTCTCTAAGAGGTATGAGCATACAAAAATAAATTTCCAAGTTTAATTTCTGTGTACTGTTATTTTTACTCTATCACCTAATTAGAAATTATTATCGATATGACTTTTAGTTTTGTTGTTGTAAAAGTTAATAAACTTATCATATATAATAATTTGATATTAGATGACAATGTAAAAATTCTTTACACAGTGGTTAGTATCCGGCCAAGTCATTGCAAGGAAATTACTGGGATTCCAAATATGATAATTTCTAATTTGGACGATAGGATAAAGTTGAAAATTGAAACTTCATATAATTGAAAACGAGTTGTGGAAAATGGAGGAATTTCTCAGATTTTACTCACCTTATCTGCATACTTCTCCACTGAATTGCACACCTTCAGTAACGTTTCAATTAGCTGACATTTTAAAATAAATGGTTAAGAGAACAAAGCAAAGATAGTAGAGAATTTTTAAGAGAACAAAGATGGTAGAAATCTACATATTACATATATCTTCTATTTTCTCCACTCAGATATATTTTTAATTTCTAAATTCTAATGAAATATTGTGCATATATGTCCATACGCTGCTACACGTGAACATTATAATAAAATTCCTTATTGATTTGGCTGCAACCATATGCTTTCTCAATAAAAAAAAGTCTAATTTGCTACAAAATCTCCATAAATCATTTTAAAGCTGTGGAAGTAATTCAAGTATGCAACAGCCATCAAAGTTGTGGTAGATGAAAGCCATGTAGAAAGTAGAAACTAGAAAAAGTTTGCTCATATTGAGACAGATGAAGTAAAATTTCACACCATAGTGCCACACTTCATTGGAGTAGCAGGAAGATGAAATTACTTACCTTAATGTCACTATCTTCCAACTTTTCCAATAGAGTTGAAACAGTATCTTTGCAAAACTCACAGGTATCTTCTTGATCTTTCAAGGAAACATATACATTGTGCTGACAGAGATTGACCTTGTGGCAGAATTCTCCAGGCTGAATTGTAGTTATTTCTAAGAAGAAAAGAGGAGCATAATAGTCCACCATAGCAATGCACTGTACAATACACAAGAAACAGAAGAATTCATATAGGATCGGATAAATTGTGATTCACTCACTTATGCTCCCTTTTAAGTCTAAAATGTGATGATTGTCTGACTGGTGACTATTGTCTTAAGACAACTTTTACAAGTTTAACTAAGTTAGTTCATTGAACATCAAAACTGGGCTTGGTTATTCTGTATATAACAAGTTATTTTAAGTATCATAGACCATCATGTATTGAGATTGAAGAGGGAGCCAAGAATGTTGTTTAAACATTGAAGAGCATAGTGGGAAACTAAAGTTGATTTTTTGCAACAACTGTGAACAACTACAGTTTCTAAACCAAAAACACAAGAGATCGAAAAGATGACCAACCTTCTGCTTAAAAGAGAGAAGCTGGTGGCAAGAGCTGTGCAGGATTTCAATGATCTCTTGCTGGGTCTTGTTTTCATTCAGATAATCAAGTGCCTTGGTAGTGTATTCCTCACACAGTACACACAAATCTGGTTTTTTGCTTAGTTCTGCAATTTGAAGATAGGCCAACAAGATGACTTATGCCACATTTTCATTTCAAACTATATTTAACAGCAAAATTATTCAAAGCAAAGTTCCAAAGATTTCCACATAATGTTCAGTCAAGCCACATGAAGTCATCTAAAGGAAAAGTTTTTCGATAAAATTGAAACTCATTAATCAAGCTAGGAAGAAATGCCATATTGATGTTAGATCAGGTGCTCCATTCCCATCAAGGGAAGAGCTTCTGGAAAACAGTCAGAGCAATTCAATCAACAGTGTCTGATGAAAATATATGTTTTATAAAACCACAAATAGAATTTAGATTAGGAGGAAAACCGAGTAAACACACCCCCTAAAAAAATGCAATGTAAAAATAGATCTCTGCAAAAACTTAGCAATCTGATTCTATTCCAAAACATGACTTATTATCTGTGTCTTCATGTGACATGATATATCTCCCATGTCCTCACCCCATCCTTCTTTTCTCATTGGTATCATTGAAACTTATCCCAAGAGTTTCCTATATTATTGGCAGTTGCAAATCATGGAGTATTGGAATCATCCATCTCTTAACTCTCGTAAGTCCTCAACCAAACCAAAGCATCCAGCAATTGTAGGTGTGAAGAAGGTGGACTCAAGAGATCATATTATGAGTTGGCTCTTTCATGACCTTTAATCTTTAGACTCTTGTTTGTCCTATCATAAATGGCTAATTTGAGGAGATTCCTAGAAATTTATTTATCATGCCAAAAATAATGTAACATAGTTATTGGTCACTTCTACCATTATAGTTTATCCTACAAAAGTGTTATATTTATTGGTCTAAACAATATACCATAAACTTTCCAATTATCCTTTAATTTAACCCAAGTTTACATTATCACAATCAATTGGTGTCAGTTTCTGAACAATTGTTTCCTCCGGTGATGACTAAATCTAAGGTGTGTGTACACTATATGGTCATGAATTATTTCCCCTACATAGGAGGGGAATTAGCAGATCATGTTACCGCTAGACTTTTTTTGAGCTTTCTGAAATGAATGATTTGAGGTGGTTCACTTGAGTTTACATGGTTGAATTATAATACTATTACTTCAATACTCCGTCCCATTCATTTGTCACTTATCTCATTTTAGATTATCCCTCCTCTATACGAGGAGTGCTAGCAGCAACACTCTCTCTAATACTCTCTTTTTAACACTATTATTAGCTGAATTATTAGAAATTACAAGTTTTGATGGGTGCTACTTCTAAATTAGGAGACTCGTTAAATGAAAAGTGAAACTTGCTAAAATTTGTAATTTTCAATAAATTTCAATCAATAGTAGAGTGTGTTAGGGAGTATCGCTAGCACTTCTCTGTCCCACAAAATTGGTATACCTCCATAATTCCAAATTACAAACTTTTCAAACCACCCTTTATTTTAATCTGATCTTCTACTTTTGACAATTGACTAGTTGTCAATGCCAGCAGTTTTTTAATTGTTGATGGGTAAAATCTATGCATAACCAACCTGCCATTCCTTAAAATTTTCACAAAACTGATTAATGGGGGGATTGAAGATGTCATGTACAGTACATGTCTCCACTCCATTGACTTCCTAAGCAGGATAGTAAAAAGCAAAGAAAGCCAAGAATGAAACTAGTGAACAATGTTACCAGAAGTACCAGAGTTAGCCAGTTCTCTTGCATCACAAGCCCAGGCAGCACCCAATACAACAAGAAACAAGAGTCCAATTCTCCCCTCCATGGTACCTATAAAAAAAGCAATTTTTTTAATGACAACTTCCATCAGGGAAAAAATAGAAAGTAGTTGAAATTTCAGGGGTATGATAAAGCAAACCATTAAGACAAAGGCCTGATATTCTAATTAAACATTTATTAAATGAAATAAAAATTGAATAAAGGGCATATCAAAATATGATGCCATTTTGATAGAACAACGTCATCAACTAAATATAATTTATTCAGACACGGGTAAAAATATATACCATATTGGTGTTTAGCACAAAGGTGCACACACAAGCAGAAAAAAGACATGTTTTAAGAGTTAATACCAAAAATTTTTATGATGTCAAACTCATAAATCACCTCATGCACTTCAAGTCATATGGCACTTCAATTGAGTTGGTATAATCAAACCAAAAAAATGCAATTCAGCTCATGAACCCCCCAGAAAAGAAAATCCCGATTGAGAATAATTTTGACAGCAATGATAAACCATAAACATGTACACCAAAAAATAAAATGATAAACCATAAAACAAGGATGTAAAGTGAAAAAGAACCAGAACCAGAACCAGAATCCGGCTGAACTATGATGTCATCCAACACAGATAATAGAAGCTGAAGTAGTAGCAATTAGCAAGACCAAATAACCAATTAAGATATACAATAGTTAAATGCATCACATAATCAGATGAAAAAGAAAGAGTAGTGAAAAATGAAGAATTTTGAGGATTAGTGGGAGGCAAGTAAAGAGAGAAAAAATATACTATTTTTCTGAGTGGTTTTCATTGGAAGCACAGTAAGCAAGGAATGAAGAGAAGAAAGATTACCTTTTTAGAGAACCAAAGTGGTAGTGATTCGTTTGGAGTGTCGTGTTGGATGGGGCAAGGAATGGTGGTTGGTTATGCCATCTTCACTTGCATTGGTTGGAGATACTTGTACTACAATCTCAGTTTCCTTAAACTTGAGCAAAGCTTCAGTGTGGAGAGCCCCATCAAGGGAATTGTGTGCCTCACACTTCATCATTACGTGTCAAAATCAAGATCCTTAATCTGCGATGTTCTCTCTCCCATGAGAAAAATCTGCCAAAGACATTAACCAGAGAACGGAAAAAAGTGAAAAGGATAAACATTATTAGTCTTAGCTCTTACGCAATCAATGGGTTCTTATGCTTAGATCTTTTCTATAATTTTAAATATGTACTCTATCTTTTTCAAAAATATAAAATTTGTACGGTCACGATTTACCTACTATTTTCGATTGATGAATATTGCAATCTAGGCACGGTTACTCGCGCCAAATAAAGACCCATTGGATACCATGTGACCATGTCGTGAATGAAAAAACCATAAGGTAACGCGTGAAAAAATTAGATGAAATTAATATAGCATAGATTAAATGGGAGTAATTTCATTAATATTTTCGATTGTGACTGAATATTGTAAAGTAGGGACGGTAACACGCGACAAATAAAGAACCCTTCAATACAATGTCGTCATTGAAAAAAAAAACATGAGTTAACGCGTGAAAAAAATGCTGGATGAAATTAATATAACATATATTAAAAACGAGTAATTTTCTCTCTATTTTTTAGCCTTAACTTTACTGTTCCTGGATTTTATTAGATCGTTTTTCAAGAAAAAATCATTCGATTTAATAGTTTTTATTTTTTTAATTTATCATTTTATTTGTTTTTATTTACTAAAAGATAATGATATATAATTTTATAATATTATATAAAAGTATTAAATAAAAATATTTAATGTGTTTAAAATATAAAAAATAAGAATTTAATTTTCATTCGTTGTTGGTTTAAATTTTTACAGTCAATAAACTAAAAATTACCCTATATATAATTTTTAAAATAGTTATTAAAAATTAACAATATTATCGTACCTCATAATAATGTACCAAAAGAAATACCTCGAATTTAATACTTTTATTTTTAGCAAATAAAAGAATTAATAAAAGAGATATGGTAAGAAAATTTAAAGTTATTCTTCACCAAAAGGAAACATCGCAAAATCCGACACAAGTGTGAAATGCGAGATATCTACCCAACTGGGTCCTTTTATTCCATAGCACCATGAACAATTGGCCAAAGTTTTTGGTGGTCTAATTTATCTAAATAAAAATAATTAAACAACTAATAAAAAATATTTGGTGTAATTAATTATGTACTCCAAAATGATTGATATAATTTTTTTAATTACATCAATTATTTTCTATGGAGTTAAACAACCTTATTTTTATTTGAAATAAATTAAAAAACTCAAAAAAAAGCTTCATGCCTTTATAAAATTTAATATTTGGATATTGGTTTTACTTGCTCATCCATGTTTGGATGGGAGGAAAAAACATAGAGGAGAAAATTTTTTTTTTATTATTTGATTAATGCGGGAATAAAAAAAAGTTAAATTCTATAAACAATAATTTAAAATTTTCTTTTTTTTTTTTCTAGTTTTTAATTCCAATTCAAAAATTTCCCTTTCCCTCTCATTTTTTTAAACCAATAAAGGGTTTATGTCCATATGCTTTACTCATTAATTTTTTTGTTTGGTTCAATCTCACATTTTCAAATAACATAGAAGTGTTAGCCTAATATAAGAATTTTAAATTTCATGTTAATAAGCTATAAGAAAAGTCTAGCATGAAGTAACAATAGGCAGTACATGGACGAAATTAGTATTAACAGTTAGATATATTTATAAAATATTTAATGGTTGAGATTGAAGAAAAAAAAAACTTGATTAACAGGTAAACTTTTAATATATTTGATTTTTTTTTAATAAAAATGTTTTCATTATTTTTAACCATGTCAATTCATTATCCATTCCACCCTCATAACTTGGTGAGTCTACATTAAAATTCCACCACCAGCCACCCCATTGGACCTCCTTTACTTCCTCATCCATCCTTTATCCATTCCTATGCCTAAATCTGATTCTATTGCACAAATCTCAGTCCCAATAACCCCTAACCTCGGCATTCCAATACTTACAAACAAATAGAAAAAAACCAAAAACCCAACAAGCTTTTTAAGTTTCAAGAGAAAGAAACTAGGGGGAGGGGAAAGAGAGAGGGACAAAGATCAAAGAACAAAGCTTTTTAAGAACTCAACGACAACCATAGAACAAGAAAAAGATCCATCTGAAGTTTTATTTATCATTTTAAATATTTTTAGTAAAAAATATTTGAAGTAATTTTTAATTATTTTTTCCCAGTTAAAAACCTTCTATACTAAGTAATTTTAGTGGTACACTGATAAGGCACTTACCTTACCTTCACGGTAGACGCCACGAAGTTATAATCTAGTGCATGCTTGGCAAGCATAAATTTTGAAAAACAATCATTTACTTTTCAAAAACTTAAAGAAAAACAACAAAAATAAGCGACAATATGGTTGATCTGTTTTTACCATTATACCTCTACGTCCCCCACTAAAGCTCTTTAACCAAAATATGATAAGAAAGTTGAACAATAAAACATAATAAAAAAATACTTGATAATGATTTGAATTCTAAGTAAGGGATAGGATGGTGTAAAACCACCATGAACCAAATTATCCAGTTTAAAAAATCACTTATTTTCCATCAGGTAATTATCAACTAATAAGTATAACATTATGTCACATTATGTCACATCCTCACAAATTTGAAAAAATTACAGCAAGACTCATATATACCTTATGACTTGCATGAATGTTTGTAAGAACTTTGTCCATAATTTTGGTTCCCCAATCATATGGAGAAGAAGAGGAAGCAATGTGGAACAGACTAATTGAAAACGTTATTTCTGCATTATTACTTTTTAATTCTAATATGAAAACTCTCCAAATAAAGCATTCTAATACCACTGGGCATTATTTCATCATCTTTAGTTTTATTTTGTATTCAATCAACTGCTTCATGTTATTATGAGAATGATGCATAAGTTTTGATTGTAACCAGTAGAAGCCAATGTCATAAAGACATTATTCTTACTCATCTATCCTTGCTGGATGAGTAAGACATTAGAACTGTGTATAAATATGAACCGAGTAAAAAACATTAGGCAAATGAAAATTATAACACCATCATCATACAAGAGGTTAAGAATTCATAATGAATCATCTCTACAACTAGCATAGGAAGCAAAAGGAAGTGCATACCTAGATAGTTAATATACATTATACAAACAGGGACTGCAACCTAAATAAATAATGTTAAGAAAACAAGATTCTATTCAAGCAAGCACACCAAGATAATACTATGACCGATAGAAGATTCAACTAGAGTCCAGCAAATTGTTCAAACAATCCATCACCTCAAATTTAGGGTTGGCTTCTTCTTCTTCTGTTTTGACAAAAGATGTGAGAATCGTGCAAATCCAAATTTCTTTCTCTTGGTAGAAAACAGCTTATGGCCAGTTCCTTTCTCAACTTGTCTATCAACTGGTGCATCATTGTTTTGTTTGCCAAGCATTTGACCTAGTGACGCATTCTGTTTCACTGAGATTCCTTCTCCGGCTTCAAACTCTTGTGGTTGAAGCAGCTTCCTGCTTAGTATTTGTCCTATTGATAGGGTTGGCATTAGAACTGGCTTGGCTTCATCATTTACCAGATGCAGTCCGTTTACGTCAAGTAATCGAGGATCTCTCCGGTGATGAGACGGATAAGAGTTCTTGAACTTGGTGGAGTTGTTATATATAGAAGAACGCCTTTTGTGACCCTCGGACCGCCAATTCCTCAAAGCCTCTTCAACTGCTACCTTGCCTCTATTTGCAGCTTCTACCCTTTCTAGAGCTTCTTCAAGGGCCTTCTTGCTGGTTATGACTTCTTCTGTAGCTTCTTCCACCCTTTTCAAAACATCCATGTTTGACAAATTTGCTTCATCAACTTCAAGCATAGCACTTGCAACTCTCTTCTTAGATTGTTCCTCTGCATCTCGAGCTTTGCATGTCAGAGCAGTGTACTCTTCAAATGAAAGAGTAACCTGATTTCCAGATGCACTCTCATGATTAGATAAAGCATTAATTTCTGCAAGGGCGAAAGCTTCTGCAGCTCTAGCAGCTTCCTTCATTTTTCTGGCCGCAACCAATCTGATTTCAGCGGTTCTTATCATGGTTTTTGTCTGTTCAATCTCAGACATTGTTCTCAAAACTTCTGATTTTGCAGATTCTCCCATTCTTTTGAAATTCTCTGCCTCGGAACTCAACCGCTGGAGCTCCTTTGTAATATCTGAAGCATCATCTGAAGCACCTTTAATTTCAGCATCTTTTGCTATTTGCAGTCTTAGTCTGGTCTGGTTTAGCTCTTCCTCAAGAGAAGATATTTTTGAATAATTTTGAGTTAGCCTCTCGCGTGTTTTCTCAAGTGAGATTCTTTCCTTCTCTAACTTCTTATTAAGCAATTCAACAGAAGCTCGGACGTCAGCAAGGTCATTAGTAGTTCTGGTTAAATTCAGTTTGGCCTGCTTCAATTCCCTTAGTATTATGCCTGGAGCAGATGAAGGGTAGGGGATAAAACCCTCCATGGAAGGTTGAAGAACATTCAACTGACTCACTTGGTTTTCCTTTTCTTCTTTCTCCTCAACAACTGATATTTGATCACATACACTCATCTGAAGATTTGAATTCGCTTCAGACTCTTCCTTCTGAAGCTTTGATTTCAAATCTTCAACAAGCCTTTTGGTACTTTCCAATTCTTTCAACACATCAAGAGTTTCCCTTTCTTTCAGGATCAGTTCTTTCTCCAATACTGCAGCCTGTTCCTCCAGTTTTTCAGCACCAAGCTCTTCTGCACAGTGCTGATAAAAGAAGGGGATGAAAAGAAACTTCATAATTTAGCTCAACCAATACTAAGATAAAGTAGTTTAATTCAAAACAAATATTCACGCAAAATATAAGGTATTATGCCAAGGACAAAATGTAGATACAATTCCTTAAGTGCTTTTGGTGTTCTCTAATCAAAATTGAAGTTTCACTTTAGCAATCCACGTAATAAATGTTTGCATTAAAGATCAATATAGGTTACCAAGATAAAACTCAAATTCTAATAAATGTTCGCATTAAAGATCAATATAGGTTACCAAGATAAAACTCAAATTCTAATCGGAGAACAACACCTAAGGAACTACATTTAAGTTTTGTCCTTAAAACACCAAATGTTTCATTCCAGATTGATAATCGAGCAAAGTAATTGAACTCAAGAAATGAATACAAGAATGACATTTTTATCTGTTTCCTAGATTTTTACAGCATTATAAATGATTAAACTTCAATTCACCGGATCCAAGCCTCACTAATACTCACAACAGAAGCATATCTTCAACATATTATTTGTTTGGAGGGAAACAGGGGAGGGAGGAAAGGGATTTTGATAAAATACTTGTTTGGTTCAAATTTGCCTTCGGGTACAGTCATGGTTTCAGTTTTGACGTCATCCTTAATATTGCAGACAAATACAACTAATGCGGTCACATTTATGGTAAGAGGCCCCAAAAAACCTTGACATCGTGCCACAACTACAGAGACCCTAAAGTCTCTAAAACATTTCTAAACCTTAAACAAGGTTCTAAAAGCGGTCTGCGACCACGATTTTGGCTATGCAAAGTCAAAGTCTATGAAGTAGCAATTTAAAACCTTGACCTGGAAAGAGTATATAAATCTTAACCCATGAGCCAAAAGAAACATAGAGAAACAACCTAGGATCATAGGATCACAACACGAACAAACTTTCCACAGCAGTATGAAGGAAACATAACAAATGGGTCTATAACATCAACAACTAACTATAAACCACACAAACAAAGAACTCCATTTCCTCCTATTCAACATAGAAACACAACAAACACTCCACACAAGTAAACCAACAAATCACCCCCAAATTCCATCCACAAAGGTCCCACCTTTTCCACTGAAGAGGTAAGGAACAAACGAAAACAACAAAATGGTAGCATTTCACGTTGTGGGGTGCTGTTATGTAGCAATGAGAGAGAGAGAGAGTACCTCAGAATCAGAAGCCACAAAAGTAATCTTACTGTGAAGGGGTTTCCAGTAACCACCCCCGAACATGGTGACGGCTTCCTTCACCGACTCAAACGGCGCTGAAGTATCAATCTCCGTTCTGAAACTACTATTCTTCTTCTCCCAACCCCGTTCGGCCTGATTCGACGTCCTTTCGACCACGTCACCACCTTTCATTTCCATCATCGACTACACAAACAAACAGAACCAAAAGCAAAGCAAACGCAACTTCGTCCTCGCTAGAATTCGAAGCAAGCGACAGAAAACACAAAGAGATGGAAGAAAAAGGACAAGATGGTAAGGTTAGTGTTTCTGTTGTGTTGTTAGTACACAGTATGTTGTCGTGTCGTACTCAAGTGCTTTGCAACGGACAGGAAACAGAGTGAGAGGGAGAAAATTATAAAAGAGGTTCAAGTGAATGTGAACGTTTCAAATTGAATTTCCCCAAATGCCCATAGAAATGGATGATTAACTAATAACTGATTATTATTATTATTATTATTATGGCTAAAATAGAATTTTGTTAACGGAATGTTTTGTTTTGGTGTCTTAATTTTTTAAAATTTCGTTTTAATTTTTTTAAGTATTTTTTCAGATTAATTTGATTTTTCTTTTTGGCAGTTTTTACTTTTAGCACCAACGATGTGAAATTTATCAACATGGCATCATTTATTAGGTGTAATTTGACTAAGTTAATATTGTAAATTGGAAGAATGAATTAAAAGAAAAAATTTAGATCAAAGACTAAAATTCTATTTTAGTTCATTATTATTATTTGGAAGAGAAAAGGGAAATTTTGTTTGCCCTTCTTTCAAATTTAATTAGGAGGAAGATATTATTATACATTTTTAATATTTTAAACATTGAAGGAAATTGTATAAAGATCTTATTTAGCGTATCTTTTATTTACTAAATTATTGTGAACTTTCACTTCATAGTAAAAATATTAAAGGAACACGATGCTAATATTTTTCAATTTGATACAGGAAAAATTGCAGTTAAGGTGGATGATGGAGTATGAGGCCCACACCCACAGCTGAACAGCTGAACTGTGTGTGAACGGTCTAATACTGTCGTATGTTTGAGTTGTGAGATTCTGCAGGGTAAAGTGTATGTTTACTTTGGTTTGGTTTAATTGATTTTGAAAAAAAATGACGTTGAAACTTGAAAAGCGTGCTTTTAGATGGGTCATTTGATCGGTTAAATTAAAAGTTGGTATTCAAATTGTTTAGTCTATAACTGTGTTTAATTTTTTTTATTGAGAATGGAAATACATAAAAAAAATTTATTAATTTAATAAGGTATATTAAAGATTAATTAACAAGAATTTTAGCCCTATGTGTAGTCATTTATTCCTCATGAGACATGATTGATAATTGTGAATTGTCAATAATTGTGAACTTGGACTATGTGTTTGACTAAGAGACAGTGTCAATGGTAAAAGACAGTGTCAACCTTGTTGAGGAATAAGTTAGGATTGATGTTAGAAAATGTCTTTCACTTTTTATAATTGAATTGAACTTATGAAGTCGGGTAACGAACATGATAACTACTTGGAATGATCTATAACTATTTAGTCATAAGTTGCAAGTGAGAGAATCATAAGTGAACAATCAGGTGTTGGGCTTTACAATCACCTAAGAAGGCTAAGGGAGTACAATATCTATGTGAGATTCTAATTTCTCATAATACAACTTAATTCAAGTATGTTTTAACAAGAATAGCAACTATATAAATTCTAGCTTGACTTTTTGTGCCTTCAAGTATTTTTTATCAGGGGTCTTACATTGGCCTAAAATCTAGAGGATGAGATTTATTATGATGAAAAAGATAGGAGAAAGAAGTTTTAGAATTCAAAAGATGACCATGTTTGACATTGAAGTTTTAAATAAGATAAAAGATGAATATAAAATATTGTCTAGTAAGAAAAAAAAAAGGCAAGTTTGCAGTATAACGATGATAGATTGATGGTGAAGACTACAATGATGGTGAAGGAAGTCTCTCCCCACGTGGAAAGATGTTTTTCCTTGAGATCTAATTAAGCAAGAGGATTGGCAAGGTTGAAGAGCATAAGATGAACATTATTCCATAATATGTAAATGGCTTTGACAAGGAAATTGCTCAACTTTCATGTCTTCATCCCAAATTCGAATTATCTGATTGGAACCTTTTAAGGTTATTAGGATGGTGGTGAACCTGTGACTAATCCATTTTTGAAAGGCAAGGGAATATCCTTGTTAACTTTTTGTACTAGACATGCACAACCATGAGATGAATAAGTTTTAAATTTAGGATTTGAAAAATGTTTTGATATTTTGTTTTAACATTTGAACAATGTTTTCGTCATTTTTAACATTATTTTATATGCTATTGAAATTGTTATTAATTTATTAACGGATATGAATGAGTGATACTTGGATATTGTTAGAAATATTTTAAGTGATAATTGACTAAACTGAGTCATTAGGATATGCATGTTGGGTTCTTTTAAATAATGGTTAGTTAATTTGAATTATCAAAGTCAAGGCTGTGTCCAGAGATTTTGAGGTTTAAGACAATTTTTTTATTTGAATCATACTTTATTATAATTAAATGATTTTTATTTTATTCTTCTAATTTTTAAATTATAAAATTAATTAAATTTTAATAATTAAACTATTCCATCATCTCACTTAATGATAATTAGTTCAATCATTACCTTGCAACGTGATTGATTTCAAATTGAATCTAAAATTTCTTAATTTTAATTTTTTTATAATGACAATAAATTATAAGTATTGATAATACTATTCAATAAGTATCACATACATTTTAAAAAATAATTTTTTAATACATGGTTTTTTATTATTTTGTTAAATAATAATATAGTTTAATTCTTTTAAAGTTTTATAGGGTTTTAATTTCTTTTGTTAGTGTTTCTTGTAGTACCATCAATTCAAGGCAAAAAAGTCAAGATTATTAATGTCAAATGAATTAAAATTGTTTCAATTAAAATAAAAAAGTCAAAAATGATTTTATATTTAAAACTTGTTCAATTAAGTTGTGAACAAAACAAAATAAATTAGTTTTAGGTGCATACAAAATGATCAAAATTAAAAGAATAATTTTTTATAAGAAACACAAAAAAATTACCAAATGTATCATTTCATCAAAATATTTTTTTAATGAATTATATATTTTTATGAAATTTAATTTCAATATCCATTTTAATGTCATTTTTTAATTCAAATAAAATATAAACCAATTTTTTCTATAACTTTTAAGTAATAAAATATCTCAAATAATATATATATATATATATATAATATAAGTTGTATAATGATATTAGCAAATTAATTATAAATAATATAATAAAATATATCACCTAATAATTTAAATTTAAACTATTTAAAAAAATATATATAAACAAAACTAAGAACTTAATCCGAGTCCTAATACGACGGTCTTGTTAGCCTTGCAGCATGCACAACTTTAGTCGAGGTATGAAAAGGGCACTATTCTTAACAACAACGTTAAACATTAAAAAAATTTCTAAGTTTTGTTGGATTAAATAAAAATGTTACAAAACTTTAGAAGCTTTTCAAAATGCACACTATTTGTAAGAGATTTTCACACATTCTTCAACTAAATAAAAATGTCAAATGCACATTATTGTAAAAGTTATGGTTGGTCAAATTGAGGCATCAAAGTATGTAAAAATAATCCAAGTAATGACCAGTAAAAGGGTTATTTATTTTATGAAGTGGTGTTAATTGAAGTTCTACGACCAATTACCTGTTAAGTATGTTAACGTACTTTGTTATGTTCGGGGGGAGGGGGATTAATAATCACACATTTTTATAACTGGTTTTAGGGTATCAAGTTTATAATTCTTTGGATTTTGGACTGAAACTGCCCTTAAGTTACCTACAACTTCCTCTTTGACTTTGTACGAACCTTCACACTTAGTGGAGCTAGATTTTCCATGTCATCTGATTTGAGTTCTCCTTAACAAACATTTGCACAAAAACGTTATGTAAACAACATGGAAACTATTAATTAAAATAAAGGCCAAAGCTTGTCCAGTTCTATAAGTGTTACATAAACATGATACAGTATTACACTTGTAGTAAAATCAAACCTTTAATTGTTGCTATTCATTATGTAAACTCCCAAATCTTTATCTTCTCACTTCCACTGTATAATCATTTTTTGCTCTTCAAGATTATATTTTGGTTGACCTTTTTTGCTTTCATCATCTTTTAGTAGTAATAAAGTTTTCAACAATTTGAGTAACATGAAAACTTATTAATTAAAATAACTCTGTAATGATATAATTGGAAAAAGTCAATTATTTTTAATTGGCGTTATTAATTACTGTAATAATTTAACAAACTATATGTTACAATATCAATCAATTTGACTCAATTTAAAATTAAAACAAATATAATAAATTAAGAGTTTAACGAAGATAACTGTCTATAATCTATTTTCTCTCTATTAAAACCAAATGTAAGATGTAAATACAGAAAAATCATTAAAAAAAATACTAAAAACATTAGAATATTAACGAGATCTTAAAAATTTAGGAGAAAATTTTAAATCAATAAGCACAATATATAGAATATTTCTCTTCTTTGATACTTGTGTTCATTTGATTCAGTTGTTCGATGATTTATATGTTAATATGTTAAAAATATTGACTAATTTCTATAAGTGATTATGAATTTACTAGATGATAGATATTTTTTTTAATATGATTGGATCATATATTTAATTTAAACATATCTCTTGTTACTTGAATTTGCATTTTAAATTTCAAATATTAACAACATATAAGTGTATCTTCCTATCTTTAATTTAAAGCATATTTCTTGTTAGTTTAAAGATTTCAGATCCCTAATATATTGTAAAATAATCTCATATAGATAAGATGAACTCTCCAGTATATATACCTCTTACAATTCTTATAAAATACAATTTTAATTCATATCTTGGTTACTTAGTATACTCTAAATTTGAATGTGTAATTATTAAAAAGGATGATTACTAAAATGTACAGGGGAGAATGAGCGGAGTGAATACTCAATATGGAGGGGAGAAAAGTGAGAACATAGTGACATGAGCAATAACATTAAGCAGGTGAAGGTTGAAAGTTGAAGTCCTAATGAATAATGGCTATACTTACACCGCTACTTTTAAGAGGGTTTTGTGACTGTTTTGCAAGTAGTAATAGTTTTTCCTCTAAGTCAGGCATTGCATCAAACACTTTCATTGCACTCTCACTCTTAGAGGCTCTCCACTTAAAAGCTAGAGCATCATCTACTCCACCAACACTTAACTGGACCAATAGCAGGGGTTTCTGCACTCAAGACCTCTTGTCTTGCCTTTTCTATACACACCAACAATTTGTTCTGTTTCTTTTTCTCAATAATTAATTAAACTTTAAACTATAACTGTCGCTCACCAATAATTCGCTCTGTTTAATTTTCTTAATAATTAATTAGTTGTCATTTTAGTTGGTTCACCCCATTCTAAATTTCATTGTCCAACCTCAACTGTCTCACCCGGTCAACTTCTTTAGGATTTGTCAATACAAACTGTTCTTTTCATCACTTACATATAAAAATATTCTTTGAAATTAAAAAAAAAAAAACTTTTATCCAATTTTAATGTTCAATAAACATCTTCTTTTCCATTTTCATTTAAAGTATCTTTCATAGTTTTTTTTAATTATAATTTACTATTATCATTGATGAAAAGATACAATTTATTGAATAATAAAATAAAATTGGCAGACAACAACACAACACAACACAAGAGGAGAGTAAGAAGAACATTGGAGTTACCGAAGATCATCGTTCCTCTCTCTCCCTTTCATGGCCTCGCTTGTTTCTGTCTGCGTTGCATTCTTCTCTGCCATTTAATACAAAAACAAGAATCTCAACATATTTATTTGCATATTCCTTTGTTGGTTGTTGTAAATGGCGAATGCATCTGGGTTGTTCACCCCTTCGGTTCCCCACTTGAGAGTGAGGGTTCGGCCTCTCACCGCCATTGGATTCTCCGCTAAAGTTGTTTGCTTTGGAAACGTCGAAGAACCTCACAAACACGCTTCCCCTTCCCAATCTTCGATACCCAGGTCGCTTTTTCTCCTCTGCTTGATCTATATCTCTTAAAGTTTTGATTTTGAAACACACCCAACAATTTTCCGTCTCTAGTGTCATTACTTTTGAACATGGTGTACTTCTGGGTTATAAATCAGACTCTTTTTTTTTTTTTTTTTTCCTTATGACATACACTAATCTCGCATGGTCTACCCTTTGTTGTTTTGGATCACAATAATCTGTTTGTTTGTATGTTTTTCCTATCACTCAAATAATTGAATTGTCTACACTCCTCAGGCTTGTTAGCAAAGGGTGCAAGTTAGTTGGATGTGGTTCTGCTGTGCCTGCTCTTCAGATTTCTAATGATGACCTTTCAAAAATGGTTGATACTTCTGATGAATGGATATCAGTTCGCACCGGGATTCGTAGGCGACGAGTTCTTTCAGGTTAGTTAGTCATTGCCATTACCAGTAGTCCCATCTTTCATGCTAGTTCTATGAACAGATAAATTGGCAAGGTGAAGTTGAGCATCTCAAGAGGGTGAAGCTACTATTTATGTTGCATTGCATTGCCTTCTTGTTTTCATAAGATAATCCTGTCCAAACTTGTTTAGAATCGTTTTGGAAGTTTTTTAGTATAGTGATTGATGTGTCTGCCTTTTCTATTGCTTGCAGACAGAGATAACTTGACAAGTTTAGCAGTAGAGGCAGCTAGGAAGGCTCTTGAGATGGCAAGGGTAGACCCTGATGATCTTGACCTAATATTGATGTGCACATCTACGCCGGAGGATCTTTTCGGTAGTGCTCCACAGGTACAGGTTCAGGATGTATTGTGTTGAGAATAATTCTTTACATTCTGCTCTTGTCTTTAACCTTTGCCTAGTAATCTGTTTTCTTTTTTATATTAGCACATTTTAAGGGATTAATGGCATATTTGAGCAATTATGATGTTGCAAACTTCCTCTTGCAAATGGTTATAGCTTATTATTATACTCTTATCTATGGAACCTCTCCTATAATTTTGTTGCAGATTCAAAAACAACTTGGCTGCAAAACAAATCCATTGTCTTATGACATTACGGCTGCATGTAGTGGATTTGTGTTGGGTTTAATATCAGCTGCTTGTCACATTAGGGGTATGAATTAGTTATTTTTGTTGGCTTAATAATTCCAAAATACGGTGAAAATCATTGTGCTTTATTGTGAGTGCAGGAGGTGGGTTTAATAATGTTCTAGTTATTGGGGCAGATGCTCTTTCACGATATGTTGATTGGACAGACAGAGGGACCTGTATACTTTTTGGCGATGCTGCTGGTGCTGTACTAGTACAGGTAATTGAAAATCTTATTGTCATTGTCCAACATTCATAGAAAATGTCATTTAGCAATCTGGATCTTGTTTCTTGGCTATTACAATTAGTTTTGTAATGGTTGGTTATGTTTGTCTTATCTTTGTTTAAGATGAAGGCAAGGTTTCGAGAACATTTTAAAATTTAAGATGATGAAGAGAAGCAAACTGTTATCCTCATCCTTGAAATAACAGTTCAAAATTGCAAATATAATATTACATATATTCTGAGATGAAATCTGATATCCCTAGTTTTTCTCTAGATTTTATTGTTTCTTAAGAATGACAATGAACTGATGCTTTTTTATTCGATAAGGAGACGTCATTTATAGTTAAGGGATATAAATTGATGCCTTTGCTCTGGTACCATGATTGCATTGCAGGCATGCAACAGTGAGGAAGATGGTTTATTTGGTTTTGATTTGCATAGTGATGGCAGTGGTCAAAGGTTTGTGCTTCTTGTATTACTTGAAAGAATTGTTCTCTTCTTCCTGTAAGCTACGTAATTAAGCACCAACTCTTACTTCATGTAGGCACTTGAATGCTGCCATTAAAGAAAACGAGTCAAATAATGCATTGGATTCAAATGGTTCTGTGCTTGGCTTTCCTCCCAAGCAGTCCTCATATTCATGCGTTCAAATGAATGGCAAAGAAGTCTTTCGCTTTGCTGTACGATGTGTACCGCAGTCAATTGAATCTGCCCTTCAAAAGGCTGGTCTCCCTGCATCTAGCATTGATTGGTTACTTCTCCATCAGGTACGCTGAAATGATCTATAAAATAAAATTCAAGCGTGTTATCGATGTTGTACTTATTGGAAATTTTTGCTGGAGTGTTACTGATGAATGAACCAATGCCTTCATTTGTTGCCCATACTAACTCTTCACAGCATTATTGTTGCTGCTAGAAAATGTGATGATAACTTAGGGGATAGGTAATATCTATTGGTTGAATCACTAGTGCAACTTGCTAAAATTTCTTCAAATGGGTGGACAAAGTGGATTTGCTATGCATTTTTATTTATTTTTGGCACCCTAGGTGGACAGAACACAAAACGTGGCTGTTGCTTTTTTTTTTTTTTTTAATCCTGTACTTGCTAAACTTGCTGGTATCAAGTTCATCTGTACGTTTGTTTTGCAGTAAAAAGAATGTGAAATATAAATTAAAAAGGTGGAAAACTTGACCTATCCTTTTTATATCCAACAATTCATTAGCTGCACGTTAGAAAATTAAAACCATAAGAATAGAAAAAAAATTCACATATAAAGTGCAAAGAAAAACAGTAGCAGTAGTAGTACTTCTAGTTCTAGGAATCAAATTACAAGTAATGTTGCACGGCATACATAGTTGATAATATCTTAGAGAAAGGTGATGTTACATACAACACTTAGGGTGCCTTACTTGATAATAAGTGCAGGCAAACCAGAGGATTATTGATGCAGTTGCCACTCGGTTAGAACTCCCCTCAGAAAGGGTCATATCAAATCTGGCCAACTATGGTAACACAAGTGCAGCTTCCATTCCCTTGGCTTTAGACGAAGCGGTTCGAAGTGGCAAGGTTAAGGCAGGCCAGACGATTGCAACTGCTGGCTTTGGTGCCGGTCTTACTTGGGGTTCTGCAATCATTCGTTGGGGCTGATGAATACTTTTCTCTCACTGCAGAATAGCAAATAGAGAAGAACTTCAGTTGCAAGTGCAAGTGCAAGTGCAGCTGTCCAAATACCCCACATTCTTACACATTTGTAGAAAATGGGGTTTGGGGAATTTGCTAAAAGGTTAGATAGATAGATATCAATAACATCCAGCACCTCCCTGAACTTGTCCCTTTCTTTTTGTCTTCAATCCTTGGCTTCTTTTTCCAAGGCATGTATTTGTCATTCAGATTTATTTTAAACCAGGATTACTATTTATGTTTCTCAATGGTACTTGTAATTAGAAATGCAGCATGCCATGTGTCTGCATGCTTGTACTTTAAACAACCTTGTCAACAGACACCAAGCCACCACTTAATTTGTTTTTTTATCTAATAAATTGATGTGGGAAGCATAGGTATTTCAATTTTTACAAACAATCTAACATTGACACCATACCTGTGTTTAGTAGAGGTATGATATTCATATAACAATTCATACATAATTTTCTGTGGTGTCTATTTCTGTCTATTACAATATTTATTATATCTCGTATTTTTCCATTTTTTCTCTTCTCATTGTAAATTTTATTTGTACAAATATTATTTTTCGGTGTTAATATATGCCTTTTCAATGCTGTAGCATGCATCAGAATAATATGATTACTTTTACGTATTTAAGTATAAATAAGTCTATATGACTTGGTTCATTTTAGGTTTGTCCTAATACCAGAAATTTTCGGATTGCATGACATTTTGATATGGCTTTGTCCTTTTTAATAAACGATGAGAGTAAAGACAGCAAGATGTCGTGCAAAATCATAGAAAAGGAAATTATGTCAGTGACATTATGACAATTCTCTTTCTTAGATAAATTGGAGCTTCTCAGGTTAATCTCAATGAATAGTATATCCAAACTGTCACTCTGCCTGGCCCTGGACAGTACAGAAATGCTGCACTGCAGAGTAGTGTTCCATCTGCATAAATAAATAAATAAATAAATAAATAAATAAATAAGAAAAATGAAAATTGAGTTCCACACAGAATAGAACATTTTAAGTTCACTATGCTCTTCCCACATAGAAGAAGAAACAGTAAAGTATGTGAAAATTGAAAAAATGCTAATTATTGTTTATAATTATATAATTTGAATCAAAATTTTAATGTAACATAAACCATGCGTGGATCTTGAAACAAACATACATATGCACAAATAATCAATCATACAATATCGCATAACACTGTTGATATGCAAACCCCAACCCCGACGCACTCGGTACGTTCTCCTACTCTATTCAATTCATCATGCAGCTTTGCACATCTTTTTTTTCCCTAAAAGGTGATTATTTCGTTGAAAAATAATTTGGAAAACGTCCTAAAGTGTGAGCAACTACATTCCAAAGCTCTTTTATCTTTTAGAATATGTGTGGATAATTTTTTTATAAGTATTTATAAAAATAATTAAATATATAAATAAACTTCTCCATAAATTAAAATTAACTTATACATAAATTAAAAATTATGTTTTAAAAAAATAATATAAAATAATTTCTACAAATTAGTTTATAGAGAAAATTATTTTATTTTTATTTCTTATTTTCTTCTTCTATATTAAGATTTTTTTTTTTTTACTCAAACTGACTCTTAAAATGGAACTTTCTTTGTGCTGCTAGCTAGGTAAATCTTCTATGATTGAGAACCAAATCAATCAATACAAATTCTGAGAAATTAAAAATAAGAGCCATGAGACATGAGCCACAGGAGATTTCACAGGATTAACAAAATCTAAAGCATAATGTAATTTAATTTCAATACTCTTTATACTATTATTAGACCAAACCAGAATTTCCAATTTATATATTCTCACCATCGGAGGAGTAAGTGTAAATAGCAGTAAGTCTAAATTTACAAATTTACAAATTTGATTAGTAAGTCTATTCATATGATCTTTGGACGCACATTCAAGATCTCACTCAGCAAAAATTAATTACAGCTCACAGTGAAATAAGTTATAGATAAATTGAAATTTCAATCTTAGAAAAAAGACACTTTTAATGAAAGTATTTATTTTTCAATAAAAAAAATTGTTCTGTTCATTTGTATTTTACAAAATATTTTGAAGGTGAGAATTATAAGGACTTTGTGTCGTGATATGCTTTCAAATGAAACATAAAAATACAAAACAGTGGGTTGTTTGTGTTTTAGAGAAAGTAAATATAGTGTATAATGGGTTATGTGTCCCAAAACATAAATATGCAAGATAATGGGTATATATGTAATGTAGTAAGTCAGATGTAAATAAAAAAACATCAATATGTAAAATCATGTTACTACACTTATGTTCACTTTACCTGAAGTACCATATATTAGATAAGCAAGGATGGACATATTGGATAGAAAACGGATTTAATGATTGACTTCAAAAGGGTTCATTGAGAACAACAATGAGAAAAAAATGATAAACGTTGGTATGTAGATAAAGAAAAGGATCATGCTCCTGGATTTGCTCTTGGATTTCTTGCCCTAGTATATGTCACTTAGGAGAGGATCAAGATAATAAGAGTGGTTTGAATGAAAAAAAAAATGCATTGGATAAGTTTATGCAGGAGATCAATACAAATCCAATTTTGTCAAGGATATGCAAATAGGAGATTGTGGAAAGAAAACAACACAAGTGAATATTCTATAAAGTTTGCATATATTGTCTTGCAACCATCAATTGAAAAATCTGATACTACTTTGTATAAGTGCTTTTGGAGTATCCGCGTCCCACCAAACGCAATGGCTTTTGCATGGAGAGTGAGTGATACAAATAAAAAATAATCTTAGGAAGAGAAACATCTTTATGTAGAACTAAGACTACACCTAAACATTTTGTCATTTAGAGAATGAAACTTCTGCCCATCTCTTGTTCTTATGTAGCTTCTTTAATTTTATTTGGTTTGGAACATTGTTACAAGTGGATTGAGGTTTAAGAGGCATTGTCAATGGACTGTAAAAGTCTTTTTCTGCGACATAATTTATGTGTGCTTGGTCATGTTTAACTTAAATTGGATAAAGGCAGAATTATATGGTTATAGTTCTAGTAAAGACTTGGGACACAATTAATATAATCTTTTGTAATCAAAAGGCCATTAGTCTATGTTTGGAGGTTTAATTTGTATGAGTAAGGTGCAGTATTTTTTGCTATGCAATATGTTGATGGTCAATTTATTAGATTCAAGAAATTACACAAAAATAAGATAGTTTTATTAATAATAATTCTAGGCAAAATCAAAATTAGAATACAATTTTCATAAACACATACCTAAGTTCTAACTAAGAGTTTTTCTCTCTCAAACAAACATGCAAATTCGTACACCTCTGCCTCTAGAATGGCCAGTCATACATATCCCCCTAAAACACTTGTAACTATCTAATAAAGTAATTACTTAATAATACCAAACAATAACTACACTCTATTGACACTAAATAATTGATATATATATATATATATATATATATATAATTATCTACTACTACATATAAAAACATAACTATCTTATACATATATAACTACTTCTTATTTTTTCTAGCATAGACCTTCAGTGGCCTAACAAAATTTAGCCTATCAATGCCTCCCAATATAGAAGCAACCTTATCTTCATGGTTAAAATATGGAAACTATCCCTTGGATAGTATCTTTATCCTTCCAAGTTGCCTTAGTCATAGGTTAAAATATGAAAATTTTCCCTCCTTTATTGATTTAGGAATAGACCATTGCATAATACTCTTAATCTTCTCTTGATCCACTACAAACCCTTCAAAATAAATAATGTGACCTAACTATTCCACCAATATTTTTCTAAAAATGTATTTCTTCTTGTTAGCAAATAACAATTTTTGTCTTAGAATATCCAATATCATCTTTATATGTAATAAACGATCTTGTCAACATTGACTATAAATAAGAATATCATAAAAAAAACTAACACAAATCTTCTCAAATATGGCTTGAAGATGACATTCATGATGACTAGGAAAGCTGCAGGGACATTATTAGTCAAGTCAAAAGGTATGACTAGAAACTCATAGTGCCTATGATGAGTTCTAAATGCTATCTTGGGAATGTGTTCCACTCTCATCTTAATTTGATGATATCCCAACCTCAAATCAATTTTAGAAAAATAATAGACTTCATGCAACTCATCTAGCAACTTTTCAATTGCAGGAATTGAAAATTTATCAAGTACAACAAGCCTTGTTAAGAGCATAATAATTCATATAAAATCTCTAACTCCAATTCTTCTTCTTAACCAACAAGACAATACTAGAATAAGGGCTAGTGTTAGGTTGAATGATCTTTGCTTGTAGCATCTCCTCTATTAATTTCTCAATTTCATTTTTTTTGGCATTAGACATATCTATATGGTCTCACATTTATAGGACTAATACATGGTAACAATGGAATTGTATGATCTCTTTCATAGTTAAGAGACAACCTTTTTGGAACCTGAAAAACATTATCAAATGATTGTAACAAATATGCCATCTACTACTCTTACTATTCACATAATTTCAATTAAGTTAATGCCCCTATTTTTTGTTCAAAAAACTTTGTTGCAATTTGTTTTTGTTCCATCTAAGTCTCCTTTATTTTCAACAAACATCGTCCTCATAAACTTCACCTTATTCTCTTTAAATAAGGATTTTAATGAAACATGTGATTTGCACAAAGAGGGATCTCCTTGCAACTTAATTTTCTTCCCATTTTCCTCAAATGACATACATAAAGTTCTTCAATTCGCCTTAACCTCTCCCAAAGTCTCTAGCCAAGAAATTCCAACAATTACATCCACTCCATACAAATTAAATAAATGGTTTAAGGAGAACCTAACACACATGGGTACTCATCTTATAAATATAGAAGGACATGAAGGTGACCTTTAACAGAGCTTGAAGGCCATGAATGCTATTGTACTTGAAGGTCCCATAACAAATAGGAGGTTCAAGAAGCTTTAAGAGGAAGCACGTAGAAGGATGGACCTCCTTATTGGACAAGAAGAGCTCAATCAAGGCTCAACTCCATTCACATTGTAAGATTGTCACAATGCTCTTATTTAGCATTATAGGATTACATTTCTTTGTACTAAAACTTTAGTCTTTTGTTTTCTTCCATGTATTTTGGCTTGGACCTCAAAGCCCGTTTAGATATGGGCTTAACGATAGGCTTAACGATGTGTTTAGAGACATATTTCTGGTTTTGCGAGGAATTGTGAGGGATTTGTGATTTCCTTTCTTAAAGCCTTCCACGACTTTGCTTGCTTTTGGACTGCAAATTGGACTTGACCTAAAGCATTTTTAGATTAGTAATAATCCATGTAATTAGGAGAAGGTATAAAAACTTAATTTTTCACCTTTATAATAACTTTTGATGAAATCTATTACTTGCATTACAATTTATTGGAAAGTTTCTCTCATCTTGCTCTTGAACAAGAACAATTAATTCTCATCAAGTTCTCTATGAGCCTTGTAGTGAATTTCAATTTTTCTTATTTAATTCCCTTAGAGTTAGTGGCGAGCCATTCCCAAATCCTTCTTCCATTTTCTACTTTTCAATTCTTCAACTCTAGAAATTTAACTAGTTTTTGGTTTTGGTGTTTCTTTGCCATTTGTGCAAGTGTGTGGATCTAGGGTTTTCATCAATAGGTGAAAGCAAAACTAAATGAAAAGATGTGGTAGATGAAGATTTGTTGGTGGTAGAAATCACATATTGTATTATTGAAAGAGATCATGATTCTGAGTTGTGATTTGGTTTGAGTGAGCTTAGATTCTAAATTAGTTTATTCAATGTGATGACTTGTATGGTTGAGATCGTAGAAGGTGAAAATGGATGATGGAAGGAGAAAACAAAGAGTTTCCAACAATGATAGGAAATGAGGATTTTTAAAATTTAAAATTTAATTTGACTTAAATATTTTTACAACCTCTATAATTTGAGTATTTTATTTTTTAGTTTTTATAAAATTATTTTCGTCATTATAGTCCATATAATTTGATTATTTTGTAGCCTTCATAAAATTATTTTGGTTATTTTAACTCCACATAAATAATATTTATGTGGAGGTAAATTAACATATTTATGTGAACCTTCATTTCTTACCTCATTATTTAATAGAATTTCTATAATAATATAATCTAAGATAACTAAAATAAATAAAATTTCAATGACTAAATAATTATATATATATATATATATATATAAAAAGTGATCCGTATATCTACGTATCTAAACATTACTTATGATAAAATGTGAATCTTAACCTTTAAATGTTGAACTTCAACTAAATATAATTTTTTTTTACTTCGATTTAATCATGGTTCGATTTAAACTTAATTCTTGAAAAAAAAAAAAAGATTTTGATCACGTTAGGGTTTCATTTTAGAGGTTCAAAATCTAAACTTTTTTACCGTCTCCCTATACCTTACAATTTGTATCGGGTTAGTCTGCATTGACTTGAGTAGATCGTTTTATTATAGCTACTTATTCTATTTTTTTTTAATGGGTTACATGACTTATTTTATATCAAACATGTTACATTTTATCATTTTTAATTTTTTTTTCAAATATTACTACTTCAATTTTGTTAATCCTAATTTATCATATTATTAGTATTAATCTTTTCTATATCTATAAATTTATATAGTTCATAAAATTGACCTTCGGCACATCATGTTAAATTAAAAATTTTATTTGCACAATTTATCTTTCAAAGTTTACTTTTCAATTTCAAAAGTCTTGATTTCAAATTCGTTTTTGATAAAAATTAATTTTACAAAATTAAAAGACTTGTTTGTTTTATGTCTAACATTCATTTCTCTCATCATACACATGTTTCAATATAACATTTATAGTTAATATTATTTTAGTATACACCTCATATACATCTAAAGTACATGATTTAAAATTAATTATATAAAAATTAATTTAAGCAAACTTTAAAAGAAATGTAATTCTAATGATTTATTTCTTGGTTCATGGCCAATTTTGATGGGTTTTCTATCACGTGGAACGAGGGATTGTGTATTAAGTTTGATAAATAGTTTAATTAAGTACTTATTAAATTATTATTTATCATATAAGTATTTTTGTATAAGTTGTTTATATTAATTGGATTAAAAATAAGATTAAAATATTTTTATATAAATTATAAATTATTTTTATAGGTTATCTTAAAAAAATTATTAAAATAAACTAAAAGTAACTTATAAATAAATTATAAATATTATTCTTATAAATTTTTTTAAATATTTACAATAATACTTATATATTATTAGATAAATTTAAACAAATTCTTTTGTAATTTCAAACTCATCCTACCACCAGACGTGAGAATCATTTCACGCAGAATTGTTTCAATTTTTTTGTTTATAAGCAAAGAAAAATTATTAAGAACTTAACACAAGATGTGATAAAGATTAACGACAAAAAGATAAATACTAACGTTCAGGTGTTGGGGCCTAACATTCAATTCAACAGATATTTTGAGTTTCCTAATTATGTATTTAATTAGGTTATATATTTTAAAAAACAATTGTGACTTGTAATAATCCTAGTGATTATATTTGCCTCCTTTATAGAAGATATTTTTGATCTGGAACAGAATAAACCCATCTTTATGGCCTCGTACTATTGTGGGTTATAGGAAAGTGATATTTTCAAATTGAATCTAATGTTGTTCAGAACCTGTTCTATTCAGGTTCTTTGCCCAGACACCCTACGGGCCATTTTTGGCATTCGTCTAATCATATCCATCTCTTGCATTATGATTGAGGTGTATTCATTGGATGGAATTGATTGATGTTTTTCATGCATTGATTTCTTTTTTAGTTGGATGGCCTTAACCATACTGTTAATTAAAAGAACAACAAACTCAAAAATGAATGGAAAAAACCTTATGAAAAGTAAATTAAATATAAATAAATTTTAACTAATTTTATTTTATTTTATGATATTATCTTTAAAATATTTTTATTTAATTAATATCAATTTTTAATGAAAGATATTTTTAAAAAAATATTTTTTAAATAAGATCAGTTAACTATATTTCTAAATTGGCATGTAAGTTAGTTAATTTTGCTTATAAAAATTTCTTGTTAAGAGTTTAAAGATGAAAAATATTAAAATAAAAAGTACAAAAAGTTAAATATATTTTTGGTACATGTAAAATAGTAAATTTTTGTTATGATTATTATATTTTTTAAGTTTTCATTATTAAAAAATATAAAATTATTATTTTTAGTTTTTATTATCATATGATACATGTTAATTATTTATGTATTTAGCAAAATATTAAGTAATAATATTAAGTTACATCTAAAAAAAACTCAAGTGACATTCATTAATGTCTATAATATCATATGTACGTGATATTTAATTTTTTTTTAAAATAAATATTGTTTATTTATCTTAAAATGAACATTAATGATAAAAAATATTATGGTTTTGTATTTTGGAAGGATGAAAATTAAACTATTTGTTTATAGAAACAAAATCAAAATTTACTTATTTTAGAATGATAAAAAATAGTAATTTTAAAATTTAAAAAAACAAAAACCAAAGAATTTTTTTTATAAAAGAAACAAAACAAAATAATCTTATTTTATAAGAATTAAAAAGTATATTTAATTTGAACAAAAAATATTTTTTAGCTCTCAATAAATTAAATATTCTATTCTTATTAAATATTTTAATTCTTTAACTTGTTCAATTAAAATATTCGTTAATGCTTTAGTACATTAAGAAAGTCTCGTAACAAACAATTAAGAATGGAAACAATGATACTTTATAAATATTTTTCTACTTTAACTCATCGAAACGACTTTTGATTAAGAATCAAACCGTGACGATTTATTATAAATTATTCTTGTAGAAGAAGGTTAATAATATTCTCTTTAAGATGTTTTAATATTTATTTTATTATTTTCTAAAATTTATTAAAAATCATAAATAAAAATCTAGTAAAAAAGTGTTAAAAAATAATGTTAATGATAATTTTTATACACTTTAAGTTGCTCAATCCATAAAATGTGAGAGTAGCACTCCCATTAGAATTGTTCTTACGTAATTATTTAATGATAATATAAACCATTTATAAAGATAAGTTTATAAGAATCAAAACTAAAAAAAAATTAAAAATTTAAATTTAACTTTAACATATTTGCACGAACTAAAAATATACATAATCATGTGAAATTTTGAGTTTAATGATTAAATATCCTAGTCCCAATGAAGAACATAATTATATATATAATACTTTCTAAAGTAACCTCCACCTCCCAAATCACTATATATCCATCTATTGCAACATTTTACCGGCTCAACCAACCAATACACTAATGGAATGTAATTACAAGTATTTTACCAGAAGGAAAGAGATTTAAGTGATTGTGTCTTGTTATGAAAAGGAAAGAGATTTGTGGTGATGGATTCTTAAAATATCCTTACCATTATTATTTAATTATAAAGTTCAGCTAATTTATGACATTCAGACACATCTATTTCTAAGAAACCCATACAGAAAACCGTGTCATGCCCATACACCAAGAGTAATGCCCTTACCCTATATAATACTCTCTGATACAGAACTCACTCCACTCAAGTTTCTCTCATTGATGAAGATGGACCACAGGTAGGTGATCTTCTCTCCAATTCATTTAGTTCTGTCCCATTCATTGTCACAACCTAATGTGTTAGAACATGAGTTAAACCATATTCTAAAATATATTCAAACTTATTTTAAATTTATTATTCAGGTATTTAATTATTAATTATATTATTCTCACACTAAATTTAATAATACTAAAACAGTTCAAATATTATATTGATTAAAAATAGTATTAATTTGAATAATATAGGTGAGAGTTTTAAGGTTGAGGTGGTAATCAAAATATAAGATTTTTATTTAAAAAACTGTTACCGGCCATAGGTTTCTTCAGTATGAAATAAATTGAGTAAATTCCTGGAAGCTGCATGTGAGGATAGCTCGTAGTACAAGAAAATTAGTAAATTACAATACAAGAGGAAAGGGTGTCCCTTAATGTGGCACGTGTGCTCCCATGTTAGCTCTATTAAGAGGGACTATTTTCTAGTGCCACTTCAAAGTTTGACTCGCAAGAGCACAAGATCTGCAGCCGTAAATTTAGCATGTTTTATGGGTATATCGTGCCTGATCAAGCAATTCATGTAGGAATTAAAACTCTATACTCTATACTCTATATAACTTTAAGAAGCCTCTCATAGTGGGCCCAATTGGAGCTAGAGTTTAAATTTGTTAATTTTCTTGACCTAGGCACATGCCTAACACTTTATTTGATGGAATGTTAGTGAATTTTTTATGTTGTTAATCACAGTTATGGATAGCATCCTAAGTGAGTAGAAACAATCCATTTACAAAATAAAAATAAATTAAAAACAATTAGACTTTCGAATAAATACATAAAATGAGAAATTATAACATACAGTAATTTTAATATATAAAATTAAGAAGAGGTAAAATATAAAAATTTAAGATATTCATACGTAATTTTTTTTTTTAAGTGCATTTACACGCTTTCATTCTACCGTAGGATGCCACCGGTTAATCAATATGGGTTAATTATTTAACCTTCCTAAATAATGTATCTTTGATAGTCAAATTTTTATAAAATAATTTAGAAATATTGAATTCAAATTAATTAAGGCTTGTTTAAATTCAATTGAATACTAGTTGCTTAAGAAGGAGGTACTTGTAGACTCAAATTATGGTCACACACACAAAAAATAAGGCAATTAATAATGGTCAAAACCATTAGGTGAAAAACCAGGAATCCTTGTCATTTAAAGTTAAACAATGTGATACAATAGCAATTGCTGTCAATAATCGAGTTGCATGTGTTGCATATTAAAAGATATCTAAATGCTGTCTTCATCTGCATATGTGACACCATTATTTAAATGAAAACTAAACTCCAAAACCTCTACTACATCCTTATTTTTGTTTTCTTTAGATTCAGTGGAAAAACGAAGCACAGAAAATTGTGGTGAAAGATGTTGAGTACTAATGGCAAAGGCAAGGTTCCACAAAAGTCAGTGATGGAAATGAAGCAAGATGACAAGTTCTTGTGCAGGCTTCTGTCAAAGGAAAGTTCCATGTCGAAACCCTCTTTCAGAATGGCTGTTGCTGTACCTTTTGTGTGGGAGTCTCAACCTGGCACTCCCAAATACACTTTCTCTCAGGACACTCTCCCTCCTCTCACTCCTCCACCTTCCTATTATGTTAACTCCATGATCAAGAAAAACAAGCCTGTCAAGAAACGCTCAAGATCCAACCTCTTGTTAGCACTCTTCCCAAAGCTAAATCTCAAGAAAACCACCCTCTCACACTCCTCTCTCTCTTCTCCATCACCCTCTCTGTGGTCACGCTCAGATAACTCTTCCAAAGTTGTCCCTGAGGGAAAGCTTGGAAGGAGGCGTTTCCTAAGCTTTGGTTCATCTTTTGACTTTTGGGGAGAGGATGAAGAAGAGGGTGCTAGTGCTACTTCACCCACTTCAACTCTTTGCTTTGGCATTTCTCGTTCTTCCAGCACTTTGGCTAGTAGTGGCTTCCGAGGCTCAAGCAGGAGGTGAATTTTGTTGTAATTATGCCTTGTCACAGTAGCTTGGAGACTGTTCTTGTGTGACCAAGGTGCTGTTTTGCTGCTTAGAGTTTTATGTGTAAATGTTTTTTGTTGTGCTCTTCATGTTTAAAGGGAAACCAATTTTATAGGATAGAATTGGTCTTGAGCCTGTTTCTCTCAATTCTCAAATAAAATGTCTGCTTCTAAGGTGTATTATGTTAAACATGTTATTATGCAGTTAAGAAGTTAGAAGTATCATATATTATTGGTCCTCTTTAGAATGTGGAAAAACATTCATGAACTTTAATTTTAAGTAAAAACTGTTGAATCTTCCATAGCTTATTGCTATTTTGGATTTTGTTGCTGTAATAACAAATAAATAATCAAAGAATACATTGTAAAGAAATACTTGTTTGATTTTTCATTCATTGTTGTGAACTTTTGAAGCAAAAAATACTTGTTTTTATATTATTTTCAAAGTTGGAAAACGCGGATCCTCAACAGAAACCACCGTCTCTAAGAGAAAATTTGAAGATTTTCCTATAGATATGTATGAGCTTTTAAGCATTTGCTGGTTAGAATAGAAGAAACATGAATGTTTGACAAAGTAGTTAATTAATTTTTCCTTTCTGAAATAAGGCCAATATTAGAAATATACGGGGTATTTCTCTTTTGTCTTTCTCAACGCGATTATTGATTGCAAAAAGCAGGTTCAGGTAGAAGTTACTATCATGCTATTAATTTGGCCATAATAGCTGACAAATTTGCAGCTTCGTTCGAAATGAATGATATGGCAGTTCATTTCCGTTTCAAGTGGCTTTGTTGTTGTGTCGTGTTGGTAAAGGATGCTTGTGTATGTTAGGCGTTACCTTTTGCTTCGACATTTCTCGTGTGTCACGGATTCACGTACGAAATATCCCTAGTCACATAGGAACATATCTCCAGTTTCTGCCTTTGTGCAATCAATTAGTAACTAGAGGGTGACCTTTCGTTAGGGATATTTGTTTGATCCTATTATGTCAGATAAGAAAACATAACTACTTTCTTTACAGAATTTGGGGCAGGGTTAATAACTTATGTTGTCAAGTTACCAAAAAAAGAATGATGTAAATGGAACGTCTTAACTACCTTTGCATGGCAGGTTAAAATATGTAGTATTCACTTCTAGTCATATATATGATAGTTTGAAAATTATTTTTTTACCAAAGTAATAACATTTATAATTAATAATTTTTTTTAAGTATTGAATGTAACTACATATTTAAGATTATGATAGGTAAAACTCATAAATAATAAATTTTTTTTTTGATATTTAACGTAGTTATGTACTTAAATGTTTAAATTTAAAATTATTTATTAAAAAATAATAATTCCATATAGTTAATTCATTTCTTCGATAGTAAAAAGAGCATTTATATATATATAATTATATCAAAAATATGTTTAAGTTTATATTGTATAATGGATCAAATAGATATTACTATTACAGATATCACTTTTAGTAACATTTTATTATAAAAATGTTACCAATTTTTCTATTAATAACATTTTTTTATATCTTTAGTATCATTTAAATGTTGTAAATAATATTTTACAACATGATTCAGATGTAATATTTGTTGAAATGTTACTAAAACTAATAAGAAATATTTGGAAGAGACTCTTATATATGTAAGTATTTTTTAAATTTTTTTTTAATTTCTTATCTCTTTCAATATATCATTTTTAATATCTTTAATTTTTAATTGAATTTTAATATTTAAAAATATCAAAAATTAAAAATAAAATTATATTATAATTTAAATTATAATATATATTAAAAATATTTATTTATTATCATATGTATGTGAATGTTACATAATCGTTTAAAAATGTTATGATTTTTTTAAAAAACAAACTAACATGATTGTTGTTATTAATATTTATTCTTTTGATGTTATTTTTTTTTCCTTATCCATTGGAGAAGTATATGGGTATTATTTTTTTTTCTTTTCTAATTTTTGTTTGGTTAGGTAAATATGCTACACGTGTTATCATTTTTTTTGGGTACAATTTTATTACAAGCCTCTTTTTAGCTTTCTTTTTTGTATGATCTTTGCATGATAGGAGTTTCCGAAAAAAAATTGTTAGAAAATTATTCTATGATGAATTATTTTAAAACTATTTTTTATACAAAAATTAGAAACCAAGCCAATAAATTTAAATGAAATTATAAAATAATAAATAATTTCTTATTTAAATTTTATTTTAACTCTCCCAATATTTTTGTTGAAGCTCCGTGAGGGAAAATATGTGGAGTATTCAGAAGAATTGTAAAAAATCATTTGAAAGCAAACTTGCAACTAAATTTCGATTTACATATTTTTTAAAAGTTGTATAACTAAAAACAAGTTAAAGGAAGAAAGGGCAAGATGAATCAAAATTCCGACCTGCCGGATTCGAACCAGCGACCTAAGGATATCTATTCGGTGTGAAACCAACTACAGTCCTCCGCTCTACCAACTGAGCTAAGGTCGGAGTTGGATTCTGTTGATAAATTCTAAAATTTGTATAAATAACTTTATCACTTTTTGTGTAAATAATTTTTCTATAAATATTTATGAGAAAAAAATAAAAAATAAATTAATTGAGATTTTCTTTAAACCAACTTATATATTTTAGTTTTTAAAAAAAGTCAGATGAAATTTTTTATAAAAATTAAATACTTAAGTTAATTTTAATTTATGAGTGAACTTTAATTTCTTTATAATATATATATATATATATTATATAAAATTATGATAAAATATGTTTTACTCTATATTTTATAATGGATCAAATAGATATCATTGTTGTAATAATTACTTTTAGTAATATTTTATTATAAAAATGTTATTAATTCTTCTGTTATTAATATTTTTTTATATATTTAGTAACATTAAAACACAATAAGATTTTTTTGATTTTGCTACTAATTTTAACTACCATTTAAATTAGTAGTTAAATCCTATCCAATTAACTATTAATTAACTAGAATATTATTTTTCCTAGCTAAATTTAAATTATATTTATTTATATTTCTTATTACTACAAATTAGCTAGAAAATAATTACAAATTTTTAAAAATTTAATACAAATTAACTAAGATTATTTTCTTAACTAATTTGCTTCTTATTTCATGCTACCATCAAAACTATAGTAATTTTGTAGCTAATTATTATTACTAGAAATTAGTTATAAAATAACTATTGATTTTAAAATTAACTACAAAATTATTTTGTAGCAAATTTAAAATTTTCTAGTAGTGAAATGTTGCTAAATAATATTTTACCACATAATTACAATATTATTAAAATACTATTAAAACTAATAGGTGGTATTTTATGTTTTTGTAACATTTTTTAAATATTAAAAAAAAAGTCATATGTAAGAATCGGGAGAGACTCTTATTGCCAGGAGGGAAAGATTGAGGGTACCCAACTACCATGCACTTGTTTGATATGTTGATTAATGTAATTTGTCGGCAGTGGAACTACTACAGTGACTTGAGCTTGTCCCAGGTTGCCCATGTGCATATGGACCACTCTTGGTATGGTATGTGTTCACTTCATTGGGAGCACAAATAACTAATTAACCGTGACACAGTAAACCAACAATTCTAAAACGAATGGAATAAAATGTAAAATCAAGAACCGAAGAAAAATGATGACCAGAGAGAAGCCATAAACTGAAAATGAGATGCTACATATATAATATTGTTCCCCTGCCTTAATTTCAGCTGCATTATATGTGGTTGTCATTCTTATATTTAATGATTTTTCAACTTACCAACTGTAGTTTTTATTAAGAGACCGACCAAGAAAAGATCAAGGGAACTAGGACAAGATGAAAGGCAATGCCAAAAGGTGCTGCAAGTTAAAGAAAAACAACCCAACTTGCTTTCATAACTGTTTTACAACGCATAACTACTTTCCCTACCTAGTATGCGACTCTTATAATAACTATTCCTTTGTATAAGATGAAAGGAAATAAAGGTAGAGAGAAAAAATTTAAATGTATAGAAAATGATAGAATATATTATCATTTAGATTTTTTTTTCTATTTTTCTTTTTTAATTATTTTTCTTTATTCTTGTCTAAACAAACCATAAGACACATTTTTACATTCAAGAGTAGGTAGATGTATTTAATTATTGGAGAAAGAAGTTTCGTTCCTCCTAAACTAGCTAGAAAGGAACTTGGGTTTTGATAGCCCACCCTATTAGAGAATTATCGTTTTAGGTTCCCACCTATTTCGCGGCTAAATCCTTTGTAACTCCTAGAAAAAAGCCACAAAAAAGTGTTGACTTGAATGGTTTTTTGTATATTTAATTAAGATGTACTACCTGCCAGTTGCTTGAGAGAATTACGTTAGTTAAACCAAAATGGTTAATGTATAACCGACATCTCACTTCCCATTTTGTTTTTTCTTTGTTGGTATAATCTTTTTTAGAGCTGCATATGGGTCGCGGTGCATGAACTTATTCCTTTAACCTGTCATCCGTGTGAATCTATTTAAATGTGTTTATGCGGGTTCTTTAATTTTGTTCCCAAGATGTTTGGTTTCCAAATTTATAAACAACTCAATTAACTTGTAATTTTCGTTTGGTAAAGGAATAAATTGATTATGAAAATTGAAAATGAAAATCCTAGTGATTAATGTGTTGAAGAACTTGAATGTTAAATATTTGGTGTTTGATTATATAAAGTGTATGGTCAAGCTTTTTCTCCTATTAAGGTACCTGACGAATACGACAACAAACCATTAACCAAAATTAATGTCGGGAGCAAAATAGGCAAATGAAATTTGTAATCCCTCTTTCTCTTAACAATTTATATTAATTAATTCGTGCGAATAATTTTTCAGTAACTGCTTGTATGATAAGTAAGAAAACATAAGAACACATGATACGAAATGATTTTATCCCAACACTAAACATTTAATTGTAATTATAGCCTTTTAACCAATATTCACTTGTTGACTTGGTAGCATTTGGTTCTAATCTGACCATCGTTGCCAGTAAGTGAGCTAAGTTTGCCCATCTTAATCATTGCATTAGCAAAATCTGTTTTAAATTTTAATGGGTTGCTATAAGTTTGCACTAGAGAGTCTGTTGAACCTCCATTGAATAGTTGTTGGTCCGAGTGCAAGGGACCAATTTTATTCACCAAATTCTTGAAGTAAGAAATGCCGAAAAGGTTTTCAGTGGTGGTATCTAAAGGGGATAGATTGTCATTGTCGCCTGCTCTGAAACAATTTGCTTGTAATGATGTTGCAAATGAGGAATCTATATTGGTGTCCTTGTAAATCCTTGATCTGAAGGTTGTACACCTAGCTTTGCCTATTGTGTGAGCACCTAAACCATGAATTTCATTCAATTAATAATTAAATAGTACCAATTAACATATAGATACTAATGAATTTTGCCACATGTAGCTAGAGAAAATTATTATCAAGTACTCAGTAAGGATCCAAGGGGAAAAAGCGATACTACTATTTGCCTGAATAGAATTTTCTTGTAATTAACAAAAAGCATTATAATGCACTGGGCTTAATTATTTTCATTTTTGTTCAAAATTTAAACTTAATACATTTTCTTAATTAATTAGTTATTCGGACGCATTGTCAAATTTTAAAAAATTCAAAGTACTTAACTATGCAAATGCTTAGTTAATTGATGCATTTAATATTTTAGAGTTTAACTGATGCCATTGGATTTGGGGATGGATTAGTTAGTTTTTGTTTTGGTGCTGATTGTGTTGTTTAGGAGTGTGCTTCTGTTTTGTATTTGAGTACATCTTATACTCTTTTATTCTAATAATTTTTTTTTGCCTTGTAAAAAATATTTATTTTAAATGTCGTCAAGAGTGACCATGTAAATCACGAGAAAGGCAAGAATAAGCAAAGAGTATGTCAATTTAAAGAACCTAGATATCCTTTCTAGATGGCCATGGCCACTTCCTTTCATTATTGCGATTTTAAGTTCACAAAGAGGATTTTGATAAATTGGCATATTTTATATAAGGACAATTATTAACTAACAAGATATGGTATAGAAAGACTATAAGAAATTATAGAATGGATGGACTTAAAGTCAAACCCCAAGAGAATAATTTATATAAAAAATTATATATTAAATTAATTTGCTCTTAGTGTTATTCTTGTGATTTTGGATAATACGTTAAATTAATGTTACTTGTGCAATAAAGGCAAAAGAAGTTTGGGATACGTTTTACAAAATGTTTTCAGTTAGGAATTGAGAAGGACAAAGAAAAAATGTCTACTAACCGTAAGAGACAAGTTTTAATTCTTGGAGGTCAAGTTTATGCTAATCATTTTACAAGATTATTGGTGATTGATTGTCAATCAAATGAAGTGATAGGTTGAAAATCTTGAAGAGGTAATTGTGAAAATTTAACACAAAATCGAGGTTGAATCATATGATTTTGTGTCGTCAAACCACCATTCTAAAGCAGTATTACTATTCCGAAATTAAAGCTAAATTACCAAGAAGAAACAAAAAGGGGATGTTGGAAATTAAAGTTGATACATTCACTTAATTATTGATGTATTAGCAAGTATTTTGTAGCTAGGTATAAGTATTTACGTACGCATAAAGGTAGTTATAGTTGGGAGATTTAATATTTTAGGATTAGAGTTGATTGTAACTGTCATCAAGAGATAGATAGAAGTCTTGTGCATATGTTTGTTATGCAACTAAGAGAAAAAGTATAAATAAACAAAGACTAAGGTAAATATATCTCAAATAAAATGAATTTATTAGATTGTGAGCGATCTCTGTTTTTACTTTTAATCAAATTTATTGTAAAATATTACCAATATTTCTATTAATAATATTTTTATATTTTTATATTTTTAATAATATTAGAGAGAAGAGGAAAAGATAAAGTTATCGGGCATGTACCTGATAGAGCAACCAAGTCATCGGCAGTGAAAATTTTCTTGGCAAATTAAAGCAGTGATAAAGCCATCAAGATCTAGAAAAGGTGCTGGCAAGTCAGAATTAGCACTGCTTAAACTTGCAGTGGTTGAATCTCTTCTGCCTAGACTAACTGCCCAAGTTGGTCCACCCAGCTGAGAATAATTGTTGTTCATCAAACATATCAATATATATAGTATGTTTGGATTAATTTTTATATTTTATATTTTTTCGTAAAACATATTTTCAGTCAATAATTTCGCATGGTATATATTTCATATTTAAAATTGTTTAATTCAAAAGAACCAATTAATTGGGTGTGTACGTACATATCTAGGATAATTTTAAGTTATTAGTGTTTTTCAATGAGATATATTAGGTTTTGAGTTCTTAACTAGGTAGACAAATCTATTAGGTTTTTTATAAGAGAAAAAGGGATTAGATTGAGGAGAGTAATAGAGAGATAGTGTGGATTTTCATAACCAAAAGAAAGAAGGGAGATAAGAAGAGAAAGAGAAATAAAATGTTTTGTATTCATTTCTATACATAATAGTCACATCAAAATCATAATATTTATTTCGTTAATTGTTGGCTCGAGCTGGAAATTTGACAGCAAGTTCAGCACATGTAGTTCTACATCTTGACCGTTCGGATCTTAATTTGGTGGTTTGTAATATGAGAAATAGTACTCGTATAGTAGTGTGATTTTATGAGTTTTTTTTTTACTTTTTGTCCTTTACTTGTGTTGGTCAGTTGTATGTACAAATTGTGCTCTTAACCTGAACACTCTTGTATCCTTATTTGATTATAGTTGATTAATTTCTTTGTCTAGACGACCCGTGATTTTTACCTCTCACATTGAGGGGGTTTTCCATGTTAAAAATATTAGTACCTCCTTACGTGATTCTTCTCGTTGTTGTTGTTGTTTTTATTTTTTGTTACTCCTTATAAATTCTTGCAAGTTAGGAGAATTTATATCTGTTGCGTTGTCACCATATTGGTGATATATTATTGGTTTTTCCAGTGCCTTATTGCTTTTTTCCATCAAAGTGGTATCAGAGCTTGATTTGAAGGGTGTTCTACTTTCAAAATAATAAAGGGTAATACAAATAGAACGGTGAGTTTGAATGACATTAATTATCATTTGTGGAAAGGGAAGATGAAAAATTTATTATTTGTAAAGAAAATGCATCTTCTTGTTTTTGCTACTCAGAAACCAGAATCCATGTCTGATGAAGAATGAGACTTTGAGCATCAACAAGTATGTGGTTTTATTCGACTTTTTGTGGATGATAATGTTTATAATCACATTGCAAGTGAGATACATGCCATGACTTTGTGGGTGAAAATTGAATCTTTGTATGCCTCAAAGTGTGGGAACAACAAATTATTTTAGTTGAATTCTATTATGAGTTTGAAGTTCAAGGAAGACACTTTCCTTTTAGATCACTTGAATGATTTTGAAGGGATTCTTGATTATATGTCTAGAATGGGCATCAAGTTTAAAGATGAAATTGGAGATTACTACTCTTGAATTCTCTACGTGGGTCTTGGGAGACTTTAAGGTCTCTATCACAAATTCAGCCCCTAATGGTGTTGTCTCTTTACAAATGGTAAAGGGTAATGTTCTTAACGAGGAGACGAGAAGGAAGGCACACGATTCTTCATCTTAGTCTGAGGTACTTGTCACTAAAAATAAGGGGGAGAAGTAAAAAAAAGGAAGAGAAAATAGCAAAAGTATGTCCAAGTCTAGATACAAGAATGTGGAGTGTCACTACTATCACAAAGCAAGACATATACAAAAACATTGTTTTTTTTGGGAAAAAGGAGAACAAAGGAAAAAAGGGTAAGTCAAAAGAGAAGGATCATGATGATGATGATGATTGTGTCACTACTACTACAGGTGGTGATCTTGTCATTCTTCGAGACTTTGAGTCGGTTAATCTTGTATCCGATGAGAGCACGTGGATTATTAATAGCGGTACTACATTGTATGTTACATAAAGAAAGGAGTTCTTTACATATTACACCTCAAGTGATTTTGGAGTGTTGAAGATGAGAAATGATAGTGTGACTAAGGTGATCGGTGTTGTTAATATTTGCTTGCAAACCAACATGGGAATGCAGTTGTGACTTAGAGAAGCCAAACATGCTTCAGATGTTTGTTTTAACTTTATATCTGTGCATATGCTTGATGATGGTGGTTATGATAATCACTTTGGTTATGAAAAATGGAAACTCACCAAAGGTAACTTGGTTGTGGCTATAGGGGAAAAAATTTCTAAACTGTATTAGACAAAAGCTTTAGTTGTTAAAGATAGTGTGAATGTCATGGATATGGAGACACTTTTGTGGCATCAAAGGCTTAGTCATATCAGTGAAAAATGGTTAATTGTTTAGCCAAAAAGGATATGCTTCCAGGATTGAAAAATACAAAGTTGGAGAAGTGTTATCATTGCATGGCTGGTAAGCAGACTATAGTATCTTTTAAGAAGCATCCTCCCTCAAGGAAGTCAAAATTGCTTGAATTTGTGCATTTTGATGTTTGTGGCCCATTGAAGGTAAAGTCATTTAGTGGTGCACTTTATTTTGTTACCTTATTGATGATTGTTCTAATAAACTTTGAGTCTATGTCTTGAAAACAAAAGACCAAGTGTTGGAGAAGTTCAAACAATTTCAGGCTTTGGTTGAGAGACAATCAGGCAAGAAGGTGAAATGTATTTGTTCTAATAATGGTAGTGAGTATTATGGACCATTTGATGTATATTGCAAGTAACAAGGTATCAGACATGAAAAAACTCCTAAAACTCCTCAGTTGAATGGCTTAGTAGAGAGGATGAATATGACATTGATTGAGAGAGTTAGGTGCATGTTTTTTGAAGCAAGGTTACCTAAGCATTTCTAGGATAAGGCACTTTACACAGTAGTGCATGTTATTAATCTTAGTACTGTTGTTGCTTTGAATACTAAGGTGGCAGGCAAGATTTGGTTTGCCAAAGATGTCAAGTATGATCATTTGCAAGTCTTCGATTGTAAAGCCTTTGTGCATGTTCCAAAGGATGAAAGATCCAAGTTGGATATGAAGACTAGGCAATGTATCTTCATTGGGTATGGCCATGATGAGTATGGTTATAGGTTGTATGATCCTGTTGAGAAGAAACTTGTTAGAAACTGTAATGTGCAATTTATGAAAGACCAAACCATTGAAAACATTGATAAGGTAAAGAAGACTACACCTTAGAAAGAATAGTTTGTCTGAAATTAATCCAATTCAAATGCTTGTACATGATTTGGATACTGGTGAGAATAATGTTCAGAATGGTGAACAACATAATTATGTTGGTGATCAGCAGCTTGGAGATGATTTTGATGTTCCTCCTAATGATAATACTGATGAGGAACAAGAGATGTCACAAGATGAGACTCTAGGTAATGCTCCCAAACCACCTCTAGTTCAACTCAGGAGGTCTAATAAGGAGAGACTTTATAATGTATACTTCTGATGAGTATGTGACCTTGACAGATGGAGAAGAACCTGAATGTTACCAAGAGGCCATGGCAAGTGAAGAGAGGCAAAAGGCTTAACAATCTAAATTGTAAAAGTGTGTTGTTTTGTCTACTACCAAGGCAAAGTTTATTGTCATTGTAGAAGCATGCAAGGAGTTACTTTAGGTGAAGAAATTTTTACAGGTGCTTGGTTTTGTTCAGAACAAGTACTTGTTATTTTGTGATAATCAGAGTGCAATATATCTTGGTAAGAATTCAACTTTTTATTATAGGTCCAAACATATTGATTTGAGATATCATTGGATACGTGATGCTTTGAATGCTAAGCTGTTGGAGTTGGCTAAAGTTCATACTGATGATAATGGTGCTGACATGATGACCAAGGTAGTTCCAAGAGGGAGTTTGAAACTTGTTGAGATCGCTGAACTGGCGATCACTTCCACATAGTTGTGATGGGGGAGATATGTTGAGTTACTTTTAGGCTCTCAACTATGTGGACAAAAGTCTAATGTCCTCAAGCCTATTAGGTCTCTCTTATAAGAGGAGAATGAGTTAGATTGAGGAGAGAAACAGAGAGAGTGTGTGGATTTTCATAGCCAAAAAAGAGAAGAGAGAGGAAGAGTGAAAGAGAAAGAAAGTGTTTTGTTTCATCTCTACACAAAATAGTCACATTAAAATCGAAATATCTACTTTATTAACTGTTGAATCTAACTAAAAATTTGACAACAAATTCAACGCACGCAATTCTACATCTTGACCATTCAGATCTTGATTTGGATATTTGTGGTATGATAAATCGTACTCGCATAATAACACGATTTTATGAGTTTTTTACTTTCTTGTTCTTCATTTGCAAGCTTTGCTTGCTTACTTGTGTTGACTGGTTGAACACTCTTCTATCTTTATTTGATTATAGTGAATTAATTTATTTGGTCTGGACGACCCGATTTTTCACGTTAAAAATATTAATATCTCCTTATATTATTCTTCTAGTTATTACTATCATTTTTATTTATAATTACTTCTTATAAATTCTTATAAATTAAAAAAAATTATATATATTATATTATCACCATATTAATAATATATTATTAATTTTTTCAACACCTTATTACTTTTTCCCATCAATATATACTTACACAGCAACAACAGAGTCTCGTGCAGCAATTGCTAGGATGTCTGCGCAAGACACTACACCCTCGCATAAGTCCTCCGGTTTAGATTTTATGATGTCTATAACATCAAAACCCCTCAATGAATTAACGTTTGGAAAAGCTGTCTTTTCGCCTGTGAAAGTATCCGTGTCGTTTAACAGTACAGATGCATCACATCCCTGTAAAATGCCAGCAAGAATGATGAAAAGGAACATCAAGATAAGCATGGTATTAAATTTAAGTGAAATTAGTTGCAAACACCGCTTATATAAAAAGTTAAAACAATTTTCTTCCTTTTATCACTTTATTATATTTTCTTGTTTAGTTTATATACATACATTTAACCGATAACTATTGAAGTAGTTGTCTAAGTTCACTATATGTATATATAAAAAGAGAGTAGCTGACTAAGTTAGGGTTCATATATAAGATATGTGATTAGACTAAGATATGTGATTAGACTAATTTTCAAATTTAATATCAAAGTAAGATTTATCTATATAATTTTTTTTCTAAGGCTTATACCAACCTTTCAGAAGTTTAGTCTAACTTTATTTAAAATCCTGTTTGAAAGCTTAATTTATGTAAGACTTTTAAGTATTTAAGTTAGTAATCATATTTATAAATAACTTAATATAGACCTAAAATATTATGTAAGACTTTGAATAAATTAATAAATATAAAATCTAAAAAATTAATATATTAATAACAAATTAGCATCATTATTTATTTATTTAAATAAGTATAAAAGTTTTTACCATCATTATATTAGTTAGAATAATACCAAAATTTATGTGTAAGATCTCATGTTTAAATCTTGTAAATGAAAAAAAAAACATAATTTAAGAAAGAAAAATATCAAATAAATTAGATTATATAATAAAAATTAGTTTTCAACAAAGTTAGTGAATATTTTATATCTATAATATATTGATAAAAAGTATACAAGTTTTTAATTAAAATGGCTTAAAACTCAATTTTTAATTAAATAAATTTTTAAAAAGTTTTCACTTTACTTATTAAATAAATAAGTTTGACTTAGCCTAACTAAACTTATAAATTAAGTCATAAACTGCGGATGAATAATGTAACTTGTTCTTATCCCCACTAACAATGAACTTGTAACTAACACTAACAATTTTGGTTCAAAATTAGTATCGTGAAATCCTATTCTCAGTCGACTTTTCATATATTTTACCATTAATTGGTGTGTGAACTTAATTTATTCCATGGGATTAGATGGTCATGGTATGCAAACATACAACTTTCACTCGTAATATGTTGCAGTCAAGCATGCAGCAAATGCATAATATGTAGGCATACATACATATATTAAGCACAAGGAATGCAAATATATATAACACAAGATGAAGAGACTTGCTTGGACAAAACAATCATGGAAATGGAGACGAAGCAAGGAAGCTCCCATGCGAGGCTCTTTTAGCACAGCAGTGTTTACTACTCCCTTAACGGTAGCAAAAATTAAGGGACATGATATTGCATAATAGTTGGGGTTTAACTGAGCTGAAGCTATGCCAACAAGACATGAAAACAGCCAGAAACTGATCGTTTGAAGTTAGAAAAAGTCATTGCGCAAAGAACTAGATAGCTAGTGAGCTTCTCTTTAATTAAAAATGGATATAAGGATTTTCAAATCAACAGGGTTATGATTGGTTTATGGCCCTGAATGTCCACTTATTTATACTCGAGGCATGCATATACTAGCTATACCTTTCATTAATTTGAGCAATTTTTGCCTAATTCATTGGCTCTACACCAGCAATCACAAGGGATTAAGAAATTATTTATACTTGTTTTTCTTAAGTAATGGACATAATAGCAACGCCTATTAAGTTAAATGACAATTTCAATATAATTTTAAAGTAATATTTTGTCTTAAATAAAATTATAACAAGCGACCATTTTCATTTCTTTAATGCAATTGCATATTTATTATTTAAATTCGAAATTATTAGTTAAATTAAAAAAATATATTAATTAGTATACACGCTCGAAATTAAAATATTTTATATGTTGAAGTCTTGTTAATAGAGCTAGAATAGGTTTTAGGGAAACATTGTCTTATATGGATTTTCTTATCTTGAATTAGTTAACGTGTACGTGATACAGAAAAAAGTTTTAAGATTATAATTTGTTTCTGTGTTAGCTGTCTTTAAGTAAGCAAATTGACTTGCCTAACCTCCTTACATACCCCACAAGAAGGCTGTAATAAAATATAAAGACCGGAAAAACAGTTTTCTTAATATATATACATTTCTCCCGTATTACTTTTATTAATTAATCAAATATCAAACACACACGTCTGTATATATAATAATAATAATAATAATTTACTTTTCGTAAATTACTTAATTACTTAATTACTTAATTAAACTTACCACAATCAATGTCACAAATTCGTAGTTAATAATAAATTATTAATTAAATTAATCTGATCGTGTAGCCTGTCTTAAACATTAATCATGCTGAAGTACAGTCTTTTTTTAGAACATCATCTCCGGAACAAATTCTACGTGGCCAAACACAACCTTGTTTACATAGTTTATGCATTTATTTGATTTTAATTATTATTTCCAGATTGAAATTGGGGGCTATCAATTTAAAATAAGTGTGCGTGATGGCACAATTTCAAACAGAATCAAAAGACATGGTACTGAAGCTGCATCACAGCTAGCAGTCTTTCTAAGTGTTGAACAATAACCTGAAATCCAGGATCTGGCAAGTGATATGATTGCTTTTGCCCTCCTATTTTTAGTTTAATTTCCTTCCTACGGGCCTACCAGTTTTGTCTAATTTTGATACATTATTACTATTTAATTTTTTACATATTTAACCAACTAAAAACCATCCTAAACATGAGTTTCTAAAATAATTATTATATATTTAGTAATTCAAAAAAACTAGTATTTCACTTCTAATCAGAAATATTTCGAGTTCATAATATTAAACTCTTTCTCTTAACCTATTTATATGGATTTGAAAACAACACTGCGGATTTCCCTCCTTTTTTCAGTGACCACTTCTCGGTGAGATTTTCAGGCGTTACAGTGGAAGAAGATATATGATGATGTTATCGTATGGTTGAGGATGTGGATCATGTATTGATACTTGATGTATAGTGTTTGAGGCAGCAGCATTAATAAGTTATAGATTATGTCTACTTGTCTAGCCATAATTTATATTTTGATTTGTTTTTCGTAGAGTGGAGTCATCCACTCCAACAAAGGATGAAAACCTCATGTTCCTTGGTCATGTGTAATAATTAATACCATGAGGCTGCCACAATATTTCATATTTTCTATTGTGAGACGCTAGTAATAAGGATATATACATAGAGAGAGAGAGGTATTTCTTATTTTCTTTATTTTTTGTGGCTAGGAAAAAATGCTTTTGCACTGTGTATACATAATTTTGCATACGATGGCATTATAAAAATATAGATGTATCAACAATGTTGCTTAAGTGGGGCCTTTTTTATTTAAGGTAATATATGTAATATGTGTTAAAACGAAATGGAACGTAGCATACGAGTTATATTTATATTTGGTGTGTTTAAGTTAAAAAACAATGTATAAGATTAAAATAACAGAACATCTAAGTGGATAAAAAAATAACAAATATGTTTTATCCTTTTCAAAAAGGTGAGAAGAATTAATACATACTGTATAATCGTACATGAGCGGGTTAAAATTTATTTAATAATTATTTAAAAAATTACTTAACTTTATTATTTAAGTTTAACTTCTTATTTTAAAAAAATAAGATCTCTAAATACAAACTATTATATCTTATTTAAATGATTATGATTAAAAGAAAATATATATATTTGAATGATCTAAATTTAAAATTATTATATTCTTAAAACAAGAATTGTTATTATTTGATACACATTATTTATTAAATTAAAATAATTATCTTAAACGAAAATATTTTTAATTGTCATATTTCAACGAAAGTATTTTTAATGAGTATTTTTTAAAAAAATTTAATTTCTTATCTTTTTTATTTATCATTTTTAATATTTTTATTTCTTAATTAAATTTTAATATTTTAAAATATATATATAAAAAACTAAAAATAACATTACATTACAATTTAAATTATAATGTATATGTTAAAAATATTTATTTATTATCCAGTGCATCCATCACACATGCTAAAATATTTATTTATTATCATGTGTGTGAGTGGTTCAGTTAAAACTTGTTACAAAATTATTCTATGATGAATTATTTTAAAACATTATCTTTTTTATACAAAATCTAGAAACGAAGTCAATAAATTTAAATGAAATTATAAAATAATAAATAATTTCTTATTTAAATTTGATTTTAACTCTCCCAATATTTTTGTTGAAGCTCCGTGAGGGAAAATATGTGGAGTATTCAGAAGAATTAAAGTAAAAAATCATTTGATTGCAAACTTGTAACTAAATTTACATTTACATTTTCTTTTTAAATGGAGGCAAAGCGTGAGGGGAAATATAACCATACATCTACTTTATCTGTCCAATGCAGAAATTATTTTGAACAGGTTGCATTTAAAAGTTGTTAACTAAAACAAGTTAAAGAAAAAAAGGGCAAAATAAATATGAATTCCGACCTGCCGGATTCGAACCAGCGACCTAAGGATATCTATTTGGTGTGACCAACTACAGTCCTCCGCTCTACCAACTGAGCTAAGGTCGGAGTTGGATGCTGTTTGCAAATTAATACATTTTATCCATCAAATGTACAACTTTTATGTAAATAATTATAAGAGAAAAAAATAAAATTAATTAATTAATTGAGATTTTCCATAAAGTAAAACCTACCTATATATTTTAATTTAAAAAAATTCAGATGAAATTTTTTATGGAAATTAAATGCATGTTAATTTTTATTTTAGTGAACTTCAATTTTTTTCTATGAATACTTATATAAAATTTATTTAACCAAATTCTAACTATTGAAAAAAAATAAAAATAAAATTCCGACCTGCCGGATTCGAACCAGCGACCTAAGGATAACTATCTGGAGCGTCACCAACTACAGTCCTCCGCTCTACCAACTGAGCTAAGGTCGGTACTCGATACTACTGACAAAGTTTATTTTAATTAATTATAAATTTTTGTTTATAAATATTTATAAAAGAAAAAAAAGTAAATTTAGTTTTTTCTATGATAAAATCAATTTATTCATTTTAACTTTTAAAAATATTATATGAAAGAAATTTTATAAAAATTAATACTAACCGAGTAAGAGGATAATAATGAAGCAGACATTTGAAAAAAATATCCGACCTGCCGGATTCGAACCAGCGACCTAAGGATATCCATTTGGTGTATTACCAACTACAGTCCTCCGCTCTACCAACTGAGCTAAGGTCGGAATTTGTTGTTACTTTCTAACATTATACTACAACCAAGTTAAATTCAATATATTGGATTATTTCTTCATATATGATGTTTACTATTTTAATGTAAAATTTTACGACATATTTGTATTACTCAAGTATATGTTATTATAATTTTACACATCCAAATAAAGTGAATATTGAATAAACTATTGTGTTTCCGTAAACCAAACAGAGCTGATATTTTGTTTATACTTCGTACTATAGGAATTATAACAACACAATTATCAAGCTAATGAAAAGCAATAACCCTTTTCTATATATTATGTCAAAAGTTATAAAAAAAAATGTACTGAGAATAATATTGACAATAGCGTTGCCACAATCTTCATTTGCTCTATAGAAGGTTTCTAACAAGGTCACCCCCCACCGTTAAGTTGTATAAATCTAATATGGAAAGTAATAAACAGGAATACCATTGAAAGAGGAGAAGCCTGACCAATTGACAATTAAAAGCATTTGTTTCTTCTTTCATTTTAAAATGTATTATATCATATTTTGATTTATTCCCTAAATTTTTTCCTCATCTGTAAGTGCCAGTGTTTCATTGAATTCATAATAATTTAATTAAGTAGATTGTAATTTCTTAAAATGTAGGTTTAGTTACATTCTTGAATCCTTTTTGTCTGATATATGATTAATTTTAGTTATTATAATTTTAATTATTCGATTTTAGTTTTTATATTTAAAAAAATAAATAATTTTATTCATCGTAATTTTAATTGTTTAAATTTAATTTTTATAATTAAAAATTAAATAATTTATTTTACATATTAAATAATTTAATTTATAAAAATAAATAATAAATATTATATAAGATATTTATGTATAATAAATTATCTAATTTTAAAAAATTATTAATTTTATTATGTTATTATTTCTGTTAAAATTGAATAATAAATTAATAATGATATTTATTCTTCGTTGACAAAGCCATGGTATTCGCTCTGACCAGCTATGGTAATTGACTTATCTCTTCTTGATTTTTAGTCACTCTTTATATTTTATTTACAATGTTCGAGACCCAGACCTTGCCTATATTTAACATGTTATTTCAATTAGTGTTTTTTTTAGTTGAAAATTTTATCTGATTTTATTAGTGTGTTTTGGTAAACAATTTTTAGAAAAAAACTTATATTATTTTTTAAGACGCTATTTCTAATAGTCTTTTTTAAAAGGTTAGTTTCTAACTTTTTTATATATTTAACTTTTGTCTTTAAAATATTTATCAATTTTTTTATTTTCTATATAAAACAAAAAGTTATTATATTATATTTTTTGTTTTTTTCTTCCACTTATAAAGTATGCGTTTATTATATTTTATCTTTTTTATATAAGAAAGAATTTTATTATTTTTACCTATTGTATGATATATTGATAATGATAAATAATAGACTTATTTATTTTATTTTTACTTTTAATTTATAATTGTTTTATATTATATTATTTATTTTAATCATTATATTATTTATAATATTTATTTTTATTATTTCAGCATTATATTTCAAGATATTTGATATTAATAGATTATATATTTATTTTATTTTATTTTATTATTTTTTGGATATTTTTATATTAGATTGTTTATTTTAACCATTACACTATTTATATTATTTACTTTATTATTTTAACATTATACTTTAGTATATTTTTTTGATATTTTAAGATATTTTAATAACTAGACTAATTAATAAAAAAATAAAATTTAAAATATAAAAATATTATTTAAATATATTTATTTCTATCATTTAATATTTATGAGCTATTACAATATATAATTTTATTAAATATTTATAGTTTAATAAGCTAATTTAACAACTTCCAACTACAAATTTTTTCAACTACAAACTAATTTTCAACTTTTAGTTTAACAACTTTCAATTTCTAGCGAGTAAATATGAACTTTCAATTACTAACTAGTATTTCAATTTTTAATTAATTTTGCCAAACATATATTTGATCCAAATCTATTCCTATTTGAATCACCATAATATTGATCATCTTTGGATTGGATTGATATGGTTAAAAATTAAAACTAAATATATGTCAAAGATTCATAGGTACAGTTGTAGTTTTTGACAATGTCATTTGTATCCTGCACCAAATTAATTAATTAATTAATCCAAGGTGACATTTCATTATGCAAGCCGGACTAAACATTAAAATTCTTTAAGCCGAACACTACCCTGATATTATGCCCGGCCAAATTGCCCATGATTCCACTTTTAATAACAAATTGCCAATCTTTTTAATTTCATGCTGTAATTGTCAAATTATGTTTTTTGTCGAAACACAGCTATATAACAGAGTCGAGATTAAACAAGACGAAGCATTATTAATCCATACTATAAAATTGATATTACAATTGAGGAGACATATTGATTTTTGTCCCTTGGCTATAACATTAAAGATAAGTAGTCCTGAGCTTGTACCATTATGGTACAATAATGCCCAAGATCTTAATTGGTCTTCCAACAGTTTGTCCTAATCTGGCCACTAGACCCGGTAAGTGGACTAAGGTTTCCCATCTTAACCATTGCATTGGCAAAGTCAGTTAGGAAAGTTGCTGCATCAGTGCTATAAGAATTTACTTGAGAATCTGTGGAGTTTCCATTGAAAAGCACTTGATCTGAGTGCAAGAGACCCTTTTGGCTCTGCAGATTCTTGAAGTAAGCATTGTCAAAGGTGGTTGGACTGGTGGTGTCAAGAGGGGCTAGATTGCGGTCACCACCCACGCTAGGACAATTTGCTTGCAACGATTTTGCGAAAGAGGAATCTATGTTGGTGTCGTTGTAAATCCTTGCTCTGAAATTTGAACAACCAGCTTGACCAATTGTGTGAGATCCTGAAATAACATTTATCACATATAAAAGAACATGAAGTGCATGGTAAAACTAAAAGTAATTATAAATATATGATATTTGATTTGATCATTTAATACTTAATGGTTTAATATACATTTAGCTATAGGTAGTACCTGACAGAGCAACCATTTCTTGGGTCGTGAAACCTTTGTTAGAGAAAGCAGTGATAAGGTCAGGTAGTTCGTTAAAAGGAGCAGGCAAATCTGAGTTTGCAGAACTTAAACTTGCTGTGGTTGAGTCTCTTCTGCCCAATTGCACTGTCCAACTAGGTCCACCAAGCTAACACATATATTTCAATATTAGTCACTAGTTTAACTCATGCCTTAAGTTTAACTCATGACTAAATTTTATAAAGATCAATAAACTTATTACATATGTATAATTAAATAATTATGTAAAAAAAAAATTATATTACCAATGTAAGAGTTATTTATTTTTACGACAATTATAAAAAAAAATTACAATAAATTTTAATTGATTGACTGACTATATAAGTTATTTTTTTTTGCTGTGAGAATACTTACAACTTAAACATTAGGTTATACTCTGTAATTTGCGTTTTGATATATACTTACAGCAACAACAGAATCCCTTGCAGCTACAGCGAGAATATCAGCGCAGGACACAACACCAGGGCATAAGCTCTCCACTTGGGACTTTATGTTGTCTATTACAACAAAGCCCCTTAAGGAATTAACGTTGGGAAACGCCGTCTGTTCACCCGTGAAACTTGATGTATCGTTTAATAGCACTGATCCATCACATCCCTGAAATGAAATTTGAAACAAAATTACAAAATGAAAATTAATTTGAAACGAACTTGTGTGTAGCGTCATTTATCAATAGTTACCCAGCACACATGATTGTCAATTTTTTTTTTCTTAAATAATAATTAAAAGAATGATTTTTACATGGTCTCTCTTAACATCACTTTGCTGGCCCACTAGGAAATTAAACAAATGCCAATGGAACATTACATGTTATTGTCACTAAAAAAATGTCATGTATTATCCGTTAGTTGGATTTGGCATATTATTCGTCAAATAAAAAAATTAAACTGCTAAAGTGGACATCATAGATTTATACTATACATGCAAAAAATTAACATTTCATTGGTATACAAAATTAATATATATTATATCAGTATATAAATTGTATTATATTAATAATTCTTTTCTTTTAGTATATAATATTTTTTTTATGATATGGTGGTGTAGGGGTACAATTCGAATTCTTTAGTCAACTCACTACACTGTGTAATTATCATTTCATTCACATCACTTGCGTAGAAAGAGGAATTTAAGAAAGACTTTTCTTTTTACGCAACTATCACTTTTTTCGTTAACTGTGTGATTCAAGAATTTTTTTTTCTTGTTGCATATTATTGGTAAAAAACTTGCATGCATGAGTATCTATGCAATGCATATGATCTTAAAAAATAAGGTAAACTTAACATATTTCTATAAAACTAGTTGGCAAGTTAAAAGTTGTTCTCGATCTATATACTCTATTCGGTATTAGTTTTAGACAACGTAAAACTTAGGTTTTTTTTCCGGATATATGCATTAGGAACATGGAATTAATGTAAAACAATAAAAACATAAAAAAAATAAATTCAATGAAAGGTAAGTTGACTTGCTTGAACAAAGCAATCATGGAAATGGAGACGTAGGAGGGATGCCCCCATGCGAGCCTCATTGCTCACAGCAGAATCCACTGCGGTCTTAATGGTTGAAAGCGCATTAGGACACGTTGTGGAGTAAAAATCAGAGGATAATTGAGATGAGACTATCCCAACAAAGTATAAAAATAAGAAGAAGCGAACTTTGAAGGTTGGTATGATCATGGAGAAAGAACTAGTGGCCATGATGATAATGGGAATTCTTTGTAATTTTAGGAGAATTTCGAAGTATACTAGATCGAGAGGCTTATTATTAGGGTTTGTGGTTAGGCCTTTACATGCGTCACATATTTATATAGGAGGTCTACTTTGTAGTTTTGTCTATTTAGTCAATATATGCATGCAGCCAATCATGAATAGTTCTTTAAATATATAAAATATTTTTTCTCTATACTTTGTAGTTTTCTCTATTAGTCAATATATGGATGCATGCAGCCAATCATGAATAGTTCTTTAAATATATAAAATATTTTTTCTCTATTTTCATATAATTTTATTAACATTTAATAACAATATTAAATAAAAACTGACTAAGTCTAATATATTAAAGTAAAATGCATTTTTTTAAAAGTGATTTAATTTTAATGTATTTACTCTGTTTTAAATTATCATATCCTAATAGATATTAATCACTGTTTCCAGGTTATGATATTTCACACCTATGTCGTGGTACCTTAAAAAATATATATAGATTTTAACTTATGCTGTTTTAGAATTTTAAATTAATTATATATTTTCTTCATAATCTTAATCATATATCTTTAAATTTATTATTTTCTAAAATTTTACTTGAGTTGATCGTGCATATTATTTCATAATTTTTAAATTTCTTTAATATTTTCTCTTTATCATTTAAAATTTTACTTAATTTTTCAAATATACGTAAATAGACAGAACCTTCCTAATGGAAAGAAAAATGATGAAACAATCAATTGGACCGAATAGATCTAATTCGATCAATCATTGAATTTATTTTGTATGTGTTAGGATTGAAGTTGTCTTTTTCGAAAATACGTTGACTTTTAAAAACCTACCATTTTGGCTATTAGCTTGCATTTTGCCTGCATCCTCCATTTTTCCAAAATCGAGTTATTTGAGCGAAATATTTGAGAACTTTTCCTTTATTTTTCTTCGAAACTTTTGAAACCATGAAGTGAGTAACTATTTTTTCTCATAAAACATTTTTTTTCTATTTTAGTATTGGGTTCGGTAACGAAGCCAAGGCTAAAAGAGCAAGGTTTAGTAAAAAAAAAAATATCTGTATGCATATAATATATATACAATAAAATTAATATATAACTAATATTTTATTATGAGTAAAAAAAAATACACAACTATACTACACAAATAACAAAGAGAAAAGAACTATATTTGGTGAATAAAGTAATTTTTTATATATTTTAGTGGGACAACAGAATAATTTTATATAATAATTTAAGTAAATTTTAAATTTTTGGAGGTGACCATGACTCATTGACTCCACTAGATTTACCCTCTCACTGCCCCCTCATTGTCTTTAAATAAAATCCACACATCGAACAATCCTATATAGTGTGACAGAAATTTTTCTCTGAATTAATTTTTTATTTAAATAACATTTTAATATTCATGGAATTAATACATTTTTCAATTTTAGTTTATAAAAAAATTATTATCATTTTTAATTCTTAAAAAATAGATTGTTTTTAGTCCTTATTGTTTAACTTTAATTAGTATCTATGATATTCAATCTATATCGAATTAGTCCTTATAATATGTTTGACTGTGTTAATTTTGATCTTTATCATATATATGTTAATTATCTATGTTCATATTTTAGGGTCTAAAATCAACATACTATAAGAACTAATTTAAGATGGACAAAAAAAACAACTCCTACTTTATAAGAATTAAGCGTGACATAATTTGTTTTGTATAAACTAAAACATATATATATTATAAAAGTCTTATCGAATTAATTTTTCATAAATACTTAAAAAAAAAAGTAAATAACAACTAAATTAAAAAATATATAAGTAAAAATGTACACTTTAATTTTTAGAAAAATTAATAAGGCAAAGGTTTCAAAAAAAAACTAAAATAAATAAGTTAATTTTAATTTATATGAAAAAAAATCTCTTATAAGAACTTATCATACAAACAAAATCAAAGAATAAAATTTTAATTAAAAGCCAATTTTGTTTTATAAAATATATTTTTGACCTCTCAAAAATTAAAAATCCTAAAACTTAATTTTAATTTATATGAAAATTTAATATATTTTTAGTTTCTTTTATGAAAAGTGACGTGGTTTTATCTTAACAAAGATTAAAAACGTGTGTTTTTGTTAAAATGTAAAAGATATTAAAATTTTATAAATTTAAAATATGTTGAGAGACTACAAATATATTTTATAAAAAAAATTTATATTTGTTAGTACCGAACAAGCTAGAGAGAAGAAAGATATAGACGTGAGCTCTGACTTTTGAACGGGTTTGATTTTCCATAAGAGATGAATTAAGTTAAAGCAAAATTAAAAGATAATACATATGTTGAAAATTTTGATATAGGGTTTCCAAAGACACCAATCACACATGCATGTTACACATGTTGAGGTTAACAAAAAAACGCGTGGATGCGACGAATGATGTCGGCCGCCACAAATGATTCATTTGACACCGCACTTGCATGCACATCGCAGGTGAAGCATAGTCAATTGCAGGCAGCTAGGTGTGGCACATCCATCGTTTTCCTTATTCTTCTTTTATATCATGTTACAGCTAAGTATTTCCGTGTCACCCAAGCCTTCTCACGTGGAAACTCTCCATATTAATCGAAATATGCGTCTATGTACCCCCACTCAGTGGCCATTTTTACTGTGCTATACCTTCATTTGCTACAATACGCAGTAATGATTCAGGTCGATGTGATTGTTCCAAGTTCCGTGTAGAACTGCATATTATATGAATAATTGGCAAGTAACCAATGTATAAGGCTTTTCGGATAAGAAGTTGATGTATACTATATACTGTAGTAGTAGTAGTACATTGTATCGTTTGCATAAATCCACAATATTTATATTTTCATGCATTTTTGCTAGGAAAATTATGTTTACATAAATAAGTCCAATCTTTTTTATTATATTGCATTCACTAAAAAAAATCTTCTACTAAATTGATGTATTTTTTTTAATTCTTTCTATGATTTTTATTTTATTTTTACCAATAACTTATAGGAATGTATTGAATTGGAATTTTAAAATATTATTTTAGCATAAAAACTGTTTTATGAATTTTTAAAAATTATATAAGAATGTTATAGTTTATAAGATTTATTTTTAATATTTTAAAAAAAATTAGATTTTAGTTTGGAGTTTAATGAATTTATTTCTTAAGAAATTATAAGATTTTAAAACACTTTGTTAGAATAAATCCTTTGTTTTAATATTAAATATGTAATAAATTTTTTCATCCAAATTTGATATCACTTCTATAATATTTATTATTATTATTCTTTCTTTTTATTTATTTTATTTTATTTTATTAAATTAGATATTTTTTCAAAACTAAAAGTAATAATCTCAATATGAAAAAAAAATATTTTCTTAAACTTTAGTTTGATAATTTGTTCCAACAAAGTTAGAATTTTTTCTTTTCTCACGTTTACTTATCTTGTAATGATTTAATTTTTTAATAAAAATGTTTGAACCTAAAGGATAATGGAATAGTAAACTACATTAATTAGATGATGGATGTGGATAGAATGATTCGTAGTAATTTAGTATTATAAAATTATCATTGTTAAGATCATCAATTTAAATATTAAATAATCATATATGATAATAATCACCTTTTGATAATATAATTGAATCGGTATAATAGGTAAAAAAAGTCCTCTACACATTATTTCATTACCAAATCTGAATCCCAATTTTTTTTATAAGTTGAAAAAAATCACAATTGAATATCACTATATTCCCACTCACTTAAAAGAATTTTAATAATTATAATTAAAAATCATCAAATTTCATTATTTTTTTAAAATATCTTAATAATCTTAATTGAATATCACAAAACTTATTTATATTATTTTAAAATCTTGTTTAATTATTAAATAAAATTTTTATTCTAATTTTTTTAAAAATCTTTTAAAATCCTAATCTAATATACCGATATCAGATGGATTGAGAAATGTACCCAGAAATTCAACAAAAGAAAGGCAATAATGATAGCATAAAATAAAAATCTAAGTCGCGAGCACTCCCAATAATATTCTGTATTAGTGCAGGCGGGGCGGAGCTTTACATTGCTCCAAACCACCAATTTATTTTAATTATTTTTATTATATATATAAATTTTTTGTTTAAATATATTTTTAATTACTATATAATAAGTAATTTTTTATTTTAATTTTTATAAAATTTTGTAATCAATTTTCATTTTTCTAAAATTTGAATGATTATTTTTTATATTTATTATTATATGATATTTGTTAGTTATATATATATTCAACGAAATGTCAAGTAATCATCACAAGTTACACACCAGTGTGGTATTATATTAACCTATGACATATTTAAAAAAAATTAGATCCATAAAATAAATATTTATCTATCTTAAAATGAAAACTATAAACTAAAAATAGTTATTTTAAATTTTAGAGGAATGAAAATTAAATAAAAATATTTTATAGGGACCAAAACCAAAATTTACTTATTTTATAAGGATCAAAATCAATGATTACAAATTTTAGAGGGATAAAAATCAATCAAAAAATTTACCGGAGACTAAAATCAAAACTCGTTTATTTTCCAGAAACTAAAAACACATTTAAGCCTAATTTTTTCTATATATAAGACAAAAATATCAAAATTTATAAAATAAATATAGGATAAAAGAGTTTATTTAAATTCATGTAATTTTTTAATTTAATTTGACAAATCCCACCAAACATATAGGCTATGTCCTTTTCATGCAAAAATTTACAATACAATAATAATACAAAGAAAATAATAATCTATAAAATTTTACAATAAAAGAAAATAATCTTCTTTAATAATTTTTTTAATGATTTTGACACCCCAATTAAAACATTCTAGATTCGTCACTGAATATAGGAATATTTTAAATATAAAAAAAATTAATAAAAAAATCGTTCATACATCACGAATATTTTAATTAAAGATATATTTTTTATTATTATTTTTTGTGTGGGATAACAAGTATCCTTCACAATTGACCATCTTACTTGAAGTTGGTATGATTATTATAAACGATAAAAAAAATTCCTTCTTGTTGATCCACGCATATAGAGACATCTTTATTTTTTAATAATGAATAATTTTATTTCATCAATTATAAATAAATTATAATATATATAGAGAGAGTGTAATTAAAATTATATAAATTATTTCATCTGATTTATCTGGATAAAAGATATCTTGAATTCAATATAGCTTGTCAAGATTTAAAAATTAAAATTAAAATTTCATAATAAGCTAAATATAAGTAATAAGAGAGGAATAAACATATTCAAGCAAAATATACAATTTAAGGTCGTGTTTGGACGAGAAATTTTTAATTTTCAAAAAATTTGAAATGTTTAATTATTTGGATTTAATTTTTTTTCATATTTTAAATGTTTTGATTAGATAAATCAATTTAAATTTTTTTAGTTTCAAATTCTTATTTTGGATAAAGAAATTTAATTTTCATGATATACAAAATATATTTTTAAATGTGTATTTTAAAATTTTAAATTTTAAGGAGAGAGAAAAAAAATGAAAGAAAGAGAAAGATAAGAGAGAAAAAAAATAAAGATAAGAGAGATGAGAGAAGAGAAGAGAGAAAATAATGTAAGATATATGAGTAAATATTATTACACATAAGTTTCAAATCAAAAGTCTAATTTTAAAATTTTGGTTAAACATCTCTATTTTTTTTTAAAGAAAACGTATATGTGCTGCATGAATGATAAAGTTTTATTGTGCGGAATTCATTCACTAGCTTTAATTTAAATATGGATAAAAGTTATCAAAGTGAAGTAATGCTAAAGAATTAATTCAAACAACATTTATAGGGATTTCCCTACCGTAATTAAAACTTTCAAAATTAGTTATAATGATTCATAAAATAAATTTTGCTTGAATATATATGAAGAATAGATCGAGCCAACTATTTATTAAATAAATACTTAATTTAATATCATAATGAGGTAGAGTAGCCAATCTAATATAAAACTAAAAAATTAGAACGTTTATCAATTAAAATCATATTCAGTTTTAATAATTTAAAAAATATATATTAATTATATGAATTATATGAACATTGAAGAGATAAAATCTTGTCGTATTTATATATTGATGTTTACCCAAAATAAAGCAATTATATCTTCCATTTTAAAATCCAATTTGAACTTGCATAGAATAAGGAATCTTAATAAAGTTAAATTATTTTAAATTATATGACTTGCAAGTTTTTAGGTATGACTTTAATAAGAGTAATAATTAACCATTGAAAACAAAATTAAATCAGATAATTATGATATAATTATAATATGGGGAAATCATACAACAAAATGAGTGATGTACTACTATGAGCTTTAAATATAATCCTTAAATACAATTTTCTGTTATATAATTTAATTATCTCTGCAATTTTTCCCCTAATTTTTAATTTTGTGAAACTTTTTAAGAAAGTTTTTAGGAATAATAATAAAAATATATTTATACTGAACATTACCATACTTGTTATAAATTGATTGTTTACCTTCTTTATATACACAACTACATCACAATTATTTAGAAAAAAAAATAGTTGTAATTTTTATTCATAAACAAATATAATTGCTTCGGGTGATTATAAGATTTTCAAGGAAAATAATATATATTTTTTAAGACGTTTGATTTTCACACACAGAATCCTAACTATATTAGGAGGTAATTATCATAGAAAGATGTGTTGATTCAACCAGACATATATTAGGAATTAATTGACATATTAGAGATTAGTTTTCATATTAAGAGTTCATAAACACATTTTAAGCATTTAATAAGCAAGAATTTAAGTCAGCTTGTGAGTATGGGTGAAAATAAATTAAATGATTTGTCAAGACTCACGGCCTAGCTTACATAATGCCTAAAAATTTAGTAATAAAGTTAGATATAGTCTTTTTAAGAAATTTTTAAAGTAAAATGAACAAGTTTCATATCTATTGACATGTTTATAAGCATTATTTAAAAAATAAGTTTTTAGATCAAATCAAACTCAAGCTTAATAATTATGATGTAAGATAAGTTTAGACTAATCTTATCTATTTTTACCCTACTTACGAGGTTAATGTCTAGAAATTAAAAATTCAAGCTTAAAACTTGGCCTAAAATTTAGGATGTTCCATAGTCCCTCCGATCCTAAGCAAGAAGTAAAAAGGACTATAAATATTAATGTTGAAGAGTAATAATTATATATCAAAAAAATTTCTTGGTTGTCTTTGGACCAATCACTACAAGATTTTTTTTTATTTTGCTATTAATTTTAGTTACCATTTAAATTAGTAGCTAAATTCTAATTAATTAACTAGAATATTATTTTTTCTAGCTAAATTTAAGTTATATTCATTTATACTTTTTATTATTACAAATTAGCTAGAAAATAACTACAAATTTTAAAAAATTACTACAAATTAATTAAGATTATTTTCTTAACTAACTTTCTACTTATTTTATGTTATCATTAATATTATAGTAATTTTGTAACTAATTATTTTTACTAAAAATTAACTATTAATTTTAAAATTAATCATAAAATTATTTAATAACAAATTTTAAATTTTCTAATAGTAATTTCCTTAAAATCAGAGTGTCCAATTTACTTACTTCATTTAATAATACTAAGGACTCAACTGTGGTACAAAGGACTAATAGGAAAAAAAAAGTATTATTTTTTAAACTAATTTTTGGTCAAGCAGTTCAACTCTTGGTTGAAGCATTGATTTAATGACTTAACCAGCTCGTTATTTTTTTAAATAAGGTTGTATAGTTAAGAATTATTTTAAAACAATGATGGACGGTAGTGATAATTTATAACTTTATATAAATTATTTAGTGATATAAGTTTATTTGCTAATGATTTTTAAATTTCTCTAAAAAAAATAAGGTACATAATTAAGTTATTTTTTCGTTTTTTTTTCCTCTCTTGCAATGTGCCTATGATTAGGCTCATTTTTCAAACTTTTAACCGTACATATTTTCTTTCATAGGATATCGAGGATAGGTAGTGAGATTTTACAACAGGTGAGATTTAAAAATTATGTCTTGCAAGTCTCACTACTAGAAGAAATTATTGGGCGGTCCTAGAACACTATCTATGGTTGAAATTAATTTTCACAGAACAAGCATTTAAATTTTTATAATAAAAAGTTAATAACATTTAGTTACATGTTATGTTATGTAGGGATTAGTTGGAATGATGAACCAAGTGGTGGTGCTGGACCATCTACTCATTTCTGCACCACTAGGCTATCACGCTGGCACCAATCTCTTTGTTACAGCAATAGTCAAATTATTTCTATCGGAAATTTAGAAACTCTTGGCATGCTAAAATTAACTGGTCGAAACACTATAATGACATTGATATTCATATATTATTACAATTAAGGAAGCATTTTCTTTGCTCCTAAACTGCAAGGCTACATTAATTTAGATCTAAAATAGCCCATAAGATTGACTTGTTTCATACTTAGTACAAGAAGGCCCAAGATCTTAGTTGGTCTTCCTACAGTTGGTCCTGATCTGGCCACTAGACCCAGTAAGTGGACTAAGGTTCCCCATTTTAATCATTGCATTGGCAAAGTCAGTTCTGAAACTAGCTGGATCAGTGCTATAAGAAGTTACTTGAGAGTCTGTGGATCCTCCGTTGAAAAGCTCTTGATCCGAGTGCAAGAGACCCTTTTGGCTCTTCAAATTCTTGAAGTAAGCATTGTCAAAGGTGGTTGGGCTGGTCGTGTCAAGAGGGGCCAAATTGGTGTCACCGCCTGTGCTAGGACATTTTCCTTTCAATGATGTCGCGAAAGAGGAATCTATGTTGCTGTCGTTGTAAATCCTTGCTCTGAAGCTTGTACACTGCGCTTGCCCAATTGTGTGCGATCCTGAAATAGGTTTTACAAAAAAGTTCAAGGCACGTCCTAAACTAAATATAACATTTGATCATACACATGTATCCAAATGTATTAAGCATCCTTATGGGAGAAGTATATAATGCTAGGAAGAGATATGTTAATTAGCTGGCCTTGATTTGTTTCCTGTTTTCAAAAGAAAATTTCGTTTACTAATATTTGTTTCTCTCTCTTGGAATACATTTTTGTTTGAGATGAGTCGCATATTCTTTTTAATATATTTTATTATTGACTAAAATTTATAAAATTAAAAAAATTTTAAAGAACTTATTTAGTAAGTTTTGGGTGAAAAATTGATTGTTGAGCAGGGTAGAATTGTATATATAACAGTTTTTCATTAAAAAAAGGTGAAAAGACAATCAAAAGGTCCTTATACATTCTTTTTAATTTTTAATAATTTTTTTATGAGAAATGATGAAGTTCCTCCAAGAGCAAGTCTAAAAAAATTACTTTCAATTTTTATTTTTTTTATAATTTAATTATTTTAATAAATAATTCTTATTTAATTATTAAATTAAAAAATAAAAATAAAGATAGAGAGTAATTTTTTTAAAATTATTCTTTTAAGTAAGATAATTTTTTTATTATTATTGATTAAATCTATATAAGATCCATCAAATGAAATAAGTTGAGCTCTCAAGTCCAAATTAATCAATGAGTGGCACTTAAATTTTAATTAATAATAAAAATATATATCAAAGTGTTACGTGGGATAAATATGCATCTGGCTATAGCTAGGTGTACCTGAAAGAGCAACCATTTCTTTAGTTGTAAAACCTTTGTTGGAGAAAGAAGAGATAAGGGTACTTAAACTTGAAGAGGGAGCAGGCAAGTCTGAGTTAGCAGAACTCAAACTTGCAGTGGTTGAGTCTCTTCTACCCAATTGCACAGTCCAACTAGGTCCACCAAGCTGAAAAAATTGTTCAATATTAGTGCCTAATACATATATTACTCTATTAATTAAATATATATATATATACTTACAGCAACGACGGAGTCTCTTGCTGCTACGGCGACGATATCGGCACAAGAGACAACACCGGGGCATAAGCTCTCCACTTTAGACTTTATGGTGTCTATTACATCAAACCCTCTTAGGGAATTAGCGTTGGGACCCGCTGTCTTCTCACCTGTGAAACTCGATGTATCATCCAATAGCACTGATCCATCACATCCCTGATAAATAAATATCAAAATCATAATTATTTTCCAATTCAATTTAGTTACTTGTCATCATCTCCATGCATGTTACCAAATAAGTCTATGAATGAATAATGGTTATATATATTTTTTTTTTGCTGATGTGGACTTCGTCTCAACATCACTTTGTTGGCAATTTAGAAACAAATGCTTGTTGGCGCCAAAGTCAAGTTTTAGCAATTATTTTGATGTGAAACTAATTTGTATATAATTATTTCAAGGTAAACTAATATACAAGTGGATGCTTTTTTTTTTTTTTGAAAAATCGCATTTTATAATTTCACAAATTTTTAAATAATAATAAATTGATCACTTAATAGAATTAGAGACCCATGTGAACAGTATTGTTGATGTAGTTCTACAATAAATAAAAAATGATATTTTTATTTTGATAATCATCACGTGAACTTTTATCATGACTCTGACATTATATAAAAAAAGATTACTTGAATACTTAAAGATAAAATATACGTAACTCATGATTAATTTTGTGTGAAGGTGAATACATGCATACATCTCTATGTTCAACAAATGCAATTTATCACTTTTATATATATATATATATATATATATATATATATATATATATATATATATATCTCAAATTTTTTATAATATTTAAAAATGCTAGAAAAACATAAAAAACATTATTTTTTAATTTTATTAATACTTTAACAAATATTTTATCTAACCCATGTAATAAAATATCATTATCAATATTTAAGTGTTACTAAAAATTGATACGTGGGAGTGTATATATGAGTGACATGGAAAGAATAAAAAAAAAAGGAAGTGAAAGTTGACTTGCTTGAACAAAGCAATCATGAAAATGAAGACGGAGCAGAGAAGCTCCCATGCGAGCCTCGCTGTTCACAGCAGACTTTACTGCTGCGCTAATGGTTGAAAGCGCATTAGGACACGTTTGGGCATAAAAAGTAGAGGATAACTGAGCTGAGACTATCCCAATTAGGCAAAAGATTAAGAAGAAACGAACTATGATGTTTTGAAGGATCATGGCGATTAATTGGAGTTTCAAAATTAAAGAAGAAATTGAAAGACCTAACTAAGAAGAGGATTGAGAGGCTTAATAGTTAGTGCTTGTGTGGTTAACCATTGAAATGTGTCACTTATTTATAAGAGATTTGTCTTAGTTTCTAGTAATTTGTATTTTTCTCTTGTCAATATATGCAGCCGTAGTGGATTAATTAAGAAACTATATTTTAATATTCTTATAGAAAGGGACATGGTAGGCACTATCTGCATTGTTGAGTTTCATTGTATATTTTATGGTGAAAGCTAGCTGTATTTTTCCAAATATATTGACTTGTTAAAAGTGTTTGGCGACTGTTCTACTTTGCTTACAGAGAGTGACCCCTTCGAGCGAAAATTTTGAAAATTGTATTTTTTTTTTTTCTTGGTTTTTGAGATCGACCCACTATACAGGAAATATATAACAATTATTAATTTTTTTTAGAACAACATATAATTGCCATATTTCTTCCAAGATATATGTTAGAAGTAATGTATCTTAATGAATTCCTTCTATTTTGTTTAAATATCCAAGTCGAGTTAATCTAGTTATCATCATTAGCATTATTTAAAAAAAAAAAAACGCACTGGTATCGCTAATGAGTAGGAAAACTTACAAGCTTAATAGACAAAATTTAAATACAATATTTTAAGCTTTTTTTATTATTTTCAATTAAATTCAAATTTTATCTCAATAATCGGTAACTCATTAACTTTTAATATTGACCTTTTATACCCCAAGATATAAGATATGCTTGCAATTTTAATTACAAAAATAAAACAAAAATATTTAAAATATTATGCATTTAATTTAAATAATAACTATTATCCAATAACAAATTATCATATACATTAAATTTGTTGAATTTGGAGAAAATATTTTAAAACAGAGACTCGTTACCCATGTTTATTAAGAAAATTATTAAAAATACTTTAAAAGAAAAATGATCTTTAAAATCATATTTTGAGTTTGAGAATCAATTATGCATACGAAAGATATTAATATTCTATAATATCTGATAAAAATATCATAACTTGAAATTTTGTTTATCCTCTTTAAATATATCAATTTTTTCATCTCACAACATTTTTTATTCTTCAATCAAAGGACTTTAAATAAACATTTATATCATTTCTTGGTTGTCTTAGACATAAAATCATCATAGATAATACCATATATTTACACATTATGTACAATCAAAGAGCCATCGTAAATCACCACAGGAACATGTCTCTATTTCTAAAATCTCTTGGTTCACTACTAAAATTTAGAAACAAATTTATATTAAAACCTTGTTCCATTATGATCTCATATGTATTAACATTGTAAATTTGAAAATTTTCTTGATAAACATTAAGTTCATGAAATTTTTAATATATATATTTTTTAATAAAATAAAAAAATATAATTAAGAAAGTGATACTTGAGACCTTCTAAACACAAATCCTCACTAAACCAACTCTAAGGAGTTCAAATTGAATATATTTAATATTATATTTTACTTAATTAAATATAATATTAATATATTGTGAAGTGTTAGATAAAGTGAAATGCATTAGCCCAAACGTTAGATAAAGTGTGTTGACCCAAACGTAGTGGAACGTATTAATCTCGCAAGCGGGTTGAAGTAGTCAAAGTGGAGTCCACATTTAAGAATCGGTTAGGATTTTAATACAAATAATAATGATGAAGATAATGAACCAATAATTGATCCATTGAGGAGACTTTTTTTTGGGGGGGTACATATTGAGGAAACTGTTAGAAGACAGCGAGTGAACGTAATTACTTTATCTGTGTAATTAAGAGTAAAAAATTCTTCAACCAAACATTCCAAAGTGATGAAACCTAGATTTGTGTGACAAATAACAACATTCGAAAGTGCATATGTAAGGCAGGTCAATGATCAAGCCAACATGTTCTCTGGCTTTTCTGCGTTAATCAAACGTGTTACCTACTTACCTGTCTTTCTTGACGAATAACGCGTTGATGTGGAGAATAAAATTACCCACGCAGGACCATGCAAATTAATAATGCTTTCCATCACCATGCATAAGATCTTGGACTCCTCTAAAATCACAAATCATGTAAAGTAAGAAAACAAAATTATATATATTAACGCTTGACTTGAAACAAGTTTAATTTATGAAATATTTTAATTTAAATTAAAAAAATAAACATGTCTTCACTTTTTTTATTTGTACGCATCTTTTCACTTAAGAATTATGACACACGTAATCCTTTACTTGGAAGCTAAGTCAATAAAGTAACGTATACATATATGCTAGTGCATGCAGTTGCAGCCAGCTCTTTCCCACAATTACATATTCTCTGTATATATTTGAATTGAATGGAAAGAAAGAAAATGACAATAATTTTTTAAAAATTTTAACCTTTTTATTTGATTGATGAGAACACGAAGAGAAAATAGATATAAAAAAAAGAAAGCTCAAATAAAAGTTACAAAATTTTCTCTTTTATTCTTTTAATTCAAATTTCAGTTTTTCCTCATTAATTTTTTTATAACAAGCGTATTTCTATATGAACTTAATGGAAATACATTGATCCCCACCAATTTTTTTTTTTAAATAGTTGATAGTGTAAATTTCTTACACCGTCTTCTAGTTACATATTTTTATACATGTTAAATTTATTAATTTTTATAATAATTACCTAAAAATTATTTAAAAATAATTTTTAATTGGTTGATAACCTAAAGCTTTTTATATGGCTGGTGTATGATAATTAAATTTTTTATATAAAAATTATCTAAATTGTTTATAAGAAAAAATATGGCTTATTTGATTTAAAAAAATATTTTTTTTATTTATTTTTGTAAATAATTATTAAAATAATAATTTTATTTTTTTCTAAATTTGTAAAAAAAACATGAAAGCAAGATTTTATTGTCTTTACTGATTTGTAAAAAAAATGAAAAATAAAAATAAGGTAATAATTTTATAATACCTAACAAAGTGGTTAGTGTTTGTGTGCTTGTTATTTAATTTCAACTCACATGAAAATCTTCTCATTAGATACATCTTATAATAACTTACCTTCACTTAGTTTATAGAAGAAATTAACAAGTTATAACTATAATTATCTTAAAATATATTTATTGTATAGTTTGTTAATATACTCTTTTTAAAAAGTAAGTAGGTTTAGTTACATTAACAAATGCATGTGAAAATGCTTACCGATTTCTTGTTTAGAAACATTACTTTATCAAATTAGCAAACCTCTCTCTATATTAACAAATGTTTGTAGGGGTGCTACCATTTACCAATTTCTTGTTTAGAAACATTACCTTAACAAGCTAGTAAATCTCTCTCTCTCTTGATTGTTCTCATTCTCACTTAAAAAAGATCATTTATATAAAGAGAAAGGAGGGATAAAATTTGTAGGTGCTACCATTTACCAATTTCTTGTTTAGAAACATTACCTTAACAAGCTAGTAAATCTCTCTCTCTCTTGATTGTTCTCATTCTCACTTAAAAAAGATCATTTATATAAAGAGAAAGGAGGGATAAAATTTGTAATAGTGACTTTAAAAAAAGTTATTATTTATCTTTATATAAATGATATTTTTTAAGTTAGAATGAGAATAATCAATTTTAATCAATCTTTACTGATTTGTAAAAAAAATGAAAAATAAAAATAAGGTAATACTTTTATAATACCTAACAAAGTGGTTAGTGTTTGTGTGCTTGTTTTAATATTTTAATAAAATTTAATGAATAATATTTAATTTCAACTCACATGAAAATCTTCTCATTAGATACATCTTATAATAACTTACCTTCACTTAGTTTATAGAAGAAATTAACAAATTATAACTATAATTATCTTAAAATATATTCATTGTATAGTTTGTTAATATACTCTTTTTAAAAAGTAAGTAGGTTTAGTTACATTAACAAATTCCTATGAAAATGCTTACCAATTTCTTGTTTACAAACATTACCTTATCAAATTAGCAAACCTCTCTCTCTATATTAACAAATGCTTGTGAGGATGCTACCATTTACCAATTTCTTGTTTAGAAACATTACCTTAACAAGCTAGCAAATCTCTCTCTCTCTTGATTGTTCTCATTCTCACTTAAAAAAGATCATTTTTATACTATATTCCTTTATATATAAAAAGAAAGGAGGGATAAAATTTTTAATAGTAACTTTAAAAAAATTATTCTTTATTTTGATTTTTTTTATCTTTATCTTTATCTTTTATTTTCTTTTAATCATACAAATAATTTATCTTTAACCATTAGACTAAAAGAAAACAAAAGATAAAAACTATAATTCTAAAAGAATAATTCATCTCTCTCATTTTCTCTCTCAATCTCGATCTCTATCTCTTGATCGAATGAATTGTTTGTTCGATTAAAAAATAAATAATAACTATTTTTAAAGTCACTATTACAAATTTTATCCCTCCTTTCTTTTTATATAAATGATATTTTTTAAGTTAGAATGAGAATAATTAATTTTAATTTTAAATTAATAAAAAATATAAATTATAAACTTATTAAAAGCCAGTCCATCACATCCACCTCAGCCTCATTAGTTAATTTTCATACAGTCATCCAAATCTAAGGGTTAATTTATTTTTTTCTTTTTATAAATTATTAATTTTATAAAACTAGAAAATAAAATTAACGATAGGGTTCTTCTCATCTTCTTTTTTCGAATACAAATTTCATTATTATCATTATTGTTATTATTACTATTATCTCCATTAGTATTGTCATCATTATTATTATATTATTTTTTATTTTTTTAATCTAATTATTAAAAAGGAGAATTATTAAATTAAAAAAAAGAATATATAACAATTATATGCATTTTCCAAAGTTGGCACGATAACTTTGGAAACGCTGATTGGTACTGATGGCAATGTTCAGCCTAAACATTAGACACAATGATTAAGATACCATGCATTAGTCGGCTCTCAAAATAAATTTAATAATTGAATTGTCAAACTCGATTTTGATTTCCTTTTTAATATTTCTGACGCTTTTTTTGACTTAACATCTACGTTTGAAGACTGATTATCTTTCTTTAACATGTAATGAGACATGAAATCCAAAGCAATGTAAATAAAAGCAACTATTGTACGATCTTAAACACAAAAGAATCATTTGTGCACTGCATTGCAAAATTCTACATATAAACATCCCCACACAATTCCACGCGGTTGATTATGTAGAACATATATTCCATTGATTATGGCATCAATCATGAATAAATTAAAAAATCCTAGTTATACAAGGGACAAAGATCTCTGTCTCCACTCCATATTTTCTTACGTTTGGTCGTGTATATTATACTGTAACACAAGTCAAAGATTCAAATCTTCGTGCAAATGATGGTAATAAAGTGTAATCCTGCTAGCCATGAGTAGCATAGAATTGAGGGCATGATATTTCAAATTAGACCATATTTAAGAGTTAATTATTAATTTATTTTACTATCCGAAAAACTTAATGGTTCTCCATTGATACAGGTGTTTGACCTTTCCTACTATACTTTGAGAAAACACGTGTATGACCACCGTTCCTTCGTGTCACCCATTCATCTTTTAACCTTTTGTGCACAAAATCACAATGGGTAAGACAAGCTGTCAAAAATTTAATTAGAACCACCTCCAGAAAACATTATTCTATTGACAATATTCTAAAGAATTTTGACAAATAAATATATTTGTTTTAAAATAAATTGACATCAAACCATACTATAAACTTAAATAATAAGGGATGATAGGGATCCGGATAGAAGGTTGGAGTTAAGATAAGATTCATTAATATAACGAAGAAGAAAAGGTATTTTATTGATTGAGATACATTTTATACGTAGAATTTTCAAAGTTAAAGGACCCTTCAATAAAAGTTGAAAAATACTCGTAATTTGGAAATCATGTTATCGTTGATGGGTTGTATTAAAAGAGTGAGAAGGACGTCAAGACTGGATTCTTCATATGCAAGTGTGTGTGTTTTTTTCCTCCACGAGCTATTTTAATAGAGGTTGCATGCCACTTGATATTTTCTTAAAAAAGATTCCTGTTCATACCAAATAAAACCATTTTTCTTCCAGCTGCAATGTTGGACTAATCTAGAAAGTATGGGCCCATAATTTCTGTAGAAAATGAGAGCAGATACTTTAGACTAAAGCTTTTCAATCTCACCAATCAGCTTCAGTGAAGTTTAAATGTCATCACATCAACCAATCATCATATAAGAAAAAGAATTTGGACTATCAACAATTTTAGAAAATCTGCCAAAAAAAAAAGAGAAAAATTACAGCCATTATCCCATCAAAATAAATAATAAGAATAACAGAAAATTAAATACATTTTTATTATTGGATTACTAAAATATTCTTTGAAAAGGGAATTTTGTACTATTCTATGAATTACTTGCATGTTTGCTTCTGCGTCTTCATCCAAATTGACGCACGTCTATAGAAATAACAAATTACAGCTTTTGTGTAATTTTCTAGTTTTGTCGTGAATTTTACAACATACTGTGTGTTGTTTGATGAGTTTCGAACACATAGTACATCATCAATTACATTTTTTATTTATTTTTTAATCTTTTCTTTTCTTAAGCTTATTTCACAAATAATCGGCATCCTTTGTCAAATTGTCTTGGTCAATCACACTCGGAAGGGGAGTTCGGATGTAAAGCTCTTTGTTTAATTCGTGGTTGGTCTGCCTTTATCGACGCATGGAAATTGCCAATCTCGTTAATTAATTTACTTTATTTGACACCATTGTCAAAAAGCATATGTGAGTTTGGCAGCTTCTCAGAATATAATAAACAGATTTCTTCCATAGAAAATTAAGCATTTAGACAGAGTAAAATAAATATTTTTTAAAGTTACTAAAATTCATTATCAGTTTTATATAATAGTTTCTTTTGATTTCAGTCTATACATATGAAAAAGGGGGAAGATATAAGATTAGAGAAAATGAATGAAAAAGAAAAAAAAAACAAAAGGAGAAGATAAAATTAAGTTCTAAACTCTAAAATGTATTAAGGTTTAAATATGTTTTTAATCTTTATAAATGAATGAATTTTGATTTTAATTATTATAAAAATTGTTTTATTTTTTATCTTTAAAAATTTAAAATTATCGTTTTTTTTATTTATGTGAAATTAGTAAATTTTGGTTATAGTCTTTATAAAATATTTTTCTTTGATTTCTATTTTTTTTATGTATAAAATTGTTATTTTTTTTTATTTTTAATATTCATTTTAAAGCAAACATATAAATAACATTCATTTTAGAAATTTAGAAAAAATTTAGAAATATTAGATATTACTGACATGTACCGTAGATATCCGTGGATGTCACTTAGGAAGATTACTTAACCTTTTATTAAATACGTTAAAAGTAATTAATAAGTTTCACTTTCAAATTTTATAATGATAAAAAATAATTGTTTCAAATTTTATAAGAATAAAAAAAAAATTTTACGGAAGGTAAAATCAAAATTTGTTTATTTTATAGGAATTAAAAATATATTTAAGTCAATGTATTAAATATAAAAATTAAAAAATATTTTATTAAATTATCGAGTTGCAAGTTTAGGTTGAAAAAACGATAAATTTAATGACCGGTTAATTATAATTAATTTGGTTCACATGTGAAATAGATTAAACCAATTAACTGAAATAATTGAGACCAATTTAATTGATTTGATTTATATTATTGGATTCACTAAGTCAATTTAATGATGCATAGCTTAGGCTCTTCCAAGGTAGTGTAAAAACTAGATTGGGACTCATTTATAGGCCGTTTGATAAAAAAAAATATAGTAATTTTCCATATTTGATGTTATTTTAATAAAATATTATGAAAAATATTATTTTTTGGGAGTGGTTTGAGTTATGTTTTTCACAAAATTGTTTTTATAGAGGTTTAAGAATTTACTTTTTATTGAGAGAAAATGTTTAATGATGTAAAAATTTAATACAATTATATAAATTTTTAAACAACTTCTTATTAGATTGATAAATAATTGAATCTAATAATAAGAAATACTAATAAATAATGTTAGTATATATTTATTATAATTCTCAAAATAAAAGTTGTTTTATAAAATGTGTTATTTTAATTGTTTAATATATTAAAATTATACTGTTTAGATATTTTTTATTTTTTTTTAATTTTTTAAAATTGTCAAGACATTAATATAATTAACAAATCATTTAATAATATTATTGAAATGTTTTAGTAGAAGATTTAAAATAGAGACAGTGAAAAATTAGGTGATGCTAAAGTGAAATAAAAAATAAAATTACTCCAAAATATTTATAGTTTTAAAATTTGTATTACAACACAATCTATTTAAATTTATAATTTGATTATTTTTTAATTTACCCCCCCCAAAAAAAAAATAATTTTATTACTGATGCTAACGTTATTTGATATAGCTTGGACACTTATTTTTGGGCTTTTCAGCTTTTTTTTTTTTATTAAGAAAAGGATGTTGATTTTTTATAGCGAGAAGTGTTGGTCACACTCATTAACATATTTTTTATTATTAATAATTAAATTTTATTTTAAATTACATAATCACGAGAGATACTCATTAAACAATTATTTGTGAATTTTACAAAATTTTGGGATGTTTAATAAAATTTAACTAATAATAAATAATTTGTTAGCATTTTTCTTCCTATAATTTATACTATTATCTATCATTTTTAAGTTTTTTTTTTAAGTTTGTATGAATGAGTTAGGAAATGTAACAAAGTTTCTTGTTAGTTATAAAATAGTTATAGAAATTTTTAATTTATTTTTTTTATTTCTACTCAACAATAAATGAATATTAGTTATTTTTCATTTTTACTTTTGTAGATATTTGGATCTATTACCCATTGAGAAAATAATGATAATAAAAGAAGAAAAGCAGAAAATCAAAAAATAGAAAATAAAAAAAAGAAAAGAAAAGAAAAAAGAAAAAAGAAAAAAAAAGAAAAAAGAAAAAGGAAACGGGGAGGAATGCTGAAGAAGCCTCCCCACTTACCTCATCATCCACCCATTTGTGCCTCACTTACACACTCCACCACCAACCATGCTCTTGTTTTGTCCTACACTTTCATTGTTATGTAGGTCAACCTAGCGACACAAGATGTCCCATTAACCACCCCTAACGTCAACCACGAGAGTGGCCTCAAGACCTATAAAAGGGAAGAAAACGAAAGAGAAAAAGGGTTGAAAAAGGAAGAGGAGAAGATTTTGAAAAATAGAGGGAGAAAATATTGAGAGATTCCTTAGGGAACCTTTGTCAGAAAGTAAAAAGAAAAATGTTTAGTGTAGAGTTCCCATGTAGCTCAAAAGGGAGCAGAAATATTGTCCAAAGGAGAGGAATCCTCATGGCAACAATAAAGCAACCAAACAAGTAAAATCTTATCCTAATCCGAGTCGTATAATTTAGTTTTTAGATAATCTTAATCAGCCTAACAAGTCTTCTTTTAGTTGTACACCGACACCTAATCAGTAATAGGTTCCATCAAGGTCTAAGCCGACTTCAAATCGGCATACATATCCACCCGACTAGCCAACTCCTAGTCGGCCTTACTTCCATTCATGTATTCGCCGATACCTACTCAACCTTAGCTACCTTTAAAATAAGTTAACCCCCCTTTAAGTATCACTCATCTAAAACTACGTAAACTTTGAATTCTCCATTGCACCAAAAGATACGTAGGAGCAAGAGACCACTCATGTCAAGTTCAAAAGCTCAACAAAAATATATTTTTCCTTTCCCAATAATAAATTTCATTTCTTCTTGCAAGGAAAAAATAATAATTTAGAAGTCATAACAATTTCATGTGTCTAATTAAGATAAATCGTCTTAGAATAGATGTTGTAGGGTGCTAACACCTTCCATATGTGTAACTGATTCCCGAACTTTAAATTTGTTTTCATAGACCAACTTTATCCAATCCCAGGTTTTTTGACGTTTTCCTTAAAGAAGCTAGTGACGATTCCCAACTCCGTATTCATTTTTCAAAAGAAACTCGAACTCCAAAATTAAATTTTTGCTCACTTCGTCGTAGCCTAAGTTATGACAGTTTTCATGATAAATGTGTAAATTAATTAAAAGTTAGGTGTGAAGTAAAAATATAATTAAAAAATTAATGTTATCTTAACCTTTAAAAATGACAAATAAATAAAATAATTATTTTTTTCAAAAAAAAAATAACACTTTAAAAGAAATGGAAAGAGTACATGAGATTGATTGACCAAATTATAATGAATTTAATATAAATATATCAATTTTATGTAATGATCTAATTATAAATTATTATATATAATAAATATAATAATATTATTAATTTTTATGATAATTATTTTAAAAATTATATCCATAATAATTTTTAAAATTAATTTATAATATAATTTTTTACATGAAAACTGTATAAAAATAAAATCAATTATGAATGAAAAGAAGGATTATATTTTGATCATTAAACTAATCTGAGTTTTTAACTAGTCATCTCATATTAATGAATAAATATGCAATGCACCGTGCATATGCTCCTTGCATACAAACTATTGCATCTTAACCGCAAGACACGGTTTCTCGCCGACCGAGCACACTATTAAGAAAATGTTATTTATTAGTTTGGATAATATTTTAATTAAATTATAATAATAAATATTATTAATAATATTTTTATAATAAAATATTATTTAAAATCGTAAATGAAGCGGTGGTATTGAGTCATTATTTTTCTGTCAATATTGGAATTTTGTTTTTTGAAAATATTGAGCACCAAATCGTAAATAATCATCGAGATCTATCATCATTTTGACACCAATTTGAAGGAGATAGAGGTTGCCTAAGGTTCCTTGGAGACGAAGGTAGGCCACGGCATTAAATTAACTAGTTCAAAATTCCACGTTCGAAGGATATTGAATGCTGTGGTTTTGGTGCTAAGAATTTGCCACGCCATTAACTTGTTCGACAACTCCGTATTCAAAGAAAACTGAAAGCTACATATATTTAATCTAATTAAGGATTTTTTTGGTGGCATAATTAAGATTCGGCCCAAGGTAAACCGAGCTTGATAATTACAAATTTAAAGAATATTCATGTTTACGCAAAATGGTGGTGAAAGCGTATTACTATTAATAATATTTAAAAAATATTAAATATATATAAAATGTTACTTATCAATTTTAGTAATATTTTAATAAATATTATATATATAAATTGTCATAAAATATTATTAATAATAAATTTTCATATATTTAGTAATAGAATTGGTAACATTTGTATAAATATAATTAATAATGTTATTAAAATAATATACACAATAGTAGTCATATCTTTGATCAAGTAACGAAGAGCTTTTTGTGATTAAGGAAGTAGGTGGTCATAATCATGAGATTCAAAAGGAAAAAAATTTGAGTTTGTGTTTACTTCTAGAAATAATTATATGTTGGAATTTGTTAATTATGTTTATGATGATGTTGGTAAGTAATTATATCATTACATATTGTTCTAGTGCTTAACCCCATGCCTCTCCACCTCCTCAATGTTGAGATCTTAATTCTGGCAATCAAGCCTACATCTTATTTAAAGGTATCTATCTTGACAATCCACCATAGTTGCCAATATTACGCCCTCCTCCATCTTGGTACCTACATATGAGTCATACCAGTTCAAGCACTAAATTGCTTCCACACTGTTTGTGGACCCAAAACATTATTCTCCTATAGGCAAGACATGTGTTTTTTTTCGTGCCACGTAAGTCCACACCTATATAACATCATTTTGAACATTCGACAAGTATGTTCACTCTTTTCCTCCTTAAGATCTCATCCCATAGTTGAAGGAAGATCCAAACCCTACCACGACCACCTAGATAGAACATTGGCGTTGTTAATGACTTTGCACATGACACTAATGCTGCTAATGCAGACAGTCAGCAAGTAGTGCAAAAATTGACAACTTCACACGCAAAGAAGTAAAAAGCCTCGCATACCATTGAACCACACCAACCAAAGAAAAAAAATAAAATGACGCATTGGAAAACCAAACCATAAACTAGACCAAACTACATATAGGTAGTACCTTTTACACAACTCGAATTCGCCCCTCCACCACAAGCTTGGCTTGGGGGGCATGTTTGTTTTGTAGGTTAACCCCTTGTAGTGGCTAACCTCGCTCTACCAGAATCATCATTCCAGCACACACCCAGGTCCACCTAAGTTCCAAGGGAAAATCCCGCCTTCTAATATCCTAGTAAAGAAAATCACGCACGCATACACAAAACACCATCCCAATGTACTAGAACCTGAGCTTGCTTAACAAACAAGCTCAACTTGTAGACATATGTTCCAAAGATTAACCTACCTAAGTAAGTCAACCTCCCAAATGGCGAGATCTTAATCATGGCGAACAAGCCTATATCTTATTCGAAGGCATCCATCTTGGCAATCCACCCTAGTTGCCAACATTATGCCCTATCCTGATACCCCGATATGAGTCATCCCAATTCAAGCACTAAATTACTTCTACACTACTCGTGGACCTGAAACTCTATTCTCCCATAAGCAAGGCAAACGTCCCTAAATCATTTTGAACCTTATGTCACCATTCTAAACCTTTGATAGGTATGCTCACTCTTTTCCTCCCCAAATCTTTACCACTTTCCCTTCTTAAACCCCTACTAACTTAATCATTAGAGTCCTTGCAACAACTCTCCCCTCTAGGAGCCCAGATATTGCGACACTCCCTTGAAGATCTCATCCTACAACTGAAGGAAGATCCAAACTCTACCTCGATCACCTGGACATAACACATACAAAATCTCATTGTTTAAAGCATGACCCTGAAACTTGGTCAAAATAACTAGCCCTTATAACATGTTACTTCCCCTAAACAAATCATTGCTCCCAAGGGTTGGTTGAGGAATATACTCTCACACAATGTAACTCAACTTCTCTGTCTCTTACATTTTTCTCTGGGTATGGTAAACTCAAGCTTGTGACGGAGGGAAAGGTTGGTGATGAGAATCAAGGAAGAGAGAGAGATTTTGAGTTGAAAGATATATGGTGGTGTTTTTTTTTTTTTTTTAATTTGGTATCTCATGGATCTTCCCCACCCTATTAGGTTAAAAACTAATCTTGTTTTATAGATTTACTATTGTTGCTAGTCGAAGAAATTTTTGTACACTTTGAGAATTGAATACAGGTACTTCCACTAAATAAATTACTCTCATTTATGTGAATATAATGATACTTTAAGTCATTACATAAACTCATCAAGTTTGGTGGTATTGTTGCTTTGATGTTGATAGTGAACATAGAATAAGATTTTTATCTTCAAGATTTAAGTGTAAAAACTAAAATATATTTTAAGTATTAAAATGCAAATTTAATCTAAGGAGGGAGCATTGACGCGCCAAACATGCAGGGTGCATTGCAGAAGTAGTCTTATATTTATCTAATACTAATTTCGCATATATTGTTATCTTCTCATGATTTCCATTTGATTGTTGAAATCAAACAATTAACACAAAACACACATAATTAAATTCTATTCATATGCACAAAACATCAATTATTCAATTTGATACTCTCCGTACAGTGTCATTTACATTGAATACCTAGTTATTTCATCCACTACACCCAAGGTTGAATATCCCATCTTTTTAGACCTCTTCTTAATTATGGTGAATGAATATGGAAAATATGTCTCTTGATTTAAAAAATCATTATTTTTCAACAAAAACAAATCATTATTGTTCAACAAAAACAAATCATTATCAGGTGCTGGGCTACATATCAATTATCTTTTTGTTTTTGTCTGGTGGGGAGTATGTAATTTGAAACGGGACAAAACTCCAATTGTGGACTTTTACTTATAACATGGGCCCATTTTCCCGCTATAGGCCATGTTCTTCTATTTAAATAGTGGAAATGATGGGCTTTTCTCATCCTTTAGCCCAAATGCACGCAGGAACAATATCCTTCTCGTATACATGCCAATCCACAATAATCTTGTAAGATGGTATCTTCAGTCATTTGGGTAAATTTTACTGTGAATTTGATGATTTAATTCACTATTCTTACCCAATTTATAACTGAATACATAGAACAGCTGGATTAGGAAGCACACGTGAAATTTTGGCAAGAAAAGGTGCTAAAAGAAGATACAGTCGTGGTGATTTTCTTCCTGGTGCCTTATAGCCTGTAGAAGAGAAGCATTGATATTGTTGAAGACGTCAAAATTGTGGGATGACAATCATTTTTGTCTCGTTCTATTGCACATGGTATCTAGATTTATATTTAAATTTATGGATGAACGTTGGGATAGTTGGAATAGAATTTGATGAGTAATGCATGAGATAATATTATAATTGTTGTAGTGATTCTTCTACTTAAACACAAGACATAAGATTTCATCCTTATTTAGTTCAACCATTAATTCTTTGATATTTGAACAGATATAATAAAAATAATAAAGTCAATATATATATTATATTAATTATTTTAGCATAATCATGTATTTAACAATCTTATTTTGTAAAAGAGACATAAATATATCGTTTATATTATGTATGAGGGATGAATTCTTCTAGGTAATCATATCTCTACATATTGCATACCTAGTAAACAATTTTATATCATTATATTATATAGGATGTTAATTTAATGATATTAGAACACACAAGTCCTTTTTATGAATCATAGTGATTTCAGATAAAAAAATTACATACATCATTGTCATTTTAAGAAACTCTTATGACACTAACATATTTTATGTAGTGAGTAAGTTAATTTAATATATTATTACTTTAATATAAACTTATGTGAAGACTTGATATCTCATATTTATTAAATGTGAAATATGGTCATAAGTCAATATATAGACATATTATTCTCAATGTACTATTGACATCCTTATTAACAATAATATTTGATTAAAAATATTTTAAAACTATATTTCTATATCTAATAAATCTCATTCATAACAGGTCATTTACTTTATGTCTTATGACATTGAATTTATTATTTTAGAGATTTTTATCACATTTATAAAAAATAATTATTTATATTTTATTTATTACAGTAAAATAATATAAAATAAAAATAATTATCATAATAATGATTAGTATGAAATTTAAAAAAAAGAAAAAAAAATCAACTAAACTTAAAAACAACTTATAACTCGCATAAAGACATGCTTAAAAATTAATTTAGAAAATGAAATGAAATGTGAATTTTTTTTTAATCTAAATCAATATATAACTCGTAATTCATATTAAATTAATTAATTAATAATTGACTAACCTATTTTATCACCTCTAATAAACACAATTACAATATTCAAAATTATCAAATGCATAATTAATGCGTCCCACGTTCATGTTAGAAAGCCCTCACACTAAAAAGTATCTAATGTCTCTCAGAAAAGTTAATTATAAATAAAGATAATGAACCGTTTCAATCTTGTTGGCTACTATAGATCTACATTTACTCCATTGCCAACCACCAATCTTTCCTTCTTTCTAAGCGTATTTGTTATGTATTGTTTATGAGATTGTAGAACAACCATTTTGGCTATGTTTATAAAGATTATCAAATATGATAGTTGTAATTTTCTTTTCTTTTCAATGGTGCGTGGAGCCTAAAGATGCTTTACCAAAAAAAGAAAACAAACTTTGGATTTAAGGGTAAATAAATTTGATTAAACGAATTCTTGAATTGAACTTAGGGAGACACCGAAAGAATATTTACGAAGTGTAAATTAGGAGTATCCTTATATCAATTGAATCACCTAATACTTTTAGTGAAAATTTTGACTATTTATAGAAGACTATATATAATCTTTAGTTTAAGAGTAAATCGATATAAAACTTGTGATGTTTATTAGGTTCTTCCTTGTATCAAGATTTCTTTATTTTTTTTTTCTAATCGAAAAAATGAAGTGTTTTTTCAAAGTAAAAGTTTTCTTTAAGAAAAATATTTTCTTTGTTATATATATATATATATATATATATATTCTAAACAAAACCTTTTGATTTATCAAAAAATTTTAAAAATAATAAAATATGATTCAACCTCTTTTCTCGTATTTTTTTTATATATTTCTTTTCATAAAAGATCTTCAATCTTATGAATATTTTTTCTTTATATCTAAATTTTTTTTATATCAATCATTAGTAATTTCAATCCCAATTATGAAGTTTGGAAGTTTAGGTAAGGTGTTTAAAATTTTATTAATTCAAAACAAAATTAATTTTATTTTTTATTTTCATTTTTATTAGTATTTTATTTCACTGTCTGAAATAAATAAATAAATAAATTGATAGGAAGGGAAATTACAATATTCACACAACTTATTGACGTTTGAATATAAAACTAAATAACTACCAATTTGCCCTCCAATAAATAAGAAGCATGACACTTAACGTAAACCTCTACTTTGATTTTGACACTTAGCAAGCCTCGGCCTTTTTAAAATCCTCCTCTTTTTGACACGTAACATCCAACAGCTATGAGCCCAAATTAGTTGGTGCAAGAAATCACCAACAAATTTGAAATTCATTGTTGTTTTGTCTCGAGAGGTTGATACAATGACATCATATATCTTGTTGACCCTTTTGACCAGTCTTTTCATCAATGACTTTTTTATCTTCACGAAACTACTACAATTATGCGAAATTATTTCGAATCATAAAGTAGCACTTTTTATAGCAATTTTTATTTGAATTGTCTTTTCATTTTAATGTTGTAATGTTTTAGTTGTTATCGATTACATTACACTTACGATAAGAATCAACAATTCATTATATTTTACAACTTACCAAATTTCGTTTCACACAGAAAAAAAATAGCATAACAACAAAAGAAAACTCACATGAGCTATTTTACCGTCTCACATGCATGAAATATTCATTGCATTATTATATTTCATCCCAATTATATATATATGATATTAATTTCTATAAGTAAAATTTAACTACTATCACACAAGCTAAACGCTACAAACTCTTAATAATCATAAACAAAGGTTCTTGCCAACTACAGAAGTTGCTCACTGTAGACGATGTAAACCCTACATTAGTCACATTCAACCCCAAGCCCATGTATGATGTCCGAGTTAAATAAGACACACGCTACAACCACCATATCAAAGTAGATGCATGCGTGTGTATTAGAGAAGACGTATAGATAAGTATCAATTCTATTACTTGGTAAAAATTATTCCAATGAGAGTTATAGGCAAAAAAATCTATTCTTGATCACCCATCTAACTTCTATTAATATGGTAATACATGTTTACTATATTAAGTTTGTCATACTTCGTATTTTACTTTAATTTGACAATTTCAAAAGAAAATTTATTTATCCATGTGTTCATTTTATTTTTTGAGAGATGAAAATATCTTAATAAGTCCATTTTAGTATATTAAAGTCAAGACGATATAATTCTACAATTATGACAAATAAAAAAACAAGTAGATAAATGAACAAGAATGTTGAATACTAATTTGTTTAAGAATCAAAAGTGACCCGTCTGTCGTTGTAAGACCATATGCGACTACAATGTGTAGACATAATTGTCATGTGACAATCTGAGAATAATGTTGAAAACTATTTTTTTATCCTGAGATCATTAACATTCATCTATGATAAGTTAGAATGAGACAGAACATCAAAGTCTAAATTTTGGAGCACGATCATTTTGAGCAATGCGTTTGACATAAATGTGGATATTTTTTTAGCAAAAATTAGTCTATCAAGAATTAGTATGGACTTTATTTTCTTCAACTTCAAAAGAGCAAACACAATTATCATAGTGCGTACACACGGAGACAGCGTTCGAGATTATTTAATGAAAAATAAATATATTCAAAATTCATATTTAGAAAAAAAAAAACTTTTAAATTGAAGGTCTCTAACCTCTCAAGAAGGTCAAATATAAATATAGATAATAAAATATTCAATATTATTTATTACTTTAAAACTGCATTTATTCCATCCCAACTACCTGTGTTACATTCAATATTGTGGAATAACCATCTTTGCATGTTTATACAGATTATCAAAGATGATAGTTGTAGTTTTTTTCTTTTCAAAAATGGGTGTGAGGAGTTTGAATATATTTAATTAAAAGAATACTTAGGTTTTAATTTGAAGGGAATTAATTAAAAAATACTTTAGTTTAAATCTAGAAAGATTTGTAAAAGAATACCTAAAGAAGTAAAGATTATAAATATCCTTATATAATCTAATTGTCTTAATGAAATTCTTCGTTTTTTATCTAGCTAGGACAGAATATAACTATGAATTATAAGGAGAACCAATATAAGCTTGTAACTTAGAGGGCTTTTTTGGTTGTTTATATTTACTTGTGCACAACTTTAGGTTTCATGCATTTTTTTTCGTAACTTTCTTGGGTCTTTTTTTAGACACTCCTTGTGCTTAAGTCAAAGACCTTTACTTTCTTTATCAATAAAATCTTTTTGTTTATAAAAAATATTTGTAATGTATTTTTTTTGAAAATAAAATTTTCTTTAAATATTCTATTCTTTTTATGTATTATCATAGTACGTACTAAGACTATTTATTTGTCTTAAGATTAAAATTCTTTATATATCTTAAACATTTTTTAATAAAATCTTTTGTTGTATCAAAATGTTTTAAAGATAAAAAAAACACAAATTAACTCCCTTTCTTCTATTTTATGCTTGTCTTTTTCATAATGTAACAAAGGGACTTGTGATTTTGTTTTTCTATATATTTCTATATATTTCTAACCTTTATTATGAACTTTCGAATTCAGGTAAGGTGTTTAAAACTCTATTTATTCTTAATTGTTATTAATATTAAAAGCCAGCTGTAAAAGGGGAAAATATCTTGAAAAACCTGCAATCTATTGTTGCTTTTATCCTCATTAAAAGGTTGTTTTATATTGAAAGTATCATATATTTTGTTTTTAAGGAAAAAAAAATAATGGAGTGGTAATAGAAAAGAACGGTATAAAATAAACACGAAAAAAATTTAGTATAATTATATTCACCCTAAAAAATATAAGCTTAATGATATGTTTGACTGAGAGGGAAAAAAAAATAAAGAATTATAAAATCTAACTAATGTATACACCAATTGAAAACTGTTGTAGCGAGCTAGTTTTACTTGAAAACAGTCACATACTAGTCTGTAACAGACAAACACTGCCTTAATATGGCAGGCTGTGTGCATTCATGCGGTGCCGGCCACTCAAGAGTAAATACCAGTAGGATACAACCACGTGTACTCGTCATTTCGTTCTTCACATTAATTAACGTTCTGATCCAACCCCACACTGGAAAATCAAACGTCCAACATCAAGCCACGTGTCTAGCTATAAGAACAGGAGAGATAAAAGAATCACATGATCATTGAAACGAGCCCACCCACCAAAATAACCCCCCATCAATTTCCATAAATTCACCTAACGCCCCCACTTACTAATCTCCAATCCCTCCACTCATCTTTATCTATATAAACACCACACTACATCACTTGTACTCACCAATCACCAGCTACAATAATACAATTACAAAGCAATACCTTATTGTAGTGGCACATTTCACTTTTGTTCTTTTGAGAAATATTTAATTATATTACTATTGCAATGGCTAGCTTTAAGGTGGCATGCATTGTTGTGATGTGCATGGCTATGGTGAGTGCACCCATGATGGTCCAAGCCGTGACATGCAACGACGTGATGATGAACCTTGCACAGTGTCTAACTTACCTGATGCAGGGTGGAGCGCCTTCGGCAGGGTGCTGTGGAGGAGTCAGGAACATTCTCACTGCCGCCAGCACCACCGCGGACCGCCAAAACGTGTGCAACTGTCTCAAGACCGCTGCTAATAACTATAATATCAATGACAATTACGCTCAGGCACTCCCTGGCCTCTGCAATGTCAACGTCCCTTACAAGATCAGCCGCTCCACCAACTGCGCAGCGTAAGTTGCTCTCTCTGACCATCAAAATCCTAACTCGTAATATGAAACATAGTCAAGTATATATTATTAATATTTTTATAGATTAAAATTTTAATTATATAGAAAGTGAACACGAGTTTCGCAGGGGTTTTGGGAATGTGCTTAAGGAAAAGGGTTTAATTACTGTGAAAATAATTGTATGGAAGTTTCTGTTTTTGTAGTTTAGTATTTGGAGTGACATATAGTATGAGTTTGAGAGGGTAAGTCGTAAGTGGAAAGGTGTCTGCATCTTTAAGAGTTGTGTTGATGGAGGAGTGTAATTGTGTATTGGAGTGGTGAGTTCCAGCAAGATGGAAAGTTAGTTGGTGGTGGTGGCACATAATATTTAAGGGGTTTGATATAGTAAATCATGGTTATTAAATTTTGACTGTGAAGTGGTCCACCACTATTTAATAGCAATGCTATTTTGATATAAAAGACTTTTGGAAAATTAAAGGTGCTAGGAACGACTTTAATTTTTATCAGGCAATCAGAAGAGGAATAAGTATATTAGAGAAGGGGGAAGAAAATATTTTAGAAGGCAAAATTTACCAACTAAAGAGAAATTTCACTTTGCTACATTTGAGGAAAGATTACAGTTTCTAGTTTATTTTTAAATTTTAATTTTAAAATAACTTTTAAGTAAAAAAATAAATCAAATATAATTAATCTTCGTACCAATTACCACTTTCCTGATTCAAATTATTTATATTGTTCACTCTTGTGATATTACTATTTGTATAATATAAACGTTTATTAGCTGTGTAAACAGAACAAAAAATTATTGGCGAAAAAGGTGATAATATATTTAACTTCATGTGTTTGTTTTTGTAATGCTGCAGCATCAAGTTCTGAAGAAGAGGGAAGTTTTTCCAATCTCTGCGGCGGGACACTAAGACAGCAGTGTAACACTTATTTATCAGAATAAGAGAAAGCGAGTGTGACTATAGGGCTTCACTTATGCGAGCCTGTTCTTGTATTAGTTATTGTTTCAGACTCTTTATAGTCTTTGTTGTTGGGTGTGATTAAATGTATTGTAGTTGAATATTGTTGCATGCAACAATCACGTATTCGATATATATAATAATTCCATGCTACTTTTGTTGGATACCATATTCTCAAGTCATGTTATTTTACTTTCTATAATATATTTGGCTTATAAGAAATTAGCAAGTAATTCCAATCCCCGTACGTTCATTTTTTCACTTCTACTTTTTTATTCTTCTCTCAAAATTGATTAAATTTGTTCGTATGAAAATGTAAAGCCTCAAAATGGTTTTTCATGTCTCATGCAGTTATGCTTAATTAATAAGGTGGTATTAAGCTATTAACAAGTTTATCACTTTAAATATATATATATATATATATATATATATATATATATATATATATATATATATATATATATATATATATATATAAAAAAGCTTCAGCTAATCAATTATGCTTTGTATATGGGAAAATTAACATCGTGGAGATTTATGGGTCCACAAATTCAAATGTTGGGTGAGGTGTCTTGACGTAGAAAATTGACTTCCGAGTACATTTTTATGTTGATCGAAAGGGCAGTATATTAGAAGAGTACAAAATAGACTCTTGTTGTCTCTTCTACTATACAGGCAAAGTTCATTTTGTGTTTTATCATTTTTACTCATTATTTGGTTGAGGAATCTTGTAATGTGACTACGTGTCGTGGATATTGTTGCTACGTTGTTGAGGATTTTCTATGATAGCAGTAGTGTTTTAATATATACAAACAAATAATAAGACTTATAGTGAATGTAAGCAGATGGAGTTGGAGTATCTAATTATCAAAGATCTTGTGAAAGATCATTAGTACAAATTAAATATGGATTTTACAAGTTTCTAAATTGATTATTTAACCACCAATTTACAAAAGGATGGTTAATTTTTTAAAATTAATTGGAAACGTTTTAGACCTATTTGCAATTTAATAGTGGTCGAAAACCTTTTCTAGATTGGTTAAAAGTAAAACTGGTGTGGGAAGTATTTTATAGATAAATTATCTTAGTCAATTTAAGAAAGTTTGTTTTATCACCACTTAATCTATTAGCATTGTTTTCACCATATCGCTCTCTCGCTCCTTCTTCATTTTTTCGTGTCAACTTTCTCTATTCATTCTAGCTCTCTTGTCGAATTTCAAAATCTTAGACTTGCTTCTCTAACTCCAAATCAAATCAACACACTAGGTAACTAACTATTCTCTAGATCTTTGATATTCAATCTCAATTTCTGTTATATTTTTTTTTTTTGCTAGTTGGGGAATCATCACTCAACTAAACTTTATTGCTATCTTCTCACTTAGCACTACAACAAATACAAAATTAACGATCATGTTTAATGTAATTGCTATTCTATCAAATCCTAACAATCAGTTCTTCTTCAAAGTATATATTTATTAATTATTATTATTAGTTTATTTTATAAAATCAATTCCTCTAATAAAAGAATTTATATTTAAATTTAAGCTACATTATGAATATTTTAAGTTTTCTAAGTAAATTCAAGTTAGTATTATTACGAAATAAGAAACTTTAACTTTTCCTTTTAGATACACCCAATCCATTTTTGGTAGACAAATGGTAAAGTATGTCAAAACTGGATGTATCGATTCGTTTTACCATTCCTAACGACATTCAATTTCTTTCTCTACTGCTTGCCTAGTTGATAAATTGAAAATTGGAATGTATGATTAGACAAAAAAAATATTTGACTGATTTATTATAAGGAATGGTACAACACAAACAATTATCAATATCTTTAATATGTTTTCAATAAATAAATATTTTAATTAGTGTTATCCATTTATACGAAGTATACTATTTTTGGAAATTACAGTATGTCGTGATAAATAAAATGACATATACCAAATGAAAAGGTATAATGGTGATAGCTTTGATACAATGGTTGTAACTAACGAAGAGCAGTTGGCTCTTCATGACTGAGGGTACGAGTAGACAAATTTAATTGAAATGGTAGAAATAGAGAGGATGTATTATTGTAATAGACAAAACCAGATAAATAATATTTGTTTAATTTAAAATTATTGATAATAATAAAAGTACAATTTTTTTAACTAACCTGATTGCTATTAATTATAAAATAATACTATTTATTACAGGTTAAAAAAAATAATTTTGAATTAGGTATCCAATATCCATCATAACATACAGTTACGCTGTTGCGTGTATATAGTTGTTCATTAAATCTTCTACGCGCCTCTAACTACAAGTTAAAAAAAAAAAATTAAAGGTGATCAGGATACATTACGTGTTCATTTCTTGAATGAGAAATATTAATAATATATTTATTAATATATTTGTTAAATTATAAAATTATGAATATAGTTCATTAAACAAGGAGAAGAACAGTACATCCATAATTTTGTAGTTTTTAATCAATTTTAATAAATAATAAAAGTGTGTTAAAAAATATATTAAAAAAAGGTGTTGCTAAAGTTTCTCTTTCTAAATCAACTACTTGTAACAAAATTTAATTTGATGAGACCAACACTAACAAATCATAAAGTAAATTGATGAAACCTCTTCTTCAAATAATGGTCGTTTCCTGGTGTAGGTTGTGCAAGAAAGTTCATTATTGGTTCGATATACTAACAAGAGAAACAATAAAATATAAACTGCTACAAATATTACGTATCTTTTTTATATTTGTAATTACTAATTAGTAATACAGATAATTATAATATTGATCGAGGAATATATACTTGTTATTTATCCAGACAAATAAAAAAAAATTAAAAGTAAAAGAAATGAATCTATAATGTAATAATTCAAAAACGAAAATGCATTTGCCAAATAGTAGTTATATTAATTAAACTAATTGTACAACAATTTATGGCCCATATACATTAAATATACTTTATCATTTGTTGGCTATTGCTTTTAGCACTCTTTTTATTTATTCGCGCCTCCTATTTTTTTTTTTGTCAACTTAATTTCAATAATACCCGTATAAACGAGTATGGTTTCATTATTTTGGAATTTAAATTCTGGAACTATAAAAAAATTGACTTCTGGATATAAATTCTAGAAACATGTAAACAAAAAATTGACTTCCAAAATTTAAATTCTAAAATTATGTAAAACTATTTTTTCGAAAATTAAATTCTTGAAATATGTATATTTTTAGAGTTTAAATTTCGGAAATATGCTTTTAGGTACATATATAATTTCAGAATTTAGGTAAATAAAGAATTTGAAATTTTCAATTAATTTAAAATGCATGAAGTTACTTCAATTAAATTGTTATTATTTTTAGGTTTTGTTTAGATAAACTTTTTCATAAACTCTTACTTATTTATTTATATATATATATATATATATATATATATATATATATATATATATATATATATATATATATATATATATATATATATATATATATATATATATATATATATATATATATAAATATATATATAAACTTATCTACAAACTAAAATTAGTCTATACAAAAATTAAAATGTGTTTTTAGATAAGATAATATAAAAATAAATTTTACTAATTAATTGATACATAAACTAATTTTAATTTATATAGAAATTTATTTTATTTTTTATTATTATTTTCTTCTTGTATTTATAAATAAATTTATTCAAACATAACCTTAAAATACTTCGCTTAGGTAAAACAATTCAGATTTCTTATATTTCAAATTCTTTATTCATATAAAGAAATTTAATTTCTATCATATGCATATTACCAAGAATAAATATTGGCTAAATTTTAAATAATAAAAATTGAAAAATAGCTTGAAAATGATGAAAATTGAAAAATATTATATGATTTTAATTATATGTTTTTCTTATAGATAAGAAATAATTGCAATAATTTAATTCCAGCACAATGTGCAACTATGAGAATACCGTTTAAAAGAAAAAGAAGAAGCTGATAGTTTTTATTATTCATGCAAGTATAATTAAATTGAGACAATGATGGGGAGAGAAAGAGAATGCATGAAAGCAGTGGGTGGAGAGCGTTGAGTGCTACACTACAACAACAAAGAAGTAACTTAACTGAACAAGTGGTTGTATGTAAGTAATCAACACCGGCATATAGAGCACACCCACTAATATAAACCCATCAATTTCCATAAACTTACCGAACGTATTCCAATCACTCAACTCATCTATTATATAAACACCACACACCAGCCACAACACAAAGCAATACCATAGGCACATTGTTTTTGAGAAATATTAATCGTTTGTTGCAATGGCTAGCCTAATCAAGTTGGCATGCGTGGTTGTGATGTGCATGGCTATGGTGGGTGCACCCATGATGGTCCAAGCCGTGACGTGCAACGACGTGATCATGAACCTTGCACCGTGCTTGAGTTACCTGACGCAGGGTGGAACGGCTTCAGAAGCGTGCTGTGGAGGAGTCAGGAACATTCTGGGTGCTGCCAGCACAACCTCGGATCGACAAACCGTGTGTTCCTGTCTCAAGACCGCCGCTGATAACTATAACATCAATGACGATTACGCTCAGGCACTCCCTACCCTCTGCAATGTCAACGTTCCTTACAAAATCAGTCGCTCCACCAACTGCGCAAAGTAACTTCTTCTCTCTGTCACATGCTATCATCACAAATATATCCTATCAAAAACATTTTTTAATAAATCTCAACAAATAATATAAAATATTTTTAAATATATATTAGACTAGTAGAATTTAGTTTAATTAATTTAACAGATTCATAAGTTTGTAAATTTTTGAAATTGTATTCGATTTTAATGGATAAAAAAAATTAAAAAGTATATTGTAAGTATTTTTTTAGGAAAATAATTTTTGTATGCATTTCAAATTATTTAAGCTATTTTCTTCTCTCTCACATGTGATATAATTATCACATATAGATAAACATTTATTAGCTTTGTTAATGAGGAAAATGATTGGCTATATAAATAGAACATAGAATAAGGTTAAACACGGATCAAACTAATCCAGCTGACCTTATCAACGTAACTTTATCCAATTGAAAGTCTGGTAATTGCAATAATTCAACGGACCATATCAGATTGAATTAATGTTAAATCTGATATGGATCGAGTACTAAGCATGCATATGCTTGATCCAATCAAAGTCAACCATGTTATTAATTGTTTTGATTTGAAAATGGTGGATAATATATTTAACTTGATGCGTTTGTTTTTGTAATGCTGCAGCATCAATTAAGTAGCTTTGCGGATTTCTGCCGTGGGATACTGAGGCAGAAGTGTAGCACTTATTATCAGAATAAGGAAAGCGAGTGTGACTATTAGGGCTCCACTTATGTTTCAGACACTTTATAGTCTTCGTTTTTTGGTGTGATTGAATGTATTAGTTGATTGTTGCATGCAGCAATCACGTATTTGATATAATAACTCCATTCTACTTAAATGTTGCGTAGTTTGTTCTCAACTCATGTTATTTTACTTTCTAATATATTTGACGCTTATGGGAAAGAAATAATTCCGTTCTACTTTCTTTTTTCACCTTCCACTTTTTGTTCTTCTATCAAAATTGGTTAAATTCGTTTGTATGAAAATGTAAAGCTTCAACTATATTAGTTAAATTAAAAATGAGTCTATAATGTAATAATTCAAAAACGAAAATGCATTTCCAAATAGTAGTTATATTAAACAAATCGTATAAAAAAGAATTCTGGCTGCCCATGCATATTTTATATGTAAACGTGGTGTGAATAAATTTAATAGATCGATATGGAACCTAATTTCAGCGTGCTGCGCATAATTTTCGAGAAAACTAGGAAACACTAATTAAGGTCATTTTCACATAACAATTCCCACTAGCTAACCTATTAATTTTTTTTCCAAAAATTCTTATATCTTTATTTTAAGTAGAATTGGAAATAGATAAATATTTAATAATTTAATTTATGTTCATTATTAGTCTAAGATTATTTTATACATATATTATCAAATAAAAACTTATCTTGGTGTCACATCATATATTAATAAATAGAATAGTATAGTGATAGAGTGTCTGGGTAAAAATTTTTATACAACGAACATGAATATATATATATATATGAAAATTTAGGTGATAAATAATATGTTTTATATAAATTTAAAATATCAATTAAATCCTTACTTGTTGAAGACATATCAATCGAATCAAGGAATGTTTGTTTATTGTACAACTTTGAAAGGTTAATGAACTAAATTTTTCTTTACTTTATTACACATTCTAAATTCTAGGTTTTCAATTAGAAAACCATAGTGAGTAAGTGTACACTTACTCTTTACTTTATTACACATTCTAAATTCTAGGTTTTCAATTAGAAAATCATAGTGAGTAAGTGTACCCTAGTAAGTGTATATGGTTCAAATGAGGTTTAACCACACTATTTATTAATCTTAGGTATCTCCCATTATGAACCTAGATGTTAGGCATATACTGGTTCACATGTAGATTAATATTAAGTGTCAAAAACATATTATTACCAATTAATCACATTATTAGTTGACTTAAATATCAACTAATCGATCATAAGAAAAACAAAAAATCATAATTAATTGTAACCCACAAGCATTTAGGAGAAAATTCTAACATATATACAAGAAAGGATCTACTTTCTCACTTTTTATTTTTTTAATCTAACAATAAAATATAAGTTATTTGTTATATATGGTAAGTTAAAAAAATGTAGTTATTTTTAAAGTGAATTCCTCTTATGATCAATATAAATATTTTGTATACTATCCTTCAATTATAAATTGTTATATACCATAAATGTGGGTTGACTTTTACCATAATTATATTAAGTATCATACAAACAAATATTTTTATTGATTAGTAATATAATTTTTTACATTAACTATACATAAAAGTTAAACGATATATAATGCGATGAAATGACATTGAGTTACAGTTATTTGGGTAACATTAGTACCCACTAAAAACTGAGCCTTCGAAACGGATAGCGCCCTGAAACAATTTTCTTGGGCTAGTAGAGAGAGCCCATTAATTGGGCCTGTACTGATAGATATAATGTTGCCAATTAACTATTTGTTTTATAGGGAAAAGAAATTTTAGAATAGGAGAATAATGAGGACAATACAATTCAAAGTGGTTTGTTAGAACAAAATCAAATAATTAATTAAGTGGATTTTCTAAATAGAATGGCACTTGATTATGCAAACTTGGCTAATGAATTTGTCACCGAGTTACAATCACACGGAACAAATATCTTTGAGAAATGAGAATTGATCACCGTGGTATGGATAATTAATGTATGAATAAACATTTATAGCATTGCTATCCAAATGAACCTCGGGGAAACTTAACAAACCTTCCCTAGCAGCAACAGGTTCTATCTTATAAGCATCTGCCAAACCGATCACAATTTTTTTTTTTTTTTGTCTTTGCTGCAATAATCAAATTAATCCTCCAAGTGCCAGATCGATAATGATCCCAATTCCAGCTGCAGGTATGAAGCATCAATATTAATCTTAAGCTTATGATATTTGTTTGGATTTACTTTTCTATAAATATTTCTAAGAGAATAAAAAATAAATTATAATTTTTTATAGGTTAAAATTAACCTAGACATAAGTTAAAAAATCAACTTTTAGATAAACTAATATAGCTTCTACCAATTAGATTATAGAGAAATTTATTATTATTTTTTATTTTCTTTTCATATAGATATTTCACTACAAGAATTTTTTGATTTTGCTACTAATTTTAGCTACCATTTAAATTAGTAGCTAAATCCTATCTAATTAACTATTAATTAACTAGAAAAATATTTTTTCTAGCTAAATTGAAGTTATATTCATTTATACTTCTTATTACTACAAACTAGTTAGGAAATAACTACAAATTTTAAAAAATTTATTACAAATTAACTAAATCTATTTTCCTAGTTAATTTACTACTTATTTCATGCTACCATTAAATATTGTAATAATTTTGTAGCTAATTATTTTTACTAGAAATTAGCTACAAAATAACTATTAATTTTAAAATTAGTCACAAAATTATTTTGTAGCAAATTTTAAATTTTCTAGTAGTGTTATTGAGAAATTGGTCCAGATATGTCCATATTTAATTTGATTCTCATGATCTTTAGTAATATTTAGTTTTAATTAAAAATATATTTTAAAATATTTAAAAAATATTCTTTCACAGAATTAAATTAAATAAATTAAACTGAATATTTTTTTCTATTATAAAAGGAAATATCATTAACGTAAGAATATTTTTAAAAAATGTTAAACTTAATAGACTATATTATATATTTAAAAAAAATCCACTTCGATTACTATAGAAAAAGAAGAAGTAATTTACTGTTTGCATATTTATATTTAAATTTTGTCGGCTACACTTCACGCGACGGAATATATATTGACATGTGTAACAAACATTAATCATAGTTTTGAAAGTTTTGGCTGATAATATGATCACACTTTGGGGTTTAGATGGCCCACATACGAACTACGAAGCAACAATTATTGAGAATATAGAATTAAACATGACTTTTGTAATTCGGGGGAATCTAAAATTAGATAATTTTTTATGCCATGTAAAATTAGATAATAACCAATTCACCATTGCAAATTGCCAACAGTTCATTATTTCCTTAAATTTAGTGTGATGTTAATGGCATTCAATTATTTTTCTTTTGGGTAAGAAGCATTCAATATAATTCAATTTGATGTACGAATCAAGAGCGTAGTTAATAAAAATATTGATATTCAGCCGGCCAGAGTCAACATCTTGGCTTTAGGGAACAAAATATTTGTATATTTTAGATATATATGGAAGTAGTTATCAATCAAATTAATTGTTATTTGAAACCTCAACTCAAATTCCCCCTAGTCCAAATATGTCACAACAGGCAAATAGCTTCTATATCTGTTTCCTTATATACCTTTTCTTTTACACTGTCTTGTGACGGAATAAACCACCAGTGACAGTTGATGAGCTTTTGGCTTAAACAATATTTTATAATTAGGTGCGGGAGGCCAAACATAGATGCATTATATAATTCCTTTCATTGTTAACAAGGATGATCTAGCAAAAATATTCTTATAGTTTCACCTAGCAAAATTATTCTCTTGTTAACAAGGGTGGTTTACTACAAAATGCACAAAAAGTTGCATTAATTGGAATCAACCATAACTCTTCTTTTATAGAGATTATCCATAGTAGGAATTTCCCAGTGCATCATATTCCAAGAGAAGACTATTACTATTAGCTAGGGGTGCCAAACATTTACATAAGATACTGCTAACTCTAGTCTCCAAAAAAGAAGAAACAACGGGCTACCTACATAAGGACAACAATTAACTAGTCATAAGTTGATTTAACTGAGTATCTAAATGAATTATCTTCTTTCCCTATTCAAATGTCATCTTCCTTGTTAATAGAAACCAAGTTCAACATGAATAATAGTTCTCTCTATATTTTCTTCCAACGAAAAGAACTCCATCTTCCAATCCAACTTGCAAACCTAATATTCATAGTAATAGTACCACATTTTACCAACCGGATTATTCTTATTTTATGCAACAGCAAAAAAAGGTCTTGTAGAGAAAGATCATCAATCCCACAATCAACCAAAAACAACATAAAAGCACTATTTCCTATTTTTTTTCTACGTCCATTCTTCAAACTAGTTCACTATCAAACTCGGATGGAGGCTACAGTGGACAAACATAACATATCTTCCACCATGGACAAATATTTTAAACTGTTAGATGTACTCAATTTTAAATAAATGGTTGAGTTTTTTTTTTTTTTTTTCATTTCTTTATCTTTTTTATTTTACCCCTACCTCTCTAGCTACCCTAGCCGTTGTTTCACTTCTCCCAAAAATTAAAATGTGCGGTGTGACATATATTCTCTCTCCTCTTTGGTGGAGATGTTGGTGTTGTCAAAGAGCATGCAAAAAAGGCGAGGAGCACACGGTAGCTCGCGATAACGTTGATTTCTTTGTTCTGTGTTCTCTTCTCTATTTGTAGGTGTGTATTGGGGGCTCGAGTTTTTTGTTGCATGTTTGGGTTGTGTAGGGAGAGGTGGTGATGAGAGTTTTGGACAACGTTTTCGTGGCAAGGGAGGCATTGGGGCACTGCGTTGTGATATAGTTAATGACCCATTGACAATGGCTGGCTTTGACGTTGGCAATGGCAGTTGATGGAGTGGAAGCTTGCATGGTATTGGGTGGATGGAGAGAGATTGGACGGTGAGAAAGAAAGAGGAGCAATCAGGGGCAAATTTGGAAAGAGAGAGAAAAAAATAAAAGTAATCTCAACCATTAAATTTAAAACATCTAATCTAACAGATGAAAAATATGTTGCCCACGGTGGAAGACATTTTATGTTTGTCCATCATAGCCTCCACCTCAAACTCCAGCACCTACTTGTAGCTACTTAGTTCTTTCTACTAAAGTGAGGACTTTGTAGTAGTAACTATATTAATTAGAAAACCAACCAATATGAGTCTCACATTAATTAAACAAAAAGATGTTCTTGACCCCAAACCTCTTTTATTCTTTGCTATACACATTTCTTCCCAATTGACCCAGGGGATCTTCTTACAATCACTAATCCCATCACAAAGAAAGTTTCTTCTTGTAGTTGAATCAAGTGTTTCACAACTTTATTAGCATTAATGATGGACATAAAATAAATAGGTATAGCATTTAAAATTGGATTAAGAAGGACAATCCACCCATACACCAATATGTACCTATTCTTCCAAGACATAAGTCTTCGTTGAATCGCCTCAACCAAAGCTGACATATAGATGCCTTCTTCCTTAGATTTGTACCCATAGGAAGCTCAACCAAAGCTGACATATAGATGCCTTCTTCCTTAGATTTGTACCCATAGGAAGCACAATATATCGAAAAGGAATTAACCTCACCTTACAATTTAAGAAGTCAAATATAGCATACATGAAGTTATATATTGTCCACATGAACCTCTGTTAGGTTACTCTTGTGAAAGTTTATCTTCAACCTTGATGCCAAGTGAAATCAGTTTAACACTACCTTCATGGTCCATATGTGTTTTAGCAAGCTTCATCTATCAAGGTATTGTTATTAATTTGCATATAAGTTTATGTGTCAGATGACAAGTTTGTTCTTTCCAACTTTAAAGTCCCTTAGAGACAACGTTCTTCATAAGACTCCCAATGCTTTCAACCACCAGAATAAACAAGAATGGGCTAGGGAGTCTTCTTTTTCAAGTCCTATCAATCTTAATTTCCTCCATGGAGCAAATACTAAGTAACACTAATAGGCTCCCAAAAAAATATGCAAGCTTAGTTCCATTGTCTTATCACTGGACCCAAACCTCCTAAACATATAGTCCAAAAAAACTCAAATTTACGGAGTCATGTTTTTTGCTATATCAACAATTTCATTTAACGTCATCACCCCATCCATAATCTACTTGTTTGGAATAAAATCCAAGCCCCTCTCTCAACTTAGAGACTAAATTTTTTGCCACAATCTTGTAAGGCGAGGCTATAGCAGTGAGATGGGATGAAAATCATTAAGCTTATGAAGGCTATAAATTTTAGGGATCAAAACAACGAAGTAAGAAAAGTTAGAATTTTTTGCATTTTTCGTGAAAGTCTTCAACCATTCAATTAGTTTCAAAGGAATGATATATGGAAGCTAGTTACTTTATCTTAAGACAATTCTGTCATTAGAACAAAGTGAGTGTACAAAAACAAGCTTAATGAAAATGGTAAGCTGGTGAGAAACAAAACTATATTAATAGCTCAAGGTTTATTCAAAACAAGAAGGTAAAGACTTTAATGAAACTTCAACTATAGCTAGACTTAAAATTATTTGTATCTTACTTTTATTTGTTGTTCATAATGATATGAGATTTCATGAAATAGATGTAAAAAGTACATTTTTGAATAACATGAAATTGGTTTCATTGTTGTTAGTTCTAAAGGTTCTTTCAACCTTTTGTTTAAGTTTATAAATACACTTAGACAAAGTGTATCTAGTCTTTCCATGGTGTTCATATCTCCCCTTGCAATTTCTACTACTTATAAAACGGTTTTACCTCTCTATCCCTTAATTCTTTCTCTAAATGAGTGTATCTACAAATTTAATTTAGGCTTTTTCTTTAATTTTCATGAACAACTTGTTGGAGATCATATCCCATTTCGACTAGTGACATGACTTGAATAATGTATATAAATGGTAATCAATTTTTATCTTATAAGTTGATTTTGTAATATTGAATTAAGCTCAAACTAACATTTCTAATATGATATCATAGCCTATTTTAACAATTGTTGTTGGCCTTATTAGGCTACTTGCTATTGAGTTATTACAAGCGTGTTTATATGATTGAATTATGCTCAAATTTACATTCTCAAAATAATATAGGTTTACACAATATAGATGTTAGATTTTAATTGTTGTTTTTATTGTTTATATATATATATATAGAGAAGTGATTATATTGGGAGTGTTTATATTCAATATAAGGGTTTTTTTTGTGTCTTTTATTTGAATTTGTTTTATTATGAAAATTGCATGTTAAGACTTTGCCTTTGTTAATGTGTTAGTTAGTTTATAGATTAGTTAACATCATATTTGATTAATATAATTATATGACAAACTAAATTTGAGATTATTGAATGAATAAAATGTAATATATTTTTTAATAAATAATTAGATGAACAACTTTGATCGTATGCTTAATTTGCCTTTTTCTTAACTAATTCTATTGTAGATCAAAGTGGGAGATTTTTTTAAGGATTAAATTGTTAATATATTCATAACCATTTAGTTTGAAAAGAATCAATCAAGGTGAATAGATTCGAATATTAATTATTTAATAATAATATAATTGGAAATTATTTAGACAATTATTGAATGCACATTAATGATTTCAACTCTAGGTTTAATATATTCTTCTTTCTCTTTTATTGAATTTACATAATCTTCTAATCCAGTTTTCAACATAATAAAATATTTTGCAAAGATGGATGATAATTATTATAATTGGTCTTTGATGAAATGATATTTGGGACTCTATTTTAATATTATGTAATGTTAGACTTGCCTTAATAGTGTTTTTTTTTTCCTATCATTAATCATCTTGTAACAGTCTATTTATTATTGATTTGTTTTGTGAATCTGTAGTCCTTCTGTACCATAATGATTGATTAGTACTTCAATTAAGACTTTAGCTAAGTTTAGAACGCAAATTAATCATACATTATTTGCTGTTGACGTTTTTATTAATTTATTTGTTACTCGATAACTTCAACTAAACCTAACATTTATTTAGTGTTAAAGAAACTTTAGATAAGATTTTTTAAATTAATTTTTGTTATTAAAATTACTATAGTTTTTTTTTAATTTATTTTTAGTTTTTTGTGAAATAAAAGTATTTATTAAATTATAATATATACAATTATTTATTAAATTATAATCATAATTAAGGCTTGAATAAAACTTTGTGGTGATGAGATGTTGAAAGACTTATTTTAATCAGTAATTGGTACTTAACTAGTAAATATCTCGTGTATTGTACAAATTATTGTTTAATTTAAATATAATTTTAAAAATATAAATAAAAATTTAAAATTATAATAAAGATATACATGATCAATTCGAATAAATAAATATGAAATAAATAGTTTTTCTAAGAAAACAACATGTGAATATTTCTTTTATTTTTGATAGCTTTAAAAATTTTCAGGCCCAAATTAATTAGTGATGGCTATTAAAAATACTATTAATCACAGGGATATTATCCTGAAAGCATGCATTAATTTGATAACGTGTATATATATATATATATTTGTTTACGCTATCAACAGGACATGTGATTAATTTAAAGGAGGTGAATTCTAAATAAAATTAATAGTTGAGAATTATGATAAAATAATAATAATAAATAAATAAATAAATTAAAATTTAAAATTAACTATAATTTTGATTAATTACTATAATTTTGATTAAAATTAACTATAATTTTGCAGCATGAGATTTTATGCAGTTCAGTATCGGTGTTCTATGTTATCACCATTGGAGGAGATCTTTATGAGGAATCCAGATACTACTTTTATTAATTGTTACCAATTTTTATATTAAAGAATTAAAATTTTTTAAATTAAATACATGCAGCACTAATTTTTTAATTATTAAAATTTGTATAGCACTATATTTTTATTTTTTAAAATTTTTATTTCATATTAATAAAAAAATATTTTGCAAAATAATAGTAGAAATAAATCTCTTAATTTTCATAATTTAGTTGTTTTTATAAATAAGATAATTAAGAAATTAATAAATAAAATATAAGAATATAAAACTATTAATGAGACCTATTTAATAAAGTTTTTAGAAGTACTAGATCGAAGAGATTAGATACCTATAAAATGTAAGTTAAAATAATAAAATATACGATACTACAAATAGGATCCACTTAAGAATAGAGATGACCTAAGAGGGTATTCAGTCTCTTCAACATGATAACATATTAACATCTGTTGGTCATCAGCATTAATGGTGACTCTAGGGATGTCTGATTAATTGTAATAGTGAGAGATGGATGTAAAGGGGGCGATCATGTTTTATCTTCAGGTTTAAACATTTGTTATTTACTCTTGTTTTGGTGTAACTATTTTTCGTACATATTGTTTTCTTTGTTTATAAAAGAAATAAACAATTGCATTATTAGTTAAATAAATTCTCTAATTTGCTTCACAATTGTATGAGTTAGGTATTTAATCCTTAAAATTTTAAAAATCCACAATTAATGTTTAACTTTATAAAAAAGTCATTTATTTTTATTTTTTCATTTCTAGTAATATTTACTAAAAAGGATTGAAGTAAATGTTATTTTACAAAATTTAGAACTAACAAAATATTTTTAAAATTTTAAAGATTAAAATGTTCGACCCATGAACTTAATTAAAGACAAAATTTGAAAATTTACTCAATTGTTAATTTCACTAGCTTACCAAAATTCCCTCTTTTTCTTCCTCCAATATACCATGCTCAACTATATGTATTCATTGCTAAAAAAAAACATAAATACTTTTTCTCTATCCTTTGTAATTAACTTTCATTTTATACACAACAATTATTTCGTTTTAATAATTGAATTTAATTTCATACAGTCAACGTCGCTATTAAAAAAACATTATCAAGGTAAATCTTTTTCATGGTCAATAAATCATTTTGAGGTATTTAATATAAAAGTCTAACAAATTTATTATAAATGTTAATGTGTGCTTTTACTTTGTGAAAGTGTTCGATCTAATTAAATTCTTACTGATCATTGTCATGAAAGTAATAATTAAAGAATTAGTAAAAAAATATTAAAAATCACATAAAAAATATATTGATAATAATATTAAATACAATATTTTTTATTTATCAATTTATTAACCATTATCCTTATTGGTAATTAAGAAAACCGTTATAAATTAATTACATGACTGGAAATGTAGTAGTATTCCATGGATATATGTTTTTCACTAATTAATGAACACTATATATAAAAGTCCACCAACAATCTTAACCTCAGCTCTATCTGTATGGTTGCATATATATAATAATTAAATGTATAATGAGATGCATTAATTTCTTCTGCCAATAGGGCATGTTTTGTCTATTGTCTTCCCCGCCCACTGAATGCCAAAATGCCACTATATATATATATCAACTTGGACGATGCATGTCCATTCATTCATTTCCCACTATCCAAGAAGATGTTGTTGATAAGCCATATCAATATGTAATGTAAGGGTCATTGAAGAGGTACCTCATGAGGTTTTGGCATAACATGCAATCACAATTTCTTTCAGTTCATATGCAAATTTTAAGCTTAAACAAGACAAAAACGGTACTCGATTTTTTTTTCCTAATCCGTGTGCTTCCTTTAATTAGTCCTCCTTCTTGATTGCTCGCAACACTGCTTGCTTTACCACTTGCGCGTCAACACTGTCCTTCTTGTGACACTGCAAAATAAGGTTTTGTCAAAGTTTAGATGGAAAATTAGAATCATTTGAGTATTATTGGTTGCATTATATTTTATTTACCAAGTAATTATAACCCCCTTTTGACAAGAAGATGCAACTAATGCGACTTTGTTGCCACATTATTATATAGTCCATGCAACTAAAAAAATAGGTAAACGAACCGAAATAAGGTGGCATGGAGTTTTAACTTTTTTTTTTTTTTATAAAACAAAACTGAAATTGTTGTTATTGTTGTTGAGAACAGTGTTTTAATTCGAAGCTGATATTTTCAAATGTGTCTCTCATATCAAACTTGTGAAAAAAATTTGTATGTTTCCTCCTGGAAATCTTCCTCTAGGAGCATAGCACATCATTAATACATTTTTTTTCTTCAATGGATCCATTCACATATTCAACTTATGTTACTTGGAGCCCCAGAATCATATATGAAATAAAATTTCCCCAAAATTTTACAAGTTACTATATTTAATTAACTGAATTAGACTGTTCCAGTTACTCTTGTTGTTCTAATTTTTGTATGTAGGTGTATATTTGGATTATTGATAAGAGTTGGGGAGTAGTTAATTTTAGACGTTTAAAATTATTTAAAAGGAGAAATCGAAGAAGAATAATTAAAGGGAAAGGTTTTATTATGGTAGAAGTCATTTATATATAATTGTCTTACTTCTCTTCCCACAGCTTCTAGCTGGAAACTGTCTTCGCAAGAAACCCTAGCATCGAGCACATCAAGTCCCAGTTCTTCGAAGGCTTCGAGTATAGAGACGAGCATACTGGGACAGTTCTTTTCTAAAAGAACATTAATGAGGAAACCCCTTTTTAGGGTTTTCACAGTTACCTGCATAAATATTTAATGTATCAAGAATGAAGAAAAGTTTTATCGCATGTAATAATTTTATTTAACTTAAATGAATTTAATTAAATGTTTAATATGATCTTAGACCCAAAAAAGTATAATAATCTATGAACAAAATACAGCAACAAGATTAATAAGCACCATAGGTAGCTCATCAATTTGAGAGGTTGATGATGATGATTCTGTGATTCCCAGCTCTGAGTTCAGTCCCTCCACTTTTTGTTTCAACTCCTCTATGTATTTTGAGGCGTCTACAATAATTGAGGCCTTGTTCAGCTGCAAAACCCAAATTAACAAAAAAAAAATGATTAATTACGTCATATATTTAAAAGCTTTGATTCAAGATGAAGCAGAAGCACAAGATTCATCTGTCATCAATATATAGATAGATAGATATATAAAAAATCAATTACAGCAGTGGAGTTTGTGACATCGCGAAGTTGTTGCAACGTGTGTTGCAGAGCCTCTCTTCTTTTCTCCTTAGAAGCCATATGCTTCTTCTTCTGCTTCTTATCACTTTAATTTGTCTACTTGATTTTGATTTTGATTTTCTCTCCCTTTGTTTTCTCTGTGCCCTTCCTTTTCCATCTGTGGCTAAGAGCCTTTCCTTTTTTATAGAATTGGCTGAGCTAATAAAAAATATATGTAATGTGTTGTTTGTTTGCATGACGACTACCTAAATATTCCCCACAACAAATTATGTTTTTACAAAATTGACCTCATTATTTCATACTCAATACACCTATAAGCTAAGAAGTAAATACGAATTATAATCGTTAGCCATACAATAATTACGTATGAATGGACAATTTTTTAACATAAATATATATAATTTTTTTAAGTAATTATATGACCCGTAGCTATTATTTTTACGATAACTAAAAAATTCTTACTTAATTTTTTTCTCACTTTCTCTATATATAAACATTAGTTTTTTTTTTTTTGCCATGACATGTTATAATATTATTATTTATTTTTTTATGACTAAACTTCTTATTTTCATTTTCTTCAATTGTTAATGTTCAAGATTTTGGATCTAATAATGATTTATAATAAAATATAATGTGTTTCCCAAGAAAAATGTGAGTGGTTGTCCTATTTCAGTTACCCTTCCAAGCAATGCAAAATGATATTACTCTTCAGTGTTCGATTGTTTTCATTTTTTTCTGCCTTCCTTACAAAGCTAGCACTCACGTGAGAAAACATCCTTCATCTACTTAATTTTATTTGTATATAGTATCCCTTTCTACATTCATTTAACTTCGCCAAGTCATGCTTAAAGCGTCTTACAACTTTATAGATTCACATAAACTAATATTAACTATATGACTGTATATAAGTATATGATTAATGTAAAAAATTATTTAAATGTTACATAATACTGATATGTGTTACTTTGAGTAGAAAGATCACCTAAAGTATGTAATTTTAAGTTCAATCTTAAGATTCATGAGTATAGAAAAATATATTGTTAAAATGATTCTCAGTTCTAACATATGAATATACAAACTTTAACGAATTAGTTATAAAATGATAAAATACTCTGAAAAAAAATTTGTCATGTAAATAAAAAAATCACATGAATTATATTTTAATCTTAATTATTTAAGAAAATGTAATTGTTCATATTTATTTTCCTTCTTACATTTTATAATAATTTACTTTTACTTTTATATATATATTTGAGTACAAGGATATTTCATTGGAAAAGATAAATACATGTTAGAAAAAGAACATTAAGCACGGTTGACCATAAATTATACCCATGATTCAACCTTTATCAACTCCAAAATATTGTTGAAGTTAAAAGGAATATCTTGAAACATAATTTTGTTAATAGCACATTTTTTTAAATATATTATTTACGCTTAACAGATTTTTTTTAAATCACAAATTTTTGTGACTAGCTTCTTTTTCAATGAGTATTACATATTATTTTACAATTTGTAATAAATTTAAATTAATAACAGAGAGGAAGTTTAGTGTATTGCAAATTGTATTGATGATTAATTCATGTTACTTGTCACATAGTAAAAATTGGTGTGACTACAAAATTTGGTTTGAGCATGTTAACAGTTGAAGTATATATGAAGTGAAAAGGTATTTGAGTGAAAACATAGAGAGATGAATGGAACCCCGTGAGCAAAGTGCTTGAAAGAATTGACAGATGCATCGTTGGTTGGCGTTTTGGATGGCAATTATGATAATGGAATACCCTTCAGCTTTCAAGGATACAATTCATTATGAATGACACGTAGCCATTCCCAACGAAGTCCCACCCAATTAATTACCCGTGCATGTGTCTCTAATCCCTTCCTCACGCGCATGCAGATTCCCTAGCCGCGTTATGCCCACAACAATAACATTCATTCTCTTCTTGCACGTGTGCATGCCCTTCCTCTCGTGACCCTTCTCTCTTACTCATCTCTCATCCAATACTTCCTTCCAAACACTTCTCCAACATGTCATGGCCTGTGCCTAGGGATGCTAAGGTGGGTAGGAAACAAATTTAACTCTTTTCTCATCAAAGGTGAGATGGATTCGGAGTGACTTTAAAAAAACACCAGTATAAAAAACTAAAATTTAATCTTATTCCTTTTCAGATTAGGAAAACATACCCTAGTTGATTGAGCATTACGTGAATTTTGTGAATATTTTATTATTGTATTACATTCTAATAGATTAAAAAAAAAAAGAAAATATGCAGAAAATTTACCTCTTTTTAAAAGAAATAGTTTATTCATATATAGTTTTAAATAATTCATATATCAAATCATTAATTATATTTTAGTTTAAATAATATATAAAAATAAAAAATTTCAAAATTAAATTATTTTTAATAAATTGAATATTTTAATTTTATTATTATAATTTAAATTATTCAAATATTATAATAATTATAAAAAATTTAAGGTGTAAAATATTATTATTAATATCATATATATATATATATATATATATATATATATATATATATATATATATATATATATATATATATATATATATATATATATATATATATATATATATATATATATATATATATATATATATATATATACTAACACATAAGGAATGACTCATGTAAACACTTTGTTATTATAAAAAATATAACTATAAATCTGAATCATACAATCAAATATAAATAATCAAGATTTTAAATTAGTAGGTGGTCATATAACTATTTTAAAAAATAAAACATATATTTTTTAATCTTACTCATTCATGTATAATTATAAGATTTATATTTATAATTCTATTTTTTACAATAATAACGTGTTGTTATCCTAATCTTCTCCTCTATATATATATAATGAGGAGCTAGGTGAGTAAGAGTTTCACAACCTTAAATCCAATCTCATTTCTACACAAGAGAAAATATAAACATAAATTTTTCTTGTAAAAATATTTTTCTTCTTTTAAAGTTAGGATTAGATTAGTAATAACATGTTTGAATGTAATTATCATACCTAATCATGCATACTTTAACCGAAATCAACTTCTACATTGCGACAATGTAGGCAAAATTAACCCACACATAGGTAATAAGTTAAGTTGTCAAATGAGTAATATCTTTGAGTCTATCTCACTCTTCTTTGCTACTATACTAACGACTAAATTGCAAGGGATGATACTTGTCCAACAATTTTTTCAAAAATATATATAATAATTTACAAAAATTTCAGTAATTACTGCTAACTTCCTTTTTTATTTTGATATATACCCTATTAGCACAAGCTTATGATAGACGACATTCCACATCTTATCGATCCAGAGCAGTGGGTGCTCGAAAAGTAATTATGCTAACCTCAACTATGGAGACATAGAGCTGAAAACAAGTCCTCAACTATTTTCCTTTAAGTGCTCCCCCTCTAACTTAAAGCCATGGATGCCCCCCTTGTTTGATCTCCCGAATAAGAATGGGTCAAGAAACAAGACATAGCTCATCTTATTGGCCTTGAAATTCGATTAGTTTTTATTTTTTTTTTATTTTTTATTTTTTATTTTTTTTTTTACGAACTCCTCATTTATCCAAAGAAACTAGGATGGCTTCGAAAATGTCGAGATTTCTTCATCCATAAAATGAGTTGCCTTTCAAATCTTGGCAAACACCCTTTTGTTCTTTGTACTTGGGATCAATGAGAAAAATTCACGTCTTATGACATTTCACGTACTAATAGGAACTAACTCACTTAGTAATAAAAGATATAATTAACAAGCTTGGTTTGTCTTTTATTTTATTTTAATTTTTAAATTTTTTTTAAGTAAATTAGATTTTGACAACTCTTCAAACTCAGCATAAGTCTCCAAACTCAATAAGTTACTGTACTTATAAATTATTTATACTAACAAAGTCTTCACACTAGTACTCAAACTCAAACTCAAGTCTTTTTTTTACATGAATATGATCTTTATGAACCTGACTAATCTTTCTTAATAGCTTAGTTGGTTTCTTTCTGCAAGAATCTTCTCTTGTTGTCTCTTCCAATTCTTGACAATCATATCCTCACCGATAAGTCTGACTTCAATATGCTTTCTATCATCATTGTCTTCCAAACTAGCAACTCACGTGCCTTTTTATTATAAGTTGGGCCTTTCTCTTATTTATTTCCATTTCGACCTCTTTATGGTAGGAATATGATGAGTTCAGGAAATTGGACCTGACATTGCCTGCGTTATTTGCAATAATTCTCTTTTTCAGACTTTGGACCATTTTAGACACAAACTGAGTTGTTTTCATCTATATGTTGGTCCTAAAATTTGATGGTAATGTATAATTCCCTTAGACATCTAACTAATTTAGGTTAAACAGGGATCAAATTAGAACAGCCACTGATAACTAATTAATTTACACGTACAATGCTAGACCATGGAGAGATATATCTTGAAAGCATTGATGATGAATTAATAGTGAAGTACTATTTCTTTTATAGGTACATATTTATTCCATCTATCATAATAATGTATGATTTTAGTCTTCTTATAATTTTTTAAGTAAGTTTAGTCATTCAATATTTTAATAGTTATAATTAAGTTTCTTTATCATTTTCTTTCACTACTACTATATAACTTTTAGTAATATTATAAAAATGTTAATAATATTTTTATTAGTAATATTTTTTTATATTTTTAATAACATTTAATAAATATAAAATATTTTTAATGATATTTTGAAAAATGATTTAGATGCAACATTTACTAAAATGTTACTAAAGCAAATAGATAATTTTTTTATATTTTTGTAAATTTTTTAAATATTGCAAAAATTTATATATGTTGTACTATTTATACTTAAAATTCTTAAGTTCTTATTTTCTATTTCTACTCAAAATCTTTAAAAAATAAATTGATCAAATCATTTTAAACAATTTTTTTCACTTAAAACACACTAACTAAAATATAAAATCTCATCCAAAACAAAAAGGATCCCAATTTTCCCTCCTCTTTAAATACTAATCACACATCCTATTAAATGTTTCAAATTTCATTAAATTTTTACTAAAGTTTAGAATTCTGAACTTTTAAAATAATTGTATATCCAAAACTCACAAAAAATAAGATTTTAAATAGAAAAATAATTAATGAGGAGAATCATATATTTTTAATTTTAAAAATAGAAGAATTTAATTTTCTCAAAAACATCTTGAGGGACCAAGATTATATATACATACAATATATATTAAAGGGACCAATAGTATAATTTTTGTATTATCTACTTGATTTAGTTGAAAGATGATTAAAATTACACTGACTTCCGTAAAAGTAAATGTAATTTTAAAAACAAAAAAAATACCGAATGTATTTTTTTCATAAATGATACTGCAGAATGTAATTAACTGATCGAAACTGCAAAGAAAATCAATGTATTTTTTCCAATAATATATTAGCTTGATACTGCTTTTTTCAGGATAAAGGAAAAATGTATCAATAATTTAATTAAAATGCATTAATAGTTAAAAAAAATTATATAATTATTCAATTATTGATTGGCATATAATTAAAATTATTAAGTTTCATAATTATTAATTTAAAAATCATATTTAGAGTGACTTTTAAATAGTTAACCGATTAAAATCTTTATGAATACACATTGTACTAAAATTAAACTCGTGTACTAATCATATAAAGGTATTTATACATAATTTAATAAACGTAGAAAATATCTCCCGGATGATATTCGGTTTATTCTTAAGTTCAAATCTATGGCACTGCATTACAAATTGAAGTGCCATGATCCCCAGGGAAAAAGAGACGAAATGGAAATGATTTGTGTCGTCATACAGTTATTTAGTAAAATAACGAAGGAGGTATATAAAAAAATTCTATATAATTAATAATACATTTTAATATAGTTATTTCTATTTCTTATAATATAATATTATCTTATTTGAAAGTAATTCAAATTCAAATTGAAGCTATATTTATGTACCGTATTTTTTTAATTATAAAGAATGAAAATCCACCAAGCATTACCTCCATTTGACAAAAAGAGTTTAATTAGCAAGTACTCATCTGTTCACATGTGTGATATATCATAAAAAAGATCGAACTAATTAATTCACGACACACAACAAATAAATTAGAATTTAATTGAAGTCTACGGACAATATAAAAAATTATACCATTATTTAATTATGTATAAATTATTATCTATAATAAAATTGTTAATTTTTATAATAATTATTTTAAAATTATATTTAAAATGTTTTAACTAAATAATAATATAAAAATTTGGTTAATAAATTATTACCCTGTCTCCAGGGATTTAAAGTGGGCACGCACGAGCTTTATTAACCACCCCTCCCCCCGGCTTCTGCTTTTATAAATATATTATAATATTCGAACCAAAAAAGTATTAAGAAGATAAAATTGTGTAAAAAGACAATTGAAAAACTATAAATTTTTATATTATATTCTTTTACATATTTTGTTGGACTTACTTTTTTACGGAATTTTTTTTATTATATTTATGATTTTTTTATTTTTTTATTTAAATATTAATTAAATTTTATAGTTTTTAGGTAAATAAATTTAATGAAATAACCTTTACTCTCTTAAATAATAAAAAATAGAATAGAAAACAAATTTAAAAGTTAAAAATCAAAAATAAATTTTTAAAAAATAAAATATTAAAATAATAATAAAAGATTAAAATTATAATTTAATATAAAATATATGACCTTATTTTATAAGAATGTATCATAACATTCGCATGTCCATTAGCTCCACTTAATTTAATATGAGATTTACAGCAAATCATTCTTTTATTGGATATTTTAGCAACATAATATTATGTCCATGTCGCAAAGATGAGCTACACCCCACAATAATTCCCTTGATGAAGATGATAAGAGGAATTTTTCTTTCTTTTTTATAATAATTTTTAAGATAACGATGAAGATGGCCCCACTGGAAACACGTATTAATTATTGGGTTTAATGAATTAAGGGCTATTCTCTGGAGCATGTATCCGTGATACACGTGCTGGTCCTCCACCTCTATTTTTGTCTGACACAATGATTATGAATTTAAAAGATTATTATGAGTTTTATTTGGTAAACATCTATATAAGTATTTACAGAAAAAAAAAGACAATAAGATAAATTAAATTTTTTTATAGGTTAAAATTAATTTTATGCAATTCAGGTTTAATTTAGAGAATTTAAATGAGAAATTTTTTTATAAAAATTAAGTGTATAAGTGAATTTTATTTTATTGAAGATCATTTAACTTATCTTTCTCTCCTATATACATAAATTTTTTTCAAACATAATCATACTATAACACCACAGAAGAACGCCAATATCATTGCAATATCGGGTGAAAAAACTGATTTATATTTGCTAAATCTTAACATTGTGAGTCAAAAGAGTTTAAAGGTGTTAATTGGAGGGCGCATCAGCAATTTGGCAATGGTGGAACTCCTTGTTATTGAGCACGCAGTGGGGTAACTACCTATAAATATTCTTATGCCCAAGTGATTCACTTTTGAGCTCAATCGAGTAGAATGATTCAAAGGAGAAAACATACCACGAGGGAAAATACCCATTGGTGTTATATAGAAGTTTAGATAATGGAGTATGTGAGATTAAATGAAAATTAGGTAGGTTAATGTTCACTTATCCGTCATTTAGGTTAGAAAATCAGACAAAGATATTACTTTTATATGAGATAATATATTTATTTTTATGATATGATATGTTTATAAATATAAATATCTTAATTAAATAAGGAAATAAATCATAAAATATTAAAAAATAAATCTTAAAAGATTATTTAAGATATACTAAAATATTCTAAGATATAAAAGTAATATTATCATATATTTATCTGATTTTCTAACAATTCAGTGGATGGAGCCAACTTGTGACTAATGTACAGTCCAAAATAATTGTCATGAATGGTTCAATATAAGGTGTAAACTTGTTAAAATATGTGATTTGGTGATTCTTGCTGACCTAAAATGACAATGACACTTTTGGTCACACCAACCTAAAGAGATTATGTTTCTAATAACCTAAACGTGAAGAATTGGTGATACTTTTAATCTCATGCCTTAGTGTTAAGTGTCACTTCTAAACATCAAGCAATGGGTATCCACAATGTAGGCAAACACCGAATGTTCTTTGATAGGCAGATATTGTTTGTCCTTGGTAGGAAGAACAACCTGTGTCCTCTGTTAAGGAAGACAACATATGTCCTCCTAATTAGAAAGGTACGTAGACAACACATGTGCTTTGAAAAGGCAAAAAAACTTGTATTTTTTTTGGAAGGTCACTCAACTTATGTCCTTTGGTAAGACAAATAACTTATGTCCTCTAACAAATTAGATACAAAGTAATTCACTTAAGGAAGTTAACCTATTTGGGGGTGGTTCTCTTTGTTTTATTTCGTAAGTGTAGGTCTGCTTGCATGGCCTCTTAGGAAGGTGGTGCCAACCAAGGTGTCTTCCTTTTTTCCCTGTAACCTCAATGTTAGACTAATATGTTTAGGTGGACATAGGTTCGCTTAAGCCTTTTCAGCTTGATAACTAGACAAGTTAAAGGTGTGTCATATTTTAAGAATAATTTGTTGGTTTGTACTGGTTTTGCAATTCTTTGGTAATAGAAAATAAGACAATTTAAGTTTGTATAGTAGATAATGGTGAGATAAAGTCATTCAATCAAGTAAATATATTATATAAAATAGTTGTAGTATTTGTCACTTAACTATTTTCCATGTTTAATGTCATTAGTTTTGTGACACTCTTTACCCTATGATTTAATTACTAATTTTAAGTCTATTAATTAAAGGGAAGGAACACAAAATTTTCGAAAATATCATACAACTTATTAATAATAAAAAAACTTATCATATAAATCTTAAATGTCTAAAGGATAAAGGATTCACATGTTTAAAATCCCATCAATAAAAATTTGAAAAACTTAACACAAACGTAAATCTGTTGACACTCCAAAGCTCAATCTAAACTATTTCATGCTTAAACACAAAGACATAAGTAAATTCAAAACAACATGTCCAAGCTCCAATGTCACAATCCTATCAAAACAAACAAACACAAAACAAACTAAAGACAAAGAAGACAACAACACAAAATTTGTCAAACCTCATCATATACCTACTCGTCCTTACCTACAAGTGATGTTCAACCCAAACAAAACAAGACCAAACATCAATAGGAGTGAGAATATGTCTCACTACTATCAAGGAAATTTTGGCAATGTTAGGAAGCATACACACCAACACAACACATAAGATATAACACACAACACATAAGATAACACATCCACTATAAGTACCATGCACATGCTATGAAAGTATGCACCTTATGCACTACTTCATATACATGTGGTATCCACTCTACTAAAAAAAAGTAGGGTATAGGCAACACTACTAGACTCCATCTTTAGAGTTAGCCATATCACGTTACCATGATATCCTCCCCATGATATCCTCCATATCAAGATCTACTTAGCCTTTAGTGTCTACCTCGGCTCATGGGATCAGTTACGACCATTGGGGCTTATGTACCAAGTAGCTCCTAGTAAGTCTAGTGACCTTACCACTTGGCTCATGTATACTTTCCCTTACATAGGTTATAATGAAAGTAACCCAATTGATTTTCTCATTTCTTTTTCTTTAATTTGGATCAATAGGGACCATGCTTGCTCACCATAAGCTACGTACCTCATCTCACGTCTCACATAGTAAGCATCATTTTCGCTCCACATGGCTTAGGTAGCTCACCAGACAAATGTTATTCGAGTTCCTTTCCTACCAACTCTTGGCTTAGGAAACTTGTCCGATAACCACTCATCTACATTTACTCATTTTCATATCTCATATTCATTTCTTAATGCAATCACAATTATATCTTATTCAAAGTCCATACACAACACCAACAATATTGTAATGTACATAGACTCGCAAAATCATACACCTCTTAGGCTTACAATAAGGGAATTTATTCCCTAAGTTCACATCTCTCCCTTAGCAAGTTCAACCCTTCGCTCAACAAATCAGAGCTACAAGGAGCCCTACACTACCATTCACATAGCAAACCACTTGTTTGCCCAACGAATGAGTCACTCTCTCTTAACAAGGCTTGCTTGCTCAGGATGAGGACTATAGAGAGTTCAAACCTCTAACTCTCCTAGTGAATCCCATATTTTCCCAGTGAAAAGAAGTCACAAAGAGCTGTTGCTATTTATTCTTGCTCTCTCACTTAGCGAAACCACTACTTGCCCAGCGAAAATGAGTCACATAGAGTTAATGTTATCTATTCTCCTCTCTCATGTAGCTATGCACCATCTTGTTCAACAAATAGTTATAACAGAGAGTTTCAAATTTGTTCCACTTTCTTGCTCGACGAGCCTCTCTACTCACTTAACGAGTGGAGCCATAATGCTCCAAGGCTCTCATTTGTCCGACGAGTGTTGCACTCACTTAGCAAATGGGCCTAACAAAGGAGAAATTTATTCTTTAGATGCATTCTCACCTAGCGAGTGTCACCTCTCGCCTAACAACGAGTGACGAATAATAGTTCACAATTTGTAAATTTTGCATAAAACTTAACCAAAACTCCAAAACGAAGAAAATTTAACCAATCTATGTTATCTTGTTCTTATGAGTTTAGCACATGAAAACACACACAAAATAGCACCCAATTCATCCAATTTCATTCAACATAGAAAGCCGCTAAATCAAAACCCTAAATCAACCAAAAATGCTAACATTCAAAGACAACAAGAATTCAATCAATTAACAGCAGATTATGACACCCAAACCAACAAAAATCACACATAAGACTTACACTAATCTTAGGGTTTAACCCCCTTCAAATACCATCAAGAATAATGAAAAAGTTGGGGGTCCTAAGGACGACCCCAGTACCATCTTATGTGACACCCTTCTACCCCGAATACTTAAATTAAAATAATCAAGTAAATAAAAAGGAAGACAAGGTAATAGATAAAACCAAGGAAACTCAATTCGTATTAAGGATAAAAGGTTCCATGATCATTAAACAAGTAGGTACAAAGTTTTCGAGAAAGTTTTCGAGAAAGTTTTAAATCTAAATATTATAATTGAAAAATAAAGTCATTATCATCTTCAAAATAAGCTCTTCAAACAACAAAAGGCATAGAACAACTATTCTAAATTCCAAAGCCCCGATGTCACACTAATCAGAGTAAGACCCCGCCCCTTCAAAACTCGGCACCATGAGTGCCCTCAACATTACCTAAAAGAAAACCACAAGAGAGACTACGGTGAGAAATAACATTCAATCATATATAAATGCAGATAGTACCCCAAATCCCACCCATTATCGTACCCAATTACTAACAGTTAACAATTACTCATATATCAATCACACGTCCCATCGCATTCAAAATCAATCACATTTCATTCATTTTTACAAAATGCACATGCTTGCACAATGCATATGCTCATCACCACACCTAAGAGTCTCGATTCGGAACTCCACACCATGGGCGAACCTCCTCAATCCCCTTAATTATCACTAATGATGGCCACACCGTTAAACACCCCATATGACCGGTGTGTCGCACAGTTAAACACCACCTATGGCCCGTGCAAAAACATTCTACACAACCGTTAAACACCACCTATGGCCCGGCGTGTAGCATGGTTAAATATCACCTATGGCCATGCATATGAATGTCCCCCATCATTAGTCCACTCTGTTAAACACCACTTTTGGCTAGGGTCCCCTGTTAAACACCACATATGGCCAGGGTATTATAGCCACGTCTTACTTCTCATGCTTCTCATGCATCTCATGTTCATGTTCAATGCATTCTCATCCACTTTCTCATTCTCATGATTCATATATCATTCACACTGTCCATAAACATGCCAAAATCATATCAATTTAGCCATCATTATCGTAAATCATTTATAAGAACGCACAGAAACGCACATAAAATACCATTGAATTCCACCCAATTTCACCATTACACACAAGAGTCCCAAATTGAACCTTAACCATGAATAACCATGAGCAACCACGAGAATCAAGTAATTAAGACAATTAACCATACAATTTCAAACAAAAATCACATTAAGACAAAACGTTAATCCAAGAATTTAATCCCCTTCAAATGCCTAAAGAAATCATACAATAATAATTATTAATAAGGGCCTTAGGCAAGACCCTACTACTCTTTCTTATGTAAATCAAACCCAAATAGTGAGGTGAGATAGAACTGACATCTCTGCATACTTGGAAGCATAATGAAGAAAACATGTTCATCAAAGCCATTCTTCTTGTTCCTTTGGGATTCCGCTAGAGGTTTTCCTTCACACTAAAGGTAACCAATTACATTATCAATTAAGTCAATCAAAACCACGGTACACATTAACGAATCTTTTCTACCTATTAAAACTTTTTTAGAACATAATAACCAAACAAATTTGAGAATTTAGATCCTAAAGGGACTTAGGGATTGCCCTCACTACCCGTACACCCCCGCATTCACATATAACTGAACCTATCTCCCCGTACCCTTATATGCGAAGAACAGTGATAATCTGATGCAGCTCTAACTATCTGAACACCCTAGCTCCCTCCTTGTAGATCTGCGTTCTCTCTAAATCGACCGTCGATCGCATGAAAACACCCATTAAGGTAAAACGAATAAGCGCATGTCTAATATTCTTCTAAGGTTGGTCCTGTCAACCCCACCGCCTGTCAGCCTCCCATTAATTCAATTAATTAAATTAATAAATGAAAATAATTCAGATTAACACCTTATCAGTTTATGAAACCATTAACTCCTCTATTAAAATAAAATTAAATGTAAATGTTTAAGTACTAAATTAATTTTCTGCCATCATTAAGAATAATAATAATAATAATAATAATAATAATAATAATAATAATAATAATAATAATAATAATAATAATAACATTTCAGTTTTAAATGCAATTATTTAATAAAATAATTTCCTGCAGCAATTAATAATTAAAATAAAATTGATAATAATGATAATGAAATTTATTTCTAAAAATAATTAAATAAATTTTAGGATGTTACATCTTACATAAAGGAAACCTAATAGTAAGAGAGAACTCACTTTCCCTCTTACCTTGTACGCAAAAATAGTAGAAAAACAACCTTCAAGGCTCTTTTTGGTGATCCTTTGGTGCTCCCTCTACAGGTTTCTTTGTTTCACCCTCTATTGTCAAGAAAATATTCAAGAAAACTGATTTAGAAACAGAGTGACTCTCACACATAAGGGTTGCGTCAGTTTTCAACTTAATGGGTCAAATGCACCAAAACAACCCATAACCATTTTTCTCTAAGATATAAAATCATTCAAACACTTGTTAATAGATACAATAATATTAAACCATAATAGTTAGAGACAATAATAAATAATAAAAAACAGGGGTGTTACAAACTTTAAGTAAAAATTGTGTATTTCACCTATATTGCACATGTCTTACAATGGAAGCCTATACTACTAATAACTTCTTAGCATGGTGCATACACCAAAAGCCATTCGTGTATTTTCCTATATTGCACATGCCTCTACAATGGAAGTGCATGCTACTAATAACTTCTTAGCATGGTGCATACAGAAGTCACTGCAAAATTGTCACAATAGAGATTTTATGTCTCGTTATGTTATCCTTCTTTCACATGTTTACAAAACATGGTTACAATCTTCAATATGGTATATATATAATACATTTTTGTGAGAAATAAGTGTGTAATTTTGTAAATAAAAAAAATAATGTGTGATGGGAGAGCTCCTCATCACCTATATGTATGTAATTCCTAAATAAATGAAAGTATAAGTAATAAGTGTTAACTTTAACAAAAGTTACTTACTCATATTGTTAATCTTTTGCGGTAAATTTTCATATTTAAAATTTAATTATATAAATCATTTTTTTAATTTAAACTTTAGATATCTTTTATCGGACACAATCTTATTCAATTAAAAAATAATCACAATATAGCATGACTAATTCTACCATCAAATTACATTTTTCATTCTTAAGATTCCAACTCTAGAACTCAATTAAAGAAAATCAAATACATACGATTTGAACTAACCATCTGTAGGTGTTTATATAATTTAATGACTTAAATATTTTTCACCTTTTAAATTATGGATAAATTTGTTTTTGTCCCTCAAATTAAAATTTGGTGCTTTTAATTCTTGTAATTGAGAAAATTTTGATTTTAGTCCTTCAACCTAGACAACGTTAATAAACCCACTGAAGTGGCTAACAGATGTGTCATTAGCAATTGTTACGTGAAAAGATTTATCTAGGTGGAAAGATTTAAGTATGTTTTTTGTCTCTTAAATTAGGGATTTGTTGTTGGTCCCTAAAATTAAAAAATAAAAATTATATTTTTAGTTCCTATAATTAAGGAATAGTTCTTTTAGTCCCTCAACTCAAACAACGTTAGTGAATCCACTAACATGACTAATAGATCCCAAATTAGCAATTGTCACGTGGAAAGACTTGTCTTTGTAGAAATTAAGATTTTTTATAATTATTTTAAGTGAGAAAATGACTTCCTCTCTTACATATTGTCAAAAATGATTCATAAATTACACCTAACAAACATCTATAAATAAGTTGGGAGCTATGCACATATTCTTAGCAAGGAACAATTGAACTGAAAAATATCAGATACCTCTACTCACAACCCCCAACATGTTCCTTGTTATAAATGTATTCATTTCCTCCAACAAAGGAACAATTGAATCCAAACATATTTGAACCCCTCTCCAACCTGTTCTTTTGTTGAAGGTAGTGAATAGATTCATAATAAGGAACATGTTAGAGACTCAAATTCATAACAAGGAACAAGTAAACCAAAAAACATCTGACTCCTTCGACTTACAACTCCCAACTTATTCTTTGGTTGGAGGTAATGAACATATTTCTAACAAGGAACATGTTGGGGATGTGAGCAGGAGAGCTATATATTTTTAGGTTCATTCACAGTGTTTGGATTGAGAAACTAAAAATAACAATTTATCAATCATAGGAACTAAAACATCATTTTTTTAATATTAGGGACTAAAAACAAATTCATCCCCAATTTGACCGACAAAAGACATATTTAAGCATAATTAAATATAATTCTATTTTTTTTTGAATATTTATTTTTTTAAATAAAATAAAAATATTTATTTATTTTAACATATTAGAGATAAAATAAATTAATATTTATTTTAAATGAAAGATAAATAGAAATTTAAAATTTCTTTAAAAGTGATGATAGATAAAATGAACCAGAAATAGGATAACATTTGATAATTTAATAATACCATTAATTACTTGATGATAATTAAAAATTTGAATATATTAAATTTGAATATTTACTATTGAATAAGAAGAATTTTATAATCTATTTTCTTTTTTTATCAAGTAAATCTGATTTGGTCTACATCAAGTGTTTGGTATTTTATTTTTTTATTTCTCTCAAATATTATTACTTACATTTAATCAATTTAAAAGTAAATTTAAATTTTGATATATTATATCAAATTGATAAACATAAAATTACATGTGTTAATTTAAATAAATACTTAATTATATTTTTAGTTTTCATAAAGTGAGTGAATTTTGATTTTTTTTCTATAAAATATTTTTTTTATTTATTTTTCGTCCTCAAAAAATAAAATCATTGTTTTTAATCCCTATTATTATGGATACTCATTTACTACTTATGTATTTAACGAAAAGTCAAATAATCATCCAAAGTGACATCTGCTAGTATTTGTAATATTATATTAGTACATGATACCTCTTGATTTTTTTTTAGATATCTAAGAGAAATATTATTTATATAATTTTAAAAAGAATGTGAGGGATAAAAATATAATAATTTTATATTTTGAAATTTTGAAATCAAAAAAATTTTGTATAGAAATCATAACTAAAATTTACTCATTTTATAGAGAGTAAAAATAATAATTAAAATTTTTATAGGAATGAAAATAAATAAATTTTTGTTATAAGGATCAAAATTAAAATCACTTATTAAAAACATATTTAAGTCCTAAATAAATTTTTATTATAACTTTTCTTAATTCTGAAATTTTATCTGTCTAATTTGTTATATTTAATAAAATATCATTTTCACTGTTAATAACAAAGACATCTTTTATTATATTTATTCTCTCTTAATATACATGATATACTATCAGTATTTAATAATGATAACATTTTATCTTTTATATTTCCAAATTTTAATTACCATCATGCACATGTAAATTTATCATACAAATATTTACTTATTTAAATTCTAAAAATGATAAAATAAACGTGAAATCGGACAAAATGCATTAGTAGTTATTATATAAATAATGTACAATTTGGAACTTTATTTCGTGACCACCCTTTTTCTACATTCTATTGATCTTTTTATTCTTTTATTTATTTACTTTCTCCTATACATTAAATAGATCGAACAGCTTTAATGTAATGGATATTCGTTGATAAAACCATTTTATGTTTGAAACAGCGTGCTTAATTTTCTTTGAGTAAGCCTTTTAATACTATCATTTTTTTCTCTTTTGCTAAAAAACACAATCATTTTGGTGACTGATAAATGCTCGACAACGATCTGTAAGTTGTCGATTTAAAAGTGCAGTTAGTCATAAATGGATTTGTAAAGTGTATCTGTAATTTTTCTGTTATGCCAATTTGGACACAAGTATCATAGTGTATATATGAAGAGCCAGCACAAAGAAGATTGAGAAGCCTGAAGAGACAATATCATAGTGCATGTGTGCAAGCGGTTGAGTGAGATTTTCAGAAACATCAACCTTAGGTACGAACTAATCTTAAATGTTAATTGAAATTACAGTCTCTGCTCTACGAGACATTATTATCTTGTTCAAGACTATCACGTCTTCTTTTTTATCCCAGTTAATCTCTACTAGATGCAGTTTAAAATTTTAATTTATGAAAAATAAAATAAAATAAAATATAACTGGACTATGTATAATGTAAATCGAGAGAAATTATAATAATTCTGAATCATATAATAATTTCATATTCTACAAGTGGGGTTAGGATATATTGAATGTGATGTTTTTATTAATTAGATTAAATATATAAAATTTTATATAAATATAAAATCATGTGATATAATTTTTAATAATGAATATTTATTCATTAAAATAATGTAGCATGATAAATTATTAAAGTATGAAATTTTATAAACTTAATTTAATAAATAAAAAATTTAACGATTAAATTTGTATTTTATAAAAATGTTATTGAATATGTATTTTAACTAATTTTAACACAATACCAACACGTATACATAAATAAATAAATAAATAAATATATATATATATATATGGAAACCTAGTTACACCACAATGCATGTTCACCATCTTTTATTATATATGTCGTTTTCCTTTCATAGAGAATGGTCTCCTGCACATGACTCCGTGGGTCTCCTGTGCATACGTAAGACCAATCCTAGGACAAGAATTAAAATAGAATAACTTTTACACCAGAAAAATAGTTCTCTTGGATTTATTTTCATTGTTATATATCTGATTTGCAAACGTAGTGTAAGCAAATTCAGGAGAAATGGATTGAATAAAAAATTAATCCAACTACCTATACTGCTGTATATATTTTATGCATATATTTTGGTGTCTCTAAATACAGTTTTCATTATTTTATTGAAATTGATTCTACTTAATTTTTGCATATTTATATTTTGACTCTGTCCTACATTTGATCAAATATTTACATAAACGGGTACATCAACATATTGTCTCAGTTGCTATCTAGCTAGCATCTAAACTTCCTCTTTCTTTCTTAGTAAAAGTCAGCCCTACAAAAGTGTGCTCTGAACTATGATAACTTGCACGATTAATAATATATATCTGCACATGATTAGTTTTTACATTATTCTTCCATTATTATTTTAAAAAACAAAATAAAAATTCATATTCCAACACCCTTTATTGGAATATATATCTGCACATGATTGGTTTTGTTAACATCATCTTAAGAGTGATGTTAAGGATATAAAAATGAAAAATTGTATTACACATATTTATTATATTAAAAATGTAACAAACCATTCATTATATTTTAAAAAAAAAATTCTATATCCTTAGCGTTAAATTTAGATAATGTTAATAAAACTATTATTATTAGAAAAAAATCAAAAGAAACATGCTTTTGATGTAGTTCCTCAATTAGAAATAAATTTTCACGATGACAATATGTTTAATACTACATTACAAATTTTTTTTATTTTTCTACTAATTTTAGCTACTATTTAAATTAGTAGGTAAATCTTAGTTAATTAACTATTAATTAATTATAATATTATTTTTTTTCTAACTAAATTTAAGTTATATTTATTTATACTTCTTATTACTACAAATTAGTTAGAAAATAACTACAAATTTTTAAAAATTAGTATAAATTAACTAAAATTATTTTCTTAGCTAATTTGCTACTTATTTCATGCTATCACCAATATTATATTAATTTTATAGCTAATTATTTTTACTAGAAATTAGTTATAAAATAACTATTGATTTTAAAATTAGCTACAAAAATATTTTATAGCAGATTTTAAATTTTCCAATAGTGTTACTTTTGTTTCTTTTTAAGTGTCTTTTATAAAGTTTTTTATACACAAACCAAGAAATATAATAACTATTTTTATTTTTCATAAAATAGTTTTGAAATTTTCTATTATACATTTTTCATTTCTACTCCATAATATATAATTGAATAATAATATTAAGCACATATAAGAAACTACATTAAATTTTGTTATTATTATTATTATTATTATATTTTGCATTGGAAATGGCTTCTTCTTGCTCCCATGCATGCGAATAACTTCTCACTATTTATTTTTTTGGTTACTGGGCCATAAATATATTTCACGGGAAACATTTGCGTTTGAATTGCTAGCATAACTTTAAATATTTAATATAATTATATACATAAAACTGAAATTTAAAACTATTACACGATAAGAATTTTTTGAGTTTGCTACTAATTTTATCTACTATTTAAATTAGTAGCTAAATCCTAACTAACTAACTATTAATTAACTAGAAAATTATTTTTTCTAGCTAAATTGAAGTTACATTCATTTATAATTCTTATTACTACAAATTAGCTAGGAAATAACTACAAATTTTAAAAAATTTACTACAAATTAACTAAGATTATTTTCCTAGTTAATTTGCTACTTATTTCATGCTATCATTTAATATTGTAGTAATTTTGTAGCTAATTATTTTTACTAGAAATTAGCTACAAAATAATTATTAATTTTAAAATTAGCCACAAAATTATTTTGTAGCTAATTTTAAATTTTCTAGCAGTGGTGTTAGTTAAGTTACAATAATCAGTTAATCCACGTATGCCATGATAAACTCTTGACTACTTAAAGTGTGTTGGATTACTATTTCATCCAACTAAACCCACATTGAACTCAATTCGTCACTTGCATTTTTTTTTTTTCAATTTATGCACTAGAAAGTGCAAATACTACAACATTTATAACTTTTTACAATATTTAGTAAATGTTACAAAAATATAAAAAAATGTTACTTATTAATTTTTTAACATTTTAACAAACATTATGTTTAAACCATATTGCAAAATATAATTAATAATATTTAAATAATACTAAATATATAAAAATATTACTAATAAAAATATTAGTAACATTTTAAATGTTACTAAAAATAATATACGGAACCGCACAAACTTTCATAATCATTCTAATGAATTTTTATACACACCTTTATTAATAAGCTATCAATGATATTTATTGAAATAATAATATTACAAATTTAATTCAATGTGTGAATATATTAATCCATTATTGTAAGCATACAAGAAAAGTAGTGATATGCAGACATTTATGTATAAAGCACTCTCGTGGTGGATACTCTGCATATTTCATGGGGCACTCAAAAAAATACATAAAATACTCCTACCATATTTAATCTTTGTATTACATGATATATATTACTTATGGCAACTACAGTTTTATCTTTTTGTCTTCTCTTCTTAGAATTGAATAGTGTGTTGTGTGAATCAAACATTTCCCACCGCGTAAGATATAGTGTTTAACGTGGGGTCCTTTTGAGCCAATGACCATTGACATTGAATTGGCTAGAGTCCAAAAAAGGAAATGTCAATCGGCACCCCTTGATCAAAATCTGTTACATCGTGCTCGATGTGAGAGTTGTAAGTGACGTTGAGGTTCACGGGCTAGGTTTTAGTTACGTAACAGAGCAAGTTCTTCTAAACTTATTTGGGTGGAACTGCAAACAAAATCTTTCGGGGAAAATTCCATGACCACATCATACAAAAAGCTAGTTTGTCTCTTTTCCTCACATGTTAAATCCAGCCAACAATACCTACACATAGAAACAATCAAAGTGCATCAAAAGAAAACAATAGGATCATTTGTACAAAGACATCAAGTATTTTTATGATTTGGAATGCACTGGACAGCTAATATGAGTGGTAATTGGAGCCTTAAAAGTTGAAACTATCTTTTATTGTTGGAATCAAAGAAGAAAAATGCTAGCATTCCTCTTATAAATGTATATTAAAAAGCTAGGAGAAAGCAACCCTTCAAGGCATTATGCTAATATATGTTGAAGAACGACAAGGATATGGTTCAATCAGTGTAACCTCCTAATATATTGGTGGAATTTCTAGCCTCTCTTCTTGATAAGTCTTTTGTTACTTTTTTTCCCCTGATAGAAACAAGAAGGATGAGTAAGCAGAATATAATGGCTTTGAAAAATGAAGTCCTTTCTAGGTTCATTTCCCCATGAAAGTTGGAGATCAACGATTCTTTAACCATAGTTTATTCTTTAACAATAGTAAACCTTGGTCTACGTCTACGAGCTACTAATAGGTTTGGAAAAATGCTATTACAAGAAAGAAAGAGAGATGAGAGAATTAACTGATTAAGATTGATTAATCCTTCCAGTAGAAGTGTAATCAATATTTTTATTTATATTAATTTTTTAAAATTCTTAATACATTTTTTATTTGATATGTCGTTTCACTTATGTTAACTATATAACTATTATCCGTGCATTGAAACACTCAAAGCCTGTAAAATTGTAGAAGCTTGAGAATCCATACAAATATTGTTTGGTTTTTTACCATTATACTTATTAGTAATATTATTTAGTTTTATGATAAGTGTATAAAATAATAATAATTAAATAAAGGTATAAATATAATTAATATTATTATACATTTTAATGCAATAAAATAAATAAGAACATTTTTTTAATATCAATTAAAATAGAAGGAAGAGCATGTTTTTGTTGGATTTTATTGCTCAATGACGTGGATAGCATTTCAAGTGAAACAATCAATGATTGATTCGTATCATGCTATGCTACTGTACCGTTTACTTTGGAACATGTATTTAGGATTGGCATTGACATTCATCAGTTGGAATCATGTTTATTTAATTTGGATACAATCATACAAACAAGTTTGATTAGGATCTAAAGTTTTACTGTTTAGTATGTTATATATTGTCGGAATGATTTAACCTAATATATTATTTAAATTTCACTTGAGAAGAAAAAAAGGTTAACAATGCATGACACCAATTTTCTTACATCACTTATATATAGGATAATTGATTAATGTTTTTGTTCACCACAAACATTCACAAGTTATTTAGATGATCGGTGTTAGAAGCTATGCAAGAAAAGAAAAAGAGTATTTGGGAATTCAAAAATTAAATTAAGGTGCTTGTATATATATGAGATAAATTATTCAAGTAAGAAATTTCACCCCCAAAAATAATATTGTAATCATAAAAAAAAAAAAATCTTCTATGTGATTTATGCATGTAAGGTACGTACTATTCACATGATCATGTATGTATAATATGTTTAGCGATTTTGTGCCATATACTTAACACTGAGATTGTGCCCTAATAAAGCAAGGTGAGATAAGAAACTTGAATACACAATTCAGTTAGCAAGTTTCGCAGCCAATAAGCTTTTAATGTTACTTCAAAGTAATATTTCACTACTTACAGAAAATAATAATATACTTACAAACCACACGATTAATTGAATGAAATTAACTGAGATCATATTTTTAAGTACCTTAAACTAATGAAAGGTTATTCTTTGGGGAATTTGAATCGGTTATTTGTTTCAAAATCAATTTTGGCAGAAGTATTTTAATTGGTATTAATGTGTAATGTTCTTTTTAGTGTAGCTACTAATTTCTTCCGTTTTGTAATACCAGTAGCCTTTTTTAATTTTTTTTATTTGGTAGTGGGTTCGAATCCAAGAAAGGTTGATACTTGCACTATAAGATTTTTTTAATTTTGCTACTAATTTAAATTAGTATTTAAATCTTAGCTAATTAATTATTAATTAATTAGAATATTATTTTTTCTAGTTAAATTTAAGTTATATTCATTTATACTTTTTATTACTACAAATTAACTACAAAATAACTACAAATTTTAAAAATTTACTACAAATTAACTAAGATTATTTTCTTAACTATTTTGCTACTTATTTCATGTTACCATTAATATTATAATAATTTTATAGCTAATTATTTTTACTAGAAATTAACTACAAAATAACTATTGATTTTAAAATTAACCACAAAATTATTTGATAGTAAATTTTAAATTTTCTAATAGTGTTGGATGTGATTAAAGTGAATGAAACATGAGCTAATAATATGAAAAGAAATGAAATTATCTCTAGACGGTCACATAGTGTTGGTAAATTCTATTTTATAGCCTACTTTGGTAATATCTTTTTTTTTTTTTTTTTTTTAAAATGTCAAAAAAATCTTGAATATTTTAAAAGGTTTCAAAGAAGTTTCCAATGATTTGATGAAGATGATTCACTTAAAATTACTTGGGTTAGTTGGCACAAATTCGTTAACTGAAACTTGTGGTGGCTTGGGATAAAGGACTTGCGTCTTTTTTACTTAAGCTTATTAATTAAATGGAGATTGCATTTTATTGTGGATGCAATTTGGTTTTCTTTTTTTATCTTTTGTGTATGGTAGGGGGAAAAGGCAATAAGGCATCACCAATATGATGTCACAACGTAGCGGATATAAATTCCTTTAACTTGCAAGAATCTTTAAGGAATATTCACAAATAAGAATGATAGTAACAATGAGAAGAATTACACAAGAGAGACCAATATTTTTAACGTGGAAAACCCCTCTCAACGTGAGAGGTAAAAACCACGGATCATCCAGACCAAAGAAATCAATCCACTATAATCAAATAAGGATACAAGAGTATTCAAGTCAAGAATAATATTTGTTCATACAACTAACCAGCACAAGCAAACAAGTAAAACTTGCACATGAAGAACAAGATGAAGGAACAAGAAAGTAAAGAACCCACAAAATTGAGCTACTGTGCGAGCACGATTTCTCACACCACAGACCTTCAAATTAATATTCGAATGGTCAAGATGTAGAACTATGTGTGTTGAACCTACTGTCAAATTTTCAGCCCGATCTAACAGTTAACTTGCAAGAATCTTTAAAGAATATCCACAAATAAAAATGATAGTAACAATGAGAAGAATCACACAAGAGAGACCAATATTTTTAACATGGAAAATCCCCTCAACGTGAGAGGTAAAAACCACGGATCATCCAGACCAAAGAAATCAATCCACTATAATCAAATAAGGATACAAGAGTATTCAAGTCAAGAATAATATTTGTTCATACAACTAACCAGCACAAGCAAACAAGTAAAACTTGCACATGAAGAACAAGATGAAGGAACAAGAAAGTAAAGAACCCACAAAATTGAGCTACTGTGCGAGCACGATTTCTCACACCACATACCTTCAAATCAATATTTGAATGGTCAAGATGTAGAACTATGTGTGTTGAACCTACTGTCAAATTTTCAGCCCGATCTAACGGTTAACGAAGTAGATATTGCAATTTTGACGTGGCTGTTCTATGCTGGATGAAAAAAGGAACACCTTCTTTTTCTCTTTTTTTCTTTCTCTCCCTCTCTCTCTTCTCTCTTTTGCCTTATGAAAATTTACTCTTTGTCAATCTTTGTTTTTATATGTCTCTATGTATCTCCCTCTCCTCAATCTAACCTCTTCTCCTCTTATAAAGAGAGACCTAGCGAGCTTAAGAGTATTGGACTATTGTCCACATAGTTGGAAGTCCAAAAATAACCCAACAAATATACGGTGTTTGTTCATAAAGACAACATGAACAACCTTTTCTTACTTAGGTTGGTGAAGGGACATGTGCTTGATATATAGAGAAGGTTAATAGTGTGCCCCAACTTTTGTTCACTCAATATGTGAAATTAGAGAAAGGTCAGAAAGTGGAAAGTGATTCGATTTTGGCATGATGTTTGAATGGCCAATGATAGCGTGAAACAATTTTTTCTTTCTATTACACCAAGTCTCTTTTGTTGTAGAAATAGAAGTGATATGATAATAATTAGTGTTGGTTACATAAGTGGAAGAGGAGCCGTTTATATAGGAAGAAGTATTGTTGACAGATTTAGGAAATGTCTTGGATTTTTTTTCTCTATGTAAAGGTACATCCTATCAATGGATATGTAAAGAGACTTCTTTTACACTTTTTCTAGTTAAATTAACTTATTCTTTTTTTATAGTCTCAAACTCTATTTATTCTTCTAAAGAAGAGCTATGTACCCCTTAAATTAAGTGTTTGTACTATCTTGACTAATATTTTAGATAGGTTTCCAACTCAAGTTAAACTTTGTAAATTAAATATGAGCATTGTCTCCTGTGAAAGATATATCTTATGCATTGTGCTTCTTCTTCGAGGAAGATTCTCATCACTTGTTTTTATGTTACTTGGTGACAAACCAAATTTGAAAGACATTTTATGGATGAATTAGTTATTTTGGATTCTTGTATAATGATATTTATGTTCTTATTTAATTTAGTTCTCTTTTAAGAAAGAAAAACTTGTGTCTTTTTAGAATGTTGTGTTATGTTTTATTTAGAACATGTGCATCGTTATTGTATTTCAAGATGTTCCTCTTAACTTTAATGATATTCCGAGTCTAACAAAAGTTAGATTATGTACTTGGTTTAAGGTTAAGATGGACATAACTCAACACTCTTTTTTTTTATTAGTGTATTGATCTTGTAATTTATTTTTATTTAACCCTTTTAATTTGATTTGGCCTTATAAGTATTTTGCATATGAATTAGAGTATCCCTTTACTCTCTTCTTAATAAGGTTTTGCTTATAAAATTAAAAATAAAATAAAGTATATTAGAGTTGGTAAAATGAACGGTCTAGCCTAACCCAAAATCAAATGGACTATTCTTTTTGTAACTTGGATCGGGTCAAATTGGTCTACTATTTTTTTTACTTACTTTTTATATTACTCTTAAATTAATAAAAAAATAAATGTGGGGCAAAATAGATTTAATATATTTTGAGCCATTAATTTCTGGGTTTGACCGAATTCATCAAACAAACAAATTTAGTCCAATTCCTTTTGGGCTGCATATTTTAAAGTTCAATCTAGTCTAATCCATTGATCCATCAAAGCATATCTATTTTGCTAAATTTAAATTATATCATTTTTAAATTTTTACCAAGTATTTTTTGTCAAGTTGAATTCTAAAATTAGGAACAAAAATAAAAGAAAAAGTTGAATCCGAAAATTTAAAAACTTCTATCCAAGCCCTTCATAATTATACTTTTATTGTTGAAAAAAGGTGCAAGTGCAAAGCAGTCTGGTTTAAAATAGGCAAGCTGAGATGAAATAGTCAAATAGTGTAGGTGAGATTAGATAAAACAATCTTAAAAAAAAAGAAAATGATTCGTGTGTGATTGTGAATAGCCTTTTTATTTAACAGAAAAATTATTTTAAAAACTTAAAAAGCATTATTTATCTAAAATAAATCAAACTTCCAGCGTTTTATAACTAGAATTTAATTTTTCATAAAGCATTTATGTTATCCCCACCTATACTTACCCATACTAAACCACATGATTCTTTGTTCGTGTACCTCGCAGTGGCTGAGGAAGTCGTTAGCGCCATGTTGATACGTGAAACTGAAGATGGCCAAAGTCTGATATACTTTGTGAGTTGGGCCCTGGAAGGAGCAAATACGTGATATCCCAAAATTGAAAATGTAGCATTTTCATTGTTGATAGTAGTGCAAAAGTTAAGGCCTGTTTCCAAGCACACCAATCAATCTATATGACAAATCCTTCATGTACCCGACATCACAGGGAGAATGGTAACATGGACAATCGAGTTGTCAAAGTATTTCATTCTCTATTAGTCTGTTTGTTTGAGTAAAAACAGAGATGATGGAGAGGAAAGGAAAGAAATATGAATTGTAGTTTGATTGTGTTGAAATAGAGTGGAGGAAAGTAAGACCTACTTTATTGATTAATCAAAAAATAATAAAAAATAAAAGATATTTTGAAACTTACATCATTATCCTTATACATTATTCTCACAAAATCATATACTACGACAAAACTTTAATGGATTAAAAATAAAAATATTTATTCGATTATATAATTTTATCTAACTTACACATAATTTATTACGTTTATACATAATCGAATATATATATTAAAAGATATAATGTATAAACATAATCGATTATGTATAGATTTTATATATATATATATATTATATATATTTTTAGTTATATATTTAATATATTATTATATATAAATAGTTTCTAATTATATACATAATAATAATATATAAATATTTTCAATTATAATTTTTTGTAATATATATAGTAATTTTTTTATTATCATAAAATATTTTTATTCATATTTACAAAAGGAAAAAATAATAACTTTATTTAATATTAATTTCTTTTCTCTTTTATTTCTTCTATAACAAACAACTTAAATTTTACTTTGTTTCTTATTTATTTCTCTTTTCACTATTTCTTTTTGCTTCACTCTACCTAACATAATATACGAGTCAAGGTAGGCGAACTTAAAGCATAGCCTTGACAAATTTTATTATTGAGTTGATCCCAACACCATCCAAGGGTGACCAAACTTGGATGTTTTATGTGGATGGATCTTCCAACACGAAGGGGAGTGGAGTCGAGATGTTGTTGAAATTGGACATTGGATGGTTATTAAGTAGTAACTTATATTTGCTTTCTCAACTTCTAATAATTAAGTGAAGTATGAAGTTGCATAACGAGTCACAAGCTTGCTAAAGATCTCAACGTTTGACATATACAAGTCCATATTGACTCTCAACCGATCGTTTTGCATATAAATAGCGAATACTAGGCACAAGAGTACCTATTGCAAAATTATTTGCCGAAGGTGAATAATATGAAAACCATCTTTGATAGAATAGGTTTTCGCCGTATCCCATGAGAGAAAAATTCAAGAGCCGACATCTTGTCAAAATTAGCAAGCACAAAATCCTCAAGCAATAAATAGTAGTGATCCAACAAACCATAACGGTGCCTAGCATTGTCATGGCAATCAACTTGACATCTATTTGGCTTACTCCAATTGTATAATATCTTCGTCAAGGGACACTCCCTTCTAATAAGAAGCAAGCACGGAAATCGGAACGATCGGCTACTCACTTTGTTTAATAAGAGAAAATTTGTATCGAAGAGATTTCTCCCAATTCCTCTTGAGGTGCTTACGACCTGAGGAAGCGACTTACTAGTCAAAGAAATCCATGAAGGAAGTTGCGAACAACATCTGAATGCAAGGTCTTAACATTAAATATTATATTAATTTTAGTATTTTATTTTTATAAAATTGAGTTAATTCTAAATTCATTTATAAAATAATATCAAAATCTATTATAATAATTATCGTTAAACTTATCAAAATACTACTATTAAGTGATTATTAAATAACAGGTAAATGTCCGGTGTTGCAACTTAACGATTCAGTCCTTAACATAAAGTTAGGCACACTATTTATGTAATTGTGTCAAGCTCACATGAATATCAGTAATTCAATTTGGTTTGCACCATTCTCCTACTGTAGACAAAGTTTTGATCCCCTGCTGGGAGAGTACGCATCATTAGGTCTAACAAACGATCTATTCGTCATACAGTTACGTTATACATATTTTTTGTGTAGTGATGACTACTGTATCCATTTACAAAAAATTATTTAAAGGTAAGACTTGCTTAATAAGTATTTCATATTAATAAACCTGAAGATCGAATATTAATTATTTTTTTAAATATGATTATCTATCGATTATAATATACAATGTAATTATATATACCTCATCACATTGAAATATGGCCTCCCTGCAGTCGAATTTAGTATAGTGAGATCCTTGTTATATAAATTATCATTTTAGTTTTTTAAAATGTATAACATTGTAGTATTAATATTTGAAATTAAGAAAATTTTAAATAAATTATTATAAGTACAATCTGTTAATTATATTATTTCAAATTTACAAAATATATGTGATTTAAATAATAATAATAATAATAATAACATATATTTAGAAGGAAAAAAATAATAAATAATTAAATTTAGAGACTTATATAAAATAATAAAAAAATTTAGAAATTCGTTTAATTTTTTTTATTTCAGATACCAATATAACAATATAATATTGCTATTTATTTTTAGATACCAAAATGGTGATTTTCTGATGTTATGTAACTTGGTCTGACTAATAGAGTATTTACGGCACCGAATACACATTTAACATCAGTACTAGGACAGTACACCAGTACCTTTAGGTTGCAACTGCATCTTTAACTCTACTCTGCACCACCAACCAGAGAGCTTATGATTGTATCATCATTATGGGGAAGCTAATCATTAACTTGAGAGCATAAATAAGATGTCATTCATATAGCAAAAGTTTGGTGAAGTAGTTTTTGTGTTAGCTGGATAATGTAAATATACGTACTTTGTTCTCGCTATGGTTAATTACTTGTTTGTTTTAAGATTTTCCTTACTTGTTAGTATAGTAATATAGCCTAGCAAAGCAGTGTACAACTGAGAGCTTTTCTTGGCTGTTGATTCACCTAATATATATAACTTTGAATAGCCACTGCAGCGCTCATGCTAGCTGCTATTCATGTGGTTCTATTGCTGTCAACTATCAGTACTCTACCATCTCTTGACTATATCTTCAATTTTATAATGCTTTCCTATTTTAAGGCTAGCTTATTGGACACTAGCTTACTAAGAGGCCATAACTTCTATTCAGCAAATATCTTTCCTTACAAGTTACGATATAATTCTGCCTTTATAGTGTTTTCTGTGGTTTATAAGCTTGTACCGTTAGGAAATGAGATCTGAGCAATGCAACCTGTTTGTTATATCAACATTGTGTCTCATTCAATAGCAAGGTCTTAAATCGTGGTAATTCTTGACGTTACGAGAAAATACAAATAGATGTGTTCGATGCAATCACCATACAATCGCAAAATGTTCAAAAATCTTGACGTTGCAGTCAGAGGCGTGGTCGCAAATAATTTTTTAAACCTTGTTGACTAGGTCTAGGAACTTATCATTTGAAAGACTAGGAGTTAATGGTTGAGTAATGTTATTTTCTTCTACTCATTGTAGTACTCTATTAAGTACTCCCTCCATTCTATATTAATTAACCTTTATGATTTTTTTATATCGATTAAGACGAATAACTCTCATATGATAATAGTATTTATTAGGGTTACTTTTACTAAAATATTTTTATTCTCTTCATTTTTATAAATACACAATTAAGTATTCCAATTAGGTATGATAATAGGATAGGTTATGCTGATAGGGTAATTTATGTTTTCCATAAATAAATATGATCTCTTTTATAAAACTAAGACTTAAGTTTAACTTATTATTTATCAAAGACTATTTTTTTATGTTTGGCTTAACCTTTTTAAAAAATTAGTCTAACTTATTAGTCTATTTAACCATCAATTTTATATTAAATCTTTTCAATAAATTAATAAAACTAGTTTTAAAATAAGCTAATAAATTAAATAGAACAATAATTTTATTTTTAAATAGGTTAACAATGATAATTTATTTTTAAGAATAAAAATTTATTTTATTTTGATATGAAAATATTAAATATATAAATATAATATTATATTAAATTTTAATTATATAGAGAGATAAATAGACTAGTCTATTAAATTTAATAAGTTTTTTTATAAGTTCAAGTATAATTTATTTAAATAAATAGATTTTTTTTCAAAAGTCCAAACTAAGAATTTTTATTAAAGAGGCTAGACGATGTATCCTTATCAACCGTCTAACTTATTTTTATCTCTAATTCAATATAATAGTACTCTCTCGAGTCATATTTATTTATTTATTTATATATATATATATATATATATATATATATATATATATATATATATAAAATTAAATTATGTTAATTAAGAAAATTAGTTAAGCATCATTTTGTTGTATCAATCTTATTTAATAATAAATATTTTTCTTAAACCAATCTTGATTTGAACTTAAAATCAAAAATAAAATAGAGTAATTAGAAATATAATCTCTAATAAATAAAGGATATTGAAAGATAATTTCATTAAATAAATAAGAAGATAATTAAAACCAATATCCATAATATTTTTTTTTACTTAAATTCAAAATTAGAGGGAGTATTTATTAGGGAACAAAATTAGAAAGAAGTTTTAATATTTCATTCACAACAAAAAGCATTAATTAATATGAAAAATAAATAAATGCTAAAAAGTCAATAAATATGGAACTGAGGGAGCATTAAATGAAATTTAATGCATTAAATATCTTTAAAATATAAATTACATTCAACTGTTTTGAGTACGAAATGGATCTAGACTTATTTGCAGTTGTTAATGCATTTAATATCTTAAAAATATAAATTGCATTCAATTCTTTTAAGGATATGGATGAAAAGGATTTAGACTTATTTGCAGTTGTTTGTTAGGAGATTAGTTTATGAATTAATGTCTATATTAGTTACTGGTTTTGTGTTCATTTATATGTACAATTATTATACTGTCACAGAAATTATTGTTGGCCTTTATTTGTGAAGATGATACTGAAAGCTACCTTCGCGGCATTTGCTATATCATCTGCTCCTCATTATTATAATTGGTTGTGGAGAACTTCCCAAGATTGTGTTATTCTAGTAATCTAATTTATTGAAGTTATGAACTCAAGCCTAACGAGGATGTCATTTCCCTTCCCCAATTCCAAAGCTGAGGGAGTCATTTATATGAAAATTAGAAAATGTAAATTGTTGATAAGAAGGACTTGATTTCCTCTGTTAGTGCGCATTTTCCTTGTTTAATCAACTCAAAGCGTGTGTTTCTGTTTTATGTTTATTTACATTTAGTAATTGAAACACATACACTCACGTGTAAACTCCCATTTAAATAAATAATTAAATATATATGAATGTACCAATGACTTTTGTAATACTTGTTTATTGTTCTGTCCAAATTGGACTAGGATAATGTATATGTCCGAGATGAACTGAGCTGATACGTCCAAAATTATCTATTTAAAGTCTGGGATCTCTAGACCAAAATCAAAGGTGACCATGTTAGATTTCTTTATATGGCCTAAGGCCTCTAAAGAACAATTTTTCTATCATGATGTAGCAACAAATTGATTTTATTCCAAGTTATAGTGGGATCCTATGTACATGATCTTATCTTAGAAGTCCTAGTCCTTAGTTTTGACCCTAGCTAGTTGTCTAGCATTTGGGCCAAGGTGACCCATTATATAGATTGAGCCTTAAACCTAATCCAAAACAGTTATAAAGATTAAGTGTTAGATTGCCGTTGTGTTTTCAGGATATACTCATAATTTTCAACTTTATCAGATACTACCATTACTGAATCCATATCTGTCTTTGGACTATAAAGTAAACATAAAGTACAATGAGTTAATATACAAAGGAAAGGTTACCCATTCTTCAATTTGGAAGACAGAGCACCAACCCTTCTAGTCCCGTTTTAGTAATGGTTCTTCAGACACGAATGGTTCTTCCTTTCTAGACATTTCAGAACTAATAACCCCTTTTTAAGTTGAATATACAAAACTATAGAGAAGCATTGGAGTGATCTTAGTAGATAGAGTTTACAATGCTGTCAATGCACCTAAGAGGTATGCTTATTTGATTAAAGTGAATGAACTAGCGTCTAATTGTCGCATAATATAATAAAAAATTGAAGAAAACAAAGAAAAGAAAATATGAAAGCAGTGGAAAAAAATTTCTCAATAAGATACCATGTTAGGAAACAAACTAGTAACTTTCTACTACCAAACTCCTAACCATTTATATATCTAATAATAATAATGCATACTTTGCTTTCATAGAAAGCAATTTTAAGTGAGAGAATTACCTTTTCTGTAGAAGAAAATAAAAAAATAAAAGAATCAACCTTCAGTCCTTTGCAACATATGGAAGAACAGAATGGGTCCCAATCATCAACTTCCAATTTGAGAAGGAAAACAAAGAAGGGAGATCTTCTCATATCTCAACCTAACAGATGTCTGCCCTCAATACTATTCTCTATGATATTTGATTGCATTATCTTTTGTAAATGAAATTAATCGCTAGGTTTAATAACCACGAGATAGTTAACTAGTTAAGTGATTCACAATCAGAAAATCCAATGTTATGATTCATGAAGAAACCAAACATGTATACTTAGGAAACTGAAGTTTAAAATGTTCATATTTTTATTTCCATCATTGAAAAACAAATTTTCTATGTGCTGCAAATATGCAGCATTTTGTCCACATAAAAAATTAACTTTACTTGGATGATCTATGATGTCATTCTAAATCAAGCAAAATTTTGTTTACATGTTTCAATGAATGATTTCTATATATTTATTTTTTCACATATGAACTCAGAGACTAAACCTGAGCCAGGCTTTGCTCAACAGCTCATCTAGTGCTGGCCTGAGAATGCAAGGTATGACTTCTCCTTTTAACTAACCAATATCCAAACCCTCCAACAAGAAGTAGAATAATGAGTCCATCAACCCCTCCAGCCACAACCAACAACCATCTTTTCACATTATGCCTATCATGATTTCTACCAGTTCCCTTTGGGAACTTAACCATGTAACTAAATCCTGTGCCTTTATCTACCTGTTTGAGACCCAGCACTAGTCTGTAAAGATAACATTCTGCCACATTTGTGCTTGCATTCCCAAAATACAAAGCAGCAGCACATTTACAGTCCTGTAAGCACAAATTTGCACATGCTTTTTGGCTAATGTTAACCATCTTAGGATCATTTTTAAGCACACTACTTACATTATCTAGCTCTTGCATTTCTGCCTCTTTACCATTGCAAAACCCTCCTGAAGTTTCTCCACTGCACTCACCACCACCCTTGTTTTCATTTGCCAAAATACAAGAGCAGGAATTGGAGAATGTACATATCCCATAAGGCCTGCAAGCAATTGGAAGATCACATGTGCTGTTAAGTGCTTGAAAAGAGGCCTCAAACTTTCCTTTCTCGGGTGAATAGTAATAGAGGCCAAAGTTTCCTGTTTCATTCTTCAGTGCCAGAAATCTTAGCGGGTGAATCCCCTCTGATGGAATTTGTGCTATTTTCTTGTATTTGGCATCAAACAACACCAACCCTCTTGAACTCAGCTTAGCATATGTAATACTTCTATTCATGGAAGGCTGAAAACCCCAGTAAGAATACCTCGAGCTACCATTGTTCAAGTACATAGCAACCTTCTTGTTCTCAATTTCAAACGAGTAGTAGAACAAGCTTGAGTTGCTTTGGGAAGATGTCAAGCGAGTTGCCACATCAAGTTGCTGACCCCTCAGCATCACGTCCGTTGGAAAATTGAAACTCTGCCACATTATGCTGTTCAGTGCATCTACAAGCACTAGATTGCCTGTCCTCAGTATCTGCAATTTCTGTTTCAAATTGATTCAATGAAGCAAATCATGTATTAGACTCTATTCAATTCAGCTTAATCGACTATGAACAATAGTAATACAGTTTTTCTTTTTTCACATAAGTCTCAAAAATTTAAAATCAATGGATGGAATTTTCCCCTGGCATCATGCATATAGAGTACAGTGTATCTACCGGTAGTGATCTAATCACAAACTATCATACGCGGTAAGTGTGTAAATTTTTTACAATAACTACCATCAATTAAGATTTTAAATTCTGATTGGTTGGTAGTGTAATTTTTTTTACAAAAACAGTGAATTGATAATTTATGTAAATATCATTTTCTCATTACTATATCTATGCATTCTTGCACAGCAAAGTTAACACTAAACTAGCACAGTGGTATGTAAAGTGTCAGTTTTTACCTTCACTCCTTGTCCAGAAGTCCCAGTCTTCCATCCCACTCTCTCTTTTGGACCTTTCAGTCTTAAATCTCCATCCCTGGTGAGTTCCAGCAAGCATTTCTCAGTGGTATAAAACCTGGAGTAATGACCAGAATCCCACACCTTGACATCCCCAAGGAAAACTTGCAATGAGCAAGAGTATTTCCCATTGATGGCCTCAATGCTCAATGCCACTCTAAAATTTGGTTCTGTCTTATTGGTCTCCACAAGATAAGCCCTCCCTTCGAAACCCATTTCATACTCCATAGGAACTGCCACCATGATTTGGTAGCCAACACCAACACCAGACTCAGAAAAGGCATAATTGAACAAGAGAACAAGGAGGAGAAGGAGGAAAGGGAAAAGCTTCATGAGTGGCAGCAACAGCACCAAGCTTTCCCTTTTCACTTTTAGAATTAGTTTTTGGTTGTTTTGGGAGGTGGTTTTGGACTGTGGTGGTGTGCTTTGGCCAGAATTGATGAGAGCAAGTGAGGGAAAAGGTGAGCATGATTACTGAAACTCTGCAAGACCCACCCCACACCCCCCACTCCCAAAAAGAATTGGATTTTTCATATTGCACCCTGCCTTAAACAATTGCATATGAATGAATCCACCATGTGGTGGGGTTGCTGGTTAAAATAATAGGCACAAAATATTGTTGGTTTTCTATTCTCTTCCACAGACTCTTCTCTAGCCTTGTGAAGTCAAAAAACATAAAGTAACGCACCACTTAGATGGCTGGACACAGACTTTCACATGTGACAGTTTCTAAACTGCGTTTAGTTGTTAGCATTGACTAAACAATTTCTAGTTTTTCACAAGTTTTCTTATGTTTCTAGTCAAGTATATAAAAATTAATTTAGGTTAACTAAGAAAGAAAGGTAGCTAAGTATAAGTTAATTGTATATTTTTTAATAATAAATATTTTTTTAAAACTAACCTTAATTAAAACCTGGAATTTTAGAATTATTGAAAATACAATTTATGAGAAATGAATGATATTTTAACTTCAAAATAAATTGATATTTATTTGTATTTGAAACCAAAATTCATAATGTTTTCTTTTACTTGTATATATAACGGAGAGTATTTTCTGGTATAAAAGAATTGAGAGCATGAGTCCTGTACCAAATTAATAATTATGCAAAACAAACTAATATTAATAAAATATGAATTTAATCTTTATTTATTACCTACGCCTAACTTTCTTGAGGTTATCATCTAATTATTATTGTCACCTCTTTAAAAAAAGTTTGTCTCTTTATACCATAGTTATAACAGGCAAAGTTTTCTAAAAGTATGATGACATATCATTAAATGATGAGTAATGCTATGTACCAAAATAATAATGAGTAATACTATATAGTTACAAAATTTTGATAGATCTGAGCTAGAATTTACTAAAATTTAATTAAAAGTAATTAATAAATAAATGAAAATAATAAATACCACTAATTCTTTTAAGAATCAACAAGTCAACAATCAGCATTCATTATGCTAAAGGTTGTTTAGATGCTAGACCTGTTACAAGTTGGGTCTTTTCTTATGAGGAAAAAACATTTATCAATTTAATACTATCTTAAATGATATGGTTGAAAAACATTATTACAAAGTTAAGTTCATTAAATAGAATAAATAAAATATCCACCAGGTTTACATAATTGAATTACAAACTAAAATGAATAATAAATATTGATTTTTATAATAATTTATTTTTAAAATTATATTAACGATAATTTTTTATTAATTGATAGATCAATTATTAAATTTTACTCCCTCCCTAATATATATAAGCAAAAGAAACATTTTGGATGTTGATTTTAATTATAAATAAATTTCAACTAATTTTACCTTATAAAATCATATTTAAAATTCATTTATTAAATTATATTTTCAATTAAATTATGCTTTTTCTTATGCATGAGATTGGAGAGAGTATTAATTTAGTTTACAAATATATTAGTGTTGCTAACCAATGTCGTAATAACACTGGTTAAAGAACATTAGATGTTAGTTGAAAATAACAAAAATAGGGAATTAATAACTGCATTAAATAAAATTTAAAAATAGTCATTATTACTATAATTTTACTTTATTCAAATGACAAAATTACTCATCACAAAAAATCAACAAATAAAAATATCTAATATTTAAAAAATGAAACAACACACAAAGCTAATTTAAAACATCTAATATTTTTTAAAAGAATTATTACATTTTTATATTTTTAATATAATAAATATTCTTTAATAAATTATAATTTTTAAATGTTTAAAATGAGTGTTTTAAGATGATTTTACTGTTAAGAAAACAAACAGTCAGATTTTAATAATTATATTTTAATTGATATAATTAATTATCATTTGTTTCAAATTTATCCTAATTTATTATTCTTTTGACCAGTAACTTAAATGCCCATGTTAGCATTTGCTAAATAAAATCAGTGAGCATTCATATGGGGTTGAGATTTTGCACTAAAATAAATATGGGGTTTTGAAATTGAAGGGATGTGAGTGGGTTACGTTTGGAGGTTGAATTGACTTTGAGCGTGCGTGACCATGATATTGACGTGGGGCCCTATCCATCTAATTCGGTTGGTTCAATTGAGTGTCATTTTAAAATCTTTTTGAAGTGGGCGTGCAAAGTGTCCTCTGAGGTTTTGATTGGTCTTATGAAATTGGTCTTGTCTTGCATACTTGACACGTGGTAGAAATCTTTGAAGCCACGTGTACCTATGCTGCTGCTGACACTGCTCTTACGGTTGGATGACATGTTGGGTTGGTTCCAACTTCCAAACCCCAAACCACCTTTGCATGCCCCAGTGGGGAGGTCCCAACTCCATTGCTAATTTATTGCTAATTTTAGTATTTTAATGACCAGTTGGAATTATATCTGAGTCAATCTAATTGTTTCATTTTTTTAAAGGTATAATTTTTTTTTAAATTATATATTAATAATAAATCTTTTTATTTTATAGATATAATTTTGTATAATATATATTTATAATTATAATGATATTTATTTATTTAAAATATATTATAAATATATTTTATTTAAATTTTATATTTTATTTATTCTATAACTAAATTATATATAATATTAAAATTAATATATTATATTAATGAGTTAGATGGATCTTCTTTTATATTTTTTAATCCCGATTAGTTAAATTTAAATTTAAATAAATAATTATATCAAAATCTTAATAAAGATAAATCTCACTCTATCTAATCTATCTAGTCAATGTACTGGCCATGTGTCCTCTTTTCTTTCCTTTGTTGGATAAAAGAATTTGGTACCGAAGATACTGGGAAAAAATGTTTCTAACATTTATTGTATGTTTATTTCAGTTTTCTTTCTCAGTTCTAGAAGTAGAGAAATATTTGTTTGTTTTAAAAAAAAAAAACTTTTTCAGGAAGTCAATAGAAAATAAATTATTAATTTTTAAAATAAATTGAAAGAAACGTGTACTTGTATATTGAAACTAACAGTTACGGATTCTTTTCATTGTACGAGATTTTTCTTGGAATATTATTTTTTTAAAATGATTTTATTATTGAATCGGTAAAAAATTTATTTTTTAATTTTTAATTATGATTATATTATAATTGAGTTAATGATATTTAAATGTAAGTTAATATTATGTAATATATCAAATAACAGGTTAATATAAATTTATCAAAATTAAATTAGTTTAAATTTCAATTAATTTTAAAATGTAATTCTATAAATTTTCCAGAAATTTAATCTCTTAAGTATATTTACATGGTATTAACATGCTATGCAAAATTTGAGAAGTTTACAAAGTGTTGTGGGTGAGTTTGAACCCCCATCCTTTCTTTCTAAGGATACAACAATTACTAGATCAAAGTATTAGTTTAATATATAAATAAAATTATACTATATATAATTTAAACAGGAACTAAAATTGTACATATATTAATTAATATTAAATAAATATATAAATATAAATTACTCTCATCAGTAATTTTTATAAGACCTTGTGAACTAATTTACAATATTAAGAAATTAATTACTTTAGTCAATAATATTAAATTTTTCTTAAATTTATACAAAGTTTTCCAAAATTATTTCTAACATGTAATAAAGACAAGAGGAAGTAATATATATAATAAATTAATAAATGAATAAAATTAATAAATGTAAATTAGTTTATATTAATATATAATAGTATATTTTTTTAGTATCCAATATATTAATAAATATATTATTGGATAATAATAAATATATTATTGGATAATAATAAATATATTAATTTATATTTATTAATATATACTAATAATATTAAATATTAATAAATTGAATACTACCAAATTATAAATTAAATCTTATTAAATACTAATAAATTAATAAATATATAATAACAGTATTAAATATTAATACACATAAATTAATAAATATATATTAATCATATTAAATTTAATATTAATAAATATAAATTATTTTTTAATATTTTCCATCAAAATTAAATGTATTATATATGATATAAATATATTAGAATAATGTTAATTTTAAATAATATGATATAAATATAATATTTTAATAAAATACATAAAATTTTATTATATTTATTATAATATATTTTTAAGTCATTAAAATATGAAATGAAAAAATAATAAATAAAAACAACATAATTATATAAAAGAAAAATATTTAAAACAGAGTGAACAAGGATATAAATATTTCATTCAAGAGAGTTGTCTTCTCCTTCAACCCTTATCCCTAGCACCACCCTCTTCATACCATTCTTATTTTGAGTTCTAAACACTCTTCTTTTTTCATGCTCTCACCCTAAGTGCACTTTGCGTATAGCTAATAGGTTATTCTACTAGCTAGTAGGATAAAATTGGGTTGTTGTTGTGGCATAATACTCATACTAACTTTTTACAGGTTATGTGAAATTTATCTTGTCCAATTAAATAATTACATCATTTTATTATTTTATTTAAAGATTAGATACAATTTTTTTTATTTTCTAATATTATACTATTTATTGAGGTAATTTAATATTCAATCTGTACGGATCTAAATTCAACAAAGTTGAGTCAATTTGAATCAAAATCAAGAGATAAGAAAACTTGACAGACTCAACTCAACATGTTCTAATCAATTTAGGTGTTATTTTTTTTTTTCCAAATTTTATCTAACCAGACTCGAGTTGACTCTTGATTAGTAATATTTTTCTTCTTATTTGTTAATGCAACTTCATTCTTAACTCAAATTTGGTAAGTTTGATTAAGTTATAACAATTTTTTATTAACTAATCTACACACAATCATATTTGAAAATCATTGTTCAATTAACAATTTTTATTATTTTCTTTATAAATTTTATATAATTAATATTTCATTTTAAAGTATATCTAAGTTAATATATATTTATTTTAGGTTATACACCATCATATATTTATCCTTTTCAATAACCTATAGTAAAAAAAGCATTGATATTATTATAGAAAGATTTTAAAAGTTTAGCTAAATCAATTTTTTAAGGATGATTATTAATGATAAATGATTAATCAAATTATAATGGATTAGTTGTTTTCCAATTGTTTAAGATGATTTATCATATATTTTTCAATTTATATTAGTTCTAACGTCTTAATTTGATTGTCTTTTATGACATGTTCTTCCTAACCAAAATAGTTTTCTTGATTAGAAATTTTACATTTGGGCATCACAGATTTTTCTCTTCTAGAGTCTGATCATACCTATGTTAGAAATATGTAATCATTCTTGTAGGCAACAATCAGTTATAACTTCATGTTTTAATAAATACAGACTAATCTATAATACACTTGGGTATATTACAGAAGTTGGCTTGTTAATTTAAGTGACCCAAATACTTGGACATGGATATCTACGACATCAATTAGTGTAGGTAATAACATAGGTCCCAGCCATAAGCCCATGATAGGAAGACACTAGGATTAATATGTTTTTGCTTGATGCTTTTTATATTCACGTTAATTATATTTTATCACTTTACAACTTGTAGCACTGAGAGCTGGGAATAGGATGGTGAGTTGTAAAGGAAGTTCTAAAGAATGATTGGTTCAGGTCAGGTACCCAATTCATAAACACCTTTATCTAAAAATTTACTAAATCAAATAAATATCCTTTTAAATCCTTGAATTTCACTTAAACAAAAACTTTTGAATTATTAAAACTCCAATATCAAAGGACTTACTTAACATTATAGACATGCATTTTTTTTTTCTTCAGTAATATCATCCAAGTGTATTTAAGTAAATGGTTTATAGCTTTCGATGACTTGATGTCATGTATTTTAATGTAAGAACTGTGACTAGTTCCTAGTGGTTTATTTCTTAATTCGAAGTTGTGAACCAAGAATCTTGGTTGTCTAGTGCAATGTTATACTAATTAAAATAACATTGAACTTCAATATATAGCTCTTCAACACCACTATATATATAATCAATAATTTGTTGATACATTAACCAACTAATCGCAACTTGATAGACGAACATTTAATTTCATCCCAACAAATGTCTGTGATAATAATTTGTTCATGAAATAGAAGATTTATTTTTATAAATGTAGGTTTTTTTTTTCTCTTTCTCTCCCTTGCGATGACACAACAGATGCAACTAATGGTTCAAACCCAACCTACATGGCTAAATATTTTTGGGAGCATGCATATGACGGCCCAATAGTTCAACTTTGAAAGCCAATTAGCAAACCCACAACACTAATATTTGTTACCTGAGTACACGTAAAGATCATATGACCCAATATAAAAGTATATTAGCATGGAAATAATAAAGAATTATCAATATGCCAGTGCCTAACCTCCTGGGTGAGTAGGTAAACCAAGACACTGTTATATTTAAATTTATCTATGGAGAATATTTGTTTGATATTTAAAATATATAAAAATTTAAATTAACTACAAATTCGTAAAATAGAATTAGTTCTTCATTCAGTTGAAAAAAAATCATGAAAATATAAAAATTCCTATATCAGTATCAAGCAAGGTTTTTATTGGACTTACCAAACTCTACATAATTTATTCATTCCAATACACCAATATCTGATTTCCTTCTTAGTAAAATATCTACTTAAATAAGTACGATTTGCATGATAGTTTCATAAATAAATTTATATATTATTAGTTTATATTAGATTGGATTTGCATTGATACTCCAAATTAGATTTGAAGCTCAATTTAGTCTAATTTTTATGGTGTTTCGTTTGAATTTAATTTCTCACGAGAAAATTTATTTTAAAAATTGTTAATTAAAAAATTAATGATAAAAATTATAATAACATTAAAGTTATATATAAAATAATATTTAAAATTAATTATAATCTTAAATATTAATTTTTTAATTAATAATTATTATTGTATTTTATCCTCTAAAGTGTCACGAAAAGTAAAATTCGTTTAGTTTAGTTGATTTTTAATTTGTCTCATTTTTTACTTTTCAACTTGATTTTTGTTGTTTGCAATGAATTGAAATAGTATATAAATATTTTTACTTAACCATCCAAAATGCTTTTAGGCTTAATAAACATAGCTATTCAATGACATATTTTGTTCAAGATTAATTATCAAATATTTCATACTTATAATAGGTGAAAAAATTATTTAAATAAATATAAATAATGTAACGATATATTATTTTTCATTATTATTGATTTATATTTTTTATAATTCTTGAAATTATATACATGTTAACTTATTTAAAAGATTAGATTTGTCAACCTATTTATAAGTAAATTTATTCACTTGTTTAAATTTTTTACCACGAAACTTAATTTTAAATAGAAAGACTTAGGATAAATTTTTAAAAAGTTTAGGATAGAATTTAAAGAAAATTTCATATCAATTAGTTAGATTTAGACTTTTAAGTTTAAGAAAAAGATTAAATTTATTCAAGCTAAAATCTAATTGGATTCCCCCCTCCCCCCCTAATAATCTACATGAGCTTTTACATTTTAAAGAATTCAAATTCAATATCAAATGTTCATCTTTTAAGATTGTTTATCATTAAGAATATTTTTTAAAAACTGAACCTATGTTTTTAAAACAAATAAGTGAAAGATTTAATTTAAAGTGTATTATAATTTTATTTATTAAATTGAATACGAAATATAAATTTATTTGTGTGCATTTAGTTTAAAATATATTATAATATTGCCTTATTAATAGTTATGGGTGAATGTATTATCATTTATTTACTTTAAGACAATTCTATTTTTTTTTTCTTTCTAAAACAAACATTGCATAAATGCTGTACTCAGCCTCATTTTTTTAGGGCAATAATTTTGCAGTTCAAATCAAAGATATTATGCGGTTCAACAAGCAAACAGACAAATTTAACCCGATTAATCAATTTATTTTACTGTCCCTCCACTTACTTAATTATCATATTTTTTATAAAATAAAATTTATTACCTATGAGTCCAAAGGGGAAACAGCAGAGGTTTATGAAAAGTCAACATTAGGTTTGCTATTTGATGATCATCACCTAAATATTATTTTTTTTGGGGTGCTGTCACTTAAATAATTTAGAATACATTACCAACGTTCTTTCTTAGTTAATTTCTTTGATTACAACATGTATATTAGGCCAAACCAAAAAAAAAAAAAAACACATCTATATGGTGATATGAAAGGTTACTAGAAATCCAGAACCATTTAGACTGAAAAGATTTTCCTTTTTAAACAAGATATAACTGCTTTTTGAATCAAACTAATTTTTTTAAAATAAATATATATTTAAATAATTAAATCATATTAAAAATAAAATACATACCATACCTACCTTTTTATTAGGGTTGGACAAAACCTTTCTTCTTTTTTTTTCGATGGATGATGGTAACAGAAGAACAAATTCAATTCAATAAAAGAGGAAAATTTGAAGAGCGAATTTAGATCTTATATATAGGGTTAGTGTGTGGTTCCAATTTATAAACGTACATATTTCAAAAATTTCACATCAAATCCATACAAAAGACACTGAAGAGTTATATTAATTTCAATCAACATGCATCCAAACACACTGTTATGCTGTCATGGAATCCACACGGCAAATTACAGTAAATTCCTTACTGCGAACACGTTACTTATCTTTTGTGCTTTTCTGTTTTTGATATGATCTATTGTAATTCCACTACTACTAGATAAATGCAATGTTTATATGTACATATATAATGCCTTTAGATAGTGACATGTCACATGCATGCATACCCGGCAAATAGAACAGGATACAAATGACACAGACACAACACAGCAGAAAATATAATGTCTATTTGTTTCAAGGTTAGACAAAATTAATTTTACATTGTTAGAGGTAGGTAAGACGCGGGTTGAAATAAATTTTAATCATAAATTTATATTAAAATTAAAAATAAACAATACATGCACTTATGATATAAATATTTTTTTAATTATTATTTAATTACAAATTGATGTTTCCATAAATTTATTGACTTTTTTAATAAATATTTTAAAAACTATATTAAGAATAATTTCTAATTAATTGATTATGAATGAAAAAAAAGTTATATTATTAATACGTGTCTATTAAGTTCTAAAATTAATATCATGACAAAGTAAATTACTTTTTATTGCAAAATAAATAGGTCAAACAAAAAGAAAATAAAAGAGAAGATGAATTTTAAGGTCCAACCTGATGTTAAAATTGTCCAAACGAGTTGTTTGGTTATACTTTTGTTGGTATGATTTAACCTATTTAATTGGATTAAATTGATATATTTTATTTATTTATTTTATATATTTAAAAAAATAATACTGGAGCAAAATAAATCTAATAATTTTTAGATTATTATTTTTTATGCTTTGACCCGTTTAACTCATTGAATAAGGTGAAATTAACCTAATTTCTTTCAATATTATTTTTGTATCCAACTCAATCTAACACATAAAACAGACCGAACTTTATTTTGAAATGTGTACTTTACACCCTCTTCCACGTGAATATGGCAATAAAACTTACCATTGATATTCAATACCATAAATTTAGCTGAGTCATGATCCAAAACATGATTTTCTTTTGGAGTTTCTCCATGATGTTGTTAGAGTAGTAGCTGTTTGATGTAACGGGAATTATTTTATTTTTTGGGGTCTGCCTCAAGATGATCATGTATTAGTAATTTTAGTACTTTTTCTGCCTCAAAAAACTTTTGAACTTACTTCCGGTCAAAATAGTAACTCATATTAGTATATTACTAATATTAACTCCTATCTTCACTTATTTATCTTTAAAACAAAAAAGGAAGCACATCTTTATTTATAAAATACTAATATCAATATGCTCGTTTGATAAATTTCAATATCAAAAATAAATTTTATTAAACCCGGATCCATATTTTACTAGTGTTTTAATTTCCATACAAAGGCACGGGCTAAATATTCGTTTTTATTTAATTAATTTATAGGAAGTAAATATATTAAGTATAATTTTATAATAACATAATTTTATCTTTATAAAATATATTGCATTAAAATTTCATTATTATGTAATATCAATATTTATTCATTTAATTTATATGTTATTTTTATTCATGTAAAGTTTTAATTAACGTGTGATTTAAATATTAACTACTGTAATTAAAATGTTAACTAGTATTGCAACAAGTGAAATACAAAAATGTATTTATTTTTATATAACTAAATTTTATAATAATTAAATAAATATTTTAAATATATAAATTATATTATAATTAAAATTTATAATAAAAAATATTTTTAAAATATAAATTATTTTTTTTATTTTATGATAAATAATTTATATTTAATAGAACTTTATTTTTTAATAAAATATATTGAAATTTATTTTATAAATAAAGATAAAAAGTATATTGAAAGAGATAAAGGATTAAGAAAATTAAATATATAGATAAAGATAGAAATAAATTAGTTTGAGATGATTGAGAAATAATTTTTTTGGCTGGTTAGTTGTAAAAATAATGTGTGAAATGAATGTAAAATAAAAAATAAAAATATTAAAAATATTTAATTGAGAGAATGAAAAAGTGAATCTCTCGCTTTAAGTTGTATATTATTATTTATAATATATTAAGAGTATAATAATCTTAAATTTTAATTTATCTAAATAATAAAAATATTTCTATACTTCAATTTAATACAATGTATTGAGATTTAAAATTTAAATAAAATTAAAATTAATAAATATATTTTAAAAATTAAAAATTAAAAGCTCAAGAGTTAAGATAAAACATGTGATATAACTCAATGAGAATGAGAATAAGTTTTAAAATCACTCACACGCTCTCATTCAATAAAATTTTTTAAAAACACTTTCCATCAAAGATGAATTAGATATGGTTTTATTGTTATACATGTAAAACTTTCATTTACTCTATGATATAAATATTTACTGTGTGTTCTATACATAAATATATTTTAATATATAATATTTACATCACCTAAGATATTTTAATTTAATTGTTTAGCACCATTATCATAAAAACATTTTTTAATATTTTAGAGAATAAATTGATCAAACAAGAATAAGTACACTTGTTGTATTTAGATAAATTATATTTATACAATTTCACTAAAAAAAATATAGAAGAGAGATAAAATATAAAGAAAAAGGATAAAAAAAAGAAATAGTATTATAAAAATTATTATATGAATTCGAATAATATACCGTACTCTTATATTTATAATTTATAGAATTTAAATATGTTTTGGTTTTCGTTTTTTAATTTTTTTTCTTTTAAATCCATAATATTTATTTTATATTTTTTTTCTTATTACTAACTATAAATAGTTTAATGTTGACGTACTTAATAAAATAAATAATATTAATTAATACAATTGAGTTAATAAAAAATATTTTAAATTAAAATCATTAGATTATTTTAAGAACACAATTTAATTAAGTAATGTATTTATTATTTCATATAAATAAGGTAATTACATATAGAATTTTTTATAACTTATTTTTTATTATATTATGAAGAATGATTTTATTATTTTTAATATTATTCTTAATTTTTAATTCACTAATTTACTTTTAACATTATATTTTTTTAAATTTTTTATTAATTTTAATATTATTCTTATTTTTATATTGTTTTATACTATAATTCAATCACAAATTATTATTAATATGACTTTAAGATTATTATTTTAAAAATCAACAAATTTATTATAAATAGTGTTTGTAATTAAATTATTATGTAAAATTATTTTATATCATTAATATATAATCTATTTTTTCATAAATATTATGAACTTAAAATAATATTGTAATATATTATATTAACTGCTATATATCAATAAAATATATAAAAGTTTTATACTAAAAGAAGTATCTATTACTATGACACATTATATTAATTATTGGTATAAATTCCCAGTTAATACAGATCGATTTCTATCTCCGACGTTCATAAAAAAATAAAACTTTCGTTAATAAATAATATATTAATGGAAACCAACTCATTATTTAATATGTACAATAACGCTAAGAATTAAGTGAAATAGCTATATTAACATCACAAAATAATCCCTCTTTCCATAGTGGTAAGGGGATGCCTTTAGGACGAGCTTATGAGCCTTTATCTAGCCTAAAACTTCGATAGGAGGAATTAATTATTTGAATCTAAATTTCACTCGATTAAGATTCAACGAAATATAAAATAAAACTGAATTAACTCAATTTATTAATATAATATATGACTAAATTTTACTAAAATAAATTAAAATATAACCTGAATTTCTTTTTAAAATACATTGAAATTTTAATTTTTGAAGTTCAAATTGATTAAAAATCACGTCGAAGCTAGCTAAACTGAATTAATGGTAAAAAAAAACAAAACTAATTAGTCGACTAGGATTATGGACACCTCTACCTCTTTCACTTATAAAATGCCAATCATATCTGTTTTCAGTGCCCACATCTTTCTTGTCAGAATGCAACGTCGCTTAGCCACAAAACCCGCATTTAACTGTAGCTGAAGTGATTGGGGCATGCTTTATTGTCTCTCTCTTAATAATAAAATCAAACAGTTTCTATTTTCTAAATTCTAATTTTAATATCCAAGGAGTGGTTGAATTGGATTTGTCCCAAATCAGACTTTCTAATATCACACTTCCGTGTAACCAACAACGTATAAGTGATACAATATATAATAAGAGCATACATTATATTAGTAATATTGGGAAACCTTTGCGGTACCTAACTTCAAAGTGAAGAATCTGTAGCTGTTGCATCATAAGGTAACGCTTTGGTTACATACATTCATTTACAATAATGTTTCGACACATATCAGGAATTTAAGATAAGCTAAGAAATTCAAGCCTCGTCAGCAAGGGATCTTATTGGTGTTGGCAAGATAAGATTCTCTGCTCTTGCAAGAATTTTAATATTTGTATATCATAATCATCTACTCAGTCTTTATTTATTTAACAGATAGATATGTGATGAAGGTGTTTCAGATACACAACAGCATAAACATGATTCATATATGTTGTTAACATGCCAAGGTTGGTCTAAATAATAAAATACGTGAGTTTGAGTTTTGTGGTTAATGTGATAATTTTATTAGCAAATAATATATAAATATCCGTTCAACTTAAAATTTATCTTCACCTTAATAAGTTGGGATCTCAGCTTACCTGAATATTTAATTCAACAACCATAAAAAGATATTGTTGACATTGTCGGTATCCATGCAATGATGAAGAGCTTTAATAATGTCTCTTTTTTGCGCGAATAATCAGTTTTTTGTTATCTTGAGGTCCAATATATAAATTTTAAATTATATTGTTTAATAATTTATTTTTATTATTGTTACTAATTAAGGGAAAAGAAAATACTTTGTCTCTCTATATTTTTAAAATAAAATATTAAATAAAAGAGAAAAATAGAAATATGTATTTAAAGAATGAAATTTCAATTATAATGTGAGACCAAAATTAATTATCAGATGCAGTTGGATGATAAAGATGTTTAATATAAAAAGCAGAGACCAAAAGAGACTATACCTTTATATGTTATTATTATAAATAATATCAATGATAAATATGGTAGATGTTTCGGACACGAACCTTACATTTAGGGCCTAGAAATACATCAATTTTAAAGACCTCCCTCGTGCCAAGGGAACATAAAGAAGGTTAATTACGAATATATTTTCATTTTTTATTCTATTTTTTTATCTCATTTTTCTATTTTTTTTCTTCACATTCTTTATTATATTTCTTAGTTTCTATTTCTTCTTTTTATTTTTCTATCTTTTTCTTACCTATTGTCTACCTGAAAATTGTGGTGGACGTTTAACATTTTCTTATCTTCAAATGCTAAAAGCTGTTATACAAATACTATTAATTGTTGTGCAGTGGAGTTGGTTGCATTCGCACGCATGCAACAGTATGGAAAGAAGAGAAGGATGTCCCACCGCAGATAAGAAAAATTAAATGAATATGCAAATGAATTTAACAAGCTTTTAAAGCGGTACATTGTATTGATTACATCAGGTATTTATATATATAGGCTAATATATTAATAATAGGTAAAAGAGGAGTAATGATTAAAAATTAAAAGTTAACAGGTAAAAGTTTAATAATTAAACAAAAGCACGATATAAGGCTTAACTATTTAATAAAAATAATCATACTTAATCACCTAAAAAAAATATAAGCAAATAAGTTTAATTATCAAAAACAAAAATTAATATATGATGTTTAAGATATAAAAAAAATATAATTTCAATGTTTAACTATCCACTGAGAAAGTTCAAAATAATGCATAATTACTATAGATAGAAGCTTATAACAAGAAAATGTTAATAAATCACGATAATCTAAATTTGTCTTAATAGAAGATATTTCGTAAACACCTTAATTACATATACTTTTAGCACATCAAATAAAAAGACATTTCAATAATCCATAAAAGATTCATCACTATCATGACAAGATCTGCTAAATAGTAAGAACTACATCATTACCATGTCCACATTCAACCATCAACATGCTTTTAAAGTTGTACATTTTCTAAAATTTTTTTAATAATGTGGAGGTTAGGTGACATGTCCTTAATATAATTGTAAGTATTTAAAGTATATTTACAACAATAACTAAGCTCTAAAGATCATTATTGAATACTCATGAATAAAAACAAGCTTTCACTTTATAAGGAGTATATAATGTGGAAGAGACTTACATTTGAGAAAGATTGTTAGAGTATAAGCGCAAGTAAGAAGTCTCACATTAAATTAAAATGAAAATATTGAGAAACGTATAAGTGACAAAGACCTACAGATCTAATACCTTAAGATTTTAGATTGGATATTGTGTCAATCTAGCTTGATGGAGTTCTCCCTGACCCCTTCATATTCTTAACAATGATCATTCTACTTATGTCAATATTTGTATCTTATCGATGTATGCGACATATGTACATATGAACATGTAATAAAGTATTTAGTAAACTCATGCACAGGAAGGGGACTACTAAAAAAAGTCAAAAGTATAATAGAATTAATGTGTAGAACATAAATTGGAAGGCTTATTTTGGAGATTATTTGAACTTTAGAAAGCATATTTATTTTTCAATTTTGAAGCATAAATGCATATTATTAATCTTTTAAATAAAGTAAATTTATAAATATATATATCCAAAAGATAGTTTGACATAAAAAACTTGATAAAAAAGATGATCCATGATCTTTCTAATTAGGTATTTGATTAGGTAGTGAGCTTCATAAAACTATTTATTGATATGTCAAAGTCAACTTTTCTAACTGGCTCACTTGTTAGTAACTTCAAGATGCTAAATGAAACATGCAAGGTAAGCTATTGCATATTAGAATGGTTGATAAAAAAACACATAATCAAATAATATGATTCTCTAATGATTTTTAAACCTAATGTTATTTTTTGAACAACGCCCCACAGCCTCTCCAAAGTGAAACAATCAACTTCTAAAAACTAAAACATAAGAACTACACCTATATACATACAAAGGGCTCATACAAATATTATTTTTCACAACCTTCTTTAAACCTTTCATGACACAAGCTCCTAGACCACCAATAACACCCCTTGCAAATTTGGGAGAAAACAACAATCACATAGTATGACTCACAACTCAAACCAATATTCTTTCTTAAAAAGCCTCTACAAGCTCTCTCAACAACAACATTAACAACCACTCACTATGACATAGAAGTCAAACCAATATTGTTTCTACAGTAGCCTATATAGACTCTCTCAAAACAACAAAAATAGCCAACAACAAAAATAGCCACACAATGTGGCAAACACCCTAAACCAATATTGTTTCTATAGTAGCAATATTGTTTCTATAGTAGCCTATGCAGGCACTTTCATAATAATAACAGTCATAAACCAACACTAGCATCCAAACTAGCTTAGGAGAAAACACAACTTCACAAAAAGGCTTATGGATCTCTATCTCTCTATTTTTTTTTTATCTTTTTGTCATTTACTCACCAACTCTCTAACATAGAATAAGACTTGAAGTTTGGGAGCTAGAACTCCTCTCTAGGATGTGGTACAATGTAAGATACAAATAATTTAGGTGTGAATGTTATCAAAATAGAAAAAGAAAAGATAGAATCAAATATGTTGTAGAGCAATTTCTCCTACGTTTTGTAGGGTGAAAGGAATTGTAGAATCCAAAGTTGAAACATTTCAACATATTGTATACTATTTGTTTCAAGTTTTTTTTTTCATCTTACCTTTGTGTTTATATAAAGCTTTTTCTCTTTTTTTATCTATTTATGACTATTGCGTCCAAATGATTTATATTTGTTCTTGGTTATATATAATTGTCATCTACATTTTAGATATGTTGTTATTGTTCACTCAAACAACTCCAAGCTTTCTAGTACGGATTTTTATGGTTCTTCAATTAACTTTTTGATGTCCTTTGTTAATGCTTTACTTGGTTGAAGAAAGAAAGATAAACAAAGGAAAGAAAGGAAAAGAAAAAGAGTAGAAAATGAAATGCTTTTTTTAGGTTGTTTGATAAGGAAGAAAATAAAAAGAAAAAAATAGTATATTTTTTGGATTAATAAATAATATTTTATTCATAATTTTGTTATTTAAATATTAAATAATTCAATTTTGCTCATTAATTATCTTTCATAATTTGTGTAGTATTTTTAAGTTGCCACTTTTTCTATTTCTGTTCGATTTGAGCAAATTGGCTTTTTGTGTGAGACCTAGTTTTTATTTTTTTTTTTTTCATAGTTTTCATGTTTACCAAATTGGATAATTTTTTTTTTGAAGTTATCCCCTATTCATGTTCCTTTCTACTCTCTTTCCTGCATATCAAACTAAGTATAAATGTTTTGAAGCTAAGATTTTGATTGTGTAGTCTTGACATGTAAGAACATTTATTCATCAAGTATTTAGAAAGTTGGGATTTGTCAACTTTTTGAGTGTTGATATGAGATTTTTGATCAATGACTAGTAACTTTTTTATGCAAGTTAAGCACCATTTAGATGCTTTTGTAGACAACTTTTTGAACTAGCTTATTTAGAAATTTATTTTCATTCTCATGTTTCTTTTTTTTTATGAAACAAACTTTTTATGATATGATCTTTGTCTCATAATAGTGCAAGTATATTATATGAGATTATTATATTGTAGAATGATAATTTATTTATGAGATCTTCAAGGTTTTAGCATAAACTTTTATGATAGGATCTTCTAAAAAGATTTTTGATAGAAAGCTTTTGAATATAATTAAACTTATGAGATATCTTCTAAACTCATTAAGTATGCTTTAAACTTGAAGAAACTTTGTGGATATGACTTTGGATTGGGTGAGAATATTTTGGTGGAGTTTGATTTGTGAGAAACTTGATTTATTGAGAAACTTGATTTATTGAGATTTCGGAATATCATACCTTATAACTTTTTTATTAAAGATAAATTTGCTCTTTGGTCAAAGTCTAGTAGTTGTTTAACTCACCATAGTCAACCTTCTAATTGAATGATTATCTTTTTGAGCAAAGTGTAGACAACTTTCTGTACATACTTTGTAATTGTGATAACTACTTTATGAGAAATTTATTTTCTTTTACATGTTCTTTCTTACTTGGAATAAGCTTCTTAGATGATGAGAAAACAATTAAGTAGAAGTGAGTAGGTTCAAAAAGCATATTTAAGTGTTTAGAATAAATCTTCTTTATTATAGGAAATATGCTTCTTGTATTCTAAGAAATGTCGGAACTTTAGAATAATTATTGAATATATTTTGGCATATATTTTCATGAATTTAATAAGCTTCTAATATTTCTTATATTGTTTTTTTATGTGTCAATATTCTAAATGAGGAAAGCTTTATGAAACATTATTCTCATTCTTCTAAGCATATGTTTAACTTTTTTAGCACCAATTTTTTTATTTTGGTTTTTGTCTTGTATAATATAAATGATAGTTTCTTTGCATAACAATGTTAAGACCTTGTACTATCGAGAACTTGATCTTAACATATTCTTAAAATTCATCCATAACAACCATTCAAAAAGCTTAATATTTAGTTCAAAAGGTTTGAAGACATTAAAACTACATATTAGAAGGGATTCGAACCTTAACAAGGTGGACAAGTGACTTGTGATGACAACAATGAAGAAAAAATAATTAAAAATATTAAACTTTGTACAAATTTCTCAACTTCTTATGCTATTGTTTTATATGTATATGGATTTCAACATAATTTGTAAAATATTAGTTAATTATAATTACAAAGTAGTGTATGATAGAAAATAAACATGACAAGCAAGTTATATGCCTAACTTAAATGATTTTCCTTCAAATATTGAAATACAACATTGTGTAAGGATGATAATGCATGATTCTATTTATGCAACACAGAAGAATACAATATATTCATATAGATAACTCAAACAAATTGATTTCAAATGATTTACCAAAACTTAAATTCTAAAATGAAAAGATATATAATGCATGTAAAAAGATAAAAACAAGTAAGAACATCACTAAATAAAAAAGTATTTATATTAACTTAAGGATTCATTGGAAAGTGTTGAATTTTATTTATAGTTATTTTAGTTCATTTGTTTCATTTTCTTTTACTTTGAATTTTTATTTATTTATTTCATTTTGTTCGAAGGGCAAAAATTCATATGTGGAGGAATTTGATAAAACATTTTTGAGACACTTAGTAGTGACTTATTGACACGATCTTAAAATTGGACCGTCTTGAAATCAGACGAAAAGAGGAACTTGACCCTAGCCGCGACCTGCCGGTAGAACCAAAGTTATCAGAAGTGCGACCCTAACTACGACCTGCCGGTAGAACCAACACTATAAAAGTTCTTTAACCTAAGAACCAACACTATAAAAGTTCTTTAACCTAAGAACCAAAGGAAAAGTGCTCACAAAGAAACACAAATATTATTCAAATTATGAATTCTGTTCTTCTAGATGGTTACAATAGTTTATTTATAGGCTTGACTAGACAACCCTGAAATCAATGCCCATTAATATTTTAATTGGCATAAAATCTCATGGATTTAATATCCATTAATACCTTAATTGACATAAAATCCCATCCACTAGACCTCCCCGCTAACCTTTTATTTCACTCATATTTTCCTTTCTCTCTTTTTCTTGAATACTCAATTTCTCTTCTCTCAACTTACACTCTCTTACTTTCCTCATTTTTATTTGATCTTCACATACTTGCTTTGGAGAAAATGGAGTAAGAGTAATTTTCAACTCATTGTAAATAAACGACAAACAATTGGTATACCCTTTGTGGGTCACCTTGCGGTCAAGCTGTCATGGGCGGCCCAAAAGTATATGCCTTGCCTCCATAAGAACCACGTCACACAATACTTCATCTTTGTAATTCTCAATAGCAAAAGGCGCTGAAACTTGCTTGTCAACTTTTACTTCTCCAATATTACTAAGCCATTGTAACTTATAAGGCCTAGGGTGTTTGGCAGTTTGCAAATTTATTTTCTCCACTAGAATAGTACTAGCCACATTGGTGCAACTCCCTCCATCTAGAATCATGTTGCACACTTTTCCTTGATCAAGGCACCTAGTATGAGAAATATGCTCACGTGGCTCCACATCACCATCTTCCTTAGGTTGTATGTTAAGAGCACACCTAGTATCATGTACAACTCCATCTATAGGTTCAGCAACTTCCACATCACTAGAATTCTCCAATGGTGGCATTTCATCATCACTTGAGCTCTCACTTTCTACTTCTCCATTATCCATCATTATCATTGCTCTTTTATTTGGACATTGGGAAGTAATATGTTCAACTCCTTGACGCCTGAAACGCTTGATATCATGTGATCTCTATGATGTATCAATGTTAATTTTACCTTTAGGAGGAGCATTTGAATATTTGACAATCACATCGTCTTGAGGATTTGTAACAGTTGTACTGTTCTTCAAATTTGATCTCCATGAAGAGCTAGAAGATGAAGCAAATTTGGAAGAGCTTTTAGACTTCAGTTGTCTCTCCACTTGAATTGCTTTGTGCAATAATTCCTTTATCTCCATATAATGCTGCAACTCCACCACATCAGCAATCTTTTTCTTTAAACCTCCAATGAATCTAGCCATAGTTACCTCACAGTTTTCCTTCACATTGGCTCTAGTCATGGCTATTTTCATCTCCTTATAGTAATTCTCCACACTCATAGAACCTTGTGTCAAACTTTTCAATTTTCTATGCAAGTCCCTATGGTAATGACTTGGTACAAATCTCCTTCTCATGATAGACTTCATATCTTCCCATGTACGAATGGGTCTTTCTCCATTTCTACGCCTGTTAATCACAAACTGATCCCACCAAATATTAGCATAGTCAGTAAATTTAACAACTGCTAATTTTACCTTTTTCTCCTCTGAGTAGTAGCTGTGACAATCAAACACATGTTCAACTTTTCTCTCCCACTCCAAGTACAATTCAGGATCATTCTTCCCTTGGAATGCAGGGATTGTCATCTTAATATTACCCAAGTAATTGTCACGTCTTGGTTCACCTCTTCTTCTTTCTTTATTTTTATTATATCTTCCATCTGAATACTCCTGTTCTTCTTCCTCATCACTATGTCGACTTGTAGAACTTTTATACCTGGTTATAGATTGTAAATCATCCATCCTTGCATTTAGAGTCTTGAGTTGTTCTTGAACAGCCTTGATGAATAATTTGATATCAACATCCCGTTCTCCTTTGCTACTCATGATTAAAATACTGCAAAATCAAGTTAGAAAAAAATCCTCACACAACACTCTCTCACATGTTTACGCTCGAATTATGTTGTAATCACTCGTGTATCACTCCATTTGGCTTTTTTTTTTTCACCACTCTTGCCTTTTACCACTCAACTTTTCCTTATGAGCTCTTAAGCAAGAACCTTTAAGAATGATGGTACACAGCAAGAAACAATAAGGGTTTGGTAATTTGATAACTTCAGACAACAAGAATTACCAAGAAACAAGGAATTCTAGATTGTTTGACACGTACAATGAAAGTAGTGTAGATGCAAGGGGGGAAATATGACAAAAATTCAAACTTTTCTGTTTAGTTTTTTTTTTCAATATGCAAGGCAAAATAACATATTGACTACTAGCCCTTCTTTTTCTTGCTCTTTTTTTTTCACCTTTCTCTTTCGTTCTTTTTTGTTGTGATTATTTTTTTTTATCGAAGGGAATAAAACACAATGAGGCAAAAGGAAGGATGACAAACTTAATAACTTAAACAAAGGGATATGAATGGACACGAATAATTAAAATAAATAAGGATGACAAAGTACGAGAAATATCAAAAGAACTAACAATTTTTTTTTTAATAAATTGAAAAAATAGAGACACAAAGGATAGAGAACACCTGATTTCAAGAGTCGAAGCTCTAATACCAAATGACACGATCTTAAAATTGGACCGTCTTGAAATCAGACGAAAAGAGGAACTTGACCCTAGCCGCGACCTGCCGATAGAACCAAAGTTATCAAAAGTACGACCCTAACCGCGACCTGCCAGTAGAACCAACACTATAAAAGTTCTTTAACCTAAGAACCAAAGGAAAAGTACTCACAAAGAAACACAAGTATTATTCAAATTATGAATTCTGTTCTTCTATATGGTTACAAGAGTTTATTTATAGGCTTGACTAGACAACCCTGAAATCAATGCCCATTAATATTTTAATTGGAATAAAATCTCATGGATTTAATATCCATTAATACCTTAATTGACATAAAATCCCATCCACTAGACCTCCCCGCTAACCTTTTATTTCCATCATTAAAGACCTTCATATTTTTTCACCAACTATCCAACTTTCCCTTTTTTTACCAACTATCAAAATGTGATTTATGCAAAAATACATCTAAATAAATCCTAATTAACTACTTAGCCCAAATTACATGACAATGACTTTGGGCTTTATATATGTTCTTCAATATGGGCTCCAATCTTCATCAACTTGTAATAAAGTGACCCATTTTGGTACAATCTCTGATTCACTTTACTCTAAACTTTTCGTAATTCCCAACCTTAGGCTTGGCAACGATTACTTTATTATTTGGGTTTTGGGCCTAGTCATGGGACCTCCAATGTCACGCCAATTATCTTTGACTTTGTTGGTTGGGTCTCTATCACTTATGTTGAACATATTTAACATCATCTAATGATTAATATTGACACGTTGGTTGAGTCTTGGTTAATTGAACTTAATTGGGTTTAGTTGCTAATCTTTGCTTATTTTCAGACTTAATTTTCATTATGATATTGCTATCTTGTGCAGGTCATATCTGCAGCTACATACCTCCAAATTAGACAATCTTAGTGGCTCTAGAAAGCTAATACAAAGTTTTACAACTTCTCTCTTTTGAGCTCAACCTAGTTCAACCATATTTAGTATCAAAAGTTTGCATGAACTTGCGACCTCTACACCCACTCTATTGGGTCTTTCTTTGTATATTTTGGCCCAATTTTGGGACCTTGGCTGGTGAACCTTTGGGCTACAAATTTCTCTAGCCCAAACAACCTTCTTTGCCATTCAGAGCATGTAATAAATTGTAGTTAGTAAGATTAGGAAGAGATGTTTTTAGATTTTCCATATTTTGTGTTCTAGTAGGTTTGTTGGATCACAAGTTATCTCTCTATTCTCTCTCCTCTTCTAGGTTTTCTGTGTGTTTTGTGTTGTGTTTTCTATGACGATTGGCGTGAAAGGCTAAACGTTCTTATCAATTCAAGGTTCCATGATTGTATTTATGTTTGATTTCTTGAATTCTTTATTATGCAAATTTTGTTGTCTTTCTTTTCTTTATAATTCTTGACCTGTTTTCATAATTATGATTTCATTAGAAGTTTTGGATTGTACTAGGTTATGATTAATTAGTCCCAATCTAATCAAGGTTAGGTAATTGATTGATCATCTAAACCAATCAATTAAGTGCTTGAATCCATGCATAATTAGAGATTGTGACTATTATATCAATTTGTAAAAACGAATGTTAGATGATTGTCTAATGAATCTTGAGTTGATATGAATTTGCATCCTTATGTGAATTGTAATAATAAAACTACATGATTGGACATAATTTTGTTTTCAATTCTGTTTTGCATTTCATTTTCTACATAATTTTGTTTACACATAAACCCCCTTTTAGCATTTAATTTGATTTTTGTTCAATAAGATTAGACATTGCATGATCGTGTTCTTGAGAGATTCGACATAGGTTAGTTTCTATACTGCAAAATTAAGGAAAATATAATTATTTTAATAGTGTTTTGATAGCATTATCACTCTAATCTCTATACATAGAGTTTGTTTGTTTTCTATTAAAAAAAATATTAATTACAATAAATTTAAAGCTTAGTGATCTTTAGCTTAAAAAGGAACATTAGAATATCTAAAATATGTTTTCATATCCTATATTATCTATTAGAATTATTTTTCTTATTTAATTATTATCTCTTAGGATTAGTTTTCATATTTTATTATGATTTGTTTTACTTAAATAGTTAGGATTATTATTAATATAAATCAAGGTTAACATTTTAGGTTCATGAACATATAGAAATAATATATTTTCTTATATTCATTTTTTTAACATGGTATCAAGGCATACCATCGTTTATAACTTGTTTGGTCACTACTTCATTGTCAAACTTCTTAAAATTTATACTTCTACTTTAATTTCATAATCTTTGTTTTGATTGTCTCTTTCTTCATCTTTATTCTCATCACGCATTTTACCATCAACAAATTTCTAATTATTTATTTTTTTACAATTGTCTTGGGTCATTTTTATTTTGGTAATCTTTTTCGTTGATTTCTTCCATCACCGTGATATCTCTAGCCTGCCCTATAAGACTTTGGTCATCTCTTTAGTTGATTTCTTCAATCACCTGATGGGGAAAAAGCAATAAGGCACATGTAATGATGTCAAAATACAACGGATATAAAATCTCCTAACTTGCAAGAATCTCTAACAAGTAACCACAAATAAGAATGACAATAACAATGAGAAGAATCACGCAAGAGACATCAATATTTTTAACGTGGAAAAACCCTTCAACGTGAAAGAGGTAAAAACCACGGGTCGTCCAGACCAAAAAAATCAATCCACTATAATCAAATAAGGATACAAGAGTGTTCAGGTCAAGAATAATATTTGTTCATACAACCAACCAGCACAAGCAAGCAAGCAAAATTTGTAGATGAAGAACAAAACAAAGGAACAAGAAAGTAAATAACCCACAAAATTGAGCTACTATGAGAATACGATTTCTCATACCATAGACCTCCAAAACAAGATCTGAATGGTCAAGATGTAAAACTATGTGTTTTGAACCTGTTGTCAAATTTCTAGCCTAATCCAACGGTTAACGAAGTAGATATTGCAATTTTGACGTGACTGTTCTGTGTTGAGATGAAAACATAACATCTTCTTTCTCTCCCTGTCTCTCTTCTCTCTTTTGACTTGTAAAAATTCACTCTCTCAATTTGCGTCTTTGTGTGTATGTCCTCAATTTGATCCCTTCTCCTCTTATAAAGAGAGACCTAACGAACTTGAGAGTATTGGGTTTTTGTCCACATAGTTGGGAGCCCCAAAAATAACCTAACATCACCGTTGCGTTTCTCTCTAAGTTCATATATCATTTGACGTGCATTTTTTCAATGTGTTTTACATAATCTTTGGTCGTCATTTTCGATTTCCCATTGTTGTGTCATCATTCCGACAAATTTTCCTATTTTAGTTCAAAAATTGCAATGTGAGATTAAAGATGTTAGCTTACTCTCGTGGCTTTATCGAACACTACAATATTTTTTTAATTTTGTTACTAATTTTAGGTACCATTTAAATTAGTAGTTAAATCCAAGATAATTAACTAATAATTAATTATAATATTATTTTTTCTAACTAAATTTAAGTTATATTCATTTATACTTCTTATTACTACAAATTAACTAAAAAATAATTACAAATTTTAAAATTTTACTACAAATTAACTAAGATTATTTTCTTAGTTAATTTGTTACTTATTTCATGCTACCACCAATATTATAGTAATTTTGTAGTTAATTATTTTTACTAGAAATTAGCTATAAAATAACTATTAATTTTAAAATTTTATAGTTAATTATTTTGTAATAAACTTTAAATTTTCTTGTAATGGAATGTATCGATATGTCATAATTCTAAAAATTCCACAATCCCTTCATTCTACATTCTCAAATTATACCTTTTTTTATAAACTAAAAAAATTGCATTGATATAAATATTTAATCTTAAGAACAAGATGTACAAACCACCATCCAAAATAATAAACTTTGTATAGTTAGATTTCTTTTATTTAAAATATATATTTGCAATAAACTTAAAGTTTTGTAAATTTTAGCTTGAGAGTGTTAATATATATATTAAGAAAAATGTTATTGAGATATTTGATATATTAGGAAAATATTGTCCATGTATTTAATTAAAAGATTTTGCTCTTTTTATTCCATAATTTCTACAAGTAGATTAGTTCTAATCCCTAAACACCTCATTCTTCAATCTCAACAATAACATTTTGCTAGAATAAACATCACATCATTCGGCTCTCTTTCACTAAAACCCATCACCCTATTCTTCTGCAATCTGACTCAAAATCAGCAGATTAATTCATTATTCTTTCATCCTTTCACCGAAATTTCTCCTCCCCATAAAAAGTCAGAGTTTTAATAAATTTTATTGGATGATACAATAGCATGCATCTCTCACTTTTATTTTTGTAATTGCATATGGATGTTTCTATTGGGTTGTACTTCAAAGCTTTGATATTTTAAATAAAAATCATTTTAAATGTTCTCTATTAAATAAAGGTCGAAGAATTTGTCTAATCTCGAAATTCCACACCGAACCTACACCGAACCTGCTATGCAGATAACAACTATGCACATCAGAGATGGTGAGTTGTGTTTGGCCCTTCAAATAATGTTGTCTTCCTAGCGGGTTTCAGTAGCTAAATAATAACAAGAAGACACAGAAACATTCACATATTGATTGGAATTTAATTGTATGGAAATCCTACACGACAAACATACAAAGAAGTGCCATCAGAATAAAAGCCACGATGTTGAAAGCCATCTTGATCAAGGCCTATTATGATATTAGGATATTACACTAATAATAGATATTATTAGCATCATCACTTCTAACCGGTTAACCGTGGCCACAAATAACTCATGTTGCTTTTATTGTTTTAATTAATCAATTGTTTATAATGGAAAAGAAACATATATTATTCTGATCATTATTCTAGCGACAAAAACAAAAGGTTTACGTGCTCCCTTGAAATGATTATAGGGAACTGTGTGAACCAAATAGAATGCATTCTGGTTCAGAAACACGGCCACATACATTTTTGATTAATTTATCCAATCCACATTTCAAACCAGGTACATTATGCTCTTTCTTCACGATTTCTTTGATTTAGTGGAATGAAAAAAAAGGTTCCGTAGTATGTGCAGACTCATTTATCAAAAGAATAATTTTAAATATTTCTACTGATATTCATATTTTTATATGATAAACATTAAATACATTTACATTTTAAAATATTAAATATTTTATTTTCATTTAATATTTTTATAAAATAGGAATATTTTTAAAATTAGTAAAAAAATATAACACCACTCTTAAAAAAACGCGAACCAGTATATTTTTGCCTTGGAAAAGAATAATTTGATTTATACGAAAAACATTTAAATTTAAACATATTTCTAATCCTTATATTTATAATTTTAGTCTCTTTAATTTTTATAATTTAATTTTTATAATAAATTTTCTATAATCCTTAAAAAATATCATTAAGAATCAAAATCATAAAAAAAAATTTATAAGAACCAAATTACAAAGACTAAAAATATAAAATGAATATGTTATATATAAACTAAAAGTATATTTAAGTTAAATTTTTATAATAAATTTTCTATATTTTTTTTCAGTTTGTCTCTCTATTAAATTATTTATTTTATCTTACACTTCTTTCCTCTTTTTTGTTTCTTTTTCATATAAATTGTTACAAAAATATTGTATAAATAACATTATCTGATTTGAAAAGGTAGGAAAGTTAATTATGTTCCATTTAATTACCTGAGAAGGAGGACTTCCTCTGATCAGACTTTGATTTACATTAAATTGGATATGGTTGTGAAGAACAGTAAGTGGTTACTCAAAAAAATGACACCCTGGGAATAGTTCAATTATGTAGTACTTCTCTTTTTTGGTACCAAAAAAAAGGAGATGTACTACATAATTGAACTAAGTTAAGATCAACTTCTCTTTTAAGTATAACAATTAAACAAAATTACAAGTAAGACGTCACTTCACCAAAAAATTAAAAGTGAGAAAGATATTTCCAGTGGCTTCATTCTCTGGAAAATATAGTTTTTAATTAAAAATTTATTTTCCAGTTGATTAGCTGTCAATATAGGTGGAAATGGAAGTCGAGTAGACCGAATTGGATTAAGAATAGACCGAATCCTAAGCATTCATAATTTGGAATTAAAAATTTAGCAATAGACTGAATCGTGGGTCGAATTGGATTAAGAATAGACTGAATCCTAATCATTTATTGATTGGAAGATGTTATTCACACAAGGTTTTAAATGGTAATTGAAACTATCATTACAATTATTATAATTTTATTATGGGTTAAATATATTTAGCATCGGTAAAAGACTGAATTTTAATTTTAGTCTTTATAAAAAAATTAGATTTCATTCTTAAAAGATATAAAATTGTTATTTTTTTATTTTATTGTTATGTGATACTAGGATAGTATGTAAATATCAGGTGACATCTATTAATATTTGTGATATAGGATAGTATGTAAAATTTTTAAATCAATATTATTTATTTACCTAAAAATAAACGTTAAGCATAAAAAATCACAAAGATTTTAAGTTTTGAAAGAACAATAAATAAAATAAAATGCCAGAATAAAATTTAAAATTCGTTCATTTTATAATATAAAAAAATAATTTAAAATTTTAAAAGATAAAAAATTACAAAACAAGAAATAAAATTCATTCATTTTATAAAAACTAAAAATATATTAAAATATTCTATTATTTCAACATAAAATATTGACATTATATATAATATTGTATACATTTTATGTTTTATTTTTTTTATCAGTTCTATATATTTATGTTTCTAATAGGTTGTTAATATCCAATCTAATTTAAAATAATCGATCCCAAAAAATTAAAATAAAAAAAAAATTGAATAGTTTTAGATGAGTTTTTTTATTATCCAGTCTGATATTTTTTAATACATACAAGTTATTATATATTTTATATGTAATATATATATATATATAATGATATTTTTATTATATTTTTTTTAATGTATGCTCTCAATTTAGTAAAACTATATATATTTGGTTCTCTTTATATATGTTTCTATCTTTTTAAGAAAAAGAAATTATATTTTAAAATAATTAATGAATTAATTAATATGATTTTTTTTATTTTATATGTTCTTTATTTTTAAATAAGTTATTGGTATATTTTTACTTAAAAATAATTTGTTTATTTTAAAAATAATGTTCAAATAAAACTTTTAGTAATATCAAATTAAAATGTTGGTAATGATATACAATGACAACAAAATCATCTAATTTGATTCAAATCATATTTTATCGAATTGGATTGGATCGAATTCCTTTAAGAAAAACAATTCAAACTGAATTATATATTATTTTAATCTTTGAATTAGATGACTTTTTTGGTTCAAAATTAGCCTAAACTGATCCCTAAAAGTTTTTAGTTTCTATAAATATGAGTAAATCAATAATTTACTCCTTAAAATTGTAATAATTAATCAAATTAGTTTATAAAATTAATAAAATAACAATTTAGTTCTTGCAATTATATACCATCAATTAATTCAGTTCCTTAAATTATAATTGATGATCAAATTGATTCTTTAAATAAATAAAATACTAAAATGTCCCTGAAGTGGTAAATTATCAATTAATTTAGTCCTTAAAAATTATAATATTCAGTCAAATTAATCCTTAAAATTAAAAAAATTAATTGCACTTTTTCTTTATAAGTCTAAAATTTTATAAATTTTGTCATAATTTTTTTCACGCATTTTACTTATTTAGTCAATATATAAAAAATATACAATTATTACAGTTGTTAGTTGTATTTTACCTTCCTCAAGTATATTTTTATATTTATTATATAAAAAATAAAAATTAAGATGATAAATTTATTTTTTAAATATTTTTATTTTAATTATATAAATTTCTAAATTATATAGATTTATTTATTAAATCATATAAAATATTTATTAGTTAAATTATATAATATCATATAGCTTTATTTATTAAGTATTTTATTTTTGAATAACTACTCAACAAATTAAAGAATGAAAGATGCATAAATAAAATTAATTTAACTAATAATTATAATTTAAGAATTAAATTAGTAATTTGCTTAAAATATACTCTAAAAAGAAAGGAAGATTTTATTCTATTCTAACGTTCATAAAATATTCTCCTAATTATTGCATGCTAGTACAGACAGGCCAGGTACAAACGAATGCGGTGTTCACTAGCCATGAAATTGCTTTTTCGACCAAAATTAAGAAAAAAAAAAAAAAAAACAGTTGTGACGTGACTATCGCTCGAAGAGAATCTCCAACCGTGAATATTATTGAAGGTTTGATTTTTATTATGTTATATTTATTTTTAAAAATACAATATTTTACTAAAAAGGTGTTAATTACACTTTAATTTTCTTAATTTGGTATGTGAAAATTTTCGATTTTTATAGTTTTAATTATTTGATTTTGATATCTATATTTTTTAAAATGAACAATTTTAATATTTAAAATTGATTTTAGTTGAAATATTTTAAAAATAAATAATTTTAATATCATGGTTAACTTATTATTTAATTTTAAACGAATATAATGATATAATAAAATTAGTTAATTATTTTCTTAATTAAACAATTTATGATACATAAATATTTTATTATATTATTAATTATTTAATTTTTTAATAAATTAAATTATTTAATAAGTGAATCAAAATTATTTATTTATTTTTAAATATAAGAAGTAAAATTGAGTAGTTAAAATTACAAAGACTAAAATTTTTAAATATGTAAATCAAAATTGAACAATTAAAACTACACAGATGAAAATTTCTGATTCACCAAACTAAGGGAAAAAAATACAACTATACCTATATTTAAAAAAAATACAAATTAGCACATGTTTGATTCAATTACCACATATGTTAACTATTAACTATTGATTTTAAGATTGAGTTTTTCCGCATACAACTACATTAAATATTTAAATAAAGAACTTTTTACCCATAATGATTCTACTAAATTTAAATAAAGATATATGTAGCCTCATACTAAAAGGAACAATTTTAGATTAATATAAAATTTTGTAAACAAAATATATATGAAAGAAATTTTAAATTTGATTTTTCTTTATACATGCATACATACATGAAAGAGAAAAGCTAGCAACATACTCCTTAACATCCTTTCTATTATTGTTAAAATTAATTAAAAGTTAAATTACAAATTTTCATGGATCACGTCTTTCATTCAATGAGTTATCTCATGATTTTATAAATTTTGATAAATTTTAATTTATAATAAAATGTGTGGTAGAAAGAGTTTGTTGTGGGAGTAAACATTTGAGTCAAACTAATCATAAATTTAGGTTTGACTTACGAAAAAATATAATTGAAGTTTTACTTATTTATTTAAATGAGTCTAATTAAAAGTTCAAGTTTGATATAAAAAATAATAAAATTGAAAGTTAACTTATTTAATTTATTTATAATTAATTTTACTTTTATGAAAAAAAATTTTAATTATTTTTAATTTTATCATTTCAACATTTAATAAACATTTTAATACTTGATAATATTTTATAAATATAAATGTGTTCAACACAACATATAATATGATAAACTAAGATCTATGTAACTATATATACACACGAGCTATTTATGCGTGGTTAATATTAAATTTGTAAATTTTAAACTTAATTCATTTTAATAATTTAATTTAATTTAATTATACAAACAAACTTAATTAACATTTAATAAGTCAAAGATGGAATAATTCACGAAATAGTCCGGTTATAATTAATGTATATCTTAACTTTTATACATCAAGGAACTCAGACATTGTCAAGGCGTAATTAAGATAGATTCTCATCGCTACAATTACTTTGGATTTCTTTCGCAGTTCGAGAGATAATAGTACTCAACTGAAAAATAAGACTCAGAAAAATCACATTGACACGAATATCCATCATCACCCTCTTTCTCTATTAGTGTGCTACCTTGTGTTTTAATCGAAATAATAACAGTCTACGTCTTTTCTCTAGCCAAAGAAAAAAAAAAAAAAGACTCATGAAATTTGAGTTTTGAAAATGAAACTTTAAATATATTTAGTCAATTAATTAATTTGCGGGCATGCAAGGTTAACAGTGCATTAATGCCAAAGTAGTGAATTGACTCAACACATAATGAAACATTTTCTACTACCTGAAATGAGCTAAATGAATTGCTGAAAAGTCAGAATCTGGTGCTGAAATTGATGTCTTCATAATTCTAATTGAACTTTTAACAAGGACGTTTAAATTTACAAACGTTTAAATCGTATATCAAAGAAACAAATTCTAAAAATGAAATCTTATATCTCACGTACGAGACATTTTATCGATACAAATTTAATAGAATTTATTACATAGTTAGAGTAATAAAATCATGAATAATAAAGATGGGAATATAACAAGCCGTATATGTTAACAACAAAATTTACATGAATTTTGTTTTACGCAGCCGTATCTAGAGTATACGACTTGCTTAAAAAAACAAATAAATAAAGGTCACATTTGTCCTTCAATGTTGCCAAATGCTAATGTTGTTGTCGCATTTTTCTCTGTTCTAGGACTACAGAAAACTTGGAGTAATTTGCCTTTTCAAGAATCTTTGGTCAAGGTAAGGTATCTTGAAGGGTGTATATTCCTTGTATCCAAATTCTAGAGTTTTTGGCCTTTTGGGAGAATATTGCTTGGGATTTTCCCCATTTTAATTGCCGCATTTGCTTTTTTATTTTTTATTTCTTTTGATTCCTTTCTACCTAGTACCTCTTCTACATTGATATACGGACAACCACCATCCCCTACAAGGAAATTTTCAAACAACAATTGATAAATCAAACGCTAATCAAATAATTAACCGTTAATCACTTTACCAATTGATTTAGAGACCGATTATTTTGAGTTGCTAAACTCTTAGAATATGTTTGACTTTGAAATGAAAGTAAAAGGAAAGATAATGAAAAGAAATATAAAGAAAAAAAAAAAGAAAGATGATTTTTAGATGGTTTAATAAGAAAAAGGAAAGAAAATTAAAGTGTAAAATAAAAAAAAATATTTTTTTAAATTAAAAGGTTGATAAATAATATTTTGTATAGTTTCATTATTTAAAAATTAAAATATTGATACTACCATATTATATTATATATACTTATTTTTATTTATTAATTTTTTATTTATATATGTTTTGAAATTTTGTAAAACTAAAAACAATTTATTAGTATTTTATTTTAATATTTTCAATTATATATTTTATGTATATTTCAAAACACACAATTTTGGAAGCAGTCGTGTAGTATTTTTGTTCCTCTATCTTTTCATCCAATATAGGGGGGATGCTTTTTTATATGGTCCCATTCATTTTGTTCTTTCCTTTACTACTTTTTATATATGTTTCAAACCATGGAAAGAAATTTTTTTTTTTTTTTTTGCTAGTTTTCACTCGTCTCCTTTCTTGTATAACGAACACATCACTAGTCATTAATAGTTAGCAACTGATTTAGAGAATGATATTCTTAAGATTGATCTAAAAACGTGGATAATTTAAAAATTAAATTAATAAAATTAATTAGAGATGAATTTCAAGACTAGTTTTAGATATCGTAGCATTAAAGCTCATATTGTGAATGAAACGATATTAGTGAATGACACTATATATAAGGAATAACACAAATGCTAACATGTCAATTACTAGTGAAAATATTATCAAAGTGGTGGAAAACAAATCGTTATATCTTACACTCTTAAGTACAATGCTTAACTATTAAGATAATGAATTTATTTGATATATAAATGAAAATTGTGATATATATATATATATATATATATATATTATAAATATATAATAATAATAATAATAAAACTTAGGAGCTAAAATTGTATATATATTTACTACTATCATATAAAAAAATTATATATTATTAGTATTAATAGCATTATTAATAAAGAAATACTAATATCTCTTTTTTAAAACATTAGTTAAATTTCATAATTTTCATGTAAATAAATTTAAAAAAATAAATTTCATATCTTAAATGAGTTGAAAAAATCATATTCCATAATTGAAAAATATCATTATTTTAGATGGACAACATTAACTAAAATTGAAGGGTTAAAATATCAAAATAAATATTTTAAAATATAAATGACCAAAAATAATTTTTATAATAAGATAAGAGATTAAAAATATAATTTATCCTATTACTAATATTATTACTATATTAATAAATTTAAATTAGTATAGAGTAATATACTTCTAGATAAACATAAATATACTTATACAAATAGTAGTATATTTAAAAAAATATTACTATTAAGTTATTAGTATAATAATACTTATACAAATATTATTAATAATAAATTTTTTATTATTAAAATATTTATTATTAATAAAATTATTATTTTATATTTTATTAATATATTTATGTATAAGCATATACTAATATTAATAATTTATATTGATATTTATATATAAGTATTAATATATTCTATATAAGTATATACTAATTTATTTTATAAATATATTAATAATGTTATTAGTATTTATTCATTAATAATATTATTTGATACTAATAATATATATATATATATATAATATAATATAAATTTATTTATTTAATAGTAGTAGATATTCAAGTAATTTTAGTTTTCATTTAAGTTATATATATATATATATATATATATATATATATATATATATATATATATATATATATATATATATATATATATATATACACACATATATATATATATATATTAATTTTTATTTATATATCAAGTAAATCCATTAGCTTAGTAGATAAATGTTGTTGTTAGAATATAACCTAGGGATTTGATCCCCATTTTATGCATTGTGATAATATTTTATCCTATTTTTCACATATCACATCATCACAACACGTCAATATTTGTGTCAACTACACATCAATATCATATCATTTGTCATGTTAGCATCACATAATATTTTGTGCCAGTTGTTAATGTCACATAAAAAATCTATTAAATACACGATACTTGCTAGACCTGAAGTGAAATTGAGCCTAAATTTTATTAATTTAATAAATGGTGAAATCATTACACTTAATTTTTTTATTACTTTGTTGAGCCATTGGTCCAAGATGTCAAGAACCAACCACATAACCTTCAATCATCCTTTAGATAATTAAGGATCTATTTTTGACGGTCCTTCTCAAAATTCTTCTTCCTCGTATTACATTTACCCAAATGAAAAGCCTAATTATAATCTTGTTTCACAACCACTGAATGAGAACAATATCACTCGTAGGCATGATCAATAAAGAGAGAAATCATTTCGAAAAAAAAATTCAAGTTTCTTGATGGTTCCACATCTTTCCTTGATTTGAGTCTTGGGAAGACATAAAAGATAGATTTTTGCAAGGAAAATTGATAAGAGTTGCATAATTGTATTAAGAACTTTATTCTTTTCATTATGGCTTCTTAAGTGTAACCAATTATTTCATAGAGCTAAAAGTCATCTAGATGAATTAGATGATTTCGTATCCTATCATATTGCACTTGTACAATAAGGTACAATTATAGATTGGTGAAAAAATTTAAATAAATATAGACAACAAAACTACATGATAGTTTTTATGGGTTTTAGTGACAATTTTACAATTGTCGGGTCACAAATAAAATGGTTCAAAGGGGAAGTTGAAACATGACCCTTGACTTCTTTGCTCTATCCTACATAACTAAAATTTCTTCTTATATCATTTGGTTAAGATGCTTCTTAACTATTAGAAGTTTGGTATGAGTAAGGAAATAACTTTCTCGCACTTTAATTATTTTAAGAAGCATAAACAACTAATACTCAAGTGTTTAGAAGCTGATTTTTCAAAAAAAAAAAAAAACAAAAACAAGTTTGTTAAAATGTTGCTTCTAAAGGTTATTAGAAGTTGTTTTCTTGATACATAAACTTTTGAAGTTGCTTTTGAAAGATGAAACCAATTCAATTTGATTTGAAACTTTTCCGTTTGAATAAATAATTTAAATATAATATGTTTCAATAATCAAAACTTAGTTTTGTTGAAAAGTAATTGAGATTCAAGATAGAAACATAGTTTAGAAGTTACAAACAGTAAGATAAGTGTAAAAACTTAAGAAGGGAGAAAGAATACTGCACACAAATATTTTACACTAATTCACCTTTAAATCCTTGGTACTTCTAGTTCCTATCTCGATAGATATTTGTCATAGTAATTATACCAGATTACAAGGTATTCTTTCTTATCAAGCCTCCATAGACTTTCTACAACAAGTATTCATTTGTAAGTCTCTTTAGGCTTGCCACCAACTAGTATTTTTTTTAAGCATTTATAGGCTTAAACTACAACTCAACGATTGTTCCCAACCACAAATAACACAATTGTGTAGATGCATGCCCTCCAGAAGCACTAATCCTCCTTTAGTTTCTATAGGTCCTTTCTTTTATCTCAAAATGGACAAACTCATAACCTATGTTTTTTTTGTTACTAATCCTTTAAGTGATTCTTGTGTAGTGTGTGATGCCAAGGCATAAGGGTTTTAAGATAATTTATTTTTTGAAATTACACCCTTGAAAACCATTACTCGTGTCCTTTCAACGCTTTCATTAGGTGCGATCACACCCAACCCATTCTTTATTGACACCTCAACAATAGCCTCGATATGAAGAGTTCAACTTCGATGACTAAAAGATACTCAAGGAGAAATTGCCTTTCTCGGACAAAATTGCCTTTCTTAGACAAAATCATGTTATTCCCAATTCTTAAGAATTTGGAACAATTATAATGGTACTAGTAACTCTACAAGAATCTCAACATTTCTTAGTCCATTTTTTTCTTACATAAAAAATAAAGAACCAATATTGTGTAGGGTGTTTCCTTTATCCCTTAAGAAAACACCCTTTAGTTGGTTCCAATGTCTTTTGTCAATGTTTATCAACACATAGATAAAACTCAAAAGCAACTTTATTAGCCAATTCTCCACAAGTAAGGCTTAGCCATAGTCTAAGACCAATTTGATGATTATACATCAAAAACCATACAAGCCTTTCCACTATTACAATGTCATGTTCACTAAGGAAGTGTTGCATGTTCAATACCTCTCCATCCTACTATAGATGAACTCCTACTAGGTAACCTTTCTATACCTCACTTGCCAAGAGAAAGGCAAATGCCACAGATGAATTTCTTAGGTATCTAAGAAGTTTGTGAACCTAAAATTGAGATGAAGACAATTTAATACAACTCGAGATGTGCTCTGACATCCAAGATATGGTAAAGTAAAAATTATCTTATTAGAAAAAGAAAACCTTGGTGGCCAATGCCCTTCCCAAATCTCAACATGAATTGTGGATAAATGCAAAAAATTATAGCCAGTTAATTTGTTCATTCCATTGTTTAGTTTTCTATGAATATAAGATTTATCGCTTATTAATGATAAAAACATGCATTTCCTTGTTTTCTATTATTCAAAATTGCATAAACAATTATTTTCTATGTTTTTCGAAGAAGCTTTAAATGTTAAGAAATCTCGAGCTTATCTAGCCAACAATTCAGTATGGATCAAACTAATTACATCATATCAACTCAAAGTTGAAGGCTTAATGACAAACTTTTAGAGTAGAAAAAAGCCACTTTAACTCAATCTCCTTCCAATTTAATGCTAAAGGCACTAGCTACTCAGAATAAAAAGAACCACCACTTTTACATGTCAATGTAGCACCACATCTCCTAGGACTTTTGGTGTCTAGAGCCCTAAAAGAAAAGTCATCACTTTATGAGATCGATGTAGTTGCAAGCCTTCAATGGGATTGGTTGTCGAAAATCACAAGCCTACTTTCTTTTAAATTAATGGGTTCACACGTCTACAACTACACATATTGCCCATATTCTCAAGAGATAATTATCACATTTTTAGGTTGACCTAGCCATACATCTACAAGGATACTAGTTGTCCACCTCACAAGAACAAATGACACCTAATGTCAATCCTCATATTGCAATCTACATGAAACCAAGATGAAAAGGTTAAGGGTGTTTAATGCCCATGGGAACCAGTAAAGGTACTTAATGTGTACTACAAGTTTGACAGACATGACATGCCAACTTCAATATTCAAGCAACTAGAAGAACATGTAACCCAATAAAAAATTGAAAGGTAAAATGTTAAATATCTATTGCATTCAATATTAAATGTTAAATATACATTTGTAAAATTGACATCCCAGCTTACGAAAAGGAAAAAAATTAAAGTAGAAAGTTATAAGGCTTGTAAGCATCCTAGTACTTTTTCAAGATTTCCTCAACTCTTTAGGACAAAGATTGTAAATGAGGGCAACCCATCGCAAGAGCAAATCAATAGAGGTGACAAAACTAATTGCTCAGCCTAGTGGGCCAAGGGGGAGAAAACGACTTGTCCTGGCCTGAATTTTATATAGGTTGGCTTCTTTTGCAAGCCAAGCCAATTCATACCCATTTTTTTTTCTTAAAATATATATAAATTTTTAAAAAATAAAATAATACTTGATCAAATGAGCCTAGTTGTTTTCAAGCAAAATTTACCTAATTATAAATGAGCCAAACTTTTTAAGCCTAACTTAGCCTGCCGAGTCAAACTCATTTTGCCACCTTTACAAACCAACATAGGTTAGCTTAAGACATGTGTCGATAATTGGATACAACATGTCTCAAATCATGACTTATTCACCCTAAACATTAAATAGTGCAAATATATCAACAAGTTAACACTACATATCAATACAAGCTAACAACATGGGAAAAAACTGGTCTTAATTGAACTCAGCTCAACCATGACTTGTAAGGTTGGAGTACAATTGAACTTAACATCCTAACATATAGAAATGTCTCATAAGGGATTCAACACGTGACAAACCATTTAAATCAAGTAATATTTGGTTAAAATCTCTAAGAACATTTTGAAAAGAATCAATAGAATTCATAATCACATTTACGATCAAATATAAATTAACAAAACTATATAAAACTCAAATTCATTATTTTGATATATGTATTTTTTATAATTTTTTATCTTTTAACTTTAAACCTTACTTGATTATCAAAATTATGATAAATCAATAATCACACTTATATAGTTTCAATAACAATCATAAAAGACTATCTTTTTTATTATCCCGATAAAAAATTATCATTATAAAATAATGAAATCATTTTCCCCTTAGGATTCAGAAAAAAATAAATTTTATATTTAAAAATACAAAATTTAAATGATGTAATTTAAACTAAAGCACAATTTGCTTTTATAATCGAATTAAATTACTTGTTACTTTTGAATTCAATTGAGATCGATCCATAAATACCTCTTTATAGCCAACTCATCAAATAATAATCTAGACCATTAGTGGCTAAATTTCCACTCATGGCACGATATCCAAAATTTTCATATCCTTTAAAACAATAAAATTGTAAAGATCACAACGTCTACATTCAAGGGATCTTCCCTGTAGCAAAATTGGAAACTTTTGCGAGGATAAAACAACGTAGAAAGTGGGGGGGGGGGGTAAATAGCACACACATTACATTACACAATTTGTCCTCGTTTGCCATAAACACAAACATTGCCCATTTTTACCGCAGTGAATTACGAAGCAGTAACTCTCAGCCAATCACCTCTCTCCACGTCATCAACCCTCCCTCGTTCCCTATATAAGCCTACTCCATTCCTCATCCACTCCTCCAAATTCGCCTCATATCTATTTCTTCATCTCTCTCTCTTAACACTTTGTCGGGTCGGGTCGTGCATTCCCGGAGCATCGCCGGAATCCTTTCCGATCGGAAAAATGACAGGATCATTTGCGGCAAGGCTCGTCCTTCGTCGACGGTCACCGCCGAGTCGATTCTTCTCCCGCCGGGAAGGAACCTTCCCCGCGACAGAGAGGACAAAGGACGCCGTCGCGCCGGCAAGCGAATTGCCGGCGTTTGATCACACTCCGCCGGCGTATTTCGGTCCCAACGGCGACGAGATCCTCGCGAAGCGCAGGGAGTACCTCAGCCCTTCGATCTCCCACTACTTCAAAACTCCGGTGAGGACGCGCTGCACCGGATCATTCCTCGTTAACATAACCTGCAACAATAATAACCGTGTTCGATTCTGTTATTTCCGTTACGATAACTATCTAAATAACTAACTAATTGTGTTGTGGGGGTGTGATTGTGTGAGGGAGGTTGCAGCTGAACGTGGTGGAAGGGAGGAGGCAATACCTGTTCGACGATAAGGGAAGGAGGTACCTCGACGCGTTCGGAGGGATTGCTACGGTGTGCTGCGGGCACTGCCACCCCGATGTGGTCGCGACCATCGTGGAACAGACGAAGCGGTTGCAGCACTCCACGGTTCTGTACCTGAACCATGCCATAGCAGATTTTGCCGAGGCTTTGGCTTCTAAGCTTCCCGGTAATCTGAAGGTGAATATCACACGAATTGTAATCAAACCACGATTTTCTATGTTTTGCATGTTTTTATATTAATTTTTGGAACTGCATATTTCATACTTTTACCCGTCGTATTAAACTTCATGAATAAAAAATTAGTATTCTAAAAAAAAATAAAAAATTAGTGATCGATGGAATAGTATAAAATTAATTTTTTATTTTATTTTTAAAGCCCTTATTTTAAATTTTAATTTTTGAAATAATTTTTTAAGAAAAAATAACCAAAATCATCAATTTTAGTAGTTGATAAACTACAAGACAATTTTACATTAATATTTTAAAAAATTACAATAATGTTTACAAAGTTTTGTTTAGATATAAAGATTGCTTAAGATTTACTGTCATTTAAAATCATCATTTTCATGTTTGACAATTATTGTAATCGTTTTTATGTTAAATATATTTTGAAGAAGTCGTAAAAACAATTCTAAAGTAATTAATTCAAACATATTTTTTCATTTAAATACTAATAAGAACATATTATAGTAGAAAGTTTTACAAAAATAAAAAAATAAAATACTATCGTAGAAAGTGAATAAGATTCTCTTCGTCCAAATAAATAAGAACATACTAAAATTTAAAGAATTTATTAATTTGTAGTGTAACATTCATTGAATAGGAATTCACTCCTTTACCTCATCATATTAATAAATATGATTGATATAAGGATATGATGAATTTTAATTAAATATCTGGATAGTGTGTCTAAATTAAATTTAAATTTAAATATAGTAGTTGAATTCCGTACTAAAATAAATAAAAATAAATAAATAGTTTAATTTACACTAAATTATTTAAAATATAACTTTTAAAATATTTTTTATAAAATTCAATAAATTGCCATACGTGACAAGTTATGAAAAATACTTACAACTGTATACTTTAATTAAATTCATAACTAAAAGTCTCTTTTGTCGAAATAAATAACCATGTTTTGATCGTGGAGGATAGAGTAAGCGTGGCAATATTGTTAATATACTGCTTTATTTGTCAATTTCTATATATGTTAATATCATCGACTGGTGTCTGGTACTGATGCTATGCGTGGCGTAGGGTAGTTAGATGATAATGACTAGTTTCGGGGCCACACAAAATAAAACTCTCCGCTATCTTGTTTAACTGGCAGAAAAAGAAACAATCCACTTTTAGCTTTAGGCCAAAAATAAAACATAAAATTATTTCATCACAAATTAATGTTCATGGGTATTATTCCAAAGTATTGGATAATGTCAATTGATATGCTTCATAAAAGGAAAATATTTAGGAACATTAAAGTGAGATAATACAACTGTACTCTAATTTTTATACTCAATTTATAAAAACAATGTCACTCTATTTTTTATTTAAAAGTTATGATTGAACACTTTTGTTTATTAAATACAATAACACTATTCTTTCTATTTATTATCAATATTCCTTACTATATCGATTTAAAAAAATATTTATACGTGCGAGTATGTTGGATTTATTGAAATTCGTATAAGAATTAAATTCTTACATCAGTTCTTTTTATTGTTAGTATATTGAAATATTTCGTTTCATTTTTTAGCTTAAACTAGGGTAATATTTTTATAATTAAAATTAATTATCGTAATTTTATAAAATAGGAATTTTTTATACAAATAGGAATGATAATAGAAAATAGAGAATATCATATTTTTTTCCATAATTTTTTACTCGTGATTTATTTTGAAATATAATATCTTATAATTAATAATCACATATGAAATTCCTTATATTTTTGGACATACGAACCTTTTGTCTGTGTTTTTTCTTTTCCTCAGATGAGAAAAACTTTGTCTATTTTGTGTGTAGGTGGCATTTTTTACAAATTCTGGAACGGAAGCAAACGAATTGGCGATACTGATAGCAAGATTGTACACTGGCTGCCATGACATAATATCTCTAAGGAATTCTTACCATGGGAATGGTGGTGGGACGATGGGGACCACAGCTCAAAGTATCTGGAAATATAATGTTGCGCAGGTACATATTTCCTCTTTTTTTTTTCAGATTTGCACACTATCCTTTTATAAATATTATAATTTAATTTTTTGAATGAAGATTAGTTTATTTCATATCAATAATTTCTTAACAAATTTCTAAATCAGTTAAAAAGTCAAATATCAAAGTTGGATCTTGAAAGCGTAAAAGAATACACGAAAAAAAAGTTATCTATTAAAGTTATTTAATAACAAATTATCATATTGAATAAATTTATTAATTTTATAATAATTACATTAAAATTACATAATAATAATATTTAATTAAATGATAATGTAAAATTATATATATATATATATAAAAGTAGTGTGTGATTATTAAACACTAACTAATAAAAAAAGGTTGACAAGATATTTCCTTAGAATGAATAAGAAGTTTTTATTTTTATGTGAAGCGGATTTTATTAACCTTTCTTAGGATAAGATTAAGAACAATTTATTATTTTAAAAAAAAAACATTCAAATGATATAGGGAAGATACTAAATAAGAGATTAATAATAAGATATTATTATCTAATTATAAATTATTGTTAATATTTTTTTTAAGTTATTTATGATAAAAATTAATAAAATTATTATATATATTAAAGCCAAAAAAAAACTATGCCTAACTTTTTTCTCATTAAATAATATTAAAATTATGATTATATTAAATGTCTTCAGTTTTAGTTAATAAGCTTATTTTGATTCTTTAACTTGTACACTCATAACATTTCTTAAATGATATCTTAAATAAATAATAAAAAACTGTATATCGGACTATATTAATACTGAATTAAACGCGCAAATCAATTAATATTATATATATATATATATATATAAGATTTAGAATGACTATAATAGTTTTGTTGACTTGAGCGGGATTACTCGATGTCTGTGTTATCTTTAAAAAAAAAAAAAAAAAGACTATGACCCATGCTAAATTGCTTGCACAACTCAATTAATAAAAGAACAAAACAGGGTCTTTTTTTGTCCAAAACAGAACAAGGTTTTAGGTTCACTTCAACGAAGTTGACCTAGCTAATGGACTGGACTAATACATTTGAGGATATGTTTTGGAGGTACATTTTAAAGAGAAAGAGAGGAAAAGATAAATTATTTATTTTAAATAAATATTCTTTTAATCTAGTAATATTTTAAAATAAAACTATAGATTAACACAAAGCTACGTAAGCTCTCAATATAAAAACAAAAAACTTTGTTTTCTCTCTTTTTTTTTTTTTTATTTAAAACTCCACTCACAACTGTACTTTCACTAACTATATATATATACACACACGTATGTGATAGCAACAGCGACGGAATTTGGCCTCGCTGGACACATATATGTATTGTCGACCATGAAAGCGACCCATTCATTATTGATAGTATTTGGAACGGACTTTCCTGACGTGACGATGATTTCTTGTGATAATGAAAGCGTGGACCCCTTTTGTTACGCAAGTAATATTACAATTACGTGGTGTCTTGTTCGTTCTCAATAAGGAAAAATGATGCATATATCGTGGCCAAGAAATAGTGTATTTCTTGTTAAGGGAATATAGTATCTTCTTTGTTGCAAATTCCATGTGAATTCACATGCAAATGCAATTATGGAATACCCTGCAAGGCTGGACTGTCCTCCTTTATATTCTATATTAAGTAGTTTTTAGTTTACCATTATGTTCTTTCCCACTTCAAACTTAGGATAACATTTGATACACATAGAATAAATTGATAAGATACCATATATGTTCTGTTATTTTTGGTTGCATCTCTTTACTGAAATTAAAATTTACCATTTTTTTAATTAACTAAACAATCTAATCACAATTTAATATGTATAGAATGTTAATTAATTTTTATAATAACTATTTTTTAAGTGGTATTTATTATAATTTTTTATTGGTTGATAATTAACATTCAACGTATAAAAATTAAACTCATTTTGAATTTTATATTTAACTTTCTTCTATATCTAAAAGATAAGGAATAAAACAAAAATTAAAGTTCCATATAATTTGCCTAACAAAATGTGTCCCTATTATGTATACAAAAGTTTAAAATGGAAAATAGTGTTTGCCTAACCTGTTTTGTTTCTGCTTTTGCTGCCAACAGAGTGGTGTTCATCATGCAGTAAATCCGGACCCTTATAGAGGTCTTTTCGGTTCTGACGGAGAGAAGTATGCAAGAGATGTTCAAGAAATCATTAATTTTGGAACTTCCGGAAATGTTGCAGCCTTCATATCTGAAGCTATACAGGTACTAGTTAAAAGCATACACGGAGCTAACTTGGTACGAAACATTTCATAATTCATTTATTAACTTTTATTTCGAATTTATTAAAAATTAAATAAATAATATAAAATTAAAAAAAAAAAACTAACATAAATCATTTGCGCCATTTGTACCGGTGTCGTGCGACCTTCCTCCATCATTTGTACATAGGACACTAATAAGGGGAGTTTATTTCAAGGTTTTAAAATAAATTTTCATAGAACTATTAGAGTTGCCTAGTAATTAAGACCAGTAGTTTGGGCAGTAATCATGAGTTTTTCCATTCAATATTTTGCGATAACAAACTATTTAAAATTACTGATGGGTGTAAAATGCTTCACTAAGTTTAATCTCTATAGTATAATTTCCTAATGCCTATCTGAAGTGAATTCATAAGAGTTTTGGTAAGCAAAGCAACAAACACACTTGTTGATTCTGCTCTTGTTTATGATAGGGAGTAGGGGGCATCGTTGAATTGGCTCCTGGTTACTTGCCTATTGCCTACGATACTGTTAGAAAAGCTGGAGGTCTTTGTATTGCCGACGAGGTTCAGTCTGGAGTTGCTCGCACTGGTAGCCATTTCTGGGGATTTGAGGCCCATGGTGTTGTACCTGACATAGTAACAATAGCAAAGGTAACTCAACTCTTGTCTCCTTTGCCAGTGTACTAAGATCTTGATTTAGCAAACTTGAGATTATGCAAGCTATGTTTACTTGTTACAAAACAATTCTTACATGAACCAACCTAGTGCAGCACAGTTGACAAATAAGTGTCTCTTAAGGATGTGATTAGAGATTTGAGACATTAGTAGCACCATGTTTATAGATACTTGGCTTGTTTCTTAATTTTGCTTTTGGCAGGGCATTGGAAACGGCATTCCTCTTGGTGCTGTTGTAACTACTCCTGAGATTGCGAAGGCCTTGACTCGCCGAAGTTACTTTAACACCTTCGGTGGGAATCCTGTATGCACGGCTGCAGGATTGGCTGTTTTAAGAGTGATAGAGAAAGAGAATCTTCAAGAAAATGCGTTTGTAGTGGGGTCCTATTTGAAAGAGAGGCTCAATGCGCTCAAGGACAAATATGAAAGTAATCTTACGTCACTTCTTATTTCTTGCTCATTCTGGATTAATGCACAAGCATGCATGATGTGACAGTGAAGGACCTTAATTGAGAAGCATTAGTGTCATAAAATAATCAGGACTTTTTCCATTTTTCCTTCTAAACAAACTTCTTGGTTTCTTTTGTACTGTAGTAATTGGTGATGTGAGAGGAAGAGGCCTCATGCTTGGAGTTGAACTTGTCACTGATCGCGAACTTAAAACACCTGCACAAAAGGAAACACTGCATGTGATGGACCAAATGAAAGGTAAAATCTCAATCCCTCTACAGTGCCTTATGGTTCTAGCCATTTTTTTTTTTTTTGCAAGTTACTATAGTAACCAATAAGCTCTTATACTGTTACCACAGAATTAGGAGTGCTGATTGGAAAGGGTGGCTATTATGGAAATGTATTCAGAATTACACCTCCCCTATGTTTCACCAAAAAAGATGCAGGTTGCTCTTTAGCCTCAAACCCTCTCTTTTGGTGACATTCGATTGATAGTACTAGTCTATTACTTATTGCCTCTTTCTATGTTTTTCCTTCTTTGTTTTGTGGATGCAGATTTCCTCGTGGATGCGATGGACTACACATTGTCTACAATGTGAAGCTTAAAATAAGATCAAAGTGTAAATAAATGTCTATTTTATATTATCATGTTAAGTAAACTGTATTAGACCATCGATGTAGACTCTAGCAAGTAAAATTTATAAATTTTACATGCAAGCTTAGTCCCCTAATAAAAGCTCACTATTATCGCAGAAAGTGAATGAGCCAACAATTCGTTTTCTCCAATTTATTAATTCTTTTTGGTAAAACTCATTAACAGAAGTTTTAAAATGCAAGATTAGGACTAAATTGTTTCTAAAAAAAATAAGAATTATCTCTCACTTATAATTTTTTTTAAAATTTTATCTCTACTTAAAGAAAAATTTGAGTTTTTTTTAATAATTCCTGTCCGAAATTTTCCTTTGCAATAATACGATGTTTCTGCCATCTCTATGATGTTTCTTGCGTTTTCCACTTCCTTTTTTCACTTGATGTATTTTGTTCTTTTTGCTTTGGAAGATATTTTATCCTTCTCAGCCTTCAATTCCCCTCGTGGTTCTAATAACTTGTTTTTCTATTAAAAGAAATACATAGAAGGTCATGTGTGTTCTGTACGAGGCTATTAAATTTTTATGTCAGATCGTTGAGGAGCAAGTCTAATTCTCCAAGGATTGTAGAGGAGCTTGAATTCTGTAGAATTTGAGAAAGCAGTAGCCCTGGACAGAATAGCCTTAGACTGGCTTCGAGTCTGTAACTGGCTGGTTGAAACTTAAACATCCTCCCTTTTCCGATCATTCGCAAACATCTCTCAGTATATAACAGTCAAGGTTTTAAAAACTGGTGTAGGGTTTTGGTGACCGCAACGCTATCACAGTTGTAGTCATATTAATCATATTTGTTCATAATTTCTCGTAATATAAAAAATGGTAACAAAACAACTGCTATAATTTCAAAATAACATCATGTAAAAAACCCAGCTTGATTTTTAATTTTCTAGCACCTGAGATTGTCATGGGCTTCTGAATGTCTCGACTCTTGACCCTATTAAAATAGTGCAGAGACTTCGAAATTCAACGGGACTGAGACTTAAATTGGTTAAAGAGTAAAATAAAAGAAATATAAAACTTAAAATTAACTATATTTTATAATATATATTTTAAAATAAATAATATTATTATAAATACAATACTATATTACACAAAATATATATGATACACAATTGTTATATAATACTATTTTATAATAAAAAATTATTATTACAGAATTGTTAAAAAATATTTTTTAAGAAAATATAAAACATTAAATTAGTAAAGATGATTTGAAATGTAACTCGAATTTATACTTAAAATATACCAAATTTAAATTCAAAACTCAAATTTATTCAAATTAACTTTGTACAATTCACATTATGCTCACTCCTATTTAATACGTAGATTTTGTTAGTCAATCAGAGTTGGTATTATTTATTGAATAAAAAAAATTATTGGTTTTGGTTTTAGTATTAGTTTGAACCTGATGAGTTGGTGTAGTCAAAAGTATCACTGTATTTATACAATTAGAAATGATTTATTTAATAAGAGTATTTATATTCGATCTCGGAATGTGTACAAATTTTCTTAATTTTCTTAGAATAACTGCAGTTGTAGTTTCACGAAAGAGGTTAGTATATTAAAAGAAACCCATGAGAGATCAAAAGAAAGTATTAGTTTGATTGCTAATCACCTTAAGCTCGGACGAATTACCATCTCAGGCATAAGTTGTTCAACAAAATAATTGTTTTTTTATGAACTTAATGTAATTCTTAAGTGAGGATTAGAAGCTAATATTTTTTAGATATTAAAATTTATTTAAGGGATTAATAACTCTGAATAAATATTCTTTTATTCATTGACATGCAGAACAAACTACTTTTAATATGCTTAGTATACTAAATTGTTCAAAAGAATGATGTGCTTCCTTGTAAGTGATCTCTTCGAGGAATAAGCATTAGAGAACATCAATTAGTAGAGAATATATAGAAATTTGATATACGAATTTAAACACTCAAACAAGTAGTTTCAGCTAAATATCAGATGAATTCAGCTAAAGTCTATATAGTCCAGTTCAAACGTGTTGGTTAGCTCGCTTATATATGTAGATACCTGTTTCTGTTCAACAACAGAAAAGGAAGGAGACAAAGAGGAGGAAAAAGGGTACACGCAAGCTACCTCTCCCAAAAGGAGAAAAAGATGAAAACGTAAAAAAAAAACAGCTTGAGAAAGTAGGTCTGGCAGTCCCACATTCCCCAACATGTCTCGGGCAGGCGTCTCTGGGATAAGGAACCGCACACCTCAGGTAAAGTCTTCTCAGACCTGTCATCTCGTGGGAAAGCAAGGAGTGTGAGGCGTGTCTCGTCGCAATGGTCAGAGAAAGGGAAGGAGTGATCACCACTGCATTAAAGACAAAGTCGTCGCATTAATTAGAGAGGACTCCTTAGAGGACACTATGGCATTAATGAGACCCTGAGGAGAGCCACCGCATTAATGGTGGGAGATCATGGAGATGGAAGCTGACCTATAAAAGGCCCTGACCTCGAAGGAAAGAGGTGGAAGGGTTCAGAGAGGAAGAGAGGTTGAAGATATTTCTAGTGAAAAAGAGTGAGAAAAAAAAAACATTTTAAAGGAGAGTGAATACCGTGAAGAAGAGGAGTAAGACATGTTTACTTTCCTAAGGACAGCAAGGAAAACACCTGGATACCAAGTGAAATTCTTAGAACTTCTAAATGTCCATAATTGTTTAGTAGTATTCAGTCATGGCTCCTTAGGTAAACACTTCCTTCAAGTCAAGTAGCTTAAGAATCTGACCTCGACTGTATAGCTCGATCCTAAATCGGTCGCACCTTAACCGCACCCAATAGTCGAGATCGACTAAAAAGCTGGCATAGAGTCGACTCCCCACCCTTTGTTTACTTTATTCTCGTCGACTCCTAGTCGATACATTAGCCTTGCTGACATATAGTTGGCACTCTCACACGGTCGAGTTGATATCGACCTTTGCCCCATATAACCTTTTAAGCTTCAGCCAGAACTATGTAAACTTTGATTTCTCCATTGCATTGAGAGATACGTAAGAGCAAGAGGCGACTCTTGTCAAGTTCACAAAACCTAAAAACATCCCTCAAATTTTCCTTGTAAATATTCATCATTCCATGAAGGGTGAAAGTTGTAATGTAAGAGTCATATCCTATTTCGTGCATCTAGCTAGGGTAACTGTCTAAAGACAGACATAACAGGATGTTAGTGTTATCCCTACGCGTAACCAACTTCCGAATTCGAACTTTGACTCTCCAGACCAACCTTATCCAATATTAGGTTTCCTGGTATTACTTTAAAAATACTGGTGGCGACTTCGAATTTCATGTTCTCTTTCTCTGAAAAAAGATGTGAGCTCCACACTTCTAGTATTTGCCGAATTCATCGCGGCCTTGGTTGCGACAATTTTGTTACATTGTCTAACTTTGTAACAATTGAACCCAATAAATCATGGGTTACAGATTGTTGGACTTGGAACTTCAACTGCTTGGTTGCTGCTTGTTTACTTTAACTAGAAAAAAAAAACACTAATCTCCCCCTCTCCAATCTCTCACCCTCTAAGCTATTTATGATTTAACAAAATAAAAGGCTAATTATGATGAATCCATTGTGGATGTTGGAGATTCCTTCCTAAAATACCGTCACTTCTTAAAATACCGTCACTTCTTGAGTCAACTTCTAACACTTTATTCTAAAGCCAAAGGGACTGAAAGTGAAGAAAAAATTATGAATAAGCTGGAAGAAAATGAAGTAATAGTCATTTCAATAAAAAAAATAGTTTTTTTTTAAATTACTAATTGTGACTCCATGTTCAAATAATAATTGAATTTCTAATTTTAATTAAAAAATATAAATATTAAAATACTTGTACTAACAATTTTTATAAAATCAGAATAATTAATAACTCAACCAACAATATTTTAAATCTAAATTTAATATTAGCTTAAGCTATGATAATCATAAGTTTAGATGTTAGCCACTTCTTATTACTATTAGATTAATATATATATATATATATATATGAAATTTAATGAGAGCTAATTATTTTTTTAATTTACTATCTCAAATTCAATCGCTAAATATTTATTTATGTTGCATGATGGGGTGAAAAAATTTACGGTTTATAATAATCTTACTAACTCAAATAAGATTATCTTCTATAAAAAAAACATATAAAAAAAAAAAAAAAAAAAAAAAAAAAAAAAAAAAAAAAAAAAAAAAAAAAAAAAAAAAAAAAAAAAAAAAAAAAAAAAAAAAAAAAAAAAAAAAAAAACATGGTGAAATAAAAATAGTAATTGATACACTGTATTTACATGACATCATTCAACAAAACAATATCGGTTAATCTTCATTTTGGTTGTGTCTTTATGCTTTTAGTTTTTCATTTTTATTGTCTCTTTGTATTTTTTATTTTATAAAAAAAAATTCTTCCTTACAGCCGTTATTTTTGGCACGTTAATAGGTTTCTTTTTATCTTCCTTTTACTTCCAACCATTTCTTTTCTACACGTTCATTCCATTTCGCATAACTATTAACGAACACGCCAATTTTATGTAGATTATTGTTAATATACAAAGAACTAGAGCTTCCTTTCATAATCTGAAAATCCATAATCGAAACAATTTTTTAGCATGTCCCCTAAACGTTAAAAATCAAAATTATAACTAAGTCAACCAGCTCAACTGATTAGGTAAAATTATAAACATGGCTTATCCTAAATAAATAATGAAGATATCTAAAATTGATCTCATATCAGTCAACTTTATCGCTCAATTAAATATAAGGATGGATAAAGCTCAAAGCATCTTTGGAGGATAAATAAATAGTCACAAAATTCTTAGGACGCATTTGGTTTGAATGATGAGGTTGAATTTTTTGCTTAAAATTATAATTCTAAATTAAAATTGGATCAAACTTGGATACTGAGTTTATATTGTGTAAATAGTTTTGGTCTAGATATAGAAAGGTCAAATTTGAATTTTATTTTTTATGTAAGATCAAAATTTCGAAACAACCTTTTTATATATTTTCAATGCAGTCCAGTATATTAGTGGTGGCTTTCCATTTTTTCATCCCAAATCACCACTCATTCCCATGATGACTATTCGGCCAAATGGCCAATCTCCTTCCACAAATGCCAATGACTTATGTGCATCGACAAATATGCATATGATAGATATATTTATCACCTAATTTGTATGAAGGGTTATCGTGCAAAAGCATGAGAAAGTCGTCTATTTGATTTTTGGGTTAAGCATGATTTAATTCTTAATGTAGATGTTGATTAAGGTCAGCTAGCTCATTATGAAATTGGGTCGTAGTGGGTTTAGTATAACGCAAACACAACCCTTTATGCTAAGTTTATACGGGGTATCATATCAACTTACATTCTTTTTATATATTTAGTCAAGCGGAGTCTAAAAATTCTATATAAATAATTTATGTAATTAATTTGTATTAAAAACTTATGTTAATTTTATTGAGAAAATTAAATTAATTATTACTTAAAATAAACTAACGTGTGTCTTTAATATTTAACGAAAGTTTAAAAGAAAACTTTTATAATAATAATAATCTATCATATAATAATTTCAGGCATATGAGCCTTTTATTGAATTGTAGATAAATAAAATTGTGAGAACAAGATGTCTCCTGGTTAAAGAACAAAAAGAAATATTAATTAAAAATGTTAGGTTCAGAGGCATTTTCCTTATGATTGAATTATAGAAAGATAAATTTGAGATTGAGATGTCTGATAACCTTTTAAGTTTCTTGGCATTCCGGTTAGTATAAATCCAAGAAACCTTGAAAACAGAAAGTTTGAGATTGATGTAATTTTTAATTTTGGATTTGTGTCTAATTTAATTTTGCAAAATTGATTTTACTTATATATATTTTATTCAAATATCTCACTAGTCGATGTGTGATTTTTAACACATACTTCTCACGCGGAAGACTAGACATTTGCAGGTGATTCGATAATAATCCAACAACAAGTGATCCGATAGTTTCAACAATAATATCTATGATAAACACTTATATGATCTTAATTTTGGATTTAGGGTATGAGTTAACCCGACAAAATTAATTTATAAAACGAGAGTTGCCTCCCACTTATATCACTCTAGTCCTTATATGTAAAACTCTTTTTTAAAATTTTCTTGTTCCTTTTTATAAGACTTTTTCAAATAAACTCTTGCATTAATTTTTTTACTAAACAACTCGTAATTATTTTACAATAAATATTATAAATTCATTCTCTCTTACAAGATAAAATAATATCACTAGTACACATTAATTAATTAAGTGGAAAGTAATTAAGTAGAGAGAGTAAGATATTGTGTATTCAGAATTTTAAGGATAATTTTAGAAAATATAATACAAATAGTTAACCAGTTTAATGTTAATAACTAAATTAAATTAACTAACTTTTTAAATGGATGTAAATTAAGTAAAAAAAATCATAAATTTAGGGACACGTGTAGTATACTCTATCTTAATCATCTTACTAGTTAATGTGTAATTTTCTATTAAAAAAAAATTAAGTTCTTGTAAGGTAGGTGTCAACAATTAGAATCCGGGTTATCTTAATTAATTATGTCCTGTTTAATCTTTCCCTTTTTTTTTCTTTCATTTTGTATGATGCTGAATTATTGGTTATTATGGCTATCCAAAAATTCTTTCACTAAAATGGTTGTAATGACTCCTACAAAATTGCTTCGGTACATAGGATGGGACAACGCAAACCAAAAGAAACCTCGTGGATTAGGAATAAAAAATTTAGAGTTGTGGACTAGGAATAAAAAAAAAATAGAGTCGCTCAATAATATATATGTTTGCTATCCAAATGAAGTCATTTTTTGACAGATAATGAAGCAATGAGGTTCAAGTTTTTGTCATATAGATGACAAAAAAAAATTATGTTGTGCATGTTTTAATCTATTTTGATATAAAAATCTTTATTGTAGTGATAAGTAACAATACACGTGACTTTTAAGGGCATTTTCCTCTCTTTACAACTTTATATAGATATCACCAGAAACTAATTCTAAACACCGTTCTATTGATTTTTTTTTAAAAAAATCAATATTACGGTGTTTATGAATATTATAAATTTTGAGACTTTATCTAAATATTCTTTATTTTATCCTCTAAAGTCAATATTAGAGGTTTAAAAACTAATTATCCATAGCACGGAGAGTTGCAAGGAAAACCTTACTACTAAGACTTGTTCAGATGAAATTAAGTAGATTAAAATATAGCACATTTTAATCTCCCAAGAAAAAAATAAAATTTCAAAAATAAGAAAATTAACAATATAGCTGTTGAGAGAGAGAAATATTTTATAGTATATTAAAACAAATTAAAATAACCAATGAATGGTAAATAATGAGAAAAATCAAAAGATCCGGAATATAATACTTTTATAACTAACATCTCTAATTTCAAATAAGCGAATAGTTGTATCTTCCTAAATAATTCTAAAAATTAAATGATGCAGATAAAAAATTTATAAAAATAATTTATTTATAACATAGATAAATTAATAACTTGAGAGTGATATTATATATATGGATATTTGTGAAGCCAAGTGGCGAAAGACGTTTAGTTAGTTAGTGGGCATGGACATAATGGAAGTACCCCCACTTCCTCAAGTTTTAGGTTTTCTGAAAATTTGACCATTTACTTCCCACTCATTTCGCCTCCTCTCTCTCTCTTCTCTCTATTTCATTGATATGCAATTCTTGTCGTGGTTTCTTTGGTTAAAATCTATTTTTTCAAGAAATTGAGACAATTGATTCTAATTTTCACAATCTCCTTTAACCTTTTTATTCCCATTTTTTGGTAATGGTATGAAATTTTGATACATTGGTCACCCTCATCTTTGGATCCAATTGATGCAAAAGCAAGGCTAGTGAAAGTTCTTTAAGATTTCAAGTTTTGGAATACGTACATTACCCACTTTTTTTTTCTTTACATTTTCAAATTTTCACCAACATTATTGGACATTTTGATGAGAGGCCGAAGCACAAAGCACACATATCAATGGAGATTTTGATTCAATTGTTATCGCTTAAGCTTTGTCTTTGGCGATTTCCCTACAATTTTTTTCAGATGGAATGGCAGATCCTGCTAGTTATGGGATTCTGGAGCGTGATGTTGAGCAAGTTAGTTTCATCTAAGTTTCCTTTTTATTTTCCTTAACCTGTCTTACAATTTTTTTGTTCAAGATGAGTTCTTTCTCCTCTTGTGAATGATGATAATTTTAATTCATTTATTTTTGTATTTGTGTAAAAACAAGGCAAAGTAAGATGAAAGTGATAAGGTAACATGGAATTTGAGTAATATTATTTGACATAACATCAATAGCTAGTTAATATTCTAAGAAGAATAAAGTTGATCATTTGCAGAATGATAATAGTATTGCACATCTCTTGATTGTTTTTTATTTAACAAAAATTAAAATCACTTTATTTCTAAAAATGACAAGGAAAACAAAGTATCATTATTGAAAATATGTTTAGATGCCACATGATTTGTAGATGTTATATTTTATTAAGAATTATGTTGATTAAATACATTACTAACTAGGATTTAATGTATATTTCAACTCTTTTTAAAGGCACTTGTTGCCTTAAAGAAAGGAACTCAATTAATAAAGTACAGCCGAAAAGCGAAGCCAAAAGTTTGCCCATTCAGACTTTCTCCGGTGAGATTTTACTGTTAAATTATATGCAGTTCCAATACTAAATTAACAAGCATATTCTAATTTCTAGAGTAGACATGAGTATGATGATTTTGATATCTCTAAATAATTTCATATCTAGTGGCATTAACAGGATGAAACAACACTAATTTGGATTTCTCATAAGAAGGAAAGGAATTTGAAATTATCTTTGGTTTCTTGTATTATCCCTGGACAAAGAACTGTAAGTTAAATACTTGGTCTTGGGATACTAGTTGATATTTATGCCAATGTTAACAATCTTTTAAAGGTATCCCATATTTTCTGTGACAATTTCTTTGTAGGCTGTCTTTAGAAGATATTTGCAACCAGAAAAAGATTATCTTTCACTTTCACTTGTTTATAATAATGGGGAGCGAACACTTGATTTGGTTAGAAAACATACTAATATTACATTTCAATTTCTTAATTTGATGCAAATTTTGAATAAAATGATTTTATTTCTCTTTATAGATATGCAAGGACAAAGATGAGGTAGAGGTATGGTTTAAAGGCCTTAACACATTAATTTCTACTGGAAAGCGTAATTATAGGCGCATTGGAAGTGAATTATTTGATGTGAGTTTTAGTATGAATTCATTGAATGGTTATTTTGTCCTTAATTACTCATTATTTATGTGATGGACATATAAATTTCAAAAATTTTATGAATTAATATTTACAATTTTTGCAACTAGAGACTCTAGTTTTCTAATTCTTAGGTTAAAGGAAAAGTTATGATTATGTCAACATAAATGCTTATTTGATTTTTTTTATTTCATTTATATTTTTTCACGTCCATTCAAAAGTAGGCTTTCATATATATGACTTCGTTCAACTTTACTAATAATGTGAAATGTGTGTATTAACTTGACGAGCACCGATAGCAATGTTATTCATTAATCATTATTTAACAAAAATTATTTGATATATTTAATAACATTATACATTATTAAATATTAACTATTGATATACAATTTTAATATATAATTAGAATATTAAATATAAAAGTTGCTTGATAATAATGCTAATTGTTAGTTACTATTTGAGAAAGAATTACTTTGAAAATAATTTAACGTCATTATGGTCCTACCTAACTTGAATAGAATTCTTCCAGTAGAGGATACATGTGATTTAGACAAAAATAATCTAATTAAAATGATCAAAAAATAATTAGGGTTGAATTAAAACTATTGAAAATTGTATAATATAATTATAAATTTATTAAATTTGAATAAATATATTCATTTCATTTATTTTGTATCTCAACGTTTCCTTTTGTACATAGTAAATATTTAGTTATTATGTTAAAAATTAATAATAAAAAAAACAACAATATTAATAACAATAATAATATATAAAGTTGAAAACAATTTATGCAACACACAAGATAAGGTATCTTTCTAGGATAACGTATTTAAAAAATATATATATCAAATATTAAGTATCAACATTCCTATGTTATTTGAGATTGGATTAAAAAAATCACTTATGTAATAGAAATTATATGAACTAAATAATCAAGCTTTTAATTGTTTATTAATTTTATTTTGATCATGCACTAACATAAGCACATATTGTAAAATGTGTCTTCTTTCTTTCTACGTAATTTTAAGGAAAATAAATCATAAATATTTGTTGTTTTATGTAGTAATCATTTCATGCAAGTCTATATTTCATGAGCATGTTAATTTAGGTACTTTTCAAATTTCAGGATGATGTTGATTGCAGTCAAAATGGTCGTCCCCTTAGTACAACACTAGAATTTGCCATAAGCATTGCTCGAAACAGTGTCTCTTTTAACTTTGCTTCTCGTGAGTCTTCATTGAATTTGGCAAGCACAAATGTGGCGTTAGAGCGTGCTAATAACATGCAAGCAAGAACAAGTATTGGAGATGGTTTTCGCATTAGTGTGTCAAGTACACCTAGTTGTTCAAGTGGGGGATCAGGACCAGATGACATAGAATCACTCGGTGATGTTTATATGTGGGGAGAGGTTTGGGCAGATGCAGTTTCATCTGAAGGATTTTGCACTCAATCCCCTTCTACAATAGATGTGTTGATTCCCAAGCCATTAGAGACAAGTGTTGTTCTTGATGTTCAACAAATTGCATCTGGTGTGAGACACATTGCTTTAGTGACTAGGCAAGGGGAGGTTTTCACTTGGGGAGAAGAATCTGGGGGAAGACTTGGTCATGGAATCAATAGAGATTTTGGTCGCCCTCAAATTGTTGAGGTTTTGGCAGTTACTAACATAGATTTTGTTGCTTGTGGAGAGAATCATACATGTGCTGTATCTACATCTGATGATCTTTTCTCATGGGGTGATGGTACATACAATGTTGGAGTTCTTGGTCATGGAACTGATGTTAGCCATTGGATACCAAAGAGGGTTAGTTGTGGTCCTTTAGAAGGACTTCAAGTTATATCAATTGCATGTGGCACGTGGCATTCAGCCCTAGCAACTTCTAATGGAAAACTTTTTACCTTTGGTGATGGAACATTTGGTGTATTAGGTCATGGGAATAGAATGAGTGTGTCATATCCAAAGGAGGTGCAATTATTAAGTGGATTGAAAACAATTAAGGTTGCATGTGGAGTATGGCACACTGCGGCTATTGTAGAGGTTTCTTTTCAATCTGGCTCAAATGTTTCATCCAGAAAGCTTTTTACATGGGGAGATGGTGACAAATATCGTTTAGGACATGGAAACAAGGAAACATACCTTCAACCCACATGTGTCTCTACACTCATTGAATACAATTTCCACCAAATAGCATGTGGACACACTATGACCATTGCCCTCACTACATCTGGTCATGTCTTCACTATGGGACACACTGAAAATGGTCAACTAGGAAACCCTTTGGCTGATGGAAAGGTACCTATCCTAGTGCAAGATAAGTTGGTGGGTGAATTTGTTGAGGAAATATCATGTGGATCTCATCATGTTGCTGCCTTGACATCAAGAAGTGAACTATTTACTTGGGGGAAAGGTGCTAATGGAAGATTGGGACATGGAGACATAGAGGATAGAAAATCTCCAACATTGGTGGAATCCTTAAAAGATAGGCATGTGAAGAACATCTCTTGTGGCTCAAACTTCACATCTTGCATATGCATCCATAAGTGGGTCTCTGGAATTGACCAATCTGTTTGCACTGGTTGTAGACAACCATTTGGTTTCACTAGAAAAAGGCATAATTGTTATAATTGTGGATTGGTGCATTGTCATAGTTGTAGTTCAAGAAAGGTATTGAAAGCAGCTTTAGCTCCAACACCAGGAAAACCTCATCGAGTGTGTGACTCTTGTTATAATAAGCTTAAAGCTGTCGAGGCAGGTACTGCAAGCAATCTTAATAGAAAAATTACTAGTACTGCACCTCGTAATTCAATAGATGCTAGAGAAAGATTTGGCCAAGGAGAAATAAAGTCTGCAAGACTTATTTTGCCTCCTATCATAGACCCAATGAAATACCATGAGACAAAGTCTAGTAAGTTAGGAAACAAATATGATTATTCTTCCTTGGTTCTGACTTCCCAAGTTCCATCTCTTCTACAATTGAATGATATTGCATTTGGAAGTTCAACAACTTCCAATCAAAATGTTTTAAAGCCTGCTATAGCTTCTAGTCCACAACTAATTCTACCTCTCAATTCAAGACCAGCATCTCCTTATGCAAGAAGGCCAAGTCCACCACGATCTTCTAGCACTCATGGATTTTCTAAAAGCCTTGTTGATAGTTTGAGGAAGACAAATGAACTTTTGAATCAAGAAGTTTCAAAATTGCAAAACCAAGTAAATTTACTACAATTTCATTGCATATAATATACATCATGTATCATCACTAATAAGTTTGTGAATATTCTTTATGTATAGATCCGGAGTTTGAAGCTAAGAAATGAAAGAGAAATTCAAAAGCTCCAAAAAAATGTCACAGCAGCTTCCTCCTTGGCTGCAGTGGAATCTTCTAAGCATAGAGAAATGAAAGAATTTTTTGAGTCTACGATAGATCAGGTATCTTCCTTCTATATATTCAAATGCTATATTTGAATTTGTTGACTTATTAAAGTATGTCTCCATTGCTCTAATTATTGAACAATGATAAATAAATTAATGAACATTGGAATCTAAAACTACGTAGGTGGGGACATGTTAAGTAACCTTTGGCAATAAATATAATTTTTCTTGATTTTCTTCTTTAAATAGACATACTATCTTTTTTATATCTAATTTTTTTTTAGAAAACTAGCTAAAATCGCATGTTATAATATTATTTTTCATTAATAATTACTTATGATAAATAACTATATAGAAATTATTTTAATAGCTTTTGAAAATGTATATCCAAAAGCAACAGGAGTAAGTAATAAAAGAGAAGAAATTAGTTGATATTAAAAAAGGAATTGCGAAATATATAGTATAATATATAAACATAAGAACTATTAATTAAAACACAAATCATATTTTTTATCAACTACTACAATATCACTGTCAATTTCGATAGAATATAATAGTCAAATAAAAAATTTGGGATATATATATATATATATTTACCTGTGCTATAAGGTTTAGAATTATGTACTCATTCTTAAAGGGATGATTTGACAAACAAACAAATTGTTATTGTTCTTTTTAGTTTTTCACTCTTAATTTTGCGATTTAATTAAAAAAAATAGACTTCAATCAATGGAAAATGAAAAGAAATAAAAAGAATAAATCAATTAATAAGATTTTCAGTACATAATCTTTACTTAGTTAACTTGTCTTTGATTTTATCCAGATGAAGGAAATGATTGAGAAATTGCCACAAGAAGTTTTAGACAATGAAAATTGGAAAATTGTGCTTACCCAGGCTGAAGATTTTCTAAAAGAAAATTTAGATTTGGAACCACCTTTGGTATCATCATCTATGAAGTCTCAACAACAAAATCCACCTAATACATCTGACTTAGGTAGTAGCGCTTCTAAACTGAAAGAACGTAGAATAGAAGAAAATAATGAAACTGTGGGAGTTGGCCCATCATCACAAGATGGAGGACATGTTCTTCAAGAAAGCCATAGTTCATCTTTATCCCATGATTCTTCAAGACCAGGAAAAGAAGGAGAAACGCAAGCCATTGAACAATTTGAACCTGGTGTTTATGTGACAGTAATAGTAAAGCCTGGTGGTGTCAAGATTTTCAAACGAGTTAGATTCAGGTACTAAAGTTACTTATCATGATCTAACAACTTCTACATTTTCAATTTCTATGTCAACGTGCTTTGTGATTATGTTTGAAATGGTTAATGGAGAAATACTAGCAATATTTTCTCTAACATACTCTTTCTGCTATTGTGATTTATAATAAATTCAATCAAATAACATAAAAAGTGTTGTTAACACTCCTCATAGATGTTATAATACTCAACTTCATAAATTTGATAGTATTTTTATCTCTATGTGAGGATGTGTATCCAATTATGTGAGTTTATGTCTAGGCAATAAATAAATAATAAGTACATTGCATGAATGATCAACAAGGTCTTAGATTTGCAAGAAAACCATTAATTGTGTGGTTTCCATCATAAAGAAAATGTTAGAAATTTGCATAAACAAATTTTATTATATTTTTAGTATCACTAATATTTTTTAAATTCATAGATGATATTAACATGTGTTCATAATTTATTATTTAATTAGGAGAAAGTTTTTTATATCATAAGTCATTGCTTTTTTTTCATTCTTATTGTTTTTACATTTTATGCCATTTTTATGTATTTATTTATGTAGTAAACGGAGGTTCCATGAACATCAAGCAGAAGAATGGTGGAATAAAAACAAAGATAGGGTGCTTAGGAAATATAGTCCACAAGTTATAAATTCCGAAGTTGCCGAGTCATCTAACACTCCGTCGTCGTCGCTACCACCTACTGAAGAAAATATTGAGTCAGCGTCTTCCTAAACTTGAATCCTAGTTTTACATAGGCATCACCTTAGTTTGTTGAATTGATAAATTATAGAAAACATCATTAATCTTTCAATTGTAGCCAAATTTGTATCTAGGAATATTAATTTAAGAGTTTTGTATATTATGAAATTTATGTAAATGATGATAAACAATATTTTATCAATGTTTTCAAAATGTACAATATTAGTCAAATAAGATATTGAAGTAAGTTTAGTTTTTCATACATGAATTATATATAAAATTTAAATATGAAAGATTTGTCTTTATAAATTCACTGGAATAGAAAAAGTGGCCTCATTTAACAAGTTGATATTTAATGAATGAGAGTCTTCATATGTATGGGGGATCATCAATAAGTTAAGTGCTTAGAATTCAACAACCTCACGTTCAATAAAGGAACTTAACTTTACATGAATTGTGTAAAGAAGAGTAAGAACCATTATATTACACTAATTATTTTAAACATTGTAAATAATTTGCACTACAATACTCTACCAAAGTTGGGAAATGATCCCAACAATTTGGAAAAGATTGTAATGTACAGTTGTTAACTCATCATTTAATTAAATCTCTTTCTCTTTTATATATTAATATTATCAAATATTAAAATAAATTATAAGTTAAGATTATGAGCATTTTTTTTATAAAATGCAAAGGATCTTCGTCCAACTAAAGAAACTAATTGTTATCTTTCTATTATTTATTAAAAAAATAGGTTAATGGGCATGTTATTTAGAGAAGGCTATAAAAATCTTTTCAAATAAATAAGGTTTTGTAAAGAGATTATGAAATCTCTTTTAATTAAAAAAATAGTATTTTAGTATGCAAGATAAATATTTATTTATATAACTAAAATTTATAATATTTTTTAATATATAAATTATATTTCCAGCATCATATTTGTCTTTATTCATCGAGTTCATATTTAGGTTTGACCATAAAGAATAGAACTTCAAAGTAAAAATAGTCATTTTAGTTTCATTCATAAGTACTTTTCAATTTCTTAACTCTTTTTTGTAACAATGTCCTATTTTATGAATTTTGTGAAATTTTTAACATGAATTTTGTGAAGATGGTAGATATATGCTTCATGTGAATTTTGTGAAGTCATTAAATTTCAAATTTGTTTTGTGAAATAAGTACCTTTAAATTTGAGTGAAACATAAATTGTATGTTCTCATCATGACTATTAGGAATGTTACACTTAATTTGTGTTATAATATTAAAAGAAATATTTCTCTAGCTAATATTTTTAACAATATGACAAGTCTTGGACTTTCAGAAAAGAGTTTTTAGGATCTCGAGTATAGTCTTAAACAATTATGTAGAGAATTTAAAGGTTCCTTTTATGTGAGATTTTATCTTCTACTAGGTGGTTGTTTAACCAACTTGATACTCATTATTTAGTTACTTAATTAGATGAAATAGGATCAAACAATGGTATGTTTGATTTTATTGACTATTGATAAAATTCTTAGTATTATAAATATTCTCAAAACTCACATTAATCCATGTATAATCTACTTCCCTACTTATATATTCTATTTATGCATTATCTCTAGTTAATACAGATTTGGATTTTTTTTCAATACATCATCTCATGTCCAACACTATTGGGCTTGGTGCATGGATAATATGATAAGTGACCCGATTGTGACACTTATTACCTCATGATCTATTTTTTTAATATTTAAGCAATAATTTAAATACAGATAACACTAAACTCTTTTGAAAACATGATGTCATGCAACTGTTTCTTAATAAAATAAAACTTCATAAACATAAACTCAAGGGGTAAAGAATTCACATGTCTTAAACTTACATATGTAATCTCAACATACAAACTTCTCAACATACAAACTTCTCAAAATATAACTTACTAGTACTCCAAAGGTCATCTAACTACTCAATATTCAAAACATAAAAATGTAACATAATAAAACCCAAATAGTATGTTCAACCCCAATATTACAATCCTATAAGAGATGACAAAATCCAAAAGAAAACAACATAAAAAGACAGCAATACAAAAGCATCACTCGTCGTCCTGTACCCACTCATCTTCACCTGCAAATGGTGTTTAGCCTAAAAAAATAAGACAAAATAACAAGAGGAGTGAGAATATATCTCTACTATCAAGGCAACCTCTATAGGGCCAAGTAGCACATACACCACTACAAACAAGTACAATTATGAGCATACACTTCCACAATAAATAAGTATCCACATGCTGACAATATATATCCTATGCACTACTTCATATGCATGTGGTACCAAACTCAAATCCACAAAGTAGACTAAGGACAACATTGTTAATCTTTGCCTTTGTGGTTAGTCATACCATGCTAGCATGGCATCCTCCAATAGCACATCAGGATCCACTAAGCTTTTACCATGTGCCCCAACCTGTGGGATCAGTCACAACTATTGGGGTTTCCATACCAAGTAGCCCTCAATAGGTTTAGTAGCTTAGCTCATATTTATTTTCCCTCACACCAGTTTCATTATATGATGAATGTCACACATTCATTTCTCATTAGTTTTTCTTTAAATTGTACCGATAAGGACCATGCTCGCTCGCCACAGGCTAGGTACCTCATTCACAACCCACACAATAAGCACCATTCTCACTCACACATAGGCCTAGATTGCTTAATTGACAAGAGTCATCTAAGTTCCATTTCTACCAACTCTTGGCTTAGGAAACTCATTTGATAATTGCTCATCGTTACTCATTTTCTCATATCGTTTCTCATACACATCTCTTAACACAACGATAATTATATCTCACTCAAAGTCCATAGTCCATAATATATAAAGGCGTGAATATAAGAACACAGCTCATAAAAGAACACATAACTCAGGTCTACACAAGGGATTCTAATCATTAAGTTTAGCTCTCACTTCACAAATCAAAGCTACAAGGAGCTATGTACACACTCTCACCTAGTGAACCATTATGTTCGCCCAACTATAAGAGTCATAGAGAGTTTATTCTTCTTTGTTTCCCCCTCTCGCCTAGAGAGACTCCTCGCTCGCTTAGAGAACACACCGAGTAGAGAATCCCAACTCTTTATTGTACACTCTAGTTTAGTGAGGTAACTTCTTCCTTAACAAGTCAGAATCCAAGATTCTACACTTACTCTTTGCCTAGCGAGATATTGCTCTCACTCGGCGAATATGAACCATAAAGAGTTACTACTTTTTGTTTCCTTCTCTCGCTTAGTGAAGCACCAACTCGCTCAACGAATACTCTAGACAAAGCGTTTCAACCCTTTATTGCACTCCCTTGGTCGGTGAGCCTTACTACTCACCTGGCGAGTAGAACTACAAAGAACACCACTTTCATGTTCTATAAGTCTTACTCAGTGAACCTCACCATTCACTCAGCAAATTACTTGACAAAGAGTTTTAACTCTCTGTTACACGCTCTCGCTCAACAAGCCTCCCTACTTGCTTAATGAGTAGAGTTATAGAAAGCCATGAAGCTCGTATTCACCTAGTGAGTCTCGCACTCGCCCATTGAATAGGTCCTACAAAGAAGAAAATCATCTTTTTGACACACTCTCGCCCAACAAGAGGGGATGAACCGTAGTTTGTCTTTCGCAATTCTACAAAAACTCGGCCAAATTCTCAAAATTAAACAGAAAACCTAATCAATCTAAATTCTCTTATACTTTATGGGTTTAGCACATCAAAATGCATAAGAAATAACATTCAATCTCATCTAATTTTATTCAACACAAATCCACAAATCAAAACCCAAAAATTAATCCCAAACATTAACATACACAATAGGCACGAAATTCACCAATTAATAGCATATTATCACACCAAAACCAATGAATATTATAGACAATGACACAACACTAATCTAGGAGTTTAAAGACCACCAAAATCATGCAAAACCAAGGTCCTAGGACAACACCTCTACCTTTGATACTTAACAATACTAACAAAACAAACCTATAATAAATTTAAATCTAAAAACATATATCAATTGGTAAATGACTCACAAAATTTCATCATTACAGTAATTGAAAACAATCGCACGTCCCTAATGGCACTCCAAAGGCCAATTTCTAGTGTCATAAAATATAAATTGACTAGGAAATTGTAAGGTAATTACAAAAAGAGTGTCTCGATTTCATATGTCTTATCAAAGCGTAACTCAAAAACAAAAATAAGAACAAAATAAGAGAAAAGTGGTAACTACAAGCTCAACCCTCACTTGCAATATGGCATTTAGCCCAACATAGACAACACACAACGAAAGGGAGTGAGAAATGTATCTCACTCAAAGCTCATGATATAAGCACACCATAAGTAGCACACACTCACACCATTAACTACAAGATATAGGAATAAGCATAATGCAGACACACAATTAATAGACAATAAGTAAACCACAATTAGCAAATAATAACAAACAAATATGCACATGAATGTTGGCAATGTAATCCTAGTACTATTTTATATGTCATGTGGTAACAACTCTAATCTAGGAAGTAGGCTAAGGGAAATCCTACTAATCTTTGCCTCTGCGATTAGCCATACCATGCTAGCATAATATCCATTTGGTAGCATGTTAGATACTATTCGACTTGTATCGTCTTATTCGACACGTGGCATCAGTCATGGCTACTAGAATCTTATGTACAGAATAGTCCTAAGATGTCTAGTGACCTTACCACCCCTTACATACCCGTTTCATTAAATGATGTATGGATACGATTCAATTAAATCATTGTTTTCTCTTTTCCATATTGGGCCCATGAGAACCATTCTCGCCTCTCATAGGCTAGGAACATCATCTTTCAGCCCATCACTGATCACTTTTCAACATTTGGCCAATGAGGATTATTCTCACCTCTCACACGCTAGGCACTTCATCTCTCAACACATCACGGATTAGTGAGTATCATTCTAGCCCCTCACAAACTAGGTTTCTCACTAGGTAAATATCCCTTGGGTCCATCCTCATCTCTCACAGACTAGGTCACCCTTCACATTTATCTTTATTACCCATTACTCATTTTTATATCATATATTGTCATTCTCAATGCAATTTCAACAATAAAAACAACAATATATTTCACCTAAACATATAGGTTAACAGATAAGTAATAAATTCAATTGTTACACAAACTCCTACAACACAGATATGGCAACAAAGACATGCTCCCATTAGCACGGGCATACACAATCAACGTGACTTTACACAAGCGTGCATAAAACAAGTTGTTCTTCTTGAGCATGACCGTGCTCGACAACCCATTACCATATTTTCCTGGATTTTTGTCTAAAATTTTGAATCTAAAAGGGAACCTATGATTTTTCTACACTTTGCATACACACAATCAATTGCATACAATCAATTCTACAAACAAAAAATATAAACAAGAAATATAATCTAGGGAGCTTAGCCCCTTTAGAGAACACCTATAACATATAGTTTACAAAATCAATTATATGATTATCAATACTCTTATAAAGAGGAAGGGTCTTGATTCAAGGAGTTCAACCTTCCCATCAAATAACACAAAGTACACAACTTTGGGGTTTAGGGAAACCCCTTACCCATGACCACAGGGTTAAGAGTCTTGTACTCCGCCATTTGACATAGACAAGAAATCACAACAAATAACCAAACATCTTGTCAATCATAGAGGCCATCATAGAGGCAATCAAACGCAAGCATTTCAAATACAAGAACTAAGAAGAAAAATGACTAAACATTGTCGATTGACAAAGGCAATTAAACACACAAACACTAAGCAGGGTCTAGGCCAACCCCTATACCCAAATCATACCTATACCCCCTGAATTCTCACTCCCCCTTACCTAGAGAAACATAGATATAGATAACATGTTCCTCAGGTTGTTCTTTTTGTTCCTTAGTGGTTTCTTCCAAAGATTCTCCTTCCTCCACGTGTCTAGAAAAACTATCTCATCAATAGATATCTTTTCAAAATAAGCCTTGCAGCTCCTATGTGAAACCCAAATAGAGTCCCACCTCTCTTGAGAAAGCTCTAAGAGATGAGAAAGATTTAAACTATATAAGTTCAATGTTTTGCATCAATCCTAACTTGTTTGGAGGCTCTCTTGCCATCCCTGTTGCTTGGTATCTCACTCCTTATATAGGAGAATGAGACAATGCATAAGTTCATATTGTCCGTTATGGGACTTTAAGTTATCCTAGGCATTATATAGGAAAAGGAGTGAAGTATGAGCTTATGTTGTTTGATGTGTAACCCTTTTTCCATATTTAAATAGCCTATTTTTCTTACTTTAATTAATTAAAACCCCACCTATATTTCTCTAAATATTTTATTTATTTAATTATAAAATAATTAAATTACTTATTAATAATAATTAATAAAATACAATATTTACAACAATAATAATATAGAATAAAAATTAGGATGTTATGTGTTACGTAAAGGAAACCCAAATAGTGAGATAGAACTCACTCCCCTCTTACCTAAAAAAGCATAGACGTAGAAAACATGTTCCTCAAAATCCTTTTTCTTGTTCCTCGGACGTTCCCTCTAGAGGTTCTCCTTCCTTTACTTTCTAGTTTGAAATCACATGTTTAAGAAAATTAACTCAACAATATAAGGATCCTCATAGTTCCTCTAGTTGCTCCTTTATATAGTCCTAGAATGAGTCTCGCAACTCCCCCTAATGATATAGGATAAGCGTGCTAAACTAAGCACGAGCATGTTCCCACAGCACTTGGCCAACATGGGCAGGCTGCTTTGAGCATAGTCTTTCTCAACAGACTTAGTGTGGCTTGTTTAAAACTTGGGCCCGAACTATCATGGGTTCAATGTTTTTCATCAAACTCAACTTGTTTAGAGGCTCTCTTACCTTTTGTATTACTTGGTATCTCACTTTTTTTATATAGGAGAAAGAGACAATGCATTAGTTCATATTACCTAATGTGAGACAAATCTCACTCCTTATATAGGAGAAAGATGTGAAGCATAAGCTTATTTAGCTAATGTGAGACTTAAGTTTTTACCATATTTAAATGTCCTATTTTTTTTAATGTCATTAATTAAAACCCAACATAAATTTCTCCCAAAATATTATTTATTTAATTATAAAACAATTAAACTAATTATTAATAATAATTAATAAAATATAATATTTACAACTAATAATAAAATAGAAAAAGAACTAAGGTGTTACACCGGATTTAGGATAGGTTTTGACATTATCGTACAATTTGGGTTTTGATTTAATTGAACTAGGTATGACAATCAAACTTAAACCCATAGGTACTTATTAGACCTTACCCTGAAAAATTTGCTTTGACTAAGGACGAGCTCAAGGTTGGGCTTTTTCCAACTCGAAAAAGTGGAGTCAAGTATATAGACAAGGATGCAAGTCCCTACCCCATTATGTAAGAGCTTGGTCGATCACCTAAGGTGAAAATTTCAACATGCATGCTGCAAAGCTTCTTAAACCATGTTTCCAACAAGTTGGATAAAAAAAGCTTCCTTCATTAGAGACAACAAGCCCAAGAGGGCACAAACTGCAAACTCACATCTTGGAATCATGACATAAATCATCAAGATTTGACTCAAAAGATGACGAGATCAATGACAATGTCTCTAACACATATCTCAATTGGGAACAACAAGATCACATTTTTACTTCTAGGCTTTTAACATCTATGTTTGAAAATTTGTTTACTAAAATGATAGGCTATGGAACCTCTAAAGAAAACAAGTTCGATCAATGATTATGTGTTAATTAGAAAATTCCCAATATTTTAGCTGCAATTAGGTCACGTATTAACACTAAAGAACAAATTGCTACAAGTTTCAATGGTTTGCCACAATAATACAACTCTCTCATTACTTCCATTATGTCTCAGTTAGATCCTAACATTATTGATGAAATCAAAGCCCTTATAATGGCTCAAGAAGAGATAAATGAAAAATATAAATTAGAAGAATCTAATATTTTTTGTATACATCAACTACATGCAAATCTTATTCATTTTCAATAAGATTGATGAGGTCAAGGAAGAAACACTCAAGGTGGAGGAATTCAAGGTCAATCATTTAAAGGCAAAGGAAAATTTAGAAATCAAGGAGGTAGAGGACAAAGATCTCAATGTCAAATGTATGGAAAATTAGGACATACTACCGTATGTATTATCATCCATTTGATTCTTAATATCAAGTAGATTACGCAATAGAATTAATCCTACAAATAGAACTCCATTTGCAATAGCTATGGTTACTAAATTAAAAGAAAATGATAGCCATAGTGATTCCATGATATTAGTTGTGGAAACACCACATGACCAAGCCTGATATCCTAATTCAGGAGTCAGCACACATGTAATTTCATATGGCATGAAGTTGATGGCTAAGACACCTTATAGTAGGGATAACAAGGTCAAAGTTGCTAATAGAGGTGAAGCACACATCAAACATATTGGTAAAACATTCTTTCTCTCACCTCACCATTCTAGACCATTTTTTTCTAAATAATCTCCAACATATGCCTATTATTTCCAAGAACCTATTAAGTGTGTCATAGTTTGCTAAGGATAATAATGTGTACTTTCAATTCCATGTTGATAGGTGTCTAGTTGTATCTCAAGAAACTAAACAAGTTTTGTTCAAAGGATGAATTAAAAATAGGTTATATACTTTTGAAGACATCAATATGTATAATTCTCCTTATAATACTACTGACTTGCTATAAGATGTCCGACTTGTAGCTCCTTTCATGATGTCTTCTAACTCTAATTCTTTTCACTGTAATATAACACAAAGTTGTAAGTCGGGAAATTTAAATTTCTATAGCACATGGCATGCTAGGCTAAAGCATGCTTCTTTCGAGATTATATCTCTTATACTAAAAAAATGTAATATCTTTACAAAGATAATAAAGACCATGCTCGTGAGTACCGCTATATTCATAAATCACACAAATTACCTTTTGACAACTCAATAACAATATATGATAAATCTATGTAACTAATATACTCTAGCATTTGGGAGCCAACATCTATCCCATTTGTTAATGGGAACTATTATTACATAAATTTTATTTATGCTTATTTGAAATTTACATGGATACATCTTTTTACTTATAAGTCTCAAGCTCTCTCAGCTTTTATACACTTTAAAACCATGGTTGAAAACCAAATGGTTAGCAAAATCAAGGCTTTCCAAATAGATAGTGGAGTTGAATACAAACCCATAAGTATCTTCAAAATTCAGGGATCATACATAGAATTATTTGCATTTACACTACTGAGCATAATAGAACAATAGAGAAAAAGCATAAACATCTTGCAAAAATAGGTCTTACCTTACTTGCCAATGTAAGCATGCTTTAAAGTTTTAGGGAAAAGATTTCCTTATTGCAGTCTTTCTCATCAACCATTTTCCTACACCTAACCTCCAACATGTTAGCCTTTTTAAGATATTATATCACAAAAGGATTTACTATCATAAATTAAGAATATCTAGGTGTGCTTATTATCCACACTTAAGACCCTATAATAAACATAAGCTAGATTTAGATCCAACAAAGTAAATAGGGTATAGTTCAAAACATAAAGGATAAAGATGCCTTAGTTCAGTTGGAAGGATATACTATATCTAGACATGTGAAATTTGAAATTTGATGAACTTACTTTTCCTTTTAAATTAATGATCATTTTCACTCAATCATCGAATGTGCTTGCTAATGATTCTTGCATTTCAATACATTAGTTCCTCTAACACTAACTCTTATGATGCTACTTTGCTATCCTTGTCCTCTCTTTGTGAGGCTATTGCTTATGAGCCTCCTTTAATTTTAAATCAAGATATTGTTGTATGACCAATCTACATGTGCCACAAACACAATCATTTATCACCAAAAATGCTCATCCTATGCTAACTAGAGGAAAGACAAGTATCCAAAAACCAAAGGTCTCCCTTTTAGTTGCAACAACTAATTATCAAAGTTCTAATTCGCATAAACATATTGTAGTTGCATTTTCCTTTAAGTCTCCTCATGGAAAATTGCAATAAGACATAAATATGTCACTCTTCTTAACAATAACACGTGGTCTCTAGTAAAACTTTCACCTAACAAAACCCTCATTGGATCCAAATAGGTCCTCAAACTAAAATGAAATATAGATGAGTCGGTTCATAAACATTAAAGCATGTATAATTGTGAAAGGATTTCTTCAACAAGAAGGTCTTAGTTATTTTGAGACTTGCAACTTGATCGTAAAGCTCACTACTATCTAAGTTGTTCATAGCATTACTTTTTCTCAAGGTTGGTCAATTCATCAAGTTGATGTTAATAAAGATTTTTTGAATGCCATTCTAAATGAGGAATTTTATATGACACAATCAACTTTGTTTAATCAAGGTGATGGTTATCTAGTTTATAAACTCCACAAAGCCATCTATAGGCTTAAACAAACCCCTCGAGCATGAAACTTCATCACACTTTACTATAACTTGGTTTCAATTTAGCAAGTTCTAATTGTTCTCTCTTCACTAGGATAACAACAACTCACACCACTTTTCTCCTAGTCTACGTTGATGATATAATCATCACTAGTAGTTCTCCGCAAGTCCTAAACCAACTAATTAATTCTCTCAATGTTGTTTTTCTGCTAAAAGATTTGGGACCACTTCACTACTTTGATGGTGTCTCTTGTCAAACCAAGTGCATACTTGATTTACTCTTTAAAGCCAACATGTCTTTTATCAAACCAATAACTACTTTCATGACTATTGTCCTAAAATTCTCTATTGATGGTGATGAAGATTTTGATGATCCCTTCCAATATCATTCAATAGTTAGTGCACTTCAATATATAACTCTCACTCGTTCTAAGATTAGCTATGTCATAAACAAAGTTTGCTAGTTCATGCATTATTCCAAAGCTTATCATTGGACAGCCATCAAACTCATCGTCGATATCTAGTAGGCACCACAACCCATGGGCTCACTTCATCACCCTTCTCTCATTTTAATCTCACAGTATTTTGTGAGATTGGGGTTCTAAGATTGATGATAGGAAATCCACTTTTGATCTATGTTTTTTCTTTAGGCATAATCTCATATCTTAGTCCTTAAAGAAGCAACACATTGTATCTCACTCTAGCATTGAGGTGGAATATCAGAGTATTGTTGCTACTACAATTAAGTTAATGTTGATCAAGTCACTTTTACAAGAACCTAATGTGGAATCCAAAACTCCACCTACTATATATTATGACAATTCGGGTGCAGTATCCATCTTAGATAATCTCATTCTTCATTCTTGAACTGAACACTTTGAAGTTAATATTCATTTTGTTTGTGATCAAGTGCAATAACACAACCTAATGGTCCTTCACATACCATCAACTGAACAACTTGCAAATGTTTTCACGAAACGATAGATCAAGTAACTTTTCATTTTTGCATCCATACTCAGGGTCTTTGCTACGCTTGTGCTGGAAAGGGGATGTAAGGAATAATGACTTTTGTGTAGCATGTGGCAATTATAGCCTGTTACAACAGTTATTTTGTTACTAACTATGAACCTCTTTGAAATAGATCTAAATGTATACAACTATTAAATAGGTGTATATATATTCTTTATACCTAAATACATAATTCTAAAAGCCAACACTCTTTGTCTCTTACTTGTGTTCAATTTATCTTTTATGTTCAACCATAATTAGAACCATAATTTACTACTTATATGAACAAGGAAAATATTTAATGTGGGAACCTTATTTTTAGTGTGAAATTAATTTTCTTTTCTTGTTTAACACCATAGGTCCATCACATAAGCTTTCATTCCCATATTTTCCATGTGTTGGGTGGGAAATATTATAGAGTTTTATGAATTAAAGTTTATTTCTCTAAAATGAAATTTTGGCCTTTTTTCTAGACTTATAAGGAAACAAATCTTCTTTCAAGCAGTTGGCAGAAGAAACAACATTTCTATTTTATATCTTGGATATGCTCACCTTAAAATCTCACACCTCAATATTCACCTAGACAATTTGATTAAACACTAACTATATATAATATGTTCAACCTAAATCAATTAAGAAATTTTAGTGCCATCAATGCATGTAGACAAACACAATAAATAACATAAACTAACATAAACTTTTGATGCTCATATACTAGCATATCATAGGTTGTATATAAACATGAACAATGACCTAGACGGCTTAGGAAACTTTGAGGAGGTGAGTTAAATTTTTTGTTAAATTACTTTTTTGGTCTTTCTTTTTATTTACATTATTCAATTTGATTTCTCTATTTTTAAAGTATTCAATTTGGTCATCTAATTTATAAAAATGTTCAATATTGTCCTTTTTGTCTAATTTATTAACGTCGTTATTGTCAATTTGGATGGAAAGACCACATTGAACATTTTAAAAAAAATTAGGAAACCAAATTGAATATTTAAAAATAGAGAGATCAAGTTGAATATTTTAAAAAAGAGAGACCAAAATGAATAATAAGTGACAAAATAATTCATCTAACATATTATTATTTTATGTTATCAAGATAGATTTAAATTTTATTTTACCTACTTAATATTTTGTTTTATTAGATAACATTTTTTTCTTATGTGATCATTTCATTTTAATTTTTTTTAATATTTTTTCTATTTCAAGTACTCAATTTGTTTTTTATCATGATCTTGTTAAAGTAATCAAGTTTGTTTTTATGAATCCTTTTCATTTTAATATTGTTTTAAATATCATGCTAGACTAGTCGGTTCAACTGATGTGAGGAGAACTGATTTGGTTATCAATCTATTAACTTAAAAAACTCCAACTCGTCTTAGAACTAGTAAGAATCAGTCCACCAATCCAAAATCAATAAGAAACTAGGGAATTTAAAAAAAATATGTTTTCTTGTTGTTTTAAATTTATCTACAACAATTTTAAGGTAAATAAAAATATTTTTAAATATTACACATAGGTATAAACTATTTTTCTAATTATAATTCAATTTGGTCTTTCTATTTAAAATGTCCAATTGGAGATAAATAATACAAAATGACAACATTGAGATATATAAGATATACAAAATTCATAATTAAAAAATAAAGTGCACGAATTAAAAGCAGAAAATTAGAGAAAAGTACACTAAGATTTATCTTATTTCAGTCACTAGCTACTTGTGACCTACATTTAATTCACAAGTCGGACTTCAACTTTTCTTCCACTATACTTTATCATAGTGATATAACAATTTGGTTTTACAATTAGGGACATATTATCTTGAACAACTCAATTTCCAAGGGATGTCCGACCCTAGAAATTTTAGAGGAACGACTTACTCTAAACACTTCATAGTTACCTCATTCTAGAATTCCTAAAAGGATACCACACTTTTCTCAACTCTAAGGGGATAATTGGCCTTTATCAAAATCTAAGAGATAGTGGAATACCTCACCAACTAAAATTAAAGCTTCAAATACTCAAATAGTGAGATAATACAAATTGAAGCACTAAATCAAAGGAATGAACTAAGGAAGACTTGAGAATATTTCAAAAGGTTTCAATGGCTTCTCTTTTTATTTATTTTTAAAAAATCACATATTTGTAAGCCAAATATAAATCATATAAGTGGGTAATTGAAAAATGTTATAACAAACCCAATTTTCTTTGAGAAAATTGATTATCATTTTTCATAAATATGTTATTGACACTTATAGTATATTGTGTATTAAAAATAATGGATTATCTTGATTTGCAACGTTGATAATCGATTATTGCAAAGTGATAATATATTATTTCGTATTTTAAAAATATGAAATGAATTTGAGTCAAGATAATTGCATGTATCATCTTTATAATCAATTATTTCACTTATAAAGAATGTTTCACAAAGGTATTAATCATTAAGAACTTTCAACAACACTTTTAATTTACTTTAGAAATTTTAATTTAGAGATCTTACATGAGAACTATCCAGGTAGAAGATATAGTTGCGATGAGTCTTTATTGATTGGTCTTTATTAAAACTTTTCATGCAATGGATGAATTCTTCATTTTTCCTTTAGTTTTTGTATTGTTTTGATGCATTCCTCTTGTTGAGTATCACATAGATTTCCATTGTGTCATCAACTACATACATTAATTAAGAAGTTATCAAGTGTTGAGATTTACTCATGCAATTAGCTAGTTAGTTAGACATATAACAATAGTATAAATAAGAGTATCTTACAATCTTTCATTATCTTTTATCAATCAATCATACAATAGGATATTTTTACATGGATTCTCTCTTATTTTTTTGGTTCTATTAATTTTGACCTCGTCCATTTAAAATCATTTACATTTCTTCTCAATTTTTTTTATTAGCCTTATAAATCCGAGAGGCTTGGCTAAATTTAGGACAACCTTCCACCATCGATGAAATTACGAACAAAAGAGATAAGAGAGAAAAAGTACACTAAGACGGTATGTCAAGGAGCATGTTAGGTTAGAATCTGAGCTATATTTTTGAAAACAAAACAAAATAGTAGTGTTATTTTCAATTATAAGAGTTTAAAAGAATGGATTATACCATATGTTTGTAACTGAAGTAGATAATAAAATTAAATAGAATATTAAAAATTGAAGTAAAATTACACAGGCTCAAATTTTATTATGTAATTAGCTATATAAATTTAGTTTCATTTACAAGAATTTAATTCTTTACACTGGTATGACTTTTAAACTAAATTATTTAACTATATATATAAATTATGACGTTATTATTGTAAATTTTAAACTTTTAAACTTTTTTGTACCGTTATCTAATATGTCAACACCTTGTTCAAAAAAGGTAGATGTTCTAGCTAATTGGACAGTGTCTCAAATAATTCAATTGATTTATTTTTTATGGCATTAATTATCATTATTATAAAATATGTTTATGTTATCCTCCAAAATAGAATTTTTAACCCCAATTATAAATCAATGTGAGGATAATTTTTATGTTGCGGATAATTTTAAATTTTTAGAAAATTTGATCGGCTCGAAATTTATTTTTTTTATTTTTTAAATCTTTTATTTAGATAAATTAATTCAAAATTTTTAAATTCCAAATTCTCAGTTTAAATAAGACAATTTAATTTTTATCATATATAAAATTTATTTTTTAAATATATATTTTAAACATTAAAATTTTAAGAATTTAATAATTTTTAAAAAACATAATATTTATCTTTTTACATCAAGACTAATATAGAGAAGAGAGAGAAGAAAGAGAAAGAGAAGAGAGAGATAAGATAAGAAAAAGAGTGAAGAAAGAGATAAGAGAGAGAAAAGTGAGATATGAGACTTTTACAAAAAAGAACAAAGAGATAAGAGAATGAGACGAGAAATGAGGAGATAAATAATAGAGAGAGAAAAGATAAAGGTGAGAGAGGAGAAAAAATAGTGTGAAGAGAGATAGGAAAATAAGAGATAGATACAAGAGGAACAATGAGAGAACAAAGAGAGAAAAAATTGTGTGAAAAAAGAGGAAGAGAAAGAGAGAGAAAGAAAAAGAAGAGAAAGATAAAGATAGGAGAGGAATAGAACAAAGAGAGCGAGAAAATCATATTAATAAAGGAGAGGGTTATAGAAAGTGAAAATAAAGAATTTCAAATTCTTACTTTATTTAGTAGAATTTGAAATTCTACAATTTTAAATAATCAAAATACTTTTACAAATTACTAAAATTTTAATTTCTTTCTAAATTCCCTATTCAAACAATATATTTTACTACAAAGCATTTCAAACTCATAAAAAATGAATTGCTTTCTTAAAATTCTCTATCCAAATGTAAGTTAAGATAATTGATATAAAAAATAATAAATTTATCATATATAGTAATTTGTAATTTGTAATTAGATGATAGTATAAAATTACTTAATATTAATATATTATCTATTTTCTCAAGTGATAATCCATATAGGTTGTTTATTTGAAGTTGAGTTGCTTTAATAATATGAACTAAATTAATAGTTAACGGTTTAAATTTTTTGCCACGAGATTATTAGTTGGCATTTGATCAAATTGAATGACATTGCAACAAATTTTGTGTTGTATTTTCCAAATTAAATGCTTAATCATTGACGACTTTTGGCTTTAATATATACAAAAGCGATTGAGACCTTTGATGTGGTCACGAGGCATATGTCATTTACATATATATGCTCTTTGATTGGTTTTTTTTGGACAGGCTTGTCTGCTCCTTCCTATATCTTAGTGTTCAAAATTTGAGAATAAGTCTCGTCACAATTGGACAACTAGATCGATGAGATAAGTAGCATTTCGTTTTCATTTCCAAATTCAGTATGATTAATCATATTTCAACATGTATTACTGTTATTGTACTTTTCAAAAAAAAAATGTTACTGTAACAACAAGTAAAATATAAGAAGGTTATATTGTATTTTAAAAAAATTAATTTAAAACATAATAAAAAAATAGGTACTACCAGACAATTTTGAAAAATAAAACAATATCAAAAGACTAAATGAAGTTGAAATCTATCTAACACGTGAATAGTGAGATGGTACAAGGGAATATGTCAAAAATTTACAACGACCAGTAACATAATTTAAATAGTATATATAAGTAAAAATAATATTCATTATAGAGGCAAGTTTTGTAGAGTTAGATTAAGCTCAAATCCACATTTCAAGATGATTTAAAACTTATCATTACAATTGTTGTTTAGCCTATCAAGTCACCTACTATTAGACCATTATCAGACCATTCATAGATGTCTAATTCGACAAATTTCACATTCGATATGTCCAACCTTCAACATGAAGAGGTGTTGAAGATCTCACATCAAATAATGAGATGGCCTAAACAATGTATGTAAGTGCGGATAATCTTCACTTCAAAAGCCAATTTTATATGATTGAGTTATACTCAAACTCCATTTTAATATGATATCAAAGTCTATCTTAACAATTATTATTTGACTTATTATGCCACTAACTATTAGGTCATTATCAGACCACTCGCAAATGTCCTATTTTACAAATTTTACACTTAAAATATCCAGTTCTTAGCATGGGAAGGTGTTAGAGATCTCACATTGACTAGTGAGATTACCCAAATAATGTATATAAATGGGAAGGGATAATCCTCACCTTACAATGAAATTTATCCTAGTTATTGAAGTCGGTCTTGTAGAGTTGAGTTAGACTCAAGATATTATAGTCTATCTTTGTAATAATGAGTATGTAAGATATTTAGTGAGATAACTTGAATTATGTATATAAATGGGGGTAATAATGTGTGTAGTTCAAACCTACATTTTAAGATGATATCATAGTGTATCATAATGATATTAACTATCATTTTGGGACAATGAAATTTATAAAGGTGTTCCAATTGTTCCTTTGTGAAAGAAGTTCTCTTAGTTGTATATATTGAGTTTTGGTATCTTTATAGGTGGTTTGGAAGGCATTATAAGACTCTATCAATATGGTAAAACCTCTTATTTGTTGACCTTCATGAATATTCACTAGAAGTGATATTGTTATCTTAATTGTTCAATCATTGTCATTTCATCATTAGAAAAAATAAGGTCCAAAGTTTCAACTATAATCCCATAATAAAGAAAGAAATTATTTATTTTTTATAGTTTTAATAATACAATCATTAATTTATAGATAAAGTTGGTCCTAAAGAAGAAATCAACTTGTCACAATGAGGCACAAAAATTAATAAGTAATAAATAATTTATCATATTATCTAATCATAATTCTAATTTTAGTTTTTAAGTACATATCTCAGTAACCATCCTAAGAAATAATCCTTCTCGAACCTAATAGAACCATTATATTCAAAATTTATTTTGAATAAATTTATTACCATATCAAATCAAAATATACATTAGAAAATAATTGATATAATATTAATCAAAAACTTATGACAGTAAAAATGTGCAAGGAAATTAAATATAATTTTAAAACAAAAAATGTCTAGATGTAATTATCACTCACTTAAGTGGAGGTCCATACAATATTCTAAATTTTTATTATTAAAATATATGAATATAAAATTGATTTAAATATGTTTATTATTTCTTAAATTTTGATCAATTTTATTTTTAATTTTTTAAATTTAAAATTATTCTTTTTAGTTCCTCTAAATTAAAAATAACTTTTTTTTTCAAAGTTAACAGTTAAAATTTTAGCTGACCTGGCTAATGGAATTTTTTGAAGTAGTTTAAAAAAATCAATTGGTGGCAACTTTAAAGTCCTAAAATTTGAATTTATAATGTGATTTTAAAAGATAATTTGTGATGTTTTTAAAACAGCCAAAATCGAATAAATAAAAATAAACAAAAAAAAAGCATTTTATTCCCGTAACCCATATGTATCCCTTCCTCTCATGTTTTGTCCTCTTCCCCCTTCCAGCGACACGTTTCTTCATGAAACAGGAGAGCAAGTTGTCGAAGGGAGTTTCCTTGTGATCAGCAACAACGTCGTTCATGTATGTTTCCACAACTCAATGGCTCTCTCCTTTAACCCATTCCCATATCCAATGCACTAAAGCTTCTAGAACCTCTACACTAAATCCGGGTAGAGGAACTCGTACATCACAAAACATTTACCGAAGGGGCATATACAAACAATATTACCTACTTATATTATAAATGGGGAAGGGGATGGGAGGAGAGGAGGGAGAAGGAGGAGATCGATCAGGAGGAGAGAGGAATAGACAGATCTAGAATTGTAGTAAGAAGATGTATTTTTTATTTTTATTTATTTGATTTTAACAATTTAAAACTGCCACAAATTTCCTTTTAAAATCACTATACAAATTCAAAGAGCTCAAAATTGCTACAAATTGCATTTTTTAAACGGCTAGAAAAATCACTGTTAACCACATAAACTTTAGAAACCAAAATAAACTATTTTTAATTTAGAAGGACGTAAAGAATAATTTTAAATTTGAGGACAAAAGTAAATCATTGATGGTGTGAAAATTTGTTTCAAAATTAAAATTAATTGATTATCACAACTTCTCACTATGACTGTAACCAAAATATAAATGTGTTTATTTGTGGAATTTAGAATAAAAAATATTTTGTAAATTATTTTTATTCTAACCAGTGGCATGAAAAATGTACTATTTTAACTACAATTCAATTTTCATGAAAGTCTTAATCACTATGCAAATTTTATGAAATTTACAATATTAAATTTTAATTACAATTATAACATTGCTTATTTTGACAAATATAAAAACTTGCATACAATACATTTATAATGAAACTCAATTTAAAATATTATGTGCAATACAATCAAATTATAACTTAAACATAATAAATAAAATGTCATTGAGATTAAGAAAAGATTACAAATAGATTAAAAAAGAGTTATAGATAGAATTAAAAAGAGTTATAGATAGGAGTTATTGAAAGATAAACATTGAATTGAAAGTTAAGTGAGAACTTACATTTTTCTCTTGAAATCAATAGTTATTTGTGCCACGTGTGACAGAGTTTACATAAGTGTTTTGACCAAATGGAAAATAAATATCCAATCTTCTATTTATAGAGTTTCAATCTAATAGTCAAATGACAATATTATAACACATGCAATAACTACTTAAAATTGTCTTATTATGATGTTGTTACTTATTTTGATTTTGTGTCTTTTTTGTAACTGGTTGTAATTAATTCAAGAACTTTTTTTCAAGTGTATTTTTTGTGTAATTGTTTGTAATGATCTTGAAAAAATGTCTTTGGAGCATTTTTTCCTAAGAACTTCTAAAATGAATGATTTTGAGCACTTTCGATTTTAACATCTCATATGCTTGCTTGAAATTTCAAGTTCATTCCTCCTTGTCTTTATATATCATTTTGAAATTTTCAAAACTTAGCTTTTATTGTTTTTCATACACTTTAAAGGTAAACACATACATTATAAATCTCAAAAACACTCATTCTGTAGTATTTAGAAGAATTTCCAACTAACACCAACAAGAATCAAAGAAAAAAATTACCACGAGTTTTTAACCTTTTGTATTCAAACACAATTATTAAAATAAAATATTGAGTTTTTTGTTTTTTTATTTTTAAATGAAATTTTTAAAATAAAATATACTTGACTAAAATCAAGTTGAAATAATTTTTAACTCAATTTCAAAACACTTTTACATTCGTTTCTAAAACCAAGAAAAATAATTTGTAAATTTAATTTTTAATTAAAAAAATATATTCTCACTACATTTGATAATAACTCTTCTCATTATTATCATCATCACCACCATTATTGGCATATGCACCACTACACTAATGCTAATGTTGCCATCTACACTACTATACAAACGTATTCTTAAACTAATTTGAATAGGATAACAAGTTTACAAAATAATTTATTTTGGAATTGAAAAATAAAACAAATTAATTTTTAAAAACTAAAAATTAGTTGTAATTTTTAAAAAACTTAGGTTAAAAATCACTCCAAACATGTCTTTAATTACAAATTTTTTGTAGGATTTAGTGTAAAATTGCATATAAATCTGTTCGAAATTCCAACAACTTGTTATCTAACCTCACACATATCCGAAAATAAATTTGATATAATAAAATTAGAGAGTTTTTTTTTTTTCATATGAAAATAAGAACTCCCATATTATTCACCTTTTTTTTGGTCCAACAACATTATTCACCTAAGTTTGCTGGTGTTACTCAATTTATTAATTCTTTACCCAATTTTCGGAATATAGTTGGTAGCAAGATTCTTCGATATAAGCAAATAATGATTCAATTAATAAAGAAAGTGGAAGGAAAACTTTAAGAAAGTATAATTGATTTGTAAGTTTGTACGCAAAAAGTGTTCTCATCATCGAGCTTAAGTCAACAACCTCTTTTAGTCTTTTACCACACTACCTGCAAGTGTTTGCAGGAAAGTAGGTTGAAAGGGTGTAATCTAACGTAAAAAACTAAGATTGAAAGTGGAAGATTGAGTGAGTGGATCGCCTTTTTGAGGGTGAAAGAGATGAACTTTAAGGAAAATGGGAGAAATTTGTTTGTCACTCTCAACCCATTTGTGCATATTGTAATTGGATCAAAATATTTTGTTTAGTGAAACCCACAAAGAGTTTCTTTCCTTGACATTGCTTAGTGTTTTTGTGCGTCAGACAAATGTAGAAAGAGAGACAGACTTTATTTTTTATCTGGCGTTGTTTAAAGGGGTAGTTTGCAAAGTTACATGGAATCTTTTGTAGAGTATATGTTGTTAATTTATTAAGATGGTTTTATATAGTTACCACATCAGATTTATAAACAATAATATTTGTAATTTATTTCATTATCTTTTAATTAATCAATACTTTCTAGTTGGTTTATGTTTATAATTTTTATTCTTCGTATATTCTTATTACTAATATGGTATTAGAGTTTAAATCTTGACTTAAGGTGACAGACAATATAGATAAATCCGCTTCATCGTGTCCCAACTGGCTTAATATGAAATAACTCACAAACATAAAACTAGTAAAAAAATATGTAATCTTTCGCATTTAGTTGTGGGTTGGCCCACAAAAGGATGCAAGATGTGTTGTTGCTATATTAGAGTAAGGTTGCGAGGCGAGACTGGATATGCAAGAATGTGAAGTCATGTGTGAGGTTGCAAATCTAAATATGTGAAGTTGTGAGGCTAACTTTGGATTTGCAAGCAAATTAGCAGTGGTTGTGGCTAGCCAAGTAACAACTAAGTTGGGATTGGGTCACTCGGTGGTAACGGTGTGTCTATGGTAGTTTTGGCTGACTATGCAAAACAATTGGAATAAATAGAGAAGTGAGAGGCAAAGAGAGACTAAGAAAAATCTAAAATTAGAAATTTCAATCTTTGATATTATTATCCATCTATGGTGCATGCACATGCATAACTTGTGATTGAAATTATAGCCTACAGGTTGACTTGCCCCCGAGTTACAGGTTAACTTACGGATTGAGCAAACTTGTGGGTATACTTCTCTAGTCCTCCCAAAAATATATATATAAGTTGACGTGTTGACCAATTGGATAGAACTTGCATTATCACCTATATCTTAATTATTAGTCACTTGTTATTTTTATAGATATTTAGTTTTTTAAATTGTATGTTTGAGATATTCAACTCTTGATAGAAAGAGGTGAATTCAAAATCCTATATCCACAAGTGATATAACCTAAATAGAATATATAAATGAAAGTAATTCATAACTCTAAATCAGTATTTAAAGTTAAATTATACTCCAACTTATATTTTAAGATTATTTTTGGATGAACTTAGGGTATTCCTAAATTCCAATAATAAATCTCTTTAAATATTAAGATTTATTTGATTTAAAATGTGATCTCTTTTAATTTATTTTTTCGTTTTATTGATTTCTAAATTCTAATATGATATCAAATAATTTAGTTTTACAATAATTTTCTCCATGATAGTTTTCATTTATAATTTTCAATTATGAGGGACTTATTGGTATTTATTTTTTCTGTTAGTGTTTTGTTTTAGTGAGATAATTGTTTTGCCACATTCAAATACAAAAATTTGAACACATCTCAATGTATCTATGCCATCGCCAAGGCGTTACTTTCTTATAATTGAATAATTGAACTCCAATACACAATTATAACTAAGTTTGCTAGTTGAAGAGTTGAAGTCAAGAGTGAACTAGGAGCCACTTCACCCGTGAACGAGACTTGAGTACTTTTTCATTCAAAACTACAGTGAGTTATTATGTAAAAGTTAAGAAAAAAAAATGTTTTTCCCAATAATTTGCTAAAAGATTAATTGTTATATTTCATTTAAAAACTTGCAATTTATTTTGGAGATAATATGTCCCAAAATTTTATTTTAGTAATAACATATAAGGACAAGTAATTTCCCTCGTGAGTGTGGTTTTCAATTTCCAATACAAATTACATGAAAATATCAAATATTTTAGCTTACTTTTTTATTTTTTCCTTTATTTTTTTAAATAAAAATAATTGAATTGAAGCCAAGGATATTACATAATATGAGTTTACCAACTTGGAGGTGGTAGGGAAGGCCTATTCATCTGCGTGACTTTAGTAGTATTTCCAAATAAGTTGAAGGATGATGGAAGAATCATCTTTGGATAATAAGCAAAGGATCAACATAGGTTAAGTTGCTTCGAGTTTAAAAAATTTTAGATTTAAATTAATTAATATTAATTAGTTTGAGTTAGATTTTTCTTAAAAAAAAAATTTGATTTGAGTCAACTCATCTTGATAAATAAACGTAATGAAATAGAAAATTATAATAAAATGAAAATAATAAATAATATCAAAAAGTCAGAACTATAAAACTATACAACATAAAAATTATAAAATTATACAAGAGAACAAATTTAAAAAATAGTATAGGTTTGAGTTGGTTCAAATTCTACATTCTACATGTTTAAATCTGATACTTAAAATTATGTTATTGAATTTGTAATTTTAAAATTTGAACTAATGATTTAAACTATTCCAAATTTTTCATTTTAATTTAGTTTGGATTAATCGTGTCATCCAGTCAATCTATATAGGAAGAAGGAAGAATGTATCAAGGATCAACTAAACAAATTTAAGCTTTTAACGTTATTTTTGTTGTGTTAAGGTAATGATCAAAGAATTAATAAGTCAAAAGTTTTTATTATTATCGTAAAAATATATTATTAATATTTAACATTTAACCTTCTAATACTTTTCTTTTTTATATTTATTCAATAACCATTAACAACTGTTAACAAAACCACTTGTGTTATTGAGTCGACCCATGAGGGACTCCTTTACTTTTAATCTATTATAGCACGTCCCTAAGAAATTAATAAATATTCCATGCATTGTTTGGAAAATACACAAGAAATTAGTATTTTAATATTCTAGTACTTTCAATGTACGAAATAAATATTTATTTTATATAATTAAAATTTATAATAAATAAATAATTTTAAATATAAATTATATTTAAAATAATAATAATAAATTATATTATAATACAAGATTATTTTAATTATTGATAATTTTTTTAAAACATTAAAATTTAATTTATAAATAAATATAAATATGATAGATTAAAAGGGATTGAGAAAATATTCTACTAATATTATAAAAAAATTCTTAAAAATACCTTAGTTAAAGAATATTACAAAATAGCTCCTAAATATGATCTCATACATTAGTTTAATTAATGAAATAATACTTTAAATACAAAAAAAATCATTTTAATTTTCCATACATTCCTATTATACTTAATATTGATTAAAATAGTTAGTAAGGCTAAAAAATCTCTTTGATTGGATAACTTATGAAAGAGAAAAAAAATATTGAGTTAATTTGATATAAACGTTCGTGAGATATATATATCACAAAAGTTAAAAGATATGAGAAGGAAAGTACATGTAGAGCTTATTTTATTGTCATAGAAAAGACTCAATTTTATAAGTTGAAATGTAAAAAAAAGTCCGATAGTTATAATAATTGATGGTAACTTTTTATTTCTAAACAGCAAGTTTGTTAAGATGGTACTGATTTTCTTTTGACTAGGTCCATGTCTTGTTTTAGATCATTACGTTTGTCATTTAAAGTTGGAATTGGAAATTTTAGGCTGTTTTGGTAATGGAGAATGAAATACTCCTCCCCTCCGATTTCAAATATATATACATATATATATATATATATATATATATAATTCAAATTTTTATCAGACATTTAAATTTAAATTTTGTCTTTTTTTATATGAATCAATTTAGATGGTTGCATGAATAAATTAATTTTTAAAAATATTTTTAATTATAGTTTGAACCTTTTTTAAAATATAATTTTGTCTCGTATGAAATATATTATAATAATTTTATTTTGATTTTTTACGTACATAATTAAAAAAATTAAAGTAATAAGTATATTAACGATTAAAGAGACTAAATAAATTAAAATTAATAAGAATATTTAAAAATATATAATGTTAAAATAATTTTATTTTATCTTAATTGGTGTAGTAGTTATTTTTTTTAAATATAATGTTAAAATTAATAGAATATAATGTAAAAAAAATAAAAATAACATAAAAAATAAAATAAATATATAATTTATCCATATTAATATATTGAAATATGATCTTTAAATATAAAATAAATAATATAATGACTAAAATAAATAATAATATAAAATATTTAAAAAATAATAGTAAAATAACATATTATCTATTATTATTAATATATTGTGTAATAAAAGATAAAAATAATAAATATTTTCTTATTAGAAAAAAATAAAAATAATAAATATTTTCTTATTAGAAAAAAATAAAAATAATAAAATCTTTCTTTATATAAAAGAGATAAAAATAATAAACCTTACCTAATGAGTAGAAAAAGGAAAAAATTCTTCCTGCAATCTTTTTTATAAAATCTAAATTTAAATTTTACCTTAGCCTTTTTTAAAAAAATACATCTAGAATAGCATCATATATTCATTATTTTTTTATTAAAATATCTTAATTATGAGTCATTTTGTAAGGTATATAAATAGTAGCTAGACTATATTCATGTATTAAATTACTTAAGAGTTTAATTTTATTTTGTGTCACTTTTAAGAATTTTAATTTGACATTTAATAGTTAATGAAAAATAGAAATAATAAATATATTAATAATAAAAAGACTAAAAAAATAAAATAATAAAAAATATTTATAAAAAATATATTTCATTAATATTATAAATAATTTAAAAAAGAAATTTAGAATAGATTTAATTATTATCTAAATAAACTAATATATTTTATCGTGATAAATTAGTTAATTAAATTTTATAAAAAGAATCAAAGAAAATAATAAATCTTATTTATATATAAAATTTTAATAAATATTTTAAAATAAAAAAATAAATATAAAAACTAAAAATTAACCTTTAAGAAACACCGTATAACGGGGCTTCGAGAAAAACACTATATTCTTATAATATCCAAAATTTACTCATTATTATCGCCAAGCGACGTTAGTCTTATGTAATAAATCATTAGAAATATATTAACTAATAATAATAATAAACCAAGAACAGTTGTATGTGAAAAAGAAAAGGCTCTAAGCGGGTAACATAACATCCAATTTTCCGGAAAAGCAGAGTTTTAATTTTAATTTAATTTTATTCCCGTGCCAAAAGGGAAGAGCTTATTACAATTAATATTAGTATTAATTTCACCCAATATTTTTTTTTTCTCGGTTCGCTTCACAATTCGTATCACTCGTTTCCGTTTCCCTTCGAGGAGAGACAGTGCCTGCCGCCACTGTTCTATGCGCCCCCTTCATCATCATCACCATCCCTACCATCATCATCAACACCACCGCCACCACCATCACCATCATCATCACCATCGCCATCTTCGCATCCCTCATCCCGAGAAAACCTAGGGTTCCTTCTGCGTCAAAACCCTCCCCTATTCCATGTACGATCACTGAGGAGGGTTTCCGATTTGGATGGCATTGGGAGATTTGATGGCCTCTCGCTTTTCCCAATCCACCGTTCTCGTTGTTCCCAGCCAGAACCACCACGACGATTCCACCGCCGACTCTTCCTCCGCTGTCGCCGCCGCCGCCAACAACGACGACGCCGATTTCGCGCACCGCCGTGACTCCGAAGCCGCCATCGCCAGTAGCAGCGGCAACTACGGCGGTAATGCCACCACCAGCATGGCGTATCTGCCGCAGACCGTCGTCCTCTGCGAGCTCCGGCACGACGCCTTCGAGGCCGCCGTCCCCGCCGGCCCCTCCGACAGCGGTCTCGTCTCCAAGTGGCGACCTAAGGACAGGGTGAGCTCAATCACTCTCGAGAGTTTGATTCGCTTCTTAAATGTTAACCTTGTTTTCGTCTGTGTTATCTGCATTTTGCGGTCATTAATCGGTGAATTGCGATTTGCTTTATACGTGTGATTGGAAAATAGTGTTAATCCTCACTCTAACGTGTTCTGCGTAATAGGAATTTGGAAACTGTAGAAAAAAGGTGTTTAGGTCAATGCAGTTGCAGCAGCGGTGAATGCCTTCGTTTGTCTATTTCCAAAGTATGCATACATAACGTTATTAAGGATTTGTTGAGGATGTAAAATATTTGACCTGTTAAACGCAAAATTTTTGTCGAAGATGGGTCTGGATCCTCTCAAATTCAAAGAGTGAAATGCTGAGTGGTAATGATTGATGAGAAAATCAAGTGAGTTAGAGTGAGTTCTGTGATATCCGAGAGTTTTCACGTGGCTTCTCTCCTCGTTTTACTATCTAGAGTTAGAGTGCACTTTTATGTTTTAGTGGATCTCGAATTCAATCAATTCAAAAAATGATTACAATAATAGAACATGATACTTGCATTGGGGAAATTTCTTGTATTAATTGTGAGCTTGGTGAATTCTTATTTGGCTAAAGAACTGACCATGAAATGGTTAAATTATCCTCGAATTTGCTTGACTGATTTAGTGATTTGTGAATTGAGGTGGGGAAAAGATTGTTTACATTTTCTTCTTTAGGATAATATAGGACTTGTGTGAATCCTGGTAGCTCTCATTAGGAAGTGGCTTGATTACATGAATTGGAGGTTGCTAGCTTCTTACATTGGCAACATGGTGGAAATTGGTTGATGCATGATGGAGCTAGATTCTGGTCTAGAAATATTCTTGTGTAAAAATAAGTATATATGCTTTTATGTAAGAAGTGTTGAATTAAATTCCAACCCTCTTTAAAAATGTGAAATAAGCAAGCCACTTCCACCTAGTCTGATTGTATCAACTGGATATTTCGTGTTAGTTTTCTATTGTCAATGATCTTTATTTATTCTCTTTGGTGTTCTTACTTTTGTACAACTATTGCAATTGCTTCTTGCAAAAGTAAATTGAGGCTTCTTCAACATAAGCAGCTGATTGACAGTTAATGTTCTGAAGATGTTGGTAGCATGGAAATTCTGAATACTCTGGCTGTCTGGCATTTACAATTTTTCGAAATGTCTTATTACCATAATGAAGAAGGAGATTGTTCTCCAGTTCTCAATTAAACTTCATATTTCTTGCTGCATTTGAAATAACTTAACGAAGTATGAAATGTTGTAAATTACAATGGCTTTTCTGGTGATAGTGACCAACTAGCATGATTGTTTTCAGTGCTATGGAATAATTCTGGTTTATTTTTATGTTGAATTTTTTTACTGTTGGTTCTTTTTTATTGGGGGGTGGGGTGGGGGTTTAGGGTGGAGCTCATATCGTCTAAGATAAATTTTCTCCTCATTTACAAAGGATTTCTTTAATAATAGCCTACCTTTGCATAGTTCTTTAAGTTATACTGGCATTTCACTTTTTTTCCCAATCAGAATAAATTTTCATTTAAAGTATCTTTTTTCCCTATAAAAAGTTCTAATGGTTGTTTCTTATAGATTATATATTGTATCTGTTGTAAGAAGTATGCTCTGTTTTAACTCCTAATTTTGTGGTGCAGATGAAGACAGGATGTGTAGCTCTAGTATTATGTTTAAACATTAGTGTCGACCCACCAGATGTAATAAAGATATCCCCTTGTGCCAGAATGGAGTGCTGGATAGGTCTCTTGTTACCTTCCTAATCTTGTTTATTTTAATTTTTGTTTTCTGTAGTTTGTATTCTTTAGTTACTCCCTGGACTTGAACTTTTTTTTTGCAGTTTTTTTTTTTGTTCTATTGATGTTTGGAAATAGCTTTGGTTTCTTAATAATATTATATACTTATTTTATGTTATTAGCTATTTGTTTTTATAAGTTCATATTGCTGATCAATCCAAAGTGGTTGTAAATGCATTTTTGGTAGTAAAACATATAGTGTATGTTTTGCATTTATTTCCTATGGTTGGATTCTCTGATTCATGAGTCTTATTCAACCTTTTCTCAGTCATTAACTTTTTGATCCCCAGCTTAATTATTTAGAGTTATTTGCAGCTTTGTTAATGAAAATTGTAGATACTGTTGGATTCTTTGATTCATACATGTCTTATTCAACATTTTCTTCAGTCATTAACTTTTTGTTAATGAAAAATGTAGATAAATTGATTAATTATAATCTTTGTGATGTATCAAAACTGTAGATGCTTACCTTTTCAATGATGTAGATCCTTTTTCTATGGCACCACAAAAGGCATTGGAGTCAATTGGAAAAACTTTGAGCAGTCAGTATGAAAGATGGCAACCAAAGGTGGGAATGTTTAGCTAGCTAACCGCATCCACATGTTACCTTCAATATTGATTTTTAGTTAACCTTGTTGGCATGTTTACAGGCCCGCTACAAATGTCAACTTGATCCAACAGTAGATGAGGTGAAGAAGCTTTGTACTACTTGTCGTAGATATGCAAAGTCGGAAAGAGTTTTATTCCATTACAATGGGCATGGTGTGCCGAAGCCAACTGCTAATGGTGAAATTTGGGTTTTCAACAAGGTCAATGTTCTTTTTTAGTTCTTAAAATGAGATAGTTATTTAATGAATCACATTTTGTTCTCTTCATATTGGCAATGTAGTACCAGTTGACAAGGAAGAGTATGAGTGTATAGATTCCCACCTCTCTAAAAATGTGCTGTTTTCATTAGAAAAAATATATATTTGTGGAAGTAGGAGAAGTCCAATAATAGAAGGAAAATGGGGTGGCCATAGTATGAGATGACAATGGGTAAGAAAGTAATTTACTATTTAGTCCAAGCATGATGAATATAGTGTATTTTTATTATTGTATTCATTATGCCTCATATTGCTCAGATTTTATTCAACAAGCACAATAGAGATGGGGAGATATTTTATAATCATAAAAAGGAGGAACAGGAAATAACAATAAAAATAGGGGCAGATTGTTCCGTAGATGATAACTAGAGTTGACAATTATTATTATGCTGGAAAGGGCAAATTTTTATGCTCCTGAATTTACCATGATAATAACTGATAAAACTAAATCTTTATTTATCAGAGAAGCCTGGTTAGTTTAACTCGGCTACTGGATACCATTACCATTGATTCCAATTGAGTAAAATGCTCTCAGTTACAATATCATGATGGAAAGAGCTTAATGACATTCTTATTCTCATTCTCATTCTTCATCATATCTTCTTCAGAGTTATACGCAGTATATTCCCTTACCTATAAATGAACTTGATTCCTGGCTGAAGACCCCATCAATTTATGTTTTTGATTGCTCTGCGGCTGGGATGATTGTGAATTCCTTCATTGAGGTATCCACTCAAAACCATGTTACTAAATACTGTATAAACAAAACTGCAAAGATGTTCGCACTAATTTTGTCTTTCTTGTAATTTGTACTGCAATATTTGTTGCTGGACTTGTTATTGATAAGCTTCATGAATGGAATGCTTCCAACTCCTCTGTGTCCCAAAGGGATTGCATTCTGCTCGCAGCATGTGAAGCACATGAGACTTTGCCTCAGAGTGCAGAATTCCCAGCTGATGTGTTTACATCTTGCCTAACAACACCTATAAAGATGGCATTGCGATGGTGAAACTTCTCTCATTAATTCCTTCTTAGTTTATTCTGTTTGAATGTTTCATATATTAAACATTCAGAAAGGTTTAGTGTACCTTATTATTATTATTTTAAACATAATAGCACTATGCATGGATTTCTAAAGCATTATGCTTGGTCTTCTAAATAATGCACAGTTTTGTAATGTTAGTGGTTTTGGTTTACCCACCCAATACTTTTGCCTTATTATTAGTGTTAATGGCGGATGGCGGAGAGCCCAAAATCTGCCATGTACATATGGCGGATGGTGTGGTGGTAAAAAAAAAAATTTATATATATAATACTAAACAACAATAGATATATAATTAAAATAACCTAAATATAAATAAAAAAGTAGCTATCAATAACCATGGATTAAATTTCTTGGAAACATCACAAGTCTCACAAGCAGTCAAGCACAATGTTATAAACACCTAAAAACCTTATTCAAGAGTTCAAAACAACAAAATGATAAAAAACAACAGAACAATATTAAAAAGCATAATGAGAAAATCTGAAAACACAACATTTAAAGAATAATGAAACAAAAAAGAAGTTACAAAACAGGGAAAGAGGAAGCAAGCAGCAATGTTGGTCACAATGTAAAATAGAATAATCAAATAAAACAAAATAATATTTAAAGGATTAAAAAATAATTTTTTAAAATAACAAAGTAATTAAAAAATATTTTTTTAAAACAACAAAGAAATTAAAACAATAGTTTTTAAGCAAAAAGAAATTAAAAAATTTTTACAATAAAAAGGAAAAAAAGAGAAAATGGTACTAATTGGAGATGGTAGTTGCCAGAGCTGGAGATGTTATTTGCCGGAGCTGGAGAAGGTAATCAGACTTGGAGTCATCGGTGAATGTCGCCAGTGGTGCAAAAGTTGCCAGTGTGGGAGGTCCTTCACTCATTCTGTGGAGGGTTCGTGCAGCACCAGCAAGCTTGCGAGAGAAAGAGAAGTTATGAGCTTCTCTTTGTGGGTCTTTCTTAGGGTTTTAACCCATCCATATAATTGGGTTGGGTCAAGCTACAGGCCCATTTCACTTTCCTTTTTCATTTAAAAAAAAACTTGCAATTTCTGCTGTGCCCACCATGAGTGCCATGTGCTAGCAGTCGCCATAGGTTGCAATTGTTAACCTGCCCCACCACTGCCATTTTATGGTGTTTTGTCAAAAAAATACTGCCACGCCATACTGCCATGACCGCTATTTAACCACACTGCTTATTATACATTTCCCAAATTGCATATTGAACCCTTAGTTAACTACTTTTATCTAATAGCATCTCAAGATGGCTGGTTGTGTACATGTAATACATAATCATTAATAGCATTTTTTCTGATACAGTTTCTCCTTGGGGGTATTTTTGTTTGTTAACTGATCATATTATTTTTCTGTAACTTTTTGCAGCTGGACTTTATGTTTACTGCAATAGTGATAGAAAAAGACCCGTGATAAAGATGGTTTTTACTATGAAGTTGATTTTATGCTTAACACCTACATTTGCATTACTAACTTAACTGTCTTCATTTTCTCTAATTCCTGAACTTTTAAGTGGTGAAAGTGCATATCTCATAGTAAAATGGCTATTTATAATTTTTTGTGATGTAATTTGTCTCTAGGTTTTGCACTCGTTCATTACTTCGTGAGTCACTTGATTATTCACTTATAGACAAGATCCCTGGCCGCCCAAATGACCGAAAGACGCTTCTGGGTGAATTGAATTGGATATTTACAGCTGTAACTGATACAATTGCCTGGAATGTTCTTCCGCATGGTAGGTCTCAGCCCTTCCCATCCTTCTGCTCACTTCTAAATTACCATGGTGTTTTTTATAACTCCAGTTATTTAGCAAGCATTTTTAGTTGGTATCTTTTTTTATCTTATATTGATAATTATTTTGTCCTGCAGATCTTTTTCAGAGATTGTTCAGACAGGATTTGCTTGTTGCAAGTCTGTTCCGAAATTTTCTACTTGCTGAGCGAATCATGCGATCTGCAAATTGTTCTCCTGTCTCTCATCCAATGTTACCTCCAACCCATCAGCATCATATGTGGTATTGTTGGTGATTATTGTTATGATATTGTTTCATGTGTTGCCAAATTTTGTCAGCTGTTTATGTTTCTATCCACACTGCAGGGATGCATGGGACATGGCTGCTGAGCTCTGCCTCTCTCAACTTCCGTCTTTAGTTGAGGATCCTAATGCTGAATTTCAGGTATATATATATATATTCTGTAATAACTCTGAGGCAAAGTTCTTTCTGAATTGAATATTAAATATTAAATGATAAAAATTGGCCAAGATATTCTAGTTTGACAAGGAATAATAGTAATACTAAGGATTATTTGCAAGTTTTGAGCTTACCTGATGGAGTATGTGGCCATCTCTTTCAGCCTAGTACATTTTTCACTGAGCAGCTGACGGCATTTGAGGTATGGCTTGACCATGGTTCTGAACATAAGAAACCACCAGAGCAGTTGCCTATAGTTCTTCAGGTGCGATCCATTCTAGGTCTTTGTTACATTTTGGGTCATTTTGTTAGTTCATAATATTCTTGTTAGGTAAGTTACATGATTTTTATGAAATCAGCTGTCAGGTTTGTTCCTTAACTAGCTTTTTGGTGGGTTAGATTGGATTAGGTTTTCTTGGCTGAATTGTTTCAATTTGGTTGATGTTCATTATCATCCTTATGATGGAAATTTGTGAAAATGATGTATTTGTTGTGAGCATCTACTCTCTTAGCAATGTGGCTATATCCAGTTTGAATGGCAATGGACATTTTATGATTTGTTCATTCAGCCTACAGTATGTGGATACTGGATAGTACTAAAATGCTTCTCCCAAAGTGTTTTGTGGTCAATCCTTGCCTCTAGATTTTTTATTACTCATTTATTTCAGGGACTTCCTTGCAATTTGTTTGACTTTGCAATTATCTTACTTTGTCTTGATTCTGTATAGGTTCAGTAATCATACTCTTGATTAGATGTATGGTGACCAATTGTGTTGTAAAATCTCATTTGCAAAATGACCTTTCAAGTTTTAACCTTTAACTCATTAGTTTTTCCTTTTTCACAATATGCATATTTTATAATTCTGGGAAAATATTTGCCAGTTGTTGATATTTTTTGCATGCATTGATAAGTAGCATTCTTTCTATTTCAGGTTTTACTTAGTCAATGCCATCGGTTTCGGGCTTTAGTACTTCTTGGAAGGTTCCTTGATATGGGGCCATGGGCTGTAGATCTGGTAACTCAAGTCATAAACTTCTGTTGCAATTGTTTCACCTATTTATAGGTTTATGATATGATAACTTGATACCAACTTTTATTTGTAGGCATTATCTGTTGGAATATTTCCTTATGTTCTAAAGCTGTTACAAACAACAACACCAGAACTACGTCAGATCCTTGTATTCATATGGACAAAGATTCTTGCGCTTGACAAGGTACTTTTGGAGGATGATAATTTTTGTCTTTTAAGAAAATGTCAATTAGACGAGTTGTGCTTAAAATGTAAGTGCATGTTTGGTTTCTCTTATTTTAGAGAAATAATTGTTTGTTTTTGTCAACTTCCTAGGAGAACTTTAGAAGTGTGTATATTTCTCCAAAATTAATCTGAACCAAACATGCATTAAATCATATTGAAATTTTTTCTTTGACAGTTAAGGTTGCTTTTCTGCAGTGTATAAACATGCTGTGTGTGTGTGGTGCTGGACAAGCCAAGAAAAGTAGATAGATAGAGAAATAATAGAAGATAAGGAAAATAGGGAAAGAAGCATTTACCCTTTGTTTGGATCAGAGGAGACAGAGAGGGAAGAAAACAAGGGAAGAGATAAAATTTTAAAATTTGAAATGGAGGAAAATTTGGAAAGATTTTGAATTTTTGAAGTTTTGTTTCTTGAATTTCCTTTCTTCCCTATTTTTCTCTTCAATCAATTTTTCAAGTTTCAAAACTTGTCTTTCCTCCCTATTTTCTTTTCTCCATCCAAACATAGGCCAATATGCAATTCCTCAATTATTCAGTATCCCACTAAAAGATCTTTATATAGGCAATCCTATTATGTCATTTTTTGAATGAAACATTCAGTTGGCTGTTGGTCATGTTATTAATGAAATTCCTAAGTTAATAAAAAATGCAAACCATGTAATCAAATCCAAAATCTGAAATGCTCAAAAGTCCTTAATTATACAATAGAATTAATAGCTGAATAATTTGAATATTACATAACTTCATTGTTTGCTCTACTGAAATTTGGTGTTGAAACTCTACGAGTTGCATGTTGGTCTACTGTGTATGGCAATGATGATGTTCCATTTCTGGGTTGTAGTCATGCCAGGTTGACCTAGTGAAGGATGGTGGTCACATATATTTTATTAAGTTTCTTGATAGCATGGAAGCATATCCAGAGCAACGTGCGATGGCTGCTTTTGTTTTGGCTGTGATTGTGGATGGTCATAGACGAGGCCAAGAAGCTTGTATTGAAGCTGGTTTGATCCATGTCTGCTTAAAGCACCTTCAGAGTTCATGTCCTAATGATTCACAAACTGAACCCCTTTTCCTTCAGTGGCTTTGCCTGTGTCTGGGGAAATTGTGGGAAGATTTCTCAGAGGCACAAACAATTGGTTTGCAGGAAGATGCAACTACTATATTTGCTCCTCTACTGTCTGAACACCAGCCAGAGGTTTACTGTCCTACTTATTGGCTCTATTTCCAGTTGCCAGATTATTATAATTTTGGTGTATTCATGTAATTTATTGTTTTGCAGGTTAGGGCATCTGCTGTTTTTGCACTGGGTACCCTTCTTGATGTGGGATTTGATTCATGTAGAAGTGTTGGTGGAGATGAAGAATGTGATGATGATGACAAATTTAGGGCTGAAGTTAGTATAATTAAGAGTATGCTATGTGTTGCTTCAGATGGGAGTCCATTGGTGAGGGCAGAGGTAGCAGTGGGTAGGTGATTAAGCATATGAATTTATATTTTTATCTTGAATTTTTTGTGAAATGATTATGTTCTTATGATTATGATAAGATGGGTTGGACCAGATTGGCAGTTTCTTTTTTAATATATATCATCCCTGCAAATTCTTAATCATCTGCAAACAAGTTCCTAATGGCTAGCTGTTTCTGAACTTAGAAAAAATAGGATAAACCTTTAAATATAATAATATTAATTATTGTAAATGAATAAAAAAGAAAGTTCAACAAGAAAAATGATTAAACTTGCATCTAAAATCTTCATTTTTTTTTTGTGTTTCTGATTGTTATCTTTAATCTATCTAAAATAGTGTAGGAGGACTGGTATACTTTAGGGTGAGATGTATCTGAGACATCTTGATGACTTTTTTATTTTCAACTGTCAGCTCTAGCACGATTTGCTTTTGGCCACAACAAGCACCTGAAATCTGTTGCTGCTGCATGTTGGAAGCCGCAAAGTAATTCTTTTGTAAATTCCTTACCTTCATTGGTTAATATAAAAGGTTCGGTTGGTGGATATCCTAAACAGAACCAACATATGCCCCATGGAAGTATTATTTCTCCTCAAATTGGTCCTATTAGGGTTGGAAGTGACAATTCTTCAGTGGTTCGAGATGGGCGGGTATCTTCTAGCAGTCCTCTCGCTAGTTCGGGAATCATGCATGGGTCCCCATTGTCTGATGATTCGTCTCATCATTCTGATTCAGGAATTCTGAATGATGGTTTCAGCAATGGAGTGGTTAACCACACTGGACCAAAGCCCTTGGACAAGGCATTGTATTCACAATGTGTACTTGCTATGTGTGCTTTAGCAAAAGATCCATCTCCACGCATTGCAAATCTTGGTCGCCGGGTACTGTCCATAATAGGTATTGAACAAGTGGTTGCAAAACCATTGAGGTCTAGTGGTGTTCGGACAGCAGAATCTACAGCTCCTCCTATTCTTGCTGGACTGGCTCGTTCATCTTCTTGGTTTGATATGAATGGAGGTAGATCTCCCTTTCCATTTTATTTAATTTGTCTAATCTTGTGGGATAATTTCAATGCAGTTTGGTAAAGTTTATTTCTCCACATCAATTTTATTTGTGATAATTCTTGCTGCTTTGTTGTTGGCTTTTCTGTTTATTATTGCTTGCTGCTCTAGCAGGACACTTGCCACTGACCTTCAGAACTCCTCCAGTTAGTCCTCCTCGCCCAAGTTATATAACTGGAATGCGTAGAGTCTGTTCATTGGAGTTTAGGCCCCACCTGATGAATTCTCCAGACTCAGGATTAGCTGATCCACTTTTAGGTTCTGGTGGATCTTCTGCAACTTCAGATCGAAGCTTTCTTCCACAATCAACTATATATAGTTGGAGTTGTGAGCACTTTTCCAAACCACTTTTAACTGCCGCAGATGATAGTGAAGAAGTATTAGCCAGAAGAGAAGAGAGGGAAAAATTTGCATTGGAGCACATAGCAAAATGCCAGCACTCTGGTTTGCATTTTTTTTTATTTAATTAAGAATGTTCTTTACAGATGTCTGGTTGACAACATGTTATTTTATTCTGACAGCTGTTAGCAGGCTAACAAATCCAATTGCCAAATGGGACATAAAGGGTACACAAACAGCATTGCTGCAACCTTTCTCTCCTATAGTGATAGCTGCAGATGAGAATGAACGTATCAGGTATTTGAAGTTATCAATGTCATTATAGTTAAATTGAGACTGTTATGAAGCTGGGATTGACTTTAGGCAAAGGTTGATGGTGCTTTTGTGTGTGTTTAGACTTTAGAGAATGTTAGGACAATTAATTTACAGGCTTTAAGGCCAGCTGTGGCAAATTGTTAAAAGTTATAATTTTCCATATGGTTTTTATCTTCAGGGTTGGTAGTACTTGGCAAGAGTGAGTGACATTTATCAGATGGAGACTTTGGCAACTAAATGACCATAATTCTTAGCATAATTTCTTAGACAATAGGAATTCTGTGTTTTGACTAGGTCAAAATAATTTTCTGGTCTTGATGAATGTTGTTGCTGTTAGTCTTTGTATTGCCCCATTTAGATATTTTTTTGCCTAATATTCTTTGGAATTTTCCACAGGATATGGAACCATGAGGAGGCAACACTGCTTAACAGTTTTGATAATCATGATTTTCCTGACAAGGGAATTTCTAAGCTCTGCCTTGTAAATGAGCTTGATGATAGCTTGCTTCTTGCTGCTTCATGTACTTTTCTCTACTGTTTAATATTATACATTTTATTCTCAAATTATTGCAGAGTATTTAATATAGGGAATTTTATGATGCAGCTGATGGAAACATTCGGATATGGAAAGATTATACTATTAAGGATAAACAAAAACTTGTCACTGCATTCTCTTCAGTTAATAGTCATAAACCTGGTGCGAGGAGTCGGAATGCAGTTGTTGATTGGCAACAACAATGTGGTTATCTGGTATATGGTTCTTCTTTGATTATTCTTGGGAATGTGGGATATCTCTCTCTACCCCACCAATGTCCTTAAATAGAAACTCTAATTCATCCTTCATATTGTGATGATAATGATTTTTTTATGTTATTCCATGTTACATTTATACATTTACCAGTATGCATCGGGTGAGGTATCATCTATTATGCAATGGGATGTTGATAAAGAGGAACTTGTTAATCATATATCTTCATCATCAGATTGCAGTGTCTCAGCATTGGTAAGCTTCATTTATGCGTGACATGGTTTGTGTTGGTAATCATTATGTTTGCTTTAATTATTTTGTCATGATAGCTAAACAGACGTTATACTTCAAGAGACGTGTACTAAATTGTATTTTTGAAACATTTGAGCCAAATATTGTATGAGCCTTTTTTCCTTGGTATTTGAATCAGATTCATATCGTGAATTGGTGGACTTATTTTTCAAATCGTAAATTGAATGATATCGTGAATAGTAATATTCATGAGCAATAATAAAACATAGCATATATAACTAACAAAGACATAAAAACACATTCATGAACAATAACCAAGAAACACAAATCTAGAAACATTTTAACATACTTTGAATTAAATAAAATATTAAATATATCAGACCCATTTATTTGTATATTTAATATACTTTGAATCATAATAGTCAATAGGGGCCGGAGTGGCTGCTATTGTAGTAGAGTGGCTCGTGGAGCAGTTTCGTGTTGTAGCTGAAGCGTCCATAACATGAGGTACGATGGTGCCCTGGAGGCTGTATTGTGTCTGCAGCGTCAAAGGCGATGCAAAATCTTGCAAATATCCTGCATTTTTAAATGTTGAGGGTATTTGTGGGTTTTCATATTTTCTAATAGCTTCTCTAGAAGCTTTCTCCAGTGCATGCACCCCTCTTATCTACCCTAACTCTCTTCTCTACCCACCACGCCCTGCTTTCTTCTTCTCTGGTGAACGATGACCTTCCTTATTCTCCTGCGACCTTTCCGACAACCTTCCTTTTCAGGTGTCTTTTTTTTCTTCTTTTTCTGTTCTGTTCTCTTTCTTTTCAGTTTTTCGTTTTTTCTCTTTTCCTTTTCTTTTCTCTTGTATCTGATTCCCCTTTTTCTTTCTCTAATTCCTTTTTTTCTTGCTAGCAACAGCAATATTCATCTTTTTCCTTGACCTTTTCTGTCTTTTATATTCTGCCCTACAGAATCATGGCATCTGCTTCCCAACCAAACAGTAGAACTTTTATTGTTAATGCTGATTAGTTGATGAATTTTGAGTAATATTTATCTTTTTGACCTTATATATATTAATAATTTTTAATATATTATATATATAATATTAGAATAGCAGCCATCCTGTTATCTGCCATTCCAATTTTGGGGTTGGCCGCTCCATGTTGCTATTTGGGATTGACTACGACTATGCTTTGAATATAAAAAAATATATTAAATTTTTAAGGATAATTAGTTAATTAAATTTTTTTTTTATAAATATATACAGCTAATATAATTTTGAAAAATATAACAAATATATATATTTTTGAAACTTGTTCAAGATATAACTCAATTTCAAACTAAAAGGAAAATAGCTGAGAGAGGCACATGAAGAGGCAGGCGACCAAAACTCAGTAAACAAATGCTACCTACAGCTCAATAAACATGATTGTATCGGAGGAAAGTAGTAGTGAACAAAAGCAATAGGCCACTTAGATTTTTAGGTGGATAAGAGGAAAGTAGAAACATGAAAACTAGATAATGGGTCACCTTGAGTCTAATTGGAGGGAAAATATTGGTAGTTTCCCTATCTTTAAGCTAATTTTTCAGGAAAAAATTCTATTTTTTTGGGTTTTACCTAACTGATTTTGGGTGTGACTTGTTGGCAAAAGAATTGTGCGATTCATCTCCAACATGCAATTCATGGTGCAATTCAAGCACAAAGCTGTTCATGCATCGATTTGTATCGCCAGCTGCTAGAATTGAACCATATGATCATATAATGAATCGTATGATACTGATAAGTGATAATTAGGCTTTTTTCTAATAATGATTAATGGCCTATTACCATGATAATTCCCCCTGGTGCCTAGTTTCTTGGACTTCTTAAAACACCTTTGTTGTTCTATTGTTTACCTTGTCTAGATCATAATTGTCAATCCTAAACAGCACTGCAGTGGCTCTCTCCAAATATTCTGTGTATAATAGGCAATGGGATTGATTCATGGTGCGATTCAAGCATCAAAGTTGTTCGCACATCGATCCGTATTGCCATCTGCTAGAATCGAATCGAATGATACTTTGATAAGTGATAATTAGGCTTTTTTCTAATAATGATTAATGGCCTATTACCATGATAATTCCCCCTGGTGCCTAGTTTCTTGGACTTCTTAAAACACCTTTGTTGTTCTAATGTTTACCTTATCTAGATCATAATTGTCAATCCTAAACAGCACTGCAGTGGCTCTCTCCAAATTTTCTATATATAATGGGCAATGGGATTGATTCATGGTGCAATTCAAGCATCAAAATGGTTCTCACATCGATCCGTATTGCCAGCTGCTAGAATTGAATAGTATGATACTTTGATAAGTGATAACTAGGCTTTTTTCTAATAATGATTAATGGCCTATTGTGATAATTACCCCCCAGCGCCCTGTTTCTTGGAGTTCTTCAGATTACCTTGGTGCGTTTGAACTTCTTAAATCACCTTTGTTGTCCTTATGTTTACCTTCTCTAGACTATAATTGTCAATCCTAAACAGTGCTGCAGTGGCTCCCTCCAAATCTGCTGTAATGGGCAGTGGGATTTTGACTATTCTAAGGTTTTGACATAGACATTACATACTTTATGCTAAACCTATATAAATGCTCAAAATTAAAGATATTCATGATTAATATTTTAATTTACAATGATTGAAAGTCATTGAAGAGAACAGTGCAGAGAAAGATGAAACTTGAAAGACCTGTTTCAGATTGTGGAATTTGTTGCAACAAAGAAGATGCAAATAATAATTGAGAGAATTGAGTAGAGAGCAGTTCATAGAGCTTCAGAGAACAACAGGCTGGCCAGAAACTGACATGTGCTGGATGGAAATACTGCTGTAGAAAGGTGGATGGGTGTGTGATTTGTTCTGACTCAGGAGAGTGTTGCATGCTAATTGGAAAAACTAGGGTTTTTCATTTAGCTCTGAAAGAGGGGAAATATTGCCATTTGCCACAAAAAATAAAACCCTAAACAATACTGTTAGAAGGGGTTAAAACTGGGTTCCTATATCCTATCTTTGTAAAATTGCTATTGCGTGCAGAAGGCTGTGATTGTGGCAATGAACCAAAACCTCTCTGCAAAATTGACTTCTACAGTGGTCCAGAGGCACTCTGCTTTACAATGCTGCAATGGCATGCATGCAATTAACTATTATGCTCAAGAGTTAAATTTATTATCTAATGACACTCTAGGATCTTCTTGAGTCAAAAGTCCTCCAAGCACCCCATTAGAAGGAGCTAGCTGAATTGATAAAATGTACGTAAGGAAGAAATGAATTGTGAACTCGCCACTTACTCATGTGATTGAGGAAGATAAAAGTATAATGAGATTTGTCACAAGCCTCTTGAAAGCTTATAAGAATTGAAGGCTCTTGTACAAAACAAGATAGAGAGGAAACTCTCAAAAGGTTGCAAAGCAACTACAATTCCATTCATTCTAAGTTATGGATACAAAGCATGGAGGAAGCCTTTTATAAGCTTGGCTCCTCAGGCCTAAAAGGGTTGTTTGGACGTGGGATTAGATGTTCATTCATGCAAGGGATCATCTAATCTAGCTAGCTAAACAAAGAAGCCTTAAGCCTTAATGTACATAGGAGACGTGAACTAAAGATCTACAAATGAAATACAAAAGACATGCCAATGAAATACACATGCTTCTAAAGAGTCAAGGTACAAGCTCATACAAAGTATAAGGCTGGGCTTGGGCTTGAGCTTGAGATTTACAAACTACTGAGCATCCCTATCTTTTGAAGCACCTCTTCTTGTACTCTCTTTAGTCTTCCTCTTGTCATTGGGCCTAAGTGCTTGAGGTATCCTTTGCCTCTTTGTCCTCTTGGATATCTTCTTTAGTGATAGTCAGGTTCTCATTGTTTTCATGCTTAGCCAATACTATTGTTGGATATTATGAGTGAAGGTTACCTTCTCATACCAACAATTCCTCTTCAAATATGTCTTTGAAGAACTATGGGACATGGCAGATCATTGGGGGGTATGCTTTCATATAGTTAATTGTATATTTCAATATCTATTTTTTTTTTAGTTTTTAGAAGGGATTAAAAATCTCTGAGCTGAATACTCCGACAACTCTGTTACTTGGTTGTTTGCTAGTATATCTTTGTACAGTTTTGGTAGGATTTGCTTGCAGTATTATTATATTCAATCTGTAACCAGCTAACAAAGGATTTCTTTATGAACATATTTTACTGTTTGATTTATAAACAAATTTTATCATGTGTTTCAGGCTGCATCTCAAGTCCATGGGGGACAATTTGCAGCTGGTTTTGTAGACGGTTCTGTCAGACTTTATGATGTCAGAACACCTGAAATGTAAGCACCTCAAATGAATTTCCTCCATCATGATGCAAATAAAAACATGGTTATCAGTTTTCTTTTATTGATGTGATTGAATTGGGCGATATTGTTATTTATCAGCTTCTATATGTTTTGACATTGTTGTTACCTGTGTGCATCTAAATAATTTAGACTTAACATTCTTGATGAATATGTATCTAAAGTATAAACCTTTTAAGGTTCATTTCAGAAGCCTGTGTCTCTTAACTTTAATGTCTCTAGTCACTAATGACAATGATGCCTCGTAGGCTTGTCTGTGGATTAAGACCTCATACACAAAGAGTAGAAAAAGTTGTGGGGATTGGCTTTCAACCTGGATTAGACCAAGGAAAGGTAAAAAGAGCATCTTTCTAGTTTCATATTATTTTTCTTCAATGACTTTTAATTCTTAGATCTTGGTAGAAATTCAGTGACTATGATCTATGAATTTGATTTGAAATGGATAATGCATTTATGTGACATTGCTGGTTTTCTTCAGATTGTTAGTGCTTCTCAGGCTGGGGATATCCAATTTCTTGATATAAGAAATCATAGCAGCGCCTATCTTACTATTGAAGCTCATAGGGGCTCACTCACAGCTTTAGCTGTACATAGACACGCTCCAATTATAGCCAGTGGTTCTGCGAAACAACTCATTAAAGTTTTTAGCCTGGAGGGTGATCAACTAGGCACCATTCGATACTATCCTACCCTAATGGCCCAGAAAATTGGTTCTGTAAGTTGCCTCAATTTCCATCCATACCAAGTATTACTTGCTGCTGGTGCTGCAGATGCATGCGTTTGTATTTATGCTGATGACAACACTCAAGCAAGATGAATCCGCATTTTTTCCCATGATTTCATCGGTTGTCTCCAGCTCAGAAGAGTGCATCAAAACATCTTTCAGGAATGCCATGCATATTTCTTGCAGTTGGATAATCCTGTGATGATGCTTTAATCCCTCTCCGCTGTGAATACGTCTGAAAATATTGGTAGGGGTACATTCTGCTGATAGTGTATGCAAGATATTCATTAGCCTCCATGGTTAGAGGGTTGCACTCGACAGATGAAGAGAATCATGCTTATTGATTGGAGGCTTCGGCAAATAATGTCAATCTTCGTAAATGTGTGTAAATATCATTTTCTCCATAATTATTTTTCATTCCTGTTTTGCGTGCTATTCCCACCCTTTCTTGATTTGTAAATTTTTTAGTCAGATTACATAAGCTAGTTTGCTGACAAATGTGGGTGATTGACTCCTGAAAATGGGGCATGTCACTCATGATTGTAGTTTCTGTTGAATTGGGGGACCCTTGTTTTTAACCAACATGTAATTAAATTCAAGTTTGTCCAAGTGTGCAATTTCTTTGTCTCAATCTAAAGATGCACAGCCTGCGTTAGTAGTTTTCTTTGCACAAGGGTTGTCTTTTGTACGATGTAAAAATCCTCTCTATTTGGAGGTAAAATGGATAAAGAATTGGAAAGGCAAAAAATCAGTTCATAATAGGCCAAAAATAATGTTTAATACAATATTATTTTCATTTTTAATAAAATATTTTTAGATGTAAATTAATTGTTAATAAATATTGTGTATAATTTAGAATTATGTTATTTAATTTGAACTTGTGTATATTTTAAATATTAAAAATTTATAAAATTGTTTCATTTTTAGTTGTTATAAAATTATATTATATATATATTTTTGATATTTTATATATTATTATTTTATTAATATCGGATTAATTACTTCTAACTTAATTTGAACTTTGTGTATATTTTAAATCCTAAAATTTATAAAATTGTTTTATTTTTTAGTCAACTGTTTTAAAATTATGATATTATATATATATTTTTTGTAGTATTTATATATTATCATTACCTTCTGCGGTTGAATATTGAATTATTGTCTTAACTAATTTAAATATTACTTTTTGGTGCAGTCTTTCTGAATGGAGGGAGAAGGGGTTTTAGTTTCCCGTGTTTTTTTCTCTTTATTTATAGTGACACTGGGCAGGAATGAGTCCGCCTGTTTGCTCAACTTCTCTGCCACTTTATGGTAAATCAAATCCAAAAAAATTAAAATTTATAAATCGACAGTGTAAACAATCAATAAAAAATAACAGAAGATATTAATTTTTAAGTAATTTTTATAAAGTTCAATTAATCATACATGATTATTTTATTAGATAGTGTATAAAACAAGTTAACTTACCGTCTACAATCATTTTTATTGAATAATAGTGTATAAAAACTCTTAATTATTAGTATATAGACTATTTTTTCTTTCTTAAAAGTTAGTAGGATTTTAAGTTTTTAACAAAATAAGAAATGACCCGATCCAAACAAGTACAAATTATTTCAGTTGAAGGTTGTGTATGTTTAACTGGAATTTTATTTTAATATTGAATTTTAAACATTGTTTTCAACATCATGTACATTTATGCTTATGTATTACTTAATTTTTACTTTTTTTTATGCATAAATACTTTACAACAATTTAAAAGAACAAATGGAATCTCATTTTATAGGAGTCAAATCCAAATATAATAAAATTATCATACAAGAAACATTACTCTCGTTGAGTAGAATATCATACTATTGAAACTTGATATTAATCCCAAAATATCTAGATGATGTTTATGGGTGTTTTAAGAATTTATTTAGATAAAAAACACTTATAAAAAAAGAAAATTATAAGTTAAAATAATCTTATACAAAATTTAATTTTTGATTTATATATAAACTAATTCTAATTTATAAAAAAAACTATTTTATGTTCTCTTATAAGTATTCATGAATAACTTTTATCCAAATACGCCTAAACCAATTCCCTTGGCAAAAGGAAAGTCGCAAGTTTCAAGCCATAGCAGGTTTCTGGCTACCGAAGTCAGTACTGCCACTCTCTTCATGATCACGTTAAAAAGCAACTTCAAGATAACATGTGGCATAAAAACAGCAGCATGAAGATAAAAAGTTTCTGCCCGGTTAAATTAACAAAATGGTACAAAATCCAGAATCAAATTTACATACAATTTAACGATGCAATGAATCTAAATTTGTCCGTGTTCTTCAAAATGGATTTGTCTATTGTCTATATATTAACTACCATGTCATTTGATTTGACTGGCAGTCTTACTAGGTGTATATTCTCAATATTAATGACATTACGTGCCATTTTTAGTGGTTAACGATGAATGAAAATTAGAAAGAGAAGCAGTGCCAGAAACTAAAATCTTGCATCAAAGAATGTTCAAAGTCTCGTCAATGACTTTATGATCTACTCATAAATAAGGTGTCATTTGTATCAACCTAAAGAACGAGAAGCTAAGAATACTGATATACAGTATATCAACATTTTTTTTTTTTTTACATAATATGAATAAAAACTTCACTTACGCCCCCCAACCATGCCAGGTCCCATTGTCCCTGACAAGCTGGATGATGACGAGCCACTGCCGGTCACCTTTACCCTTCCATCTGTGTTTCCAAAAACATTCAAATCTTCAAATAACCTGTAAGATGGAACAAAAGGCTTTTGTCCAGTTGCACTTGCAGGGTTCCTCACTCCAGAATTACCATGTTGCATGGGCCTAACCCCTGCTGCAGATGCTGTTGTGTTCCCTTGAGGAGTTGAAATCATATTTGTACCAGGTAAATGGTTTTGATAGTTGAGATATCCTGGTGTAGCAGCCCATGGTGGAGGAGGATATCTTGCAGGATACTGAAGATGTTGATTCTGAAACTGTGGCTGCGGTTGTGGTTGTGGTTGAGGTTGCTGAGCGTGTACATGTTGGGGTTGATACTGTAACTGGGGTAGAGGATGAGGCTGTAAATGGGGTTGAGGATGAGGCTGTAAGTGTGGTTGGGGTTGTGATTGCTGGGGCTGGGACCGCACCTGTTGGGTTTGTTGTTGATGCTGTGCTTGTTCTGATTCATAATGCGTGTGTATTTGTTGAGATGAGTGTGAGGTTGGGGGTTGGGATTGGGATTGATATGTTTGTTGTTGAGGTTGAGCCCAAGGGACAACATAACTGTTATACGTTGAATTTCCTGGATTTGTTTGGGAAGCATAAGAGTACCCTTCTGTTCTGGATGGAACAGGTATCTGATGCATGCCTTGGCTAGTGGCTGATGGCGCATAAGTCAGCTGTGGAGATGGCACATACGTCGTCTGTGGAGATGGCGCATATGTTGTCTGTGGAGATGACACATACGTTGGTTGTGGAGATGGTGCGTAAGTTGTCTGTGGTGTTGGTGACATTGACAAAGTGATGCTTAGTAAGTCAATAATGTCCTGATCCTTTGAACTACTAACTGGGACAGGTGGGTTGGAAAGAACTAAGGCATTGGATGGGACTGGGGTTGAAGGGTTTGACACATGTGGAGTTGTGCTGCTAGTGTTCTTTGACACTGAATTTTCACTGGATCCAGTTGTGGCATCTTTTGAAGTCACTGGCCGTGCCTTAGAATGCCTGCAATAGTTGTAAAGAGTTCATACTGAATAAAAAATTACTGACATAATACAACACTTTCATTACCCGTGACCTGCAATACATGTTGATATACAAATTTACAAGAAATTTTACGAAAATAAAGTTATTGACTTATGATAAAGAGTTGTGCTTGAAAATATAGGATAGGATGAAATAACATGCTAGTTAGTGTAAGTATAAAAGTGAAAAGAAATGCTTCATGCAATGATTTTGACTTTATGCAAGTATGATTGAAAAGAAAAACGGGTTTCTGTAACCATGAGCACCGAAATATCAATGTAAGATATAGTATCAGTTCTAAGTGACCTCCGAGCTAGCTGCGCAAATTCATCTTCTTCCTCTTCATCACTCTGGCTCCTGGTTTCAGAAAAGACTACGGCTGGAGAGCTAGCTTTAGGTGTTGAAGCAGACTCTACAGGGTTGGAGCTCTTTACGTTAGATTGATCAACACTAGAGTGAACTTCTGTTGACACAGTGCTGGAACTTGCTCCTTGACTTGGAAATGGAGTACCAGAAGCAATTGCATCATGCCGTGCAAGCAAACTTTGAATACTATCATTTAATTCAAGGCCTCGTCCAAGAAGCTCCTCATCCCTATGTCGAAAGCAATGATGATAACAAAGATTATTCCACATACCGTAAACATACTTCACACTGTAAAGAACACACATATTTGGGTGCGTGCCACATGGAATAGCTAAGTGAAACTAACCCAGTTGTTGTTAGCATCTGCATCAATTTTTTCTGGTTTGTGCGACATCGATCAACAAGATCAATAATTACTTCATCTTTTACAGCCTACAAAGCATAAAAACCAAACATTTAATCGTTTTACTTAGTAGCAAGTAGGATTCAAGAAGGCCAAGCAATACAGTTTAACTTACCGCACGATCATTAGGATTCACAGCCTGTAACATGTCACTCAAAAGGTCCAAAACATGTCGCATGGAATCCAAGCTTGACAAACTAAGTACTTCAAGAAAAGTTAGCTAAAACACAAATTTGGCAGCACACAGATGTTCTGTGACACAAAGGACACCCAAGGAAGCAGGAAAAGATTAAAGGCAGAGTTTCACCTTAAACTTTCTATCTCTGTTGCCATGGTTTCATCAAGTGTTTTTGATGAATTGCTTGGCATCCCATATCCAGCTTGCATGTTTCTTGGATTTGGATGGGTAGGAGGAGGAGTAAATATAGGAGCTGCATCTGGTGAACGCTTTGGGAAAACTACTCCAGTTCGCTGCCATTTATATAATCCAACACAATCTTATGATACGATCTGATGGTCATCGAATTATAACTCATGTGACTACGGCTTACAGATTTCAATGCAATCTTCTACCCCGTACTTAAAATGTAAATTTGCAACAAAGTGGATGATGGTTGGGTTTTGCCAGGGAACAATTCTCCAGTGGTTTTGAGGGAAAAAGTATGTGAACCTTAAAATTCACCCATTTGTCATAAAGAATTGCAAGAACAAATTAGATTTTTATGCAAGGCATCTATACAAATTATTTTGAGGTTTCAAATTTAGTTACAAAATGCAAATTTGTATTTTGTAAACATGTTATAATAAGTAAAATGTCTTCTTAAAATTTGTAGAAGTCAAACATCACCCTTAAAATGGAGCAGATTATCAGTTACTGAATATCCACAAATGTCAAGTGAATATCAATTTTGAAAATATACCATCCTAGTTTGCACATGCAATTATCAATATAGAGATGGATAAAAGCCAATCAAGAAATTTTGCTGAGTAGACAGCTGTATTTTTACCCTTAATTCTTCATATGCCCAATAGTACTGAGGATGTTTACCACCTGCTCCCCCGAATGCCTCTTGCCATGAATCAAGCAAATTTAAAATTTTATCCCTGACTTGCATATCTGCCTAAATTATCATCACATGTATTTCATGTTAGATGAGACAAATCACATAAGAAAAATATATATATATATATATAGTTAGCTGAAGATAGGCGTAATTTAACAGATAAAGAACGCATCCATATTTTGATAGATAAATAATAAGATTGTTTTGATAGGTAAAAGCCAGACAAGTATTTTCCTATCAAGATATGGATGAATTCTATAACTGTTCAACTCAACATTATAACATTTAGGTTAACTAATAAATCCTAAGGGCATCATCTCAGCATTATAATATTTATCGACAGAGAAATACCAACCATAGACATTTAACATACAGATAGTATTGAGCCCATGATCCAGTAACCTATCTAATATAGGATCATAGATTAAGGGAAATCTCCATTGGTCACTAGAACATACTGGTCATTCATGATGTACAGCAGTAGCCACCGGACTTGATTTGGATATAAATTTAATCAGGCAAAGTGCATTTAAAACAATTACACCATCAGATGCCATAATAATGTAATGTAGATTAAAACTTGATGTTTGCATTTAACTTCAATACTAACTACTTTCCATAAGAGTCCCTAGCATACCAGTTCAGTAGAGAGAAACAACAATGATTTCCACACTACCAAATGATTGCTAGTGCATATGAAAGTCAACAATATGAATCTTAAATTCTTGATTAACATCATCTTCTAAATATTTTCTTTATTTGTTACAAGGCTTGAATTTATAAGTTTATTAATATAAAAAACATAAATAATGGAATGGAAGCTAACAACTAAACATTTTGGGTTTGAGTTTGTGAAGATTTGACAGCTAAATCAAACGGCAGATATAAATTTGTCTAGATTCTAGAGGAATTCTCCCTCTACACAACATGACAGATGCTTAGTCATAATGGTCTGAGCTTGTTTTTAACAACAAATTTCCATGAAGAATGCAATAACAACAAGCATCAAATACACAAATTAAATCAGAACACAACTAAAGTTTTCAACTAACACCACCTTACCTTCTTTCTTACAACTTTGATCATTTCCTCCAATACGTTCCTCTCAGCAATTTGAAAGTGCACATAATCACCACAGTTCTTCACCATTGTTTCCAGAAGCTGGGGGATAGACATCCAAAAACCATGAATCAAGTTCCAAACAAATGAATTTGAAAGTTAAGCAATCCAGGAGGGCACAGCCACAAACAAGTTGAGGCAAACATAGAAAAGGTTAGACAAAAAACCAGTGCCAATGAAGTACCGTGAGAGCTAGTAATTGAACTCTAGAGCTCCTATGTTGTAATCTCTTCTTCACAGCTTTTACCACATCTTTTGGTTGCCTGAGAAATTAAGTGTGTGGTATCCATCAAAGATTCAGGAAAAAAAGAACAGTGTAAATTTCCTAGAGACTATTCTACAAAAAGAGTGAAAAGAAAACAAGAAAGAAGCAAATTGACAAACTAGTTTGTATTATCAACCATGGACCCTGATTTTTCTGAGAGGAAACTGAGACTACAAATTATTGTTCAATTTCGACACATGCATGAGAAAATTAAAATCATTGGATTTAAAAGAAAAAAGAAAGAGATTAATATAATCAATATCATAAAAGAATAACCAGTTTCCACTATTTTCCAAATAATACAATCCCCTTATCCATTTCATCACAAAAAATTCAGCCCCCGAATCAACAACTTTAGCCCCCAAATTTTCATCTTGTAACAGAACCAACAAACATTAAATGAAACATCATATTCAAAAGCATAAACATCATAGGCATGTGGCAGTTGATCAAAGTCAACCCTTCAATAAAATAAAATAAAACATAGTATCGAAATTGATATGCTATCTATCTCCTTTTCGTGTAGTTGAAGATTACCAATGATTAGAATTGATGGAATCACAAATTTCGATGTTCATGGTCCAATCAGGGCCCATAAGAAGATCGCTCGTCGCCTTCTCCACTGCCACAGTAGCCGAAGAAGAAGAAGCAGCCATCATATTTTCCCTTTCTCTCTCTTTCTGAACCTTCTTCAAGGAACACCAAAACCGATTCTCAATTCAGCGACCCAAAACTCAGAAACCAAAAAAGAATAAAACTTTCCAGGAAAATTGATCAAAAAAGCACCTAAACGATTGATTGTTTGGAAGACTGCAAAATTACGAAACCCTAACGCAATTCGCGAATGGAACAACAATCAACAATAATAATCGGAAAAGTCGTCGCTTGTTTTCACAAATAGCTTATTATTTTTTAATTTTTATTTTCAATTCCTCTCTGTAGGCTAAAAAGGGGAATCCGCGAATTTTCTCTTTCCCATTATTTTCTAGCAACAAAAAATTTTCCCGGAAAGTGCGTAATTTTCCTTTTTCTCTCTCTCTCTTTCGTTTTTCTTTTCTGGAAGAGGTGCGAGTTTTATGCGGTGAGATTCGACGCACTCGCTCTTTTTATTGTTTGTAACCCACGCGCCACCACGTGGCACACCATCATGAAAAGTAAATTTGTATTTGGCTTTCCTTTTCCGCTGAACATTTCATCATGGTGTCACCCATCCAAATTCTTTGACTTGTAATTAATGATTTCAAAATCTGAATGGATATTGAATTATCATTCAGACTTTTGAAGCATGATTCAATTAATTAAATTTGTGAATGAATTACAGTTAAGTTAAATATGATTACAATGAGAATCTTAGATTAAGAAGTATTTTAAAAATATTTATTGACGTTCTATGTTATTTTTTTTAAAGTTGCTAACATTTGTCAGTTGTCGTAAAAATATAACTAATTTATCATATAAGAATTTCAATGAGTTAGATATTATTTTGGTAGCCCGGTATTCTAGTCTAAAACATTACTTTAATATAAAAAGTGTTACAAATTTAGCTTATGGCCAACCATGACAAATTATGTTAGCCTAAAGCATCTCATTTTAACAACAAAGCCTATTGAAATCAATATTCATATACAGGAAACCTATGATGTAATTGTAAAAATATAGAGTAAAGTTATGATGTTACTTTACCTAATTACAATATAATTACCTAATAAGAAGTTTTGGATGTTTTATATATTAAGGAATTTATCTAAACTTTGACATCTATATAATCCACCAACATCACTGAACTATATATGCATTTCTTATACAGCATCAAATACCTTTTGCATGTGCTTGATCCATTTTTTCTTAGTGTAACAACAATACTCATTATATTCATTTTGGAACATAAAAAATCTACAACACGTTAAGAGTAAAATTTTATCCTAATCCAACTCGTACAGATAAAAATAAAATATTTTTTTAGATGAGCCGTTAAGGATTTAATTTAGACATTAATATTCAAAATAAATATTATATTTAATAGTGTGTAAGTAAGTTATAATAGACTTATTAGAGTGTAAATTATAAAAGAAAAACTAATTTTTACTATCTAAAACATTTGTAAATATCTTATGTCTTAAATTCTTTTAAAAGAATTACTTTTCTAGTGAATAAAAAACAAATTATTGAAATGATGGTAGCTTTTGGTACTACGCGAAAGTTGCACCTTTATTCTCTAAATTTTTTTTATCAAAATTAAAATAAAAAAAATGATATAACATCTAAGGACGTTGATATATATATATATATATATATATATATATATATATATATATATATATATATATATATATATATAAATAATAATGTGATGTTTAAAGGAGATAATTTTACAAAAGAACATTTAAATATGTAAAATGTTAGTTATGGAATTAAAATTGAAACATTTTCCCTTGTTTTGTCGAAGTAAAAATCAAGAAATATTTTGTAAATATAGTTTTTTTTATTTCACGTTTATTATTTTGAAAACATCATTATATAATATAAACAATTCTTAATATGAAAATGATAAAAGAAAAAAAAAATTAGAAGAAGCTCATCGAACTAATCGATTATTATTATTATCTATAGATAATGATAACGATAATACTAATAATAAAAATGAGTTAGAAGAAACTTATCGAGTTAATCCACTACCATTATTTTTTAATAAATGAAGATGATGATAATAATAATAATAAATCAAGTAATTTTGAAATTTATGTAAGTTTTAATTTGCTTAAAATACTAAAAAAACGTGTACAATGAAAAAAATAAAAATTTTCTATTATTTTTAATTAATTTAAAACAAGAATATATGGAAACCTATAATATATATATATATACTTCAGAATAACAAATGTGAAGCGATTAGAAAAAGAAAGGAAAGAAAGCTGGCTTAGGTTATTAGAGTTATGGTGAAGGAAACCCACTACTAATGGCCTACCAACGATGTAACGAAGAGGGAGCACATCCTCCCTTTGAATTTTTCAAGTTATTAATATTCTTAAAATAGTTGTTTTAAAATTAAATTTGTTTATTCTTAAAAATATATTTAAGAAATTTTTTTATATTAAATTAAAAATTATTAAATTTTACTATACACTTTTACTAAAAAGGAATCATGTTGAAGTTTATAGAGTGAATCTAATAGGAGAATGTGAATTGAATTAGAAGAATAGTATTATCTAAAATATTCAAATCAATTTGATTTAATTTTTTATTTATATATATCTTTCTATCTTTATTTGCTCGACGAGAGATTTGTTCTAAAAAACATTTCAATATATTTTTTGTCTGATTTGAAAATTTTTCATATAAAACCTTAACATGCATGTTCTTCATCATTTTAGTTACAAAAATGATGTGTCATATCATTGATATCATCATAACTTGGATAAGAGTGATGTACTGTAACATAACACTTATTGTTTGTATAATAAATGATATTTAAATGAGACATTATGAGACATTAATTGGAGCAAATGGAGAAATTAAGTTGAACTTTTATTTTTCACATACTGAACTTGTAGTGTATGAGTCCAAGAAAAGTTAGATCATAATGCCTTTCTTTTTATGAAATTGTTACAAGTAACAATTTTTAGGGACTTGTGATGATAATTAAAAATCCTAGATACACTTTGCACATAAGATTGTGAGAAAGGTCAAGTCTTTCTAACATATCTCTAAAATCTAGCATCATTAGGAGACAAATTCCAATTTACAAATGTGAGATATACAAATTTCTACTAATGTAGAATATGTCGAGGTGTTGTCCATATCTTGATATTTTGGTGATTATTTTGAGTTACAAAAGGTAAAATTTGAAACATAACCATGCCCACTCACTTGAAAATTACAGTGGGAATTTTATGTAATATGACATGGTTTGTCATCCTGCATTCCCAATAGATGAATCCCTTTGGTACATTTATGATCTACATTTTGGTGAAAAAGACATTAAGGTGCTCATTAGGTCTATAAAATTTTACATGTATAGTGACTAATCAAGAATACAGCTTTGAAGTGTTTTATGATTTGGATATTAGCTAGTGTCTTAATAAAAAAAAGTATTTTGAAATGGAATTAAGCTTCATTTTGTGCTAGTTGAGAAGAAGTGATATTGTTGGTTAGGTTATTAAATCTTCACTCAATTGTGTTTTGCTTCCCTATTTGAGTTAGGTTGTGGTGGACTTGAGACAATTTTTTCTAGTTGTCTCACCTATTACTTTAGGCTTTTCACAATCTAGCCAGAGTTTGACAACAATGTCATCTAGTGATGCTACAACTCCTAGACTTAGGCTTATAAGAGGCAAATGAGGTCATATCTCAAAATATCAGGTGGAGGAATCTGGTTTGTCATCCCCTCCTATAGGGGTTAGGGTGGCTGTTATGGTAATGAGTTAGTTGCCACTAATGGTTTGTGTTTTTTTTTACTATTTGAAGCATGAATCCTAATGAGCGAAGACCTCTTCCAATAACAACAAGTGTTTACCATGACTAGGCCGGAAAAATTTATCTTTTCCACGAATGTCGTCAATGTTTTGTTTATTGATTCTAGAATATCTTTCATTGTTTTAGAATCGTAATTCTTCCTATGGATGGAAGTGATGTTCTTATAGTGAAAACACTCTTAACTTCTAAGTTAGTTAGAATTATGGCAAAGTGATGATAAGGGAAGAATATAACATACTTGGAAGGAGCTTGCTTATGTTATTTAAAGGCATTATTGCGTATGAGGCTTGATAGGGATCCATCTTATTGATATCACTATCTTGATCACCGCATATAATCACCATGTTCTCCATACACATATACTTGATTACTCCTATCATATGTATAACAAGCCACGAAAATGATTTAAAAAATGTGAGTAATTAATATTTGCTTCTCTTATTAATTTTCTCTTGACACCATTCTCGTTCTAGTTAAGATAGGGATCCATAATAAGGATCCTTAAATTGAGATGAGTGTATCATATTTACAATACTATAGTATACTTATTGTAATAAAAAAAAATCGTTTTAGACCAAACTTATGAGATTTAAGGTTTAAGGTTTAAGATTTTTACTATAAAATTATATACTCATTAATGTTCCATGTAACTAACAAATTGGCTTCGGCACTAATGATAAGAATAATTTTAACTATAAAATTACAAAATTATTTACCATGCTAAAAGTTTTTACTATAAAATTATATATTCATTAATGTTTCATGTAGCTAGCAAATCGGCTCCGTCACTAATGACAAGAACAACTTTAACTTTCAGCCTTAAAGCCTTAAGTACCAACACAAGCATCAACTTTGTGTGTTTAGAATTTTGTTGATGAGTCGCATAAATATATAAAATTGTGCCACTTTGAGAGAATAATGCAGAAGCAACTTCAGGTTGCTTCAAGAGGGACACACATCATCCACTTTACAAAGTATATCCAAACAAGCACTTTGTGTATATGACTTAAAAAAAAAGACAAAATAAAAAATAATATAAAAGGAACAAATATAAAAACAATAAAAAATATTTAAACTAATTTTATTTAGTTTATTTATAATCTTATATTTTATTTGGTAAATTATGGAAATGAATCAATTTAAAAATTTCGGGAGATAGAATTACATAAAACAAGAAAATATCAGACACCATAACTTACATATTCTTGACTCTTTTTCAGGGTTTATGTCAGTGTCTCGCAAACCCTGAATAACTTCACAAATATAAATTCACAAAAGAGAAAAAAAATTAAAAATCAAATACCTATGATGACTTTATCATTAAAATACTTTTTTTAAAAAAGAAAGTGGATACTCAGAAAGTCATAAAGTCACCAAGAGTGGAGTTATATTAATGACCAGTGAAAGTGAAATGACAAAAAAAAAAACACTATAGTGGTATAGGGGCAGGCTATATTTTATCTGCAATTACTTGTGAGTCCGAATTTAAATGGAAACTTTATTTTTCGCCAAATTTAGGCTTCGATGGTCGATAGATTTTGCCTTTTCGGTTGTTCTATTAGAAGCCACGCGCAACTGGCCATGCATTATTCTTCATTTTCATAGTCACTCATTTTATTCATTAGTTATAATTATATGGCCAAAGACTAAAACACGTGGTAGTTTCATAATGGTTGGATAAGAAAAAGTCCTAATCGTGAATCGTGATTGCAAAGGAAAAGAAGTATGCACTCACTCGTTATAATATATGACAATTAACTATATTATTATATTATAATACAAAACGAAATTTGCTATTTTTATATTTTTTTATAATAACTATGTATGTTGATATATTAATTTTTTAAAACATCATGGGTTGTTCAAATGTCAATCTCAGATATCAATGTCGGTTTCATTTTCATTGTTTCTAGGAAAGTCTTAATTTTACAATAAAGTCAGATAATTAAATGAAAAATAAAAGTAAAATATAAATATCAAATAAGATATTAATTATTTAAGGTTTAAATATTTTTTAATTCTTTAAATTTAGATATTTTTTAATTTAGTTTTCAAAATTAAATTTTTTTCTTTAAATTCTAATTTTAAAAAATATTATTATTAAAAAAAATTTCATGATAAATAACATCTAATTTAATAAATACTGTTAAGTGAACATATATAATATTTATTGAGTTAAAAGCAGTTTGCTAAGTCGAAAAATATTTATCAATATTTACTATAAAATATGAAATTAATAATTTTTTGAAATTAGAGAATTAAAAAATAAAAATTTTAATTTAGAAAATTAAATTAAAAAATATTTAAATTTAAAAGATTAAAAATATATTTAAGTTATTATTTAATATATATTTTTAACGAATTTGAAAATGCTTGTGTTTATCTAAAATTCAATAAACATATTAAGTAATATGATGTGTATAATTAAAAAAATTTATTCGCTACCCATATTTTGACAAATATCAGTATATGTCGCTTTATTATTATGGAAGTAATATTGATTATTAACAGTTGTTTTTCTTTCTTGTAGGGTTGTAGAATGAGAGGATTCGTACTTTTATTTGCCGAATCAAAAAATCCTAGGATGAAACCAAGGTTGTGTTGCCACTCCAATCCTCGGTCACTTCTCCATGAATTAAGGGTCTCTATATTACTAATAAATGTTATTTCCGTTCTTATATGTATGGCTTTTTTTTTTTAAATTGTCATTTTTTATAAGATTAATTATTTTTAAATATTTTTTGTATTAATTATTTTTTTATCTAAATTATCCTTAATTACTTTATAATAAACATTATAAATTAATAAGATAAATTTATACTATCTATAACCGATACATATTAATTAAATAGACGAAAAGTAATTAAATAGAGAGAATAAAAAGATATGTCTTTATAATTTTTACAAAAAGTATATAAATTATTAACAAACGTAATAACATATATTAACTAAATTAGTTAATTATTTTTACTAAATATGAATTAAGTAAAAAAAATCTTATATTAAGTGAGATCACTATTTTACACTAACAAGTGAAGAAGAAGAGAAAAGAGTGACTAAACTTGAGGCAACTATGGTGTGAAGAAGTTTCACCCACATATAGACGAAAAGAATAAAAGTAGCATTAGAAGCAGATGGAGAATGACCAGAAAGTCATTGTAGACACGAGATTCCAATATGAAAAAGCACGATTGCTGAGTGTGTATATATTATTTTGAAGCAAAAAAGAGTTAACATAGAAACAAAAACTTGACCAGCTAAGGAAGGAAAGTTAGCCAAATGAACATTAAATCAACTTTGTGAAATGTCTTTATTGTTGAGCCAGAATTGGGGTTATCAATACCGTCAAATAGCAAGTATAGTGATAAGAAAATAATGACCAAAAAAGAAAGGGAGGAAAGAGACTATGGAGAGATATTGCTTTACGGATTCAAACACCACCTTCCATTCATTCTCATTAATCAACATGTCATATTAACTAAATAAATATTGGCCCATTGCGCACTTATACTTCAACTTTTTCTTTTTTATATCAAAATTGTTAACTTAATTTAGCATGTAAGTTATACCTACATTTTATTAGTAAATAATGTCGACTTAGGGTAAATCTATATATAATAAACCTTATTCTAGATATAGACCTGCATGTTGTACAGGTGTCACAAATCGTAGAATTTGTAACATTTTTCACATTTATTTATCATATTAATGTCGTCCATACGTTAACAACATTTTAGGTTTAAATGACTAGACCTTAATAATTAGTATTTTATGAGTAAATCTTCCGTTTAGTCTATGAAATAGTTATGATATGTTAGGTTAGTATTTAAAAATAATAAAATATTAAAATATCTTTAAATATATGTTATCAATTAATTTAATTTTTGAAATTTTAATAAAAATTTAAATTTATTCTTGACCTAAACAAAGTGGAAAAATAATTTTTAAAATATAAATTTTTAATCAATTTAATTCTTGAAGTTATAATTATTAGTTAAATTAATAAAAAATTAATTATAATTATTTCCTCTTAAAATTTATATTTTGTGGTTTGGGAGTTTTTAGAATATTTGATGTGTCAGGAAATTGAAGGTGTATTATTTAATAAAATAAATTACTAATTTAGTCCTTAAAATTGTAATGAATAGTTAAATTGATTTTTAAAATTAATGAAATAATAAAATAGTCCCTTCAATTATATATTACTAATTAATTTAGTCCCTAAAATTATAATGAACAATCAATTTGGTCCAAAAAAATAAAATATCCATGAAATTATAATTATATATTAATTTAGTCTTTCAGTCAAATTAGTCCTTATAATTTTTTTATAAAATTCATAAAATTATAAGTTTATAGGTCAAAATGTGAAAAAAATTACAGATAAAATTTGTAAACTTTTAAAAATTGTAATATAAAAATATAATTAATCTTTTTAATTTTAAGAACTAATTTAATCGACAATTACATTTTTAAGAACTAAATTATAGATCATTACAATTTTAATTACTACTTTGATATTTTATTTATTTCAGGACCAATTTAACTTATGATTACAATTTTAATAACTAAAATGAATAATAATATATAATTTTAGAAACTAAATCGGTGAAAGAATATAAGTAATATTTCCTCTTAAATTTTAAAGCAATTACTTCAATAACTGTGGGTTTTTGAAATAACATTTTATATGTTGTAAAAAATATTATAATCAATGGTTTTTAAACTGTTCTCTATGCTTTGTTTTAAAAAAAAGATTTTGTAACTGTTGGGGAAAAATTGTTTAAGATCTAAAAAATTGTTGCCCACGTTATATTCTTTAGAACACTTTCTCAACTATTGCCAGAAAAAAAAAACTCGTAGTTATAGAAAATTGTTGCCTCTTCTATGTCTTGGAAAGTTTTTTTATTTTTATTTCTAACAATATTACTTAAAATGAAAATACTAAATTATATTTTTCTTCCTTATCTTTACGTGAGAATTCGGTTTGATTCTATATCTTTTAAAAGGTATATTTTGATCATTTAACTTTTAAATTTGAGTTAATGTTATTTTTTTAAAATAATTATTATTTTTGATTTTGTGATAAAATTTAAATTTTTTTTATTAATTCAAGATTTAAAACTTGTTCCATTAAATTCATCTTTATGAAAATTATGAAATTTAATGAATATTTCAACTAAAAATGGTCATAAACAAGATAAAAAATGTTAAAAGTGAGTTACATGAACAATAAAAAATTGAAAAATCTAATATAAAATTATTTTTCAAATACTCATGAGACTTATTTTTTATGAGATTCTCATTATGATTATGACTTTTTTTAGTTCGATCATCAATTAAGTTCCATATTTTTCATGTAGGTGGATATACTTGAGTGAATGAAAAATAATTTAAAATCATGTCCAAAAATAAAAATTATCAATATTTCATAAAGATAACATTAACTCAAGTTTAAGAATTAAATGATCAAAACAAATATTTTAACGGATAGAAATAACAAATTTTTATGACAAGGGACAAAAATCAATAAAAAAATTATTACGTAATGATAATTTAAAACATATAATAAGTTGTTTATCATTATTTCACATAAGCATAAGATAATAAGTAATGAAATATAAAATACCGCAAAAAATCTTAGATACCACTAATGTGATATTATTATGCTTGTACACAATAATATTATATGCTTTTAATTAACTAATTAAAAACTTTATGGATTTTTTTTAATGTTTATCAATATGTTTAAGTATTATTTGACATAAACATAAGAAAAAAATTGTGTTAAATTTTTTCAAGTCAATTAATTAAGCAAATTCGGTCCCTAGCCTTCATCAATATTCTTCTACCAAAAATCGTGAAATGTTATCTTTTACACAAAATTTTCATTAATGAATTAATTAAATTATTTTAAAACTTCTTCCGCTCAAAACTCATCAACCAAAACATCAAATTTCCTCCTAAATAAAAAATCTCAAATTTACCTTTCTTTTAGACCTCTATCTTACATCTTATAAAATTTCAAATTTTATAATAAGTTTTATTAAATTTTTTACTCTAAACTTTTAACATGATTTTACATTTCAAATCCATCATAACTTTCCAAATATTTAGATAAAAATAATAGTTCAACGACTTTAGGTAAAAATAATAAGTAAATGAGAAATTATATATCATGACGATACATAAAATCTAGTAATATTTTTTTTATTAACCCTAAATATCTTTTATTATAGGCATAATGGTTAGGCTTACATTGTCTCCTACATATACTAACATTAGGTATTCAAAGTTCATTACCAATTAATCACATTATTAATAAACTTAAGTATCATGCAATGAATCATAATATTAGTCTCTTTTTGGAAAAAATAAATGTTACAATTGATTGTAGTCCACAAGAATTTATAGAAAAATTCAAATATTTTTCCACTTGGCCAAAATCAATTGTGTAGTTTATAATTTTTAAAAAACATTTTCAACAATGACTCTAGGACTAATAACATATTGTGGCCACAAAATATATGACCCAAAAGATGTAACATATAATTAAGACTTTATCCAACAAAAGTCATGTAACATTGAATCATAATGGTAACTACATCTCTTATTGCATGAAACACCTTCCATTGTTACAGATATCATTGACTATATCAACTAGACATCAATGTGGAGTGTAGCAAGAAAATGTCATGTTAATATGATCAAACAATTAACCAAATTGTGATCATGTCTTAGCTCCAAAATGACATCGACTATAGGCACAATAGTCCTTATGATATCAAGCTTCAATATCAATTATATCATGCCTAAGCTCCAATATAGCGTTGACCATCGATGTAGCGATCCCAATGACACTAAGCTTTAATATTTTCACATTTAATGTACATATATATAAAGTATAAAATGAAACTCAAATCAAATGAAAGTACTACTAAAAAGTCCAAAATTCAAAGATCTATTAACACAGGGGAAGGCAAAATATAACTCATACTTCCACTAACTAAGCACATCCAAATAATTCATAATGCTCATGTTCTTAACATGTCTTTCGAAAACAACGAGCTTGAGTCCTTTGGTTAAATGATCAATCAACATGATATCTATCTCAACATGCTCTACCATTACAGTACTATTTCTCACAAGATCTTTAATAGTCAGATACTTTAGCTCCAAGTACTTAGATCCACTAAAAGTTTTATTGTTCTTTGTATGGAACACTACAACATTGTTACCACAGAAAGTCCTCAATAGCATAACAATGTAGTCCACACATGGTATCGCAAGATTTCTTAACCAAACAACATGAGTAATAATAATAAAACAAGTAACGAACTCTACATGCATAGTAGAAGAAGAAACAAGAGTTTGTTTCTTACTCTTCTAAGATATCGCACCTCCAACCAACATAATGATATATCCAAAAGTCGATTTCCTATCTTTAAGGCACCCATCAAGATCTTAATTTGTGTATCTGCATGATTTCCAAGTTGTTAACTCTCTTATACATAAGTATATACAACCTCATCATTTTCTTAGCATCTATCTAGTGGTCATTCTTAGGGTTTGGCTAGTATTTACCCATAACACTAACTATGAATTTTGATTCCTAACATAAAAGAATCCTCACCCATATCTTTCTTGTAAAAAAATCTAGTCAACATTTGCTTCTTCTCATTAAGATATTGAGGTCATTACAAAAGCCAACAACATGTTGTCCATACACAACAATGAGAAAATAAACTTGCTCCCACTAACCTTACGGTATACACACTTCAAAACTCAAGGAGATTACCACTTTATCAAACTTCAAGTACCATTGTCTAAAAGTTTTTTTCAACCTTTAGTGAGATAAACCATATAATCATTACCAATACCAAGTCTTCTCTATCCGACAAATCTTCTTATATAAATTTACTTAATTGGATCAATAGGTTATGGAACCTTAACCATAATAGGAGGATTAGTCACATTCTCAACCAAAATGTGAGCTTGCTTTAATGGGAACAACAAACATGTCATTGCTATTGAGGCTTGACAACGACAAAGAAACAGTCTTTATCAAAAGAAACAACAGCCTTATTTGATGAGATGATAGGATCTTATATATCAATCTCTAAGAACTAAACATGCATTAACTCCACAATTCTATTTCTCTCTAATATATCCTTTTAGCTACACTATTTAGCTTAAGATTCTAGATATGGTATATTGTGAAACTATTCCACCATTTTGCAAGTATGCAACAAACGGTACAACACTTTGCTTTAAGGCATTGTACTTACAATAATACTCTCCTAAAGAAAGGTATATAATATATCCTTCAAAGTAAATTCAAACCTAAATCTTAAGATGAAGCTGATGCCTCCACGGATTCCATATCTACTTTGAGATAATTTCATAAACTAAAAATACTTAATTTTAAAAACTGAAAACATTAATAAAATTTTAAAAATAACACTAAGAAAAATAAAATCTCACATAAACTAAATTAAAGAAATGAAAAGTCCAATTAAACAAACAAACAAAAAAAGAGTAATGCTATAGGTGTTAGATTTAAATTAAAGACACAATAGCATATTACAAATAGATTTAAATTTTATCAACGGCTATAAACTTACTATATGAAACTAAGCATTTAAAACGATTTTCTTAAAGCTAAATAGAAAAAAATATTGACTATTATTCTAACTAACCATTAATTATTACGTTATATAAATTCAACATGAAACTGATCTTTTATATTAAAATTACTAGATTACATGAATTTAGGTTTAGTTCTGAAACTGATTCCTATATCTAATTAAAAAAAAATAAAAAAAAATAAAGTGCTCACTAGTTTAGAGCGAAGAAGAGGAAGATAGGAAGGGAAAAAAATATAAAAAGAGAAAGTGATAGATGTAATAGATGATGTGATAGATAAAATAAATATAGAAAAAAAATTGAAGTAAAACTGAGATGAAAAAGAATATATCTATGAGTTTATAGCAACGCTTAAAAAATTAAATATTAAATACATAAAATGTTAGCAAAGAAAAGTAATTACCATGCAAAAGATCCAATGGAAAACCATTGAATTGTATTGAACAAGTGCATGCAAAACCGTTAAAGTCTAGTGGTGTTTTGGACTGCTGAACCAACAGCTTCTCCATATGAATTCTCCTGACTGAGCTTTCTTTCGCAATCAACTATATATAGTTGAAGTTATGGGCACTTCACCAAACCAATTCTAACTAAGAAGTATTAGCCAGAAGAGAAGAGAGGAAAAAGGTTGCATTGGAGCATATAGCAAAATGCCAGAACTCTAGTTTGTATTTCGTTTTTTATTTTCTTTATTTAATTAAGCATGTTCTTTAAAAATGTCTGGTTTATAACTTCATATTATTTTATTTGAGAAAACCATCAATTTCATTGAAGTATTGCTGTGTGTGGTAGGTGGTTCCTAAATAAAAAAAAAATGTTAAATAGTCTCTAAAATATTAAAAAATTCAAATTATTATTAAACTTTACTTGATAATCAATTTAAGAACCAATGATGTTTGATATTTAGAAAATTACTTAAATAGTTTTAGTACTTCAAGAATCACTTAAAGAGGGGATAATACTTCTGAGGTGAAATTGAGTTAATTTATTTTATTTTATTCTGTCATCTGTTAGTGATAGCTGCTGATGAGAAGGAAAGTATCAGGTATTCGAAGTTCAGAGTACCATTATTGCTTAAATTGAGACAGTTATGAAGTTGGGCATGATGGTGCTTTTTGTGTATTTAGAGAATGTTATGACAACTAATTTACAGGCCTTAAGGTCAGCTTGGTGAATCGTTAGTAGTAATAATTTCCAAATCATGTTTATATGCAAGGTTTGAAGTACTTGGCAAAATTGAGTGACCTTTATCAGATAGATACTTTGGCAACTAAACGACCTTAATTCTTAGCATAATTTTATAGACGTACAATAGGAATTCTGTGTTTTGACTTGGTCAGAATATTTTTCTGGTTTTCATGAATTTTGTTGCTGTTAGTCTTAGTATTCCCCATTGGGTTTTTGGTGTTGGCTAATGTACTTCGGAGTTTTTTTTTTTTCTTCTAAAGTATATATATGGAACTATGAGGAGGCAACACAGCTTAACAGTTTTTATATCATGATTTTCCTCACACAGAAATTTCTAAGGTCTGCCTTGTAAATGAGTTTGATGATAGCTTCCTTCTTGCTTCATGTACTTTACTCTACAGCCTCTACTGTTTAGTGTTATACATTTTATTCCTATATTATTGTCAAAAAGTGTTTAATATTTCTTTCATTTCATATTAATTAACGTTTAGGATTTTTACACATATTAAAAAATGACTTCTTCAGGACAATAGTATTTATTAAGGACTAATTTTATAAAAATATCTTCATCCTATTTCTTAAATTCAATAGATGTATTATTAAGTATTTCAAAATAATAGTATTTAGTAGGATAAAAAATTAAAATAAATATTTTAATATTTATTAAAAGCTAAAAATGTCAATTATTAATATGATTCTTTTTAAGTGCTAAAACGTCAATCAATTTAAAATAGAAAGAGTATATTAGAGAATCTTATATTATTCAGTATTTTTTATGAGATAATTATAGCTCAAAAATTTCCATTAAAAGTTATTATCATGATCGCGATGATAAGATGTCAACTCTGTATTGTTGAATTGTTGAAGAATAAAATGTTAAATTGAAAGGAGTTAAATTGGTGTGAATATAAAATTAAAGCACATAACACAGTACAAACCGTGGCAACAATTGTAGGAGATTCACCAGCATCTCTACAAACGTTGACTCTAAAGTCACGAACACATTCATCTACGTTGTTCGCGAGGAAGACATCTAATTTAATCATCTCACTATGGATCATTGACGATCTCTTCACCGAAAAGAGCAATTCAAATGGATCATTGCTTTGACCCCTGAAAAACTTTGCATCACCCGTGCAATGTCATATTCTACACAAATACAAATTAAGATCAATAATAACAATATGGTTAATTTAGTAGAATTTTATCAAAAAAGATATTGATGAGACAATCGAATTATTTAAGCTAACTAGTTTAAAAAAGGAAATTGACGAGTATATATATAAGAGTGACGATTGTGGAATCTTTCTCTGTTTTGATTTGTAGATTGAGAGAGTATGGAGCACAGTACGAAGGGCTGATAACTGAGAACGAATTTGCCATTGGAGAGGAATCGAGCTGCAATGGTACAAGACAGAGTCTTTAATTTGCTGTAAAAGCTATTAATTTATAGAACATGTTATATCCAATCATTATTGTTGCTTAGATATACCAAGCAGTTGCAAGGGTATGGTATCAATCGGATACACGCGCGTGTGAAGTAGGTGGTAGTTATTATTGGTTAATGATCTTGAAGCCAATGTACATATCATCAGGAGATACAGAAGAAAAACCTCTATCTAATTTTGGTGAAGTTTAGAGATCTAAAATAATTCAATACTTTATTTCCCAACATAAAAAACTATGCTAAAGGACCCCAGAATAACCTTTGCCCAATATTCTTATTGCCACATAAGCCATAAATCATTCCTAAGAACTCGTAAGGTAAAAGGAACGTGTAAAACAGAGGCGATTGCACAAATAACAGAGAATTTTTTTAACCTACAGCATAAAGCACCAAATACGAAAAGGGTTCAACAAACCCACGTCCAAGAGGCTTTAATTTCAATACATACTTTTGAAATACAAAGAAAAGTAAGAGAGTTTCCGATTTTAAAGTCCTAAGGAACTCCAAAAATATCCTTTGCTTCACTCCAAGCGCAATACGCTCTTCTTCTTCAAGGGTTTGGCTAAAGCATTCTTTTAATGAGTCTTCTAAACTCTTATGAAAGAACCTTAAATCACAAAATTTCAAAGCCTAGCAAGTTGGAGCCTAGCACAAACCAGGCTAGCACCTAGTGCCAAGTCCATGCTCCTGACGCCAAGGAACCTTGTGATCGGTGTCAAGGCCTTTCTTACTTGCGAAAAATATCACGCCAAAAATATTTCAAATAAATAAAACGAATTACAAAAGTTTGAATTAGCTCCAAATTGATTAAATGATAAAAATCATAAGTTTCTTGTAAAAAGTTAAGCACAAAGACCTGAAATTCTAACTTTAGAAGCGTAATTTGTACGTACAATAAATATTTACAAATTGAATATTCACGCAGAAATTTTTGGTTGTTTAAATGAAAAAAAATGAAAAGCATTATAAATTAATTACGAAAAGGAAAAGACAAGGGAATTAATTACGTAATTTTCCAATTTGAAATACCTGCCTAACTCAAAAACATTCTCTATTACATATAATAGAGAATGTTTTTGAGTTAGGCAGGTATTTCAAATTGGAAAATTACGTAGTTTTGGTGTTGGAGAGAAATGGAAAGAGAGAAGAGATATGTGATTGCTATATTTGATCATGAGACATGATAAAAAGAGAAATATAGAAAGAAATGAGGTGCTGAATGTTGATAGATTGCTTGTAATTTATGTATCATCAAAACTTAGTGTTAGTCAAGTACACGTTAATTTGAATGGAAAAAAATGTTTGGATTTATATAGAAGAGTATTGGACTTTTCTCCATCGGAAATCCAAAAATAACCTAACAACAAGAATAGTGTGCATTTAGGCCTTATGCTTCAGTTAAAAAAATCACCTCCATATCAAAAAGGCTTGTCAGTTTGCTTCATCAAAGACCGAGACTTGGGTTTCAATGAAGATAAGCTAACCATGACCAAACCAATATTTCATAAATAAATTATATCTAGAAGTGATAAGCAATGCTTGTATATAATAATAATAATAGTGATATCAACATCACATACCCATCTTTTACACAAAATCAGAACAAGAGCGAAGTATTATTAGTCTATTACAATTAATAAAGTATTTAAAAGACACATGTTTCAAAAATCCAGCTCCAAATTTAAAAGCTCTAGTAACCTTATGACGAACTTTCACTATATCATGTATTGTACATGGGCTATAATCATGGGATTTTCATTCTTAATCCTTATGACGTCGCCTGCAAAACAATAGACTCCAAATTTCACAAAACATATATGAATTGATGAGAACATGCCAGAAGGAAAAGGAAACACAACTAATAAATAAATAGCTAAAAAAGTAGAACATTCATGTACAAGACGAGGACTCTTTATGTCCATTTTGTCACGAGGAAGAGAAAACTGACCATATTATGTTATCTTCTAGGTTTTCGTCTTTGGTACTGGAACATTGTTACAGTTGGATTGGGATACAAGTAGTATTACCTATAGAATCTAGGAACCACTTCTTACAACATAATTGTGGTTTATATTGGTAAAAAAAAAGAGTTGTCATTTTTCCATAGGGTATGATTTTATCATAGTTTTAATATATTTGATTGGAGAGTCATATCCATACTTAAGTTGTTTCAATAGTCTTGCATGTAGTGGAATATAATTGTCATTTTGGCTTCTCTTTGGAGCTCTGCACATGTGACTGCTTAAGGCAAAACACTATTAATATGCACAGAAATTGGACTGGCTTGTTGCATTTTAGCCACTTTGTCTACTTGTCCTATTGTTGCTTTTGTACTTAAGTAGATTTCTTATCCTACTTCGGATTCACTTTCCCTTCTATGCTTCTACTAACATATCCTTTTCTATCCGAAAAAGAAATGAAAACAAATTATATAAACATCCAACACTAAGGTAAAATTTGAAATAGTATGGCGATTCTTTGAGGCAATGTGACACAGATATACATCAAATATACCAAACCACAAGACTAGCAAAAACAACATAGAAGACCCTGAACTCCAATAATTTTATTTAAGAAAAGTGCAATGAAATCACCTCCCCATGCCCAGTTGCAATTGAACTGGCCCCTTCCAATAAAGGCACTAATATGGAATGTACATTAGATGGTGCTTTGTTGATATCCTAAAAAACAATCCACAAACCATTATGCACATCCTCTGATAAAGTACACAAGAGTAAAATAAGAAACTTCCTTGAAATCTAGGCACATGAAGCAAAAAATTTGCATCAATGAATAGATATTGATAGAAACAGTCAAAACAAACCTGGGTAAGTGATCTAGGCTATCATCTAAATTTCCTAGGTTGATCTGTACAGAAATAAGCTCTAACCAATATTCTACCATCAATTTGATCATTTATCTGGATAATTAAATAGAACTAAAAAACAAAATAAGATCATAAACAATGATTATTTTGAAGAAGGAATTAGTAATTATCATTATCCTCCTAAACAAAACATAAAACAATCATGAGAAAAAGCAAGAAACCTTATTAAAGGGAAATAACTTTGTACCAAATAAATACTAACCACCTAATCCAAGACATGTTCTTCCAACTCTATATGCTTAATCAATTTATAGAAAAGGAAAAATAAAAAATAATAACTAACCAATAAATATTAAGGCATATCTTGGTTTCTGCTATCCTGAGCCAACTTGGTAATGGAGCAGATTTTCCTAAACCAAAGGGACCATATAAAAGAGCAAGTCACTTCTGACTCACTGCCAAAAGAACTCTATCATAACTTTTTTTCACCGTTGAGGTCAATACAAATGTATTACTTACTGATACATCGTCCCTAAAATTATAGAAGATATAAAAAATCAAGTGGTAATCTAGATGAAATATGGAATATCTATAATATCAGCAAAAGTTATCAAAGAGAAGCTATAAGAAATAAACTGGGGGAAAACATAAAAAAGATCGTTGATGGAAGTTCAAGAACTATAAATTATGCAAGTGAATTATATTTAAACATTTGGCTTTTAAGAATAAATTATTGGAAGAAGTTAATTAGGAATTACAAGGTAATGCTAACCTCAATTGGGATAAAATGTCTAAGGTTACTAAAGCAATATTGGGTGAATCAAAAGGTTTTGAACTGAGAGATAAAAACTTTGGAATTGAAATAAAAATTTTCAAGACAAGGTAAGAAATAAAAAAGAGAATGTTTTAAAGTCTTACACGAGTGCAATAATGCTAAAAAAGAGAGATGTTAGCAATATTCTCTCTAATACACAACTTTTAACACAATGCTCATTCTTAATGAAAACAATGTGAAAAGTTCTATCTTAAAAATTCTTAAAATAAAAACAACTTTTTCTACATTAAATTTCAAAAACATTCTAAAGTGTATGGTGATTGCGGCATTTGATTAAACATGAAAGAAGTACAATAATAGTTAATATTTATTAGTCACAAATATAAGATAACCTCCAAGTATAAAAGACAATTCATATAATAGAAAAAAAAAATAAAAATAAAAATAAAAATAAAAACATAAACAGAATATTGAATCCAAGGTTCAAACTCAACACAAAAACATTTTGATAATAATATTTAGATATTGATAAAATTTAACTATAGACTCAAAATAAAAATCCTACAAAAGAAATTAAACACTTTCAAAGAAAGTAAATATCTCCTTTCCCTTACCTATATTTTGAGATTGTGTTTATTGAAGAAAAAAAAAACGTAAAATTTTATGCCAATCGTCTATTTCAAATACACGCATCAAATGTACAACACTGATTTTTGAGTTTCTATAGGCCACTTACTGAGGTGAAATTTTCTTTGTGTGACTAAATAAAGCTTTCGCAGGTTCAATTTCATGAGAGCCCAACAAATAATGAAATTGACCTATATGAAGTATGTGGTGGTTTATGAATTGAAGCCAATTTAAGTGTACACTGAATGAGAAAAAAAAAAAAAAACTCGGTGAAGACTTGATTTGACATAGTTGGTTTCATCATGGCTCTTTTTCTTTTTTATAATATGAATTAATCCAACAATCTCTAAAATATTTTGCAAGGAATAAGAATGTTCAATGACTGGAACAAGAGAAAAAAGAGTTAAAGAGACTTTGTAATGCTTAGTTAAGGATAAACAAAATAAATAAGGTTTAGTTGAATTTGAGTCTAATATGAGAATTCTCACATTCCTATGTCTCGAAGATAATCTTAACACAATTTAAAGATAATAATCTAGAGCGAAATGAGTTCAACACTTAATATTTATCATATGAGAGTGTATTTGGTAACTTTTGGGATAAAGAAACAATTAAGACTCGTTTTCTTACTTTCAATATAATTTAGTGTATTTAGGCTTCCCAAATAATTAAATGCTTAGTAGGAAATTTAAAGGAAATCTAAGCCTATTGAGAGACAATACATTGTAATTCAGAGACAGGTTGAATTTAAATAAAAAAACTAAGTTTTCTCCCTTTGTAAGAGATTCTCTTTTATTCTTAAGTAAAAAACTAAATTTGGTCTTATCAAAGCAATTTGTGGCAATTAAACTTCTGATTTATCATTCTCATTTTCGTCTCTCTCTTGAGTGATCAATACTTTTTTCTAAATAAAAAGTTCAAAAAATAATTTCCAAAAAACAATCTAAATTCTTTATGATAATTATTTTGCTTGTAAGTTCATATCACCCACATGCCATCTATATTGCATTGGAATAGAATTTGACACAGCAAATGCATAAAATAATATTAAATAATGACGTGTTCTACCCTAGTTATAGCATAACTTTATATGTCATAATTATTAATTACTACATGTGTTCTCATCTCAATCTGACTAGAACCACCTTATGAGAATTGCTCTAGTAAATCTTTCTCTAGTCATTGGTTCTTAGGTTTACTAATAATGGATGAGAAAGATATCTCCAAAAGGCAATCCTACTCAACTCCATCTCTCTACTTTTAGTGATTTCTTTCTATTATTAGAAAAATATCCATTTTACTTTTTACACTTCTCCTATTTTATATAGGGTTCAGAGTATTAAACGTACTTTATTGTATTATGACATATTTATGCTATAACTATAACATACATTTTTTAGTCTATATTTATTGGTTATCTACCACCAAAATCCTTCTAGGTTTTTGTGTGATTCTTACTTTTGGAATGGGAAGAAATCCAACTTGCTCTCAAACTCCCCTAATAAAACATGGATATCACCTATTTTAGTTTTCGACCCATCAACAAAATTCAACTAAAACTACAAGATATTGTGTTTCAATCTTTTGTTTGTCAGATTGAATTTCCTTCATCAACTTCACCCTTCAAACCAATTAAATTAGTTTGGGTGGGATTGATTGTCGATTTTTTTCTTTAAATTTAAATTAAATAAATTATAATCAGTTTGATTATTAAATTCTTTTTTTTTTATCCAATCCACTTCATAAATTATTTTCTAATTTTTAATTAATATATTTTAATTTTAGAGTTTAAATTTCAACTTTTGTATTTTCTTTCTTTTTTATTTATTTTAATTTTAATTTTTTATAATCTTATATATTCTTATCAAATATCTTAATTTGATCATGTTTATTACGTAAAGTTTTTATTATATTTTAGGTAAAGAAATTAATGATATATATAAAGTAATAATTATAGAAAAATTAAATATTTTAAGAAATAATTAATTAATTATTAAAAACGAAAATTTTTATCTTATATAAATATAAAATTAAATATTTATATAAAATAGAAAATAAGTAGAAATAAAAATATGAATAATTTAAAGACACTTTTGTTCCTAAATATTGTTAGTCAGAAGAATATCTAAATTAAACCAAAATTCCCACCCTGGATTATACTCACGATCGCTTGGTCTTAAAGAGCAATTCAGTGGGATTTTTAAATATTGAATTCAAATAGCTAAAAGATACAAATGAACGACCTTTGATGGGGTGTCACGATTAATAGTCAAATTCATGGCTACATATACATTTTTTTACGATAATTAAAAATAAAAAAATATCTAAACTATATTATAAAATATCATTAATAATATTTTATATTATTAATATTACTAAAATGATATTTATTAATAATATTTTTATAATAAAATATTACTTAAAATGATATATACAACAATGATTAACTTAGATAGCCATACACATAGCAAAAAAACTTACACCAACATCATTCATGAAAAATGATACAGACCAAATAACTTATATTATTCTATATACAAACCATTCTTTTATAGACTTTTTAAGCAAATTAAAACCATTATTAATTTTATAGACTTTTTAAGGAAACTAAGAGATTTTATGACCATTCATATAAGGAGAAATAGAAGTCTTTCATATTCTATTGGACAATAAAACCAAACTCTAAATTTAATTAAATCAAACACTTGTTTAAAATAAGGATTTTGATTTTTTAAAATGACGTGGTTTTGTGTAGCCACATGGATTAAACTACTGCAAACCAAATAAACTACCAAGTTGTCTTCATTTTATTTGCACAAAACCCCTGGTCATGCCATAGAAAATGGTACAGAATCCATGGGTAATGCAATAACTTAACTTGTATATTATCCACTTAAGGAGACTTGGGCATTTATATTGATGTTTCTCTTGTAGAGATTAATTTTGGTTTAAATTGTACCCTATCACTATCCATTTGATGGGACCAAAATGTCCCAAAAGTGCTAGTAGATGGGAATAACAGCTGGTTCATTTGATGGCTACAAAGTTGTGTATGGAGATTTGACAAAATAAATATGCGTGATGCTGATTTCATATTCTCTAGTCTTCGCATCATCTTGGTTAAGATGAATTTTATTTATCACGTGCATAATTTTCTACTATACTTCTCTCCCACTCAAGTCATTCTTTCCTCCAACGAGTAACTTATATTCCCAAACTCCTTCCATCCATCATTCCATTTCCCCCCGTACATCACATAGCCTTTGTGTTTTTTTTTAAGATAAAGTCTCATCTCCCACCCATTTTAATTTATACCATATATATAATCATATTTTCCAAGTTTCTTCATCATCAATACTCATTATAAAAAATTTCTTGTTTAACGATTGATTATATTTCCGTCGCTGATTGGTGACTCAATATTTGATTGCTATAGACTTGACATGGTTGTAATTGAATATAAGAATAAATTTAGTATTGAATTCTAGGTTGCTAAAAAAAATAATTAAAAAATAAAAATTTTAAAACCAAGTTTAACCACAAACTAGTTCTAAACCAGGTTAAACCGTAAGCCAGTTTTAAAAATTCCAAAACTAGCTTTTTGAAAAATATAGATGACAATAAAAATCCAATCAATCCATGCCCAAGCTTACTAGATAGATAAAGAGACTACCCTAAGCTACTTTGTCAGTTGAGTTTAAACCAAAATCATAAGGCAATTATAACAAAGACACAAACCAACCAAGTTGAAAGTTATAACGTGCTAGTCACAGTATCATATTGAATACTAAATAAATAATTGCATTTCAAAACTATAGTTAGGAAATTTAGAGTGGAAGCCTAAACACACGAGGGAGCAAAAAGGAGGTTGAATGTTAAAAATTTATAATTTTTTTTAATTATGTGAACTTTATATTTTAAAATACAATTATATAGCTATTTATTTAAAGTGATTATAATCTTAAGTGATCTAATTGCATAATCAAAAAGACTTCCAAAACGACTTGAGACTTCCAAAAAGACTTGATATGAACTTAATGAGTGGATACTCAGGTTGACCCGTTAGGAGATAATGAAAACCCTATATGTAGGCTAACACATCAGAAAAGGTTATGGTTCCCAATACATCAAACCAAAGAATATTCGCTATTCTCCCCATCAGAAAAGAGAAGCGAAGGTGTCCAAAAGAAATTAAAGCGGTTTGCTTAAGGAAGACCACAACCCAACGATTCTCAATCAGAAAGAAGATACTGAAGATTCTGCTATGATCTCCTAAAACAAAATGGATTCAGGTATTTAGTTGTTTATACATTCTTGTTTACAGTTTTAATTATCTGGTATAACGGTAAAAGATTATAAGGAACCTAAGGATAGATAAAATTTTCTAACAAGTGGTATCAGAGCCACCGTTAGCATTACATCATTAGGCTAAATAATAGGTTGTATAAATATTGACTCTAAAAATAATTAGATTCTAAAATAATTTATTAACATAGTAGTTAATTATATAAATTTAAGTCATGATTCATTAACAGAATCTTATCATCTAGGTATATTGTATTAACATGGGTAAAAATATAATTTTACTGGATTTTCATCTATAATTACTTTTCCCTACATTTTGTAATTTTCGTTTGGAGGCTGGATTCAGTTACGGATTCAATTTCGGTTACAGCTTTTCCATTCCAATTGGATTCTTAATGGCGTTTCAAATTTGGAGTTCTTAATGGCGTTTCAAATTTGGAGTTCTCAATTCTTAATGGCGTTTCAAATTTGGAGTTCTTAATGGCTACCAACCTGGTAGCAAAAATGAAATCTGAAAAAATTAGACGTGACCAATATGCAAACTTGAGACCTCAGCATGAATAACAGATATGATAACCACTATATCACAACATCAAATTGATATGCTATATGGCAGTTTCTATATTCAAGACAGGGATTTTGGAATGGAGATACTTAATTCCGAATTATGTGCAATCCAATTAATTGATTTGGGGTGCTGCAATTGAATCGTGGGCCCTACTCCCAAAAGATGCTGTAACTGAATGCGTGATTACATTGTGGCAATAAAGAAAGAGTTTATTTATTTATTTATTTTATTTTAAATTTATAAATATTAAACTCATAACACTAAGGATAAAATATATATTTTGTACCATTAAAAGATTGAACTCAAGTCTATTTAATGGTAGAAAATCTTTACCATTAAATTCATTAGGATTTTTTTAAATATTAAAGATTTATTAGTCTATTACGTTATTTTATTACGTGTAATTATTGAATATAATTACTATTATCACGTACAATTTTTGGTTAGGTTATAATTATTATTATTATTTTTGAATGTGATGATAATAATAATATGTAAGTAAATTATGGTACAAAAGACATATAAAATACTAATGATAAATTTTGGACCTTATTGATTTTGGTAGTCTAGTTATTTTTAAAAATTAAATTAATTGTAACAATAAATTGTCAAAAATTGATTTAATTTAAATTACATAGACGTATGAAATTATTTATGCGAACTGTGATCGGCTCAATGGAAGACACAGTTTGACCAAATAATAGCATACATGTGATAATAAATATGTGACAATTATAAAGTTTTAATTTTTCATGTGAATAATTGTCGGTCCAACGAAAGGCTATTATTTGACAGAACTAATTGTCAATATTTGATTATTACGTTGAGAGTACCGCTTACAAGTTAATTTTTCTGTTCAAAGACTAAAAATTAATGTTGTGCTAGGTATCTTGTAAAAGTTTCATTATGTAGTTTATTTACAAATGTCTTGCTATATACTTTATATGTCTTACATACTTAAAGTATCTAACCGCTAGGCAGTAAAATAAATGTACAGTTTTGGGTTTTGTGCGTATGAGTGAAACTTATATAAATTTAAGACCTCCTATTTGATTAAATTGTCTAGTAATATTTGTTAGATTAATTGAAACAACATATTGTCAGAGTAATATTTGTTACGTAGATTAATTTAATTAAATTTAGATAGATGTTGTGTGGGATTATTCATGTGAATTGTGATCGGCCCAAAGGAAGACACAATTTGACCGAATAATTACATGCTTGTGATGGTAAATGTGTGGTGATTATAAGGTTGTTTTTCTATGTGAACAATGAAGTGTCTAAAGATAATCATTGTTTGACAAGACTTATCACCAACGTTTGATTATTGCGTTAAGAGTACCACTTGCAGTTAATTCTATCAATCCAACGATTGAGGATTAATGGTGCGTTAGGCATCTTGTTTGAGTCTTTAAATTTATCATAAAGATTAATTGTGTTCTGTACATTCAAAGTTCTCTTTTCAATTGCTGCTACTAGTGTGGTCAACATATTTGCTTAAATTAATAGTATCCTAATGCTGAATGGGACGAATTTCAAGATCTGGAAGGAAGCCATAGCAATAGTACTTAGTTGTACTGATTTTGGATCTAGCGCTTCGAGTAGAGAAACCTATTCTTACTTCGGATAACCTTTAAGAGGTTAAAATTGAGAAATGGAAATGCTTTAACAGAATGTGCCTCATGATCATGAAGCGCTTGATTTTAGAAGTGTTTTGGCGCTTTATTTTTGAGAGCCAGAGGTAAAGAAAATATAAGAGAGTACATAATGGAGATGTTTAATCTTGTAGCAAAGCTCAAGTCACTCAAGTTAGAGTCTGGTGAAGACTTGATCGTGTACTTGGTTTTGATCTCACTTCCTACACACTTTGGGTAATTCAAAGTGAGGTATAATACCCAGAAAGGATAAATGGTCTTTGAGAGAATTTATATCATTATGTGCAAGAGGAAGAGAGGTTGCAGAGAGCTAAGACTGAAAATACTCATTTTTGCTTTGATCTCTCAAAATAAGAAAAGGAAGAACATTAAGGATGTTATAGAAGGGTCTTCTCAATGAAAGGAAATTAGGTGTTGAAAGATCTAAGGATGTCTTAGGACTAATACATACAAATATTTGTGATCCTTTCCCTACAGCTTCATGGAATGGACAACAATACTTTATTACGTTCGTAGATGATTACTCTAGATACAGTTACCTATAATTGATACATGAGAAGTCTCAATCCCTAGATGTTTTCAAGTCCTTTAAAGCTGAAGTTGAACTTCAAATTGGAAAGAAAATTAAAGCCGTCAGATCTAATCGTGGTGGTGAATACTATGGTAGATATGACGGATTAGGAGAACAACGTCCATGACCTTTTGCTTTTTTTCTTAGAGAGTGTGGAATTGTTCCGCAATACACCATGCCAGGCAAACCTAGCATGAACAATGTGGCAGAATGATGAAACCAGACTCTTAAGGATATGGTAAGAAGTATGATTAGTCATTCTTCTTTACTAGAGTCACTATGGGGAGAAGCTTTAAAGATCACAGTTCACATCCTTAATAGGGTGCCGACTAAAGTAGTTAACAAAACCTCTTATGAACTTTGGAATGGTAAAAAGCCAAGCATCAATCATTTTCACATTTGGGGTTGTCCAGCTGAAGCACGCCCTTATAGGCCGCATGAAAGAAAATTGGATTCAAGAATAGTTAGCTGTTATTTTGTTGGCTATGCTGAATGCTCTTGGGGCTATAAGTTTTATGGTCCCACTTCAAGATCCTTTTTTGAAAAGGGAAATGCGAGAATTCTTAAGGAAGTTAAGTTTGGGAAGGAAGAGAACATAAGGAAGGTTGTCTTTGAGGAAGAATCTGTCAATGACGTTGGTCATATCCTTGTGCCTATTACTGTTCAAGAAACAATTCCAGTAATAAGAGACAATGTTCAAACCACTGTCCTTGATATTGTTTCAGAACAAGACTATGATGAGGCTCTTCCTCAAACACCAATAGAGCAACCTCAACAACCTCAACAAGTGTCGTTAAGGATATCCATTAGAGAGAAGAGACATGCAATTCCAGATGACTACATTGTCTTTCTCTAAGAACATGAGGATGACATTGGTTTAACAGAAGATGATCCAATCAACTTTTGTCAAGCTATGCAAAGTTCTAACTCTCAAAAATGGATTGATGCCATGAAACATGAGTTGAAGTTTATGCAAGATAATGACGTTTGGGATCTTGTCGAATTACCTGAAGGCGTGAAACCTATTGGTTGCAAATGAATATTTAAAACCAAAAGGATTCTAAAAAGTAATATCGAAAGATATAAGGCTTGTCTAGTTGCTAAAGACTTTACTCAGAAGGAAGGCATTGACTACAAAAAAACCTTTTCTCCGGTATCTTCAAAGGATTCCTTTAGAACCGTAATGGCACTAGTAGCTCATTTTGATTTAGAGCTACATCAGATGGATGTTAAGACTGCGTTTCTAAATGATGACATTGACGAAACGATTTATATGATGCAACCTGAAAACTTTGTTTCAAACGAATCTAAGTCTATGGTATGCAAACTAAAGAAATCCATCTATGGCCTAAAACAGACTTCTCGTCAATGGTATCACAAGTTCCATCAAGTCATTATCTCATATGGTTTTGAGGTAAATGTAGTTGATGATTGTGTATATCATAAGTTCAGTGAGAGTAAATACATATTTCTAGTACTATATGTCGATGATATACTACTTGTTAGTAGTGATACAAGCTTGTTGCATGAAATCAAGAGATTTCTGACGAAGAATTTCGAGATGAAAGATATTGGGGAAGCTTCTTTTGTGTTAGGCATTCAGATACTAAGAGATCGTTCTCAAGGTATCCTAAGGTTGTCACAAGAGAACTATATCAGCAAAGTCTTAGAGAGATTCAACATGAAAGATAGTAAACCAGGAGACACCCCGATAGCTAAGGAAGATAAATTTAGTCTAAAATAGTGTCCTAACAATGATCTTGAAAGAAATGAGATGCAAAAGATTCTCTATGCCTCAGTAGTAGGGAGTCTAATGTACGCTCAAGTTTGTACTCGTCCAGATATTGCATTTGTAATGGGAGTTTTGGGTAGGTATTTGGGTGATCCTAGAATGCAACATTGGAAGGTAGTGAAACGCGTGATGCGTTACTTGAGGAGAACAAAATGACACATGCTCACTTATCGGAAGTTTGCTCACTTATCGGAAGTTTGAGGATTTGGAGATCATTGGGTACTCTGACTCCGATTTTGCAGGATGTCAAGACAGCAAACGCTCCACATCTGGATACATCTACATGTTGGCTAAAGGAGTTATCTCTTGGAAGTCCGTTAAACAGACTCTTATAGCCCCTTTAACCGTGGCAACAGAATTTATAGCTTGCTTCGAGGCATCCAACCAAGGGATATGGCTGCGAAACTTTGTCACTGGTTTACGGGTGGTCGATGGTATTGAAAAACCATTGAAACTATACTGTGACAATAACTCAACAGTCCTTTACTCCAATAACAACAAGAGTACTACCAAGTCGAAGTTCATCGACATCAAGTTTCTGATTGTTAAAGAAAGAATTCAGAATAAAGAGATTTCTATAGTAATTACGAGTCATTGATATGTGGTTTTCTTCGATCAAATCATCTTAATTTCTTTAAGAATCTTCGTTTCTCTCTTCTAATGAGAGAATAGAGAACATATTTTTCGGTTTAGTATATTGAGAATTATACCATTTCTTAACGTGTTAGCCTATATATAGGGTTTCATTATCCCCTAACGGGTCAATTTAAGTATCCACTCATTAAGCCCATATCGAGTCCTTTAAGGAAGTTTATTTGATTTCTTAAATTGGATCACTTTAGAATTATAATCACCTTAAATAAATAACTGATATAATTATATATTAAAATATAATACCTAAAAGATTAAAAGAAATTACAAATTTCTAAACACAATACAATTTAATATCTTTAACAATATGGTTAATTAAGCAGCTAAAAAAATTAAAAGAAACGGTTACCCTTCACGTCGTAAGTAACACCTTTCTTTGTATTGATTTGTAGATTGACATAGTAAGGATTCCAGTAGTAAGTGCCGATAAGTGAGAACTGATTTGCCATTGAAGAGGGAGTGTTGTGGAAGAAGACAGAATCTTTTGTAGTGTATATGCTTGTACATATACCCATTTAAACGTATAAACTGATTATTATGTTCATAAATACCAAGTAGGGAGCACAGTTGCATTTAAAATAACGAAAAAAGAGCACAGTTGCAAGGTATGGTATCTATCGGATACCCGCGTCAAATTTACGACTTAAGTAAAATATACATTGAGTTTAAAAAATGATAGGTGATACCAACAAGTTATTTGAGACAGTAAAATAATAGAAATGTATGTATAATAATTAATGGAGGAAGGCTGGCAACACCTATTTTAATTAATACTCTCTAGAGGTAGCGAAATGTATGTATAGTAATTAATGGAGGAAGGCTGGCAACACCTTTTTTAATTAATACTCTCTAGAGGTAGCGAAATGTATGTATAGTAATTAATGGAGGAAGGCTGGCAACACCTTTTTTAATTAATACTCTCTAGAGGTAGCGAAATGTATGTATAATAATTAATGGAGGAAGGCTGGCAACACCTTTTTTAATTAATACTCTCTAGAGGTATCGAAATAGTATACCTAACCCGTCCAACCCAATTTTTATATGGATCGACATTATATGAATTCACATTTTACTGGTTGGGCTTATTTGGGTTATTTATTTATTTATTTAATATATCTAAATTTGAAAAAGAATTAAAGATAATAATACTAGATTAAATAGACTTGGATGTTTTTGATTTAATTTTTTTAGGTTTGCTGTTTAGATCAAATTTATTTTAAACTCGACGTCACTAATCTGGTTTGGCAAGCTAATTTATTTTGCCAAAATTAATACTCTAGGTTATTAGTTGAAATTGATTAAAATAGTGAATCTCTTCCTTATCATTTAATAAGTGTTTTTATTTAAAAGTAACGTCTACAAAGTTTATGATTTTTAATAAATTTTAATTAATAATAAAGAGGATTAGAAAATATACCAGAGAGAATATTACTTATCCTTTTTTCAGTGTTATAATGTAATAGAAAAATAGAAATTAATGTAGTATTTAGAATAGAAAAAATTTCTGCTTATAATTTTTGATGGAGCAAATACTGAGCAATTTTATGAATAAAATGGGGTGCAGAGGAGGAGGGATCTATGAGGCGCTTTAATCATAAAGCGCCATGCTGATGTACCACTTATAACATTGTCCTTGTATTTGTGCAGGCCATCCCTCAGGCTCGGGTCCATCGTTGGTAGAAACATAAGAAAATAAAATAAAAATATAATTGTATAGTAACCATGGCCCCTCTGGATGGAAGATTATGAATGAGTATAATAGCTTGTGGTGTCGAGTCTTGAAATCAAAATATGAAATAAGTGACAGTTTGGATGATGAAAGGACTTTTAAAACAGGGTATTGGTGGTGGAGAAATTTGGAAAAGATGATATGTATATATATATATATATGGTGTAAAAATGGGTGGGAGATGAGACTTTATAAAAAAAAACAAACACAAAAAGCTATGTGATGTGCGGGGGAAATGGAATGGTGGATGGAAGGAGTTTGAGAATATAAGTTACGTTGGGGGAAATAATGACTTGAGTGAGAGAAAAGTATAGTAGAAAATTAATTTTATGCATGTGATAAATAAAATTCAGCTTAACCAAGATGATACAAAAACTAGAGAATATGAAATCAGCATCAGGCATATTTATTTTGTTAAATCTCCATACACAACTATGTAGCCATCAAATGAACGAGCTGTTATTTCGTTCTACTATCACTTTTGGGACATTTTGGTCCCATCAAATGAATAGTGATAGGGTACAATTTAAACCGAAATTAATCTCTAGAAGAATATAAATGCCCAAGACTCCTCAAGTGGATAATATACAAGTTAAGTTATTGCATTACCCATGGACTCTGCCATTTTCTATGGCATGACCAGGGGTTTTGTGCAAAGAAAATAAGGACAACTTGGTAGTTTATTTGGTTTGCAGTAATTTAATTCATGTGGCTACACAAAACCACATCATTTTAAAATATAAAGATCCTTATTTTAAACAAGTGTTTGATTTAATTAAATTTAGAGTTTGGTCTTGTTGTCCAATAAAATAATAAAGACTTCTATTCCTCCTTATATAAATGGTCATAAAATCTCTTAGTTTGCTTTAAAAGTCTATAAAAGAATGGTTTGTATGTAGAATGATATAAGTTATTTGGTTTGTATCATTTTTCATGATTGATGTTGGTGTAAGCTTTGTTCTATGTGTATGATTATCTAAGTTAATCATTGTTGTATTTATTATTTTAAGTAATATTTTATTATAAAAATATTATAATGAATATCATTTTAGTAATATTTAATAATATAAAATATTATTAATGATATTTTATAATATAGTTTAGATATATTTTTAATTTTAAATATAGTAAAAAATTGTATATGTAGCCGTGAATTTAACTATTAATCATGACACCTCATCAAAGCTCGTTCATTTGTATCTTTTAGCTATTTGAATTCAATATTTAAAGATCCCACTGAATTGCTCTTTTAAGACCAAGCGATCGTGAGTATGATCCAGGCTGGGAATTTTGGTTTAATTTAGATGTTTTCCTGACTAACAATATTTAGGAACAAAAGTGTCTTTAAATTATTCATATTTTTATTTCTATTTATTTTCTATTTTATATAAATATTTAATTTATATTTATATAAGATAAAAATTAAACAATTTTAAAAATTAATCATAAACGGTTTTAAAAAATTAATTTTTTATGAGTCTTCTCCTAATTCTCCTAAACCTAAATTTGTCCCTCATAAAAAAAAGAAAAAGAAAAAAAAGAAGAAACGAGGAAAACTAAAAATAAGAAATTATGAAATAATAAGGAAAAGAAAAGAAAAAGAAAAAGAAAAAGACGAGAAAAAACTAGGAAGAGTATCGGAAAAAGTTTCTTCATTAACTCTTTTCATAGCTAAATATTCTCTTTCCATAATTAAATTAATTTTTATAAGTCTTCTCCTAATTCTCCTAAACCTAAATCTGTCCTCATAAAAAAATAAAAAGAAGAAGAAGAAACGAGGAAAACTAAAAATAAGAAATTATTAAATAATAAGAAAAAGAAAAGAAAAGAAAAAGAAAAAGAAAAAGAAGAGGGAAAACTAGGAGGAATATCAAAAAAGTTTCTTCATTAACTCTTTTCTGCACTCCACCCGCATCCCACCTACACACTCCACCACCAACTCCTTTCCAGTTACTCTGTATTGCTACTATTCTACATATCAACTCAGAAGACACAAGCTACCCCGTAAACTACTCCAACGTTATAGTGACAAACATAATAATAAATGAGAAGCAAAAGAGTGACCTTTGGACCTTAAAAGGGAAGAAAATGAAAGAAGGGGTGAAAAAAAAAGAAAAACTCTTCTAAAATTCTAGTAGTTAGAAACTTGGATAAGCGATTCTTTTACCTGTAAAAGAGTGAACATGCAAGAAAAAAAGAGAGGACAAGTGCGTATAAATTTCTAGGAAAGAGTTAGTGAAGTTGGAAGGAGAGAAGGAGCCCTTGTAATAATGAAAAGCCTCACGACCGGTTAAGTTTTACTTGCTCAATCATCTTACATAAGACATAGTTATTATACTGACTACCATGTGAATTTCCTGATTGTTTCTAGGGAGGGCTAGCATACAGTTCTCCCCTTTTACCGTAAATTTATCATGTTATGGATAGCCGACTAAATGACCTAGTTGGGTGGCCGACCTTTAGCATTTTCCCTCTAACGACTTTGTTTTGTTAAGCCACCTAGTCTCGCAAATGACCACTATCAGTCAATTCTGTTAAGTCATCAACTCGGTCGGTGACTTCGACTCGATCAATGACTTCAACTCGGTCGGATGACTTTGACTCGGTCAAATGACTTCAATTCGGTCTCACAGTCAAACCTTTCACGAGCCTCTCGACTAAACCTCCAACGAACCTCTCGACCTCTCGACAATGAACAACTTGGCCTCTTGGCCTCTCGACCACAAACCTATCAGCCTCTCAGTCACGAACATCTTGGTCTCTCAACAACAAACCTCTCAGCCTCTTAGCCACGAACATTTCGACCTCTCAACCAAACCTTTCGGCCTCTCGACCACAAACATCTCGACCTCTCAACTTCTTGGCTGCAAACCTCTCAATCTCTTAGCCACGAGCCTCTCAGCCTCTCGCCCACAAACCTTCCACGAGCCTCTCAGCCTCAGCCAAACCTTTCGACCTCTCAAACAAATTGTCCATGAGCCTTTCGGCCAAACACCTCAGTCAAACAACTCTCGACCAAATGCCCCCCAATCAGCCAAGTCGGGCATGAACCTCTCAACCTCTCGACCACAATTATCTCAGTCTCTCGGCCACCAACCTATCAACCTCTCTCAATCAAACCTCTCTCAATCAAACCTCTCGCCCACGAACTTCTCGACCTTTTGGTTTTGAACTTCTCGACCTCTAGACCAAACCTCTCGGCCTCTTAGCCACAAGCCTCTCGACCTCTCAACCATGAGTCTCTCGGCCTCTCGACTAAACCTCCCTAAAGCCTCTCAACCTCTCGGACAAACCGTCCACGAGCCACTCGGTCAAACTATCCACAAGCCTCTCGGCCAAATACCTCGGTAAAACACCTCGACCAAATGACCCCAGTCAACCAATCGACCAATTTTGTTTAGTTATATCCAATTGATAAACCAACCCACAACAATATATCTCTTCCAACTTTTGGGATGCCTATGGACAGTCAACTTTTCCTCCAACTGTCTTTAGATGCCAATGGATAGTTTATATCCCTTTTAATTCTTCGGATGCCTATGGAGAGTCACAATCCAAGCCTCTCTAAAACTATGTAAACTTTTAATTCTCCATTACATTAGGAGATATGTAGAAGTAGAAGGCAATTCCTATCAAGTTCAAAATCCCAAAAAAGTATATCTTTCCTCTCCCAATAATAAAATTCACTTTTATTTGTGTTTGAAAGGTAAAAATAATAATTTAGAAATTATAATAAATTCACATATTTAATTAAAATAACTGTCTTATGATGGACGTTATAAGATTCTAATATTTTCTATACACATAATAGACTCTTAAGCCTAAATCTATTTTCGTAGACCAGTTTTATCTCCTTTAAGATTTTCTGACGTTATTCTTAAAAATATCAATGACAACTCTAAATCTTAAAAAAAAAAAAAAGTCAGACTCCAAAATTTAAATTTTCATCGACTTCTTCGCGACACTAGTGCGATATTCCCATAAAAGAAAACAAATGAAATTAAGAATCCATAAATTTAATAATTCACGTGCAAACCTTCGGATTCACTTTGTTCCCATTTGTTATTTTTTATTTTTATAATAGAAAATGTAAAATTATTAAAAAAATATTTTCTCTATTATTTGTTTTTCTTTTCTGTACTGAAGAGTTTTTATTTTATTTATTTTCTGTGAAGTTAATTGGTATATATATATTAACCGTACATATCTGTATATAAGATCCAATATACATTAGCATTTGCACCGTTCCACAAGACAGCTGGAATCCTCTCGAATGGCAAACCTGTTCCCAGTTATCAGCACTTCGTACTGTGCTCCTAACTCTGTGAATCTACAAATTAATACAGAGAACGGTGACACTTTCGACATAAATGGTAACCGTCTCTTTTATGTAAAAGATACTTTATTCACACTTCACAACCGTCGTGTCTTATGTGATGATAAAGGAAACCCCATTGTCACTCTATACAACCAGGTTAGCTTATATATACTCATCCATTTTCTTTTTTAAACTAGTTAACTTAAATAATTCAATTTTCTCATCAATGTCTTTTTTGTTAAATTTTTCATTTTTGCTACTAAATTAACCATATTGTTATTATTGATCTTAATTTGTATTTATGTAGAATATGACATCGCACGGGCGATGCAAAGTTTTCAGGGGTAAAGGCAATGATGCATCTGAATTGCTTTTTTCGGTGAAGAAATCGCCAAAGAAGTGTGGGATGATAAAATTAGGTGTCTTCCTCGCAAAAAACGAAGATGAAAGCATGTGTGACTTTAGAGTCATCATTCGTCAAAATAAAAGCTCATGCGCTGTTTATGCCGCTGAATCTCCAACAGTTGTTGCCCAGGTATTCTTGTTTTATATGTTATTATGTACACACCAATTTACCTAATACTCTTAAATACAAACAAAATTAATTAACATCATTTAGTTTTATTTATTTTATTTTTAAAAATTATTTTTTAATGGTCATCTATTAAAACTTGATATTAAAAAAAATTAGTTAAAATTTACATATATTTTTATCTACCATGGTTTTTTTATTTATGTTTAAATCGGATGGGAGTAACTTTTTAGTAGAGCTGAAAGGATATAATGACTGCCACGTAACCTGTTTCTCTCTGACTCTCTTGTAGATGGAGAATAATTGGGGCTTCAATGTATGGGTCAATCCCAACGTGGACTACGCATTCATAGTGGCACTTCTTATCATTATTAACGAGATGGTAGATGAAGATGACTCGACGAATTTGGTCACAGAAACGGTGAAAGCACTTGCAGTAGGAGTAGGCTCTGGACTTGCGATTTAAAGGAGCTCCCAAATAACTTTACTTAGGTTATGGACCAAATTAAAATTAAAGCTTGGGCTCGATTTCCTTTAAAATGAATACGGTCGGGTGTTGGTTTGTTGGATGATGTGTATTTTCTTATAAATAATAATTAGAAAATAATGTTTCGAAGACAAAAGATTTTGAATTTTGATATATTATACTTGTGTAAAGGATACTGTTCTTTCTTCCATAACTATTATGTCTATTAAAATATTATTTAATATTTTAATTGAGCAAGTATATAATGATTATGATTACTCTATCATAAATAAAGGATCAATTTATGTAACATGGGTGATAAATTAATAGAAATTTTCTCTATGTTACTATAATCTTTTCTTTGTTTTTAGAAAAGTAGTACTAGATATTAGGTTTAGAGAAGAAATATACTTAGTAATGATTGAGTAGAGAAGACAAATAAAGACTAGAACTTGTTTCAATATAAGTGGTGTCGTCGTCATATCAAGACGGTTAGAAAACTTCAATGTATTTAAGTGGTTGTGGAGAAAAATTATAGTTAAAAAAAAATGAGATTACTTTATTATGAAATAAATAAGAGGTTTCGTTAAAGATAAAAAAGAAAGCTCAAAATAATGTAACTTTATCTCTCAAATTCTAGATGAATTCATATTCAAAACTGTGTTAAGGCCTCCAATCTTCAAGTAAGTTTGTGAGATTTTGATAACATTCTTGAGATGTAATTATGTTTTGTAAATTTAATTGTAGATTTTGTATCGGTTACCAAATTTAATGAAAAGCTATATTTTAAAGCAAGAGTATTTTGTTAGTAGCGTAAATAAGCAAGCATTTAATATTCGGAACATACAGATTTTACAAAACTATATACCTTTTCAGAGAAAATAAATTATTAATTACTCACTCTTTAACTTACTTTTTTAAAAACATATTATTTACCATGAATTAAAATTTATTTCAACTCACAAATTCACGTGTGAAATTAGTTAAACAAATGAATTTCAAATATATAAGATTTTGTAAATCTTAATAAATTTTAGTTAATGAATTATTCTTGTTGAATAATTAAGCAGTCATAGTTAGAAGATGCTCTAGTAGCCATTACTAAGGTGTTGGGACTTGGGAGATTCTTATTTAATAGAAAGAAGTAAATAATTTTGTTAATAGAATAGATGGATTACTATTAAACTAATTAGAATTATTCAACTTGATTTTTTGATTCTTAGAACTCATATGAATCCTAAATTCATCTTCTCCATTTGAATGGAGGTATCACACAACACATCCCAATTGTAAATATGTGATAGAGTAAGGTCCTAAATAATAATACTCACCTTCTCCAAATAAACTTTATAAATAGAATTATTTTAAATCAAGTGCAAGACACACATATAATTACAATAAATCAATAATATTTATAACCATATTTATATCTCAAAGACTTAACAATTTCTAGAATCACCCTACTTGACTTATTTGTTCTTAAAATCGATGTGAATCTCATATTCACTTATAAACCAAAACTAGTATGAGTCCTTAAGTCATTGTGAATCTCAGATCTACTTATCTTTTTTGTTCTTAGAACCAGTGTGAGTCCCTAACTCACTGGGAACTCCAGATTCACTACAGACTATGAGCTTGTGTCCATGCAATTGTGTCTTATTGCATTCCTCATCCTAGATGGAGGTATCTCACATTTCATCCCATATATAGATATGTTTAATAAATAGATATCTCATCTTAAATGATGATATCTTCATCCTATTCTGTGTACCGTCATTCCTTCTCGAAAGGTAATAATAGACTCTAGTGACAATAAATTTGTCATTTTAATGATAGACAATTATGTTCTCAAATCTCCTATTATAATTAAAATATTCATAAAGAGAAACAAATACAATTGAAATTCAACAAACAATTAGGTTACAGAAAAAATTCATAAAACTTTCTTAACAAAAATTCCAAAGAAATCACATCTCAACAATGCATACATGGAAGTTTAGAAAGATATTGTTCTACTCACCTTGAACAAATGCTAAAAGATAGTCTTCTTAGTACAATAATGTCTCTTGAATCCCTCTAGGTTTCTCTTCCTTTATCTTCTAAGTGTGAACTAAGTTCTCTAATTGTAAAAGTAATTTTCTTTTCTTTCCTCCCCTTATAATTAACTAATGTTAGACTCTCACCTTATTACTTTAAATATATAAAATATTATTTCAATTATATATATATATATATAATTTTCTTAACTATCTATTTGTTTTAATAGATTTATATTAAAATTTAAAATATATTATATATTTTAAAACATATTTGTTATGAAATGATTATAATTATATAATAGTAAATATTTATCTTATATAATACACATGCTAAAATACTAATTAAAACTAAAAGTTAATATATTAATAAATAATATATATATATATATAAAAGCTATAATCTGAGACACTAATATTTTGTTTATGATAAATAATAATATAAAAGTAAATTGAATACAAATATAATACATTATTTTGAAATTTTTTTAAATTATGTTATTCATTTAATGTAATAAAACATATCATTTTTAAGAAAATTATTTCTATATTTTTAAAATAATATATATTTACTTTAATAAATTATATATATAAAAAGGTATTATTTATTGTTTCCTATAAAATGGCATGAACGGACTAGTATTTGTGAAATAAACAATTTTTTCTTTCTCACTTGTTGTCGATTTAATTACATAGATGCACCTATTAATCATTAAGTGCTTAGTAAATTACAACGGTTGGAAATTAAACCTACTGGAACATTGGAAAATACCTTGTAACCAACTCAAGTCAATGTCCTAGAAAGGAATAATCTCATTCTCATAAAGGGTAGTTTTTTTTTTTTAAGCGAAAAAATGAATCTCATAAAAGGGTAAATTGTATGGTTCATGCATAGATAAATTGATCTGTTCGGTACGTAATTGTTTTTGGTGGAAGTAGAAAATATTATCCATTAGTTCATACAACTGAAAAATTATTGATGCATGAACGAGTGTATCTCTATCCTCAAAAACATCACCTTTCGAGTGGAAATCAATGTTTCAAAATGTATATATACATATATTGTTGGAACCATTTTCGGGTCCGATAGGTCCATGAAAGGAGTTCAAACTAGTCCAAGATTAAAAATTACATGGGTCCAGCCCAATACTAAAGCTCCTCAAGCCTAACAAAACGTGATTGTGGGACTCGTCGATAGCCTGAAGAGTGATGTGGAAAGTCAGCAGGGCCACAGTTGTACCAAAGAGCAAAGTCTACACAGGAAAAGATGGAAACAGGGGACAAAATAGAACCTGGCAGGAGGGACAAGACGAATATACCTCTGAAAAAATGAAAAGAATAAGGAAGCATTAAAGAGGGAAGGGCAGAACTCCTACGTGGAACAAAACGCCATGAAGCAAAAAGTGAAAACATGGGGAGGCATGTTCGACAAGACGACTAACCTGCCAAAAGAACGGCAAAATTCACCCTTAGATGACCACGCCTAACACCGCACTCTGATCGATTGCCACCACAATTAATGAAAAGTGCTCCGAAGGAGGAAGAAGGGACGCCACTGCATTAAATGAATGTGGGGAAATCGCCACCACATTTATGAGCAAAGATTGCCCAAAGATATTGTCAACAGAGAAAGGGGGAAGGAAGTGCCTATAAAAGGGTGCAATATGGAACGAGAGGGATCATCAAGAAAAGGGAGAGAGAAGGAGACTATCTACAATTTAGGAGAGTAAGCATTTGGTGTGTGGGTACTGAGAGTCGATAATCAAGAAACACTTGGGAGCTTGGCTGGATACCAGGTAAGTAATTCCAACTAACTCTCAGTTACTCTTAAACACCACACCCCCCATTTGCATCCCACTAGACTCACACAAACCCCGAAGTCACCATGTCCCCAGACTGCCCGAATAAAGAACCTAAAGTAAATACAAAGATGCCCGACAACCCTCAATGTCAATCCCTTTTGCCTTGAGATCAAATAAATCAATGCTAACTCAGTTTCCCACCTAAGCTGACTCTTAATTATGTTCAGACCGTGACCTCGTTGGTCCCACCCTAAATCTGGAATGTTCTAGACTTATGTCGAGGTCAAAACACATTTGACCCTATAAGATCTGAAAGCGTGCCGGATTAATCGCCCAACTATCTTTTCACAGAACTACGTGAACTTTGACTTCTTGAAAAAGAGATACGTAGGCATGCAGGAACAAATCCTTCATCAAGTTTATACACACACACTTTGTCCTTACCCTGAAATATGCACACACACACCTACGGACAACGATACTAATTTAAATAATAAAATGATGACAAAGTTGTGTGAGCAGTTTAAGATTCGACACCATAATTCCTCGTTGTATTGTCCAAAGGTGAATAGGACTGTAGAAGCGACCAATAAGAATATCAAAAAGATTATTCAAAAGATGGTTGTGACCTACAAAGACTGGCATGAAATGTTGCCTTACTTGTTGCATAGATATCACACAACAATATGCACTTCCACGGGAGCAACCTCTTATTCCTTGGTGTACGAGATGGAGGTTGTCCTTCCCATAGAAGTGGAAATCCCCTCTCTTAGGGTCCTAGTATAAGCCAATCTCGAAGAAACAGAATGGGCACAAATCTGCTATGACCAATTAAACCTCATAGAAGAAAATAGATTGGTGGTCCTTTGCCACGAACAACTCTACCAATGGAGGGATAAAAGGGCATTCGACAAAAAGGTCCACCCCCAAGAATTTCAGGAAGGGGATCTAGTGGTCAAAAGGATCCTACCTACCGCGAAGGATCACTAAGACAAATGGACCCCAAACTTTGATAAACCGTATGTGGTAAAAAAGACCTTTTCAGAAGGAGCCATGATTTTGACCAACATGGAGGGGCAAGAGCTACGACGGGTGTAGATGCAATATAAAAGTTCTACCCGTAGAAATTTTGACCGAAACCAGAAGGCATGCGACCACTTTCCCTTAAGGATGATCAACAAAGTTCTTGGAATACAAAACGTGAGAAATGACATCGTCACACCCTTTACCCCTTCTTGTATTCCTTCGACGTTTCTTTTTTAGGTGTCTCCCTAATTCTTTCATTTGTAACTACTATGGCAAAACCAAATAAAACGAGCTTTATCCCACCCATTTCGCATACATTTAATTTCATGAATTAAAATAAACGTGGGCATATGAATGTGATGATTACAAATTTCTACGAGACTTGGGAATGTCGCGACCATCATCCCATTTAAGTCCGTAGTCTAAACCGACAAAGAAAAGCCTTCATTGAAAAGTTAAGGGGTGTCCAAATTGTAAGGGGCTCCGAGGCCAACAAGAATGTGAATAGGAACCCGCATGTCATTTAGTTTTAAATAAACATCGCATAACACATTCTTTAGACACACACCTTGCGGCTTGCACTCTACCATACATGTTATCCATCTCCATTGTCATATTTCATACATTCCTTACTCATTTCTTAGAATTAAGAGGCCCTAAGCCTCTTATCACTTGTATAGGTTTTGTGCCTTACACATTTCCAGTTTCTGCTCTATGCCATCTTCTACTTCAACTCGGCTTTATGCCATCCTCTACATAGATACAGCTTCATGCCATTTTCGTTTTTTAACTCGGCTTTTGTATTAGTTGCATTCACGGTTCAAGTCTCACCTTTCAGTCTTGGTCACATTTTTATCCTTTTTAATTTTGGAACATTTGAGGCCGACTTCATGTCGGTTTATGAAAGGGTGCTAGGACGTTGAAAGGAGTTCAGTGATATATAATTTTGAAGTCTCTTTGGAACAAGATCAGGATAAGATATCAACTCGAACTTGATTCTTGCTCCAGATCCAACACTTGTCAAATAAAAGAGAGAAAAAGAAAGGAAGACAACGCAGTAGATGTAATGAAAGGGAAACTTTTCATTAAAAACCATGTTTAACATTTTACAAGGTTTATTCTCCTCCTTCTCTTATTTTGTCTAAAGATACAAGGTCTCATCCCTAACTTTCTTATCTACACTCATATGATTGTTGTTGAGGTTGGGGGCAAGAACTGACTTAATGGAGGGCCTTCACGAAACCAAGAATATATTCAGTTATAATAGTTTCTTTGGCTCTATCTAAGTCAACAGACAGTACATCTACCTTAGCCTGAACTGTTGTTGCATCCAACTCAACCTACGTAGTTTTCCTTTTGGCTAGCCGTAGGTCCACCTCCAAAGTTGTAGTTTTTTTCTTTTCTTGGACAAGGGCGGCTTTGCTTTCAATGATTTGAGCACGGGAGGCACTAAGGTCCTTTAGGAGTTCGTTCGAAGTTTTTCACACTTCAAAATTTTCAATCTTTAACTTTTCGACTTCTATGTGGCTAAACACTACTTCTGACTTCAGATTTTCAACTTTAGACTTCAACGCTTTTGTCTCCTTGCGAAGCTTTTCTATTTCAGTTTTTTAGAGATCTTTTGATCACCTCTTTAGATTTCTGAAAAACGCTACCCCAAAATTCGATCATAGCCAAAGAATGGGCGTGGTAAGCAGCCACCATGTCCAAGAAAGTCTAAACCCATCATCTCAATATTAGCTCACAATCAAAGGGAAAAAGGAAGGTCGGGCCTAAAAAAATTGAAGTAAAACTGAGATGAAAAAGAATATATCTATGAGTTTATAGCAACGCTTAAAAAATTAAATATTAAATACATAAAATGTTAGCAAAGAAAAGTAATTACCATGCAAAAGATCCAATGGAAAACCATTGAATTGGTATTGAACAAGTGCATGCAAAACCGTTAAAGTCTAGTGGTGTTTTGGACTGCTGAACCAACAGCTTCTCCATATGAATTCTCCTGACTGAGCTTTTTTTCGCAATCAACTATATATAGTTGAAGTTATGGGCACTTAACCAAACCAATTTTAACTAAGAAGTATTAGCCAAAAGAGAAGAGAGGAAAAAAGTTGCATTGGAGCATATAGCAAAATGCCAGAACTCTAGTTTGTATTTCGTTTTTTATTTTCTTTATTTAATTAAGCATGTTCTTTAAAAATGTCTGGTTTATAACTTCATATTATTTTATTTGAGAAAACTATCAATTTCATTGAAGTATTGCTGTGTGTGGTAGGTGGTTCCTAAATAAAAAAAAATGTTAATTAGTCTCTAAAATATTAAAAAATTCAAATTATTATTAAACTTTACTTGATAATCAATTTAAGAACCAATGATGTTTAATATTTAGAAAATTACTTAAATAGTTTTAGTACTTCAAGAATCACTTAAAGAGGGGATAATACTTCTGAGGTGAAATTGAGTTAATTTATTTTATTTTATTCTGTCACATTTTCAACAATGACTCTAGGACTAATAACATATTGTGGCCACAAAACATATGACCCAAAAGATGTAACATATAATTAAGACTCTATCTAACAAAAGTCATGTAACATTGAATCATAATGGTAACTACATCTCTTATTGCATACAACACCTTCCATTGTTACAGATATCATTGACTATATCAACTAGACATCAATGTGGAGTGTAGCAAGAAAATGTCATGTTAATATGATCAAACAATTAACCAAATTGTGATCATGTCTTAGCTCCAAAATGACATCGACTATAGGCACAATAGTCCTTATGATATCAAGCTTCAATATCAATTATATCATGTCTAAGCTCCAATATAGCGTTGACCATCGATGTAGCGATCCAATGACACTAAGCTTTAATATTTTCACATTTAATGTACATATATATAAAGTATAAAATGAAACTCAAATCAAATGAAAGTACTACTAAAAAGTCCAAAATTCAAAGATCTATTAACACAGGGGAAGGCAAAACATAACTCATACTTCCACTAATTAAGCACATCCAAATAATTCATAATGCTCATGTTCTTACATGTCTTTCGAAAACAACGAGCTTGAGTCCTTTGGTTAAATGATCAATCAACATGATATCTATCTCAACATGCTCTACCATTACAGTACCATTTCTCACAAGATCTTTAATAGTCAGATACTTTAGCTCCAAGTACTTAGATCCACTAAAAGTTTTATTGTTCTTTGTATGGAACACTACAACATTGTTACCACAGAAAGTCCTCAATAGCATAACAAAGTAGTCAACACATGGTATCACAAGATTTCTTAACCAAACAACATGAGTAATAATAATAAAACAAGTAATGAACTCTACATGCATAGTAGAAGAAGAAACAAGAGTTTATTTCTTACTCTTCTAAGATATCTCACCTCCAACCAACATAATGATATATCCAAAAGTCGATTTCCTATCTTTAAGGCACCCACCAAGATCTTAATTTGTGTATCTACATGATTTCCAAGTTGCTAACTCTCTTATACATAAGTATATACAACCTCATCATTTTCTTAGCATCTATCTAGTGATCATTCTTAGGGTTTGGCTAGTATTTACCCATAACACTAACTATGAATTTTGATTCCTAACATAAAAGAATCCTCACCTATATCTTTCTTGTAAAAAAATCTAGTCAACATTTGCTTCGTCTCATGAAGATATTGAGGTCATTACAAAAGCCAACAACATGTTGTCCATACATAACAATGAGAAAATAAACTTGCTCCCACTAACCTTACGGTATACACACTTCAAAACTCAAGGAGATTACCACTTTATCAAACTTCAAGTAACATTGTCTAAAAGTTTTTTTCAACCTTTAGTGAGATAAACCATATAATCATTACCAATACCAGGTCTTCTCTATCCGACAAATCTTCTTATATAAATTTGCTTAATTGGATCAATAGGTTATGGAACCTTAACCATAATAGGAGGATTAGTCACATTCTCAACCAAAATGTGAGCTTGCTTTAATGGGAACAACAAACATGTCATTGCTATTGAGGCTTGACAACGACAAAGAAACAATCTTTGTCAAAAGAAACAACCTTATTTAATGAGATGATAGGATCTTATACATCGAATCTCTAAGAACTTAATATGCATGGACTCCACAATTCTATTTCTCTCCAATATATCCTTTTAGCTACACCATTTAGCTTAAGATTCTAGATATGGTATATTGTGAAAGGATTCCACTATTTTACAAATATGCAACAAACGGTCCAATACTTTGCCTTTGAGACATTGTATTTACAATAATACTCTCCTATAGAAATGTATATAATATATCCTTCAATGTAAATTCAAATCTAAATCTTAAGATGAAGCTAATGCCTCCACGGATTTCATAGCTACTTTGAGATAATTTCATATACTAAAAATACTTAATTTTAAAAACTGAAAACATTAATAAAATTTTAAAAATAACACTAAGAAAAATAAAATCTCACATAAACTAAATTAAAGACATGAAAAGTCCAATTAAACAAACAAAAAAAGAGTAATGCTATAGGTGTTAGATTTAAATAAAAGACACAATAGCATATTACAAATAGATTCAAATTTTATCAAAGGCTATAAACTTACTATATGAAACTAAGCCTTTAAAACGATTTTCTTAAAGCTAAATAGAAAAAATATTGACTATTATTCTAATTAACGATTAATTATTAGGTTATATAAATTCAACATGAAACTGATCTTTTATATATTAAATTACTAGATTACATGAATTTAGGTTTAGTTCTGAAACTTATTCCTATAGCTAATTACAAAAGAAAAAAATAAAAATAAAGTGCTCACTAACCAGTTTAGAGCGGAAGAAGAGGAAGATAGGAAGGGAAAAAAATATAAAAAGAGAAAGTGATAGATGTAATAAATGATGTGATAGATAAAATAAATATAGAAAAAAAATTGAAGTAAAACTGAGATGAAAAAGAATATAACTATGAGTTTATAGCAACGCTTAAAAAAGTAAATATTAAATACATAAAATGTTAGCAAAGAAAAGTAATTACCATGCAAAAGATCCAATGGAAAACCATTGAATAGGTATTGAACAAGTGCATGCAAAACCGTTAAAGTCTAGTGGTGTTTTGGACTGCTGAACCAACAGCTTCTCCATATGAATTCTCCTGACTGAGCTTTCTTTCGCAATCAACTATATATAGTTGAAGTTATGGGCACTTAACCAAACCAATTTTAACTAAGAAGTATTAGCCAGAAGAGAAGAGAGGAAAAGAGTTGCATTGGAGCATATAGCAAAATGCCAGAACTCTAGTTTGTATTTCGTTTTTTATTTTCTTTATTTAATTAAGCATGTTCTTTAAAAATGTCTGGTTTATAACTTCATATTATTTTATTTGAGAAAATCATCAATTTCATTGAAGTATTGCTGTGTGTGGTAGGTGGTTCCTAAATAAAAAAAATGTTAATTAGTCTCTAAAATATTAAAAAATTCAAATTATTATTAAACTTTACTTGATAATCAATTTAAGAACCAATGATGTTTGATATTTAGAAAATTACTTAAATAGTTTTAGTACTTCAAGAATCACTTAAAGAGGGGATAATACTTCTGAGGTGAAATTGAGTTAATTTATTTTATTTTATTCTGTCATCTGTTAGTGATAGCTGCTGATGAGAAGGAAAGTATCAGGTATTCGAAGTTCAGAGTACCATTATTGCTTAAATTGAGACAGTTATGAAGTTGGGCATGATGGTGCTTTTTGTGTGTTTAGAGAATGTTAGGACAACTAATTTACAGGCCTTAAGGTCAGCTTGGTGAATTGTTAGTAGTAATAATTTCCAAATCATGTTTATATGCAAGGTTTGTAGTACTTGGCAAAATTGAGTGACCTTTATCAGATAGATACTTTGGCAACTAAACGACCTTAATTCTTAGCATAATTTTATAGACGTACAATAGGAATTCTGTGTTTTGACTTGGTCAGAATATTTTTCTGGTTTTCATGAATTTTGTTGCTGTTAGTCTTAGTATTCCCCATTGGGTTTTTGGTGTTGGCTAATGTACTTCGGAGTTTTTTTTTTTTCTTCTAAAGTATATATATGGAACTATGAGGAGGCAACACAGCTTAACAGTTTTTATATCATGATTTTCCTCACACAGAAATTTCTAAGGTCTGCCTTGTAAATGAGTTTGATGATAGCTTCCTTCTTGCTTCATGTACTTTACTCTACAGCCTCTACTGTTTAGTGTTATACATTTTATTCCTATATTATTGTCAAAAGTGTTTAATATTTCTTTCATTTCATATTAATTAACGTTTAGGATTTTTTACACATATTAAAAAATGACTTCTTCAGGACAATAGTATTTATTAAGGACTAATTTTATAAAAATATCTTCATCCTATTTCTTAAATTCAATAGATGTATTATTAAGTATTTCAAAATAATAGTATTTAGTAGGATAAAAAATTAAAATAAATATTTTAATATTTATTAAAAGCTAAAAATGTCAATTATTAATATGATTCTTTTTAAGTGCTAAAACGTCAATCAATTTAAAATAGAAAGAGTATATTAGAGAATCTTATATTATTCAGTATTTTTTATGAGATAATTATAGCTCAAAAATTTCCATTAAAAGTTATTATCATGATCGCGATGATAAGATGTCAACTCTGTATTGTTGAATTGTTGAAGAATAAAATGTTAAATTGAAAGGAGTTAAATTGGTGTGAATATAAAATTAAAGCACATAACACAGTACAAACCGTGGCAACAATTGTAGGAGATTCACCAGCATCTCTACAAACGTTGACTCTAAAGTCACGAACACATTCATCTACGTTGTTCGCGAGGAAGACATCTAATTTAATCATCTCACTATGGATCATTGACGATCTCTTCACCGAAAAGAGCAATTCAAATGGATCATTGCTTTGACCCCTGAAAAAACTTTGCATCACCCGTGCAATGTCATATTCTACACAAATACAAATTAAGATCAATAATAACAATATGGTTAATTTAGTAGAATTTTATCAAAAAAGATATTGATGAGACAATCGAATTATTTAAGCTAACTAGTTTAAAAAAGGAAATTGACGAGTATATATATAAGAGTGACGATTGTGGAATCTTTCTCTGTTTTGATTTGTAGATTGAGAGAGTATGGAGCACAGTACGAAGGGCTGATAACTGAGAACGAATTTGCCATTGGAGAGGAATCGAGCTGCAATGGTACAAGACAGAGTCTTTAATTTGCTGTAAAAGCTATTAATTTATAGAAAATGTTATATCCAATCATTAATGTTGCTTAGATATACCAAGCAGTTGCAAGGGTATGGTATCAATCGGATACACGCGCGTGTGAAGTAGGTGGTAGTTATTATTGGTTAATGATCTTGAAGCCAATGTACATATCATCAGGAGATACAGAAGAAAAACCTCTATCTAATTTTGGTGAAGTTTAGAGATCTAAAAAAACACAAAGGCTATGTGATGTACGGGGGGAAATGGAATGATGGATGGAAGGAGTTTGGGAATATAAGTTACTCGTTGGAGGAAAGAATGACTTGAGTGGGAGAGAAGTATAGTAGAAAATTATGCACGTGATAAATAAAATTCATCTTAACCAAGATGATGCGAAGACTAGAGAATATGAAATCAGCATCACGCATATTTATTTTGTCAAATCTCCATACACAACTTTGTAGCCATCAAATGAACCAGCTGTTATTCCCATCTACTAGCACTTTTGGGACATTTTGGTCCCATCAAATGGATAGTGATAGGGTACAATTTAAACCAAAATTAATCTCTACAAGAGAAACATCAATATAAATGCCCAAGTCTCCTTAAGTGGATAATATACAAGTTAAGTTATTGCATTACCCATGGATTCTGTACCATTTTCTATGGCATGACCAGGGGTTTTGTGCAAATAAAATGAAGACAACTTGGTAGTTTATTTGGTTTGCAGTAGTTTAATCCATGTGGCTACACAAAACCACGTCATTTTAAAAAATCAAAATCCTTATTTTAAACAAGTGTTTGATTTAATTAAATTTAGAGTTTGGTTTTATTGTCTAATAGAATATGAAAGACTTCTATTTCTCCTTATATGAATGGTCATAAAATCTTAGTTTCCTTAAAAACTATAAAATAATGGTTTTAGTTTGCTTAAAAAGTCTATAAAAGAATGGTTTGTATATAGAATAATATAAGTTATTTGGTCTGTATCATTTTTTATGAATGATGTTGGTGTAAGTTTTTTTGCTATGTGTATGGCTATCTAAGTTAATCATTGTTGTATATATCATTTTAAGTAATATTTTATTATAAAAATATTATTAATAAATATCATTTTAGTAATATTTAATAATATAAAATATTAATAATGATGTTTTATAATATAGTTTAGATATTTTTTAATTTTTAAATATCGTAAAAAAATGTATATGTAGCCATGAATTTGACTATTAATCGTGATACCCCATCAAAGCTCGTTCATTTGTATCTTTTAGCTATTTGAATTCAATATTTAAAGATCCCACTGAATTGCTCTTTAAGACCAAGCGATCGTGAGTATAATCCAGGGTGGGAATTTTGGTTTAATTTAGATTTTCTCCTGACTAACAATATTTAGGAACGAAAGTGTCTTTAAATTATTCGTATTTTTATTTCTATTTATTTTCTATTTTATATAAATATTTAATTTTATATTTATATAAGATAAAAATTTTCGTTTTTAATAATTAATTAATTATTTCTTAAAATATTTATTTTTTCTATAATTATCACTTTATATATATCATTAATTTCTTTACCTAAAATATAATAAAAACTTTACGTAATAAACATGATCAAATTAAGATATTTATAAGATTATAAAAAATTAAAATTAAAATAAATAAAAAGGAAAGAAAATACAAAAGTTGAAATTTAAATTCTAAAATTAAAATTAGAAAATAATTTATGAATTGGATTGAATTAAAAAAAAAAACACTGATTATAATTTATTTAATTTAAATTTAAAGAAAAAAATCGACAATCAAACCCATTCAAACTAATTTAATTGGTCTGACAAACAAAAGATTGAAACACAATATCTTGTAGTTTTGGTTGAATTTTGTTGATGGGTAGAAAACTAACATACATAAGTGATATCCATGTTTTATTAAGGGAGCCTGAGAGTAAGTTGGATTTTTTTCCACTCCAAAAAGAAAGGCACAAAAATATAGAAGAATTTTGGTTGTAAACAATCAATAAATATTGACTAGAAAATATATGTCATAGTATAACATAAATGTTCATAATAAAGAATATTTAATTTATGTAACAAAAGATATGTAATAATACAATTAATATGTTTAACACTATGAACACTATAAAAAAGAAAAAATGTAAAAATAAAATAGATATTTTTCTAATAATAGAAAGAAATCATTAAAAGTAGAGAGATTGACTTGAGTTGGAGTGCCATTTGAAGAATTCAGATTATTTTTTGGAAATTATTTTTGGAACTTTTTATTTAGAAAAATGTATTGATGTCACACTCAAGAGAGAGACGAGAATGAGAATGATAAGTCATAAGTTTGATTGCCACAAATTGCTTTGATAAGACCAGATTTAGTTCTTTGTCTAAGAACAAAAGAGAAGTTCTGACAAAGGGAGAAAATTTAGTTTTTTTTTAATTTAAATTCAACCTACCTCTGAATTACAATGTATTGCCTCTCAATAGGCATAGATTTCCTTTAAAATTCCTACTAAGCATTTAATTATTTGGGAAGGCTAAACACCCTAAATTATATTGAAAGTAAGAAAATGAGTCTTAATTGTTTCTTTATCCCAAAAGCTACCAAATACACTCTCATATGATAAATATTAAGTGTTTGACTCATTTCATTCCATATTATTGTCTTTAAATTAGGTCAAGATTATCTTTGAGATGTAAGAATGTAGCAATTCTCATATTGGACTCAAATTCAGCTAAACCTTATTTAGCTTGCTTATCCTTAATTAAGCATTACAAAGTCTCTATAACTCTTTTTCTTCTTAGTCTAATCATTGGACATTCTATTCCTTGCAAAAAAAAAAAAAAATCTTAGAGATTGTTAGATTAATTCATATTATAAAAAAGAAAAATAACCATGTTAAAACCAACTATGTCAAGTCAAGTCTTCACCGAGTTTTTTTTTTTCTCATTTAGTGGACACTTAAATTGGCTTCAATTCATAAACCACCGTATACTTCATATACGTTAATTTCATTATTTGCTGGGCTCCCATGAAATTGAACCTACGAAAGCTTTATTTGGTCACAGAAAGAAAATTTCACCTCCGTAAGTGACCTATCGAAACTCAAAAATTAATGTTGTACATTTGATGCGTGTATTTGAAATAGACGGTAGGCATAAAATTTTACGTTTTCTTTTTTCAATAAACACAATCTCAAAGTATAGATAAGAGAAAGGAGATATTTACTTTCTTTGAAAGTGTTTAATTTCTTTTGTAGGATTTTTATTTTAAGTCTATAGTTAAAATATCAATATGAAATATTATTACGAAAATGGTTTTGTGCTGATTTTGAAGCTTAGATTCAATATTCTATTTATGTTTATGTTTTTATTTTTATTTTTATTTTATTTTTTCTATTATATGAATTGTCTTTTATATTTGGAGGTTACATTATATTTGTGACTAATAAATATTAGTCAGTATTGTGCTTCTTTTATGTTTAATCAAATGTCACAATCACTACATACTTTAGAATTCTTTTGAAATTTAATGTAGAAAGTTGTTTTTATTTTAAGAATTTCTAAGATAGAACTTTTCACATGAGGATTGTGTTAGAAGTTATGTATTAGAGAGAATGTTGCTAGCATTTCTCTTTTTAGCATTATTGTACTCATGTAAGGCTTTAAAACATTCTCTTTTTTATTTCTTACCTTGTCTTGAAAATTTTTATTCCTGTTCCAAAGTTTTTATTTCACAATTCAAAACCTTTTGATTCACCCAATATTGCTTTAGCAACCTTAAACATCTTATCCCAATTGAGGTTAACTTCTTCCAATAATTTCTTCTTAAAATCCAAATGTTTAAATATCATTCACTTGCATAATTTATAGTGCTTGAACTTTCGCCAATGATCTTTTTTATGTTTTCCCCCGGTTTATTTCTCACTTGCATAATTTATAGTGCTTGATGACTAATTCGATCACTAAAAAAATAAAATAAAATTTTAAAATCGCTAAAAAAATAAAACAAAATTTTAAAACCAAGTTTAACCACAAACTAGTTCTAAACCAGGTTAAACCATAAGCCAGTTTTAAAAATTCCAAAACTAGCTTTTTGAAAAATATAGATGACAATAAAAATCCAATCAATCCATGCCCAAGCTTACTAGATAGATAAAGAGACTATCCCTAAGCTACTTTGTCAGTTGAGTTTAAACCAAAATCATAAGGCAATTATAACAAAGATACAAACCAACCAAGTTGAAAGTTATAACATGCTAGTCCCAGTTTCATATTGAATACTAAATAAATAATTGCATTTCAAAACAATAGTTAGGAAATTTAGAGTGGAGGCCTAAAATCACGAGGGAGCAAAAAGGAGGGTTGAATGCAATTTAACTGTTCTCAATTCACCTTCACAACCTATCTATTCCTCTTCTTGACACTACTAGACTTGGCAACTTTGAGGCTTTTGTGAACAGCACTTCAACCTTGCCAGAGCAGCCTTCTTCATATCAGCGGCCCATAGTAATTTTCTTCCACCTGCAACACATTGACACATTACATAATTAGGAAGGAGAAATAAAATAAAAGTAGCTATATGAAGATAATGAGGTAACATCACTACAAAATATGAAGAAAAATTACAGACTAGACCAAAAAGAACCATGTATGACCGGGTCAATTAAGAGTAAAAGCAATCCTATTGTAGATACAAAACTCAAGTAGGCTTCCTCATGGGAATTCATGGGAACAAACAAAATATTTGTGGAAATTCAGACCAAGGCCAAATATAAAATAATAAAGAAGGTAATCTTTCATCTATTAACAATATCACAAGGGATATCTCATTGCTGAATGATTAGCTCAGAAGCCAAGTGTAATATGTATATTTCATTGAAGAAACCCTCTTTTAAAAGTCCTTTCATCCTCCAAACTTCACTTATTTCATATTTTGATTTCAAGACTCGACACCACAAGCTATTATACTCATTCTTAATCTTCCATCCAGAGGCAAAGGGATGGAGTGATCCATGGGCCATGGTCACCTCAAATTTTTGAAATGTACTTATATTGTTAAATAAAATGAAATTTGACTCCTCTCATTTAACATAAAAAAAAATGTATAATTGTTAAAAATATTGATCCTTATTTTTCTAAATTACGGATATTGATAACTCTATCCAGTGATGTTTTAGTATGTTTATTGTTCTTTTTGTCTTCATTAATTTGTATTCAGGATGATGTTTATATTCCATGAAAAAAGAAAACAATTCTAAAGAATTCCGTTTTTTCTATGCATTATACCTAGATGTGTTTTAGGCCTTAAATATTTTATAAATACCGGTTAATTTTATGTAACTAGAAGTGGTACAACAAGTTTTTGCAATTTTTAAATTATTTTATCACCCTGTTTATTTTTAACACTTTCTTAAACTAAAAAAAAATTCATAATTATTGTTTTTTTAAAAAATGGTTTAAAAAATAATAACCAAAATAGTCTCTGAACATTTTCTAACTTGATAAAATAACAAAAAATATTCTCAGATAATATTAAAAAATAAAAAGTTGAGATTATTAATTTTCAGTTAAAAAGATTATTTTTTTATAAGTATATGTTATTTGTTTATAATTTATGAAATTATTTCAATTTCCTCCGTCACACATCCAAACAAATAAAGTAAATTTTTTCAATTCAATTTCTATACATTTTTATTATAAAACATTTTATATTATCAACTAATTGAAAACAAGAAAGTGACTGTATATATAACTTTTATATTTAAAATAACTAATAACTAATACTTTTTTAATATTTAAAATAAAAAATATTTTAAAATAAAAAATCTTTACTTGTCATATCAATTCAATCATGATTAAATATACATCTTCTCAAAATCTAAATTCTAGTACCACTTTTCTAGAAAAAAAAAACTATAGTAACATAGAGGAAGTTCTATTAAAATACTAAATAGACATAATGTGAATAATAAATACTTAATAGTTACGTAAGAAACAACAGTATCCTAGTCACGTAATAAATAACCTAATTATTTGGGAGCTCCTTTAATTCGCAAGTTGAGAGACATTTGCTAAAGTTTTCAGAGTTTCTGGGACCAAATTCGTCGAGTGATAATCTTCATCTACCATCTCGTTGCTAATGATAAGAAGTGCCACTATGAATGCGTAGTCCACGTTGGGATTGACCCATACATTGAAGCCCCAATTATTCTCCATCTACAAGAGAGAGAAAAACAGGTTACCTGGCAGTCATTATATCCATTCACCTGTACTCAAAAATTAAAGTTACTCCCATCCGATTTAAATATAAATAAATAAAATCTTGGTAGATAAAAATATATGTAAATTTTAACTATTTTTTTTTTACTATCAAGTTTTAATAGATGACCATTAAAAAATAAATTTTAAAAATGAAATGATGTTAATTAATTTTTTTTATATTTAAGAATATTAGGTAAATTGGTGTGTACATAAAAACACAACACAAGAATACCTTGGCAACCACTGTTGGAGATTCAGCGGCATAAACAGTGCATGAGCTTTTATTTGCATCAATGATGACTCTAAAGTCACACATTCTTTCATCTTTGTTGTTTGCGAGGAAGACACCTAATTTTATCATCCCACACTTCCTCTTTAACGATTTCTTCACCGAAAAGAGCAATTCAGATGCATCATCTTTTTCACCCCTGAAAACTTTGCATCGCCTGTGCAATGTCATATTCTACATAAATACAAATCAAGATCAATAATAACAATATGGTTAATATAGTAGCAAAAATGAAAAACTTAACAAAAAAGATATTGATGATAATATTGAATTATTTAAGCTAACTAATTTAAAAAAGGAAATGAATAAGTATATATAAGCTAACCTTGTTGTATAGAGTGACAATGGGGTTTCCTTTATCATCATACATGACACGACGCTTGTGAAGTGTGAAAATATCTTTATTAATATAAAAGACACGTTTACCGTTTATGTCGTAAGTGGAACCTTCCCCTGTATTAATCTGTAGATTCACAGAGTTAGGAGCACAGTACGAAGGGCTGATAACTGAGATCTGTTTTGCCATTGGAGAGGGATCGAGCTGTGTTGTGGAACACTGCAAATGCTAATTTATATAGCATGTTATATAAATATATGTACGGATATATACCAATTAACTTCAATACAGAAAAAATAAATACAAACACTTCAGTACACAAGAGAAAAACAAATAAGAGCGAAAATATTATTTTTAATAATTTTACATTTTTTATTATAAAAATAAAAATAACAAATAGGAACAAAGTGATTCTAAATTTATTCGGATGATGAACAAATAAAATTTAATTCTTAAAATATATTTTAAGTTCTTTATTATTTATTAATTTTTATATATTATTTAAATTAAAATATAATTATTAACTTAGTATATTATTTATTTAAAAATGTATGTTCTGTAAGCATGCATATACGCATAAAACAATTATTTATTTTCTTACAACCAATTGTTAGTAATTAAGGAGCACAATTGCAAGGGTATGGTATTTATCGAATACACGCGTCAGATATATACATTTTGATTTTTGAGTTTTGATATGGTGAAATTTTATGGGACCAAATGAAGCTTCCGTAGCCTCAATTTTATAGGACCACAACAGATAATGACACTGACGTAGTTGGTTAATGAATTGAAGACAATTTAAGTGTACAATGCATAACTTAAAAAAGACGAGAACGCGGAGAAGACTTGACTTGATGTGATTGGTTTAGTCAACACGGTTCTTCTCTTCTCAACACCAGTAAACTATACTGCAATCACATACTTCTTAGTTTTTAGATTGGAGTAGAATCTGAGTCGGCAAATGCTGTTAAGTAATGACTTAGTATTCACTTTGTATAATTGTCGCGAAAAACTCGCGATGGAGGATAGGAGTCATCACCTGTGTTTTTCGGGAGAAAACATTCAAAAATCACATAGTTGAAGATGTTTGGATAAAGCTTGAGTCTGGATTAGAGAAATGAAATTCGGAAGTTTATTATGTGGGGTGCTTTGCGTCCCTACGCCTATCACACGATAGTTATCCTATCTACATGCATGACATTGGTGACACTCTCGGTTATGATGTGTTGATAGATAGGCTAGAATCGGTTTTTTTCTGGAATATGAGCAAATGATGATGGGTGGGGAAGAAGACTTGACAAGAGGGCTTTCCCCTTATACCTACGTATCTCTTGGTGGATAAGTCAAAGTCCACGTAGTTTTGTGGCTATAGGGTTAGTTTAGGTCAGGTTGGGCCGAGACTGGTTGGGCTCAAGTGTGGTGTTGATAGTGTTTCGGTTAAATATTGTGCGACAGCCATCCGATTGTGTTTGGGGGGATATCGATCTAGGAGAGACCGAGAGGGTCCCTCTCCTAGAGATTTCTGAAGGGAAGCCTTCTGTTGGGAAGTCGACTTCCCCTAAGGGATGGACAAGACTGTTATGAATGTTCCTAGCGACGTGCTAAGTTACGAGGTTCAAGATTACTTACCTGGTATCCAGCAGAACTCCGAGGTTGGTCATATTAAGTTGGTGGACGCTCTAAGTAACTTTGCTGGGCTATCTCTTCTCCTGACTTACGCTCATTCTATTCGATGTATGGTACAGGGACAGGATCCAATGTCCTAGGGTTGTTTCTTCTGTTCATGGGCTTAACACTTGCTTCCGTATTTGCTTTGGCGGCGTCGCCTGATGGGTATGGTAGGTATACGGGTGCGACCGGGACGGTTCTTACGGTCGAGGGTCCTTCCTTTCCGACTTGGATATGTAGGGGTTTTCCCTTGCATATCCCGAGGTTGTGTCGGCTATTACCGTGTTTGTTTCTCCTTTTTTCCTTACTTGTGGAGCTCTTTTGGCGATGCCTACATTTGTGCTTGAGGTGAACTTTCCTCTCTTCAATCCTACTTTGACTCTTTCGCCGATGACAACTAGATCGGAAAAACTCGAGGACACACTTCTCACTACTATTTCGTACAAAGGAGATGGAAGGGTGTCGATGAAAGTCGACACCATCTCCTTTTCCATTAGTGGGGTTGGACTTGAGCAGCCACTTCGCGCTATTTTTGGGCATATTCTTTGAATCTTTCATGGTCCCTTTTGGTCATGTTTTGCAAGCGAGACTGATCCGGCGCCATCTCCTCGTTATACTTGTACTGTTTTAGGAAGGCCTCGGCTAAGTTTTTCCATGTTCGGATGCATCCCCTTTCCAAACTCACATACCAACTTAAAGCAGCCCCTGATAGACTGTCCTGGAAATAGTGGACCAGGATCTTGTCTTCTTACACGTATGCTACCATCTTTCGATAGTACATGGCAAGGTGTGTCCTTGGATAGGAGATACCTTTATACTTGTCAAATTCTGGCGCCTTAAAGTCGACCGATAAGATCAAGTTTGGTACCAAGCACAAGTCAACCGCATTTAGCCCGTACCTATCTACCCCTTCTACAACCCACAATCTTTCTTCGAGAAATCGCCATTTCTCATCCTCAAGGTTTTCTTTTTGGTTTAAGGCCGACGGCGTTCCCGCCGTTGGCCTATTTTGGCCAGCCAAAGAGTTGGCCCCTACCTGTGGTCCATGAGATCCTCCCCCTAGTGTTAGCCTCGACCCCGCTTGGTTATTGTCCTCAGATGTCGGACACTCTTCATGGGCATTTCACCCCGCAGGCATTCCAAATCGTGGTGGAGTATACCCAGGCGGATAATTTGTCGTATTTTGTGCGTTGGGTGGTCCCCTTGTGTGGAGCTCTAGGATCTTAGTCATTTGCTCCTTCATTTGAGTGATCTCACTTCTCATTTCTTCATTTCTTTGCTCCAGTGCTTCTACTGCATTTTCCATTTGCTTAGTCTTGGCGCAGGTTCCGTATGGGTGCGAGATGACGGTTCTGGTATCCAGTAGACGTTAGAAAAAAAAAGAAAATAAATGATGTAATGCATGCAATGAATGTATGATCATGTATGCCTAATGCCAAATGTACTTTTGATCACTCTTTATCACGCCCTTGGCTGTGGCCAAGTAAAAATACCCTTTCATTGATCATCATTTAGAGAAATACAATTGATCCTTTTACGGGATTACAGACTCTAGAAGGTCATCATACATAATCCTGCAATTGCTTACAAACTTAGAAATTTCGGGAGGTGTTGTCAAAGGGTTTATCATAGCTTCAGCAGCGCGGAGTGCACGGGGTCATTTGTGAGACTGGGTGGCTTAACAAAATAGAGTCGTTAGAAGAGAAAGCGCTAGAGGTCGGCCACCCAACTGGGTCATTTGGCCGACTATCCATAACATAATAGTTTTATGGTAAAAGGGGAGAACTGTATGCTAGCCCTCCCTAAAAACAATCATGGAATTCACATGGTAGTCGATACAATAACTATGTCTTATGTAAGATGATTGGGCAAGTAAAACTTTCCCGATCATGAGGCTTTTTATTGTTACTAGGACTCATTATCTCCTTCCGACTTCGCTAACTCTTTTCCAGAAATTTCTACACGCTTGGCCTCTCTTTTTATTCTAGCGTTTTCACTTTTTTACAGGTAAAAGAATCACTCCTCCAAGTTTCTAACTCCCAAAATTTAGTAGAGTTTTTCTTCTCTTTTTTCGCCCCTTCTTCTTTCATTTCCTTCCCTTTTAAGGCCTTTAGGCCACTCTTTTGCTTCTCATTTATTATTATGTTTGTCACACTATGACATTTGGGTAGTTGATGAGATAGCTTGCGTCTCCTGAGTTGATTTGTAGAACAGTAGCAGTGCAGAGTAGCTGGAGAGGGATTGGTTGTAAAGTGTGCAGGTGGGGTGCAGGTGGTGGAGCGTAGGAAGGAGTCAACAGAGAAGAGAAGCTTTTTGAGTACTCCTCCCAGATTTCCCTCTTCTTTTCCTTTTTCTTTCTTTTATTTTCTTTTTCTTATTATTTTATAATTTCCTATTTCTTATTTTTGATTTTCTGCTTTTCTTCTTCTTTTTCCTTTTTTTTTTTATGGAGGATAGATTTAGGTATATACGGGGGAAATTAGGAGAAGACTCATAAAAATTAATTTAATTATGGAAAGAGAATATTTAGCTCTCCTAAATTTCCCATGTTTTACAAATATCTTAAACTCTACTTTCGTGTTCATCGATTCTTAAAAATCCCAACTTTTACTATTAATTCTTCATAATTCATTTTCAGTTGGATTTTTTGTCGTATAAAATATATAGAATATTTACAATAATTTTCAGTTTTTTATAAGCAAAATCAAATTAATTAGAGTACTAAGAACATTCTAACATAACCAAAGAACAAAAAAAACATCGACAAAATTGATACACCAATCTAAAATAAAGTATGAAGCCCCATCCATGAGCTCCGTCAAACTAAGTAAATCAAAAGACCCGTTTTAATACCGAATGTCGTTCTCATCGACCACATCCACAATAATTTCCATTTTAATACTCAAAGACGATAATTTTGATATTGATGTATAATAGAAGAAATATTCTTCATATATACGACGAAACGATATATCAAAGTCATAAAAAATACTTTACCATAACATTTTTCAAAATGAATCCGTGAATTATCTCCAAGATTCCAACTGTTGTAATCAGTTGTAGTTGACTATATTATAAATTATTATCTAGGCAGAGAGGACAATGAGAAGGAAGTTACCTAAGAAAATGACATTTAAAAGAAAATATAAAACTATTCAAATGTAAACTTCGTCAATGACAAGTTTACAAAATAAATAAATAAACCACCAATCTCTAAAAAGAAAAGGGAAAGGAAAAGGCAATATGCGACCATAGTGGTAACCAGGGGCTAAGCAGCGTCGAAGATATAGTTCCCGTTGAATATAAGGTGGGGGAAAGAAAGATGAATAAGAGCCTTTGTAACCTTTAATTTAGCCCATTATTGTTTGATTTGTGTGAATAAATTCCATTGGGTTAATTTTATTTCTCAGGAATTGTGCTAGGTTCTTGGTTTGAGTTTAATTGTCATGTATATATAAAAGATAATGATCATAATAATTTTTTTAAAATTATTTTTAGAATAAAATATAGACATAATAATTGAACTTTAGCTCATGGATATTCGTTTGACTTCACCTTAACTTTGTTAGATACGGAGAAAGAATTTTTTTTTTTTATTTGCAAAGGTTGAGATTATGCTCTAACTAAAAAAATCCGTGTGGGAATATAAAGATGAGTAAAAATAGCATATGGGGTTGCTAGATATGTTCCCACATGAAGAGATCTAATTTTTATTTTGGTAAAGGTTGGGATGGTGCTCTAACTCTGTTGGAGCATTACACTGTCGATGGAATGAGGAAAGGAAGAGGAAAGGTGGCCACAAATTTAGGAGTGTGCATGATCCAAACAGTATCTATTTACATGGTTTAGATTTAAAATTCATATTTATTTTAAGAAAAAAATTATTTGAATTTTTTTAAAACCGTTTATGATTTAAAACTAGTTTTAATGATTTAAAATTGGTTTTAGAATCGATTTTGAATCGGAAACCAATTTTTTGAATATTGAAAATAACCAATATTAAAAACTTTTTTGAGTTTAATACTAGTGCATGGATATGATATATGTTTTCATAATTTTTTTAAACCAATTTGTTTTCTTAATTAGTTATTATGTTGTTTGGATGAATTATAAAATAAACATGTAGAGGAAATAGAAGAGGTAAAATAATATTAATAAATTACAAGAAAATAAAGATAATGATTATAAATAACTTTTTTAAAATTATTTTTAGAATAACATAAAGGTATACCAATTGAATCTAAACTTATGAGTATTTGTTCGACTTCGTTATGATGTTGATGAGAAAAACTTGTTTTGTATGGATATAAGTTTAAGTTTGAGTTTTTTCATATTCAAGAAAACAGGGTCGAATATGAGTATGTAAATGCAATTATCCATTGTAATATATATATATATATATATATATATATATATATATAATTTTGTATATTATATATAATTATTTTATACTTTATTTTTTTATAACTATTAAAATATAAATAAATTATTATAATAGTTAATAATTAAAGTAATAGTAGTTAAATAACAAAGATGAAATTATATATTTAACTATAAATCATTACAAAAAATTTAATTTTTAGTGGCGGTTTATTTGTGGCAGTTATTAAAAACCGCCACAAAATGATATGATTTCTGACGATTTCTTTAACCGCCACAAAAAAACACACAGATAAAAAAATCGTATTTAGATATACGTAGAATAAGCGGGTTTTTTTATTTTTTTATTTTAAAAAAATTTTGCACCGTGGAAAGAAATATGCAGGATATGGTGTGTGGATAGAGAGAGTCCAGCGTAGTAGCAGTGTACCTACAACACTACCCTCTGCTAACACAACACCCAGTTTTCTCCCAACGCCAATAATTCAACTGCTGCAAGGTTAGTTTCGAATCTCTAAACCCTAATTTATTATTTCTCCTCCCTCCAATTCACCTAAAGGAACCTCGAAACTAAATCCGTTTAGGATGTATGTCCTAAGTGCGATGCAAATCTTGAATTCTTTGTTCGATTGGTGTTTGATTAGTGGAATTCTCTTGTTTAGGATTGTATTCAAATGTTATGTTATCACTTTCTCTGCTTGTTTTGAAATTTGGTAAAATTATGCCCTTGTCAAGAATGAACGTCAATTTCTGTTTTGTGCTTGGGATGTGAAACTTTTTCTTTCACCTGCCTTCTTCACTCACATGTACTGGAATATATCTTACTATTATACTGAATAAGTCTTAGTCAAATTTTAGGCCAATTTTTCCCGTTAGTTATGTTTTCTTTTTCAGCTTTGTGATTAGTTGTGAAATTGGTTTATCAATTGATTTTCTTCTACGGTGCAAAGTGCGAAGGCACTAGTATGATTAATTATCAAATAGAAGTTTGCTTATTTTCAACTATTTATTGTTTCCTGAAATGATTTTTTAATACATAATGAGTAATGGTATATGCTCTGCCTATGTCATGTCTAAATTTAAAAAAGCTGGATGATGATCATATGTGCTTTAATGAAGGATGTCATTTTGTTCAGTGACATATTAAGTGTTCGATGAAATGTCCCTTATGTTTGTTTTCAAGTAAGCTCGGTATTTGAACAGGATCTGCTACCAAGTTTGTATTGACGTCAATAATTACAGGATCAGTTAATTAATTGGCATGTAGGTTCTGGTTTTCTGACATGGACTGGTATCAGGGTGTAGTTTGGTGTAAATATCTCTTGTGACTTGGGGTATGGATTTGTTCTTCATGATATATGTTTTGAGCCTACAAAGTGATGAGGACATTACCAAGAGTGTGGCACTTGAAGGACTTGGAGGGCCTACGACAAGGGCAAGGACAAAGAGAGCTAAAGAAAGCTATACAACAAGTGTTAACAGTCCTTATTCAAAAAGAACTAAACCTAGAAGGATGCAAGCCCAAGTTGATCAATCTTTTCATCCAACTTGAGGAATGAAGCTTATGCCCTGAATTGCATGACAGGCCCATAAAGATATTTAGTTTGTTTTTCTTATTAAATAAAAATACTAGGCTGCACTAATCCATAAGCCCAGAAAACTTTTAGTTATTTTATTTTCTGTAGTGTGAGCTGACTTAATGTTGGACCTTCACTAAACCTAGTGGTTAGGGTTGTGGTCACTATAAAAAGACCTCAAATGACTGCAAGAGGCAGAACATCCAAAATTTCATTTGCTTGAGAGAGTGTTTTCTCCTGGGTTCTTGTAATCCAAAAATTGAGATTTATCAAAGGTTTTCACCCCTTTGTGTGTTCAATCTCCGGGCTTATCTTCCATCCTTGGAAGTGTGACGCTCATCAATTCCTCTCATCTTTTCCTTATTTTCACGTCCCAATTTATCATCGCGTTTTGTGTGAAACCCTAGAACAGCCACGTTCCCAATTTTCAGGAAAATTAAGTTTGAATCATATCTCGATCAATTCTCGGTATTTTTCGGTAATTCATAGGTCAATTTCACAATTCAGAACGTCATCGTTTCTCTCGTTTTGGAATCACTCAATTCCGAGGTCTGTAGCTCGAGATATAGTCGTGCCCTAATTTTACCTCAACTTCTGGTGTAGTTCACGAATTCCAACCTAGAAAAGAACAAAGGTGATTCGTGCCTTACCCTGTTCTAGTTCATATCATCTTACCCTGACCTAGTTTCACATCACAAAGAGTTCGTCATTTTCTAGGAAATACTCATCATATCTTAGTTTGCTTAATAATGTTTTTTGCACCTTCTGATATGGCTTAGAATTATCCACGCTCTGATATTTTGGTTTGTTTTCAAGAAAATGAAAATTATTATAGGATTTACCCATAGATATTGTAAAATCAGCACCCTAGGAATTTATGGGTTCAAAAAACTTTTGGAATTCTAAGCTTGAATGAGTATTCATTAAGTGCTTCTTGACTTTCCCTGCTAGGATCGCTGGTCCTGTTCCTAATTATTCTGTTGAGGTGCCGATAGGTGCTAATGGCTCTGCAATGATAGCATTCTGTCTCTCAGATTTTCTGATCAAAATAATGTTTAGATATCTTTTTAGATGTAGATTAAAATAGAATAATTAAAATTGAGACCAAAATTATAATTAAGTCTTTATGTAAGATTTTAGGAGACGTGTATTTTGGGTTAAAATTCATCTTTTGGCTTTTGATAGGACAAGTTCTGAGTTACGCAGTTATAATTCTGTATTAAGAAGATGTTAAGCAGTTATTTTTATATTAATTTCGGATTAAGCTGTTATATGTTGTGGTGTGACAGTTATAATGGTATAAAAGTTGTGTGACAGACTTGTAGAAGGCTATTAAGATGTTAGATTGCTATTTCTGGTGTTTTGAAGGAGGAAATTCCTTGTTAGGGGAAACCCTGTGTTTGTATTCAAATCTAGCCAAAAAAAATCAAATTATTTTCAGATTTCAGTGTGTTTATTTCTATAGTTCAACGGATTTTGGTTTATCTCTTACGATTCTTTCACATTAAACATTATATATTCTAAAGAAAACAAGACTACTTTTACTGAATTTGCAGAATATTTTATTTTAATCGACATTAGCTTTCTAAATGCTAAGTCAGTGCGTAACTGTATGTTTGTTTTTCTGCTCAATGTTAGGAACCTCACTGTCCAATCAACTAAAATATAAAGAACAAGCATTTGATGAAAAGTTTGAGAAAATTTTCAATTTAGCAAAGAAGGTACTAAGTTTATTGTCCTTTGACTTGTTAATTTTTTTACTTAACTATTTCATATTGAACGATTTATTCTTCTTGTTTTGTCTTTTGATATGTTATGAATGTCCCAAGTTTCATATAATTGAATAAATTCGTTTAGAAGTTTATCTTGGAAATAAATTATTTATCATAGTAGCGGATTTCCAGGTGGATTCAGAATCCATATCTGTTGGTAAGGCTGTTGTTGGAAACTTATTAGGTGGCATTGGCTACTTCTATGGCCATTCAGAAATTGCTCTTTCAAGCATCCTTAACGTAAGTTTAGTAGTTTAGTTTGTTATTTATAGTTTTTATTGAAGAGTATGCCTATGCCACCCCTTAGCACCATATAACTTGACATATGATTATTTTAAAAGAGAGAAACAATTTTTTTCTTAATATGATGGAGTGATCATTCCACCTAGAAGAATGATTTTAATTATATTCAAGAGTATTATAAAGGTAGTTAATACGAAAATAATTTACAAGACAATAATTTAGATAGCACTACCAGAGGATTGCTAACCAACGAAGAGGGGTCTGGCTAAATTGAAATTTTCTTCAGTTTCTTACAGAAATGAATTCATGCTTAAAGAAAACCAAGACAAACTAATTAACTAGTAAATCATGCTGCAGATCAACAAAGAAATCACTTTGAAATAACTATTATCTAAACATATAATGGCTAAATCTGTTTTGATGCTTCTAACACTAATAACTAACAAAAGAACTTGACCTATCTTCAACAAGTAAATTGGCAAAGATGTTTAGTATAAAGATTCTAGTATTTCGATGACTAGTTTAAAATTGCAGCACATTACTTGAATTTCTTCTCCACAGGCTTGTCTGAAGCAAGGTACTGCTATAATTGGACTTGTTATGTTTGATGATCAAATTGGTTGCCTCATTTATCTACTGTTCACCAGTTTTGAAACTCATTTGTTTGGATCAGGATTCAATAGAGGTATGCCTTAAAAGCATACATTCAAATGAAGGAAGGGCATATTCCTACTAAGCTGGGAGCTATGTTTGGTAGTACTAATAATGTAGTGGTAAGCACTTCATATATTTATGTTAACGTAATTTATATTATTAATACTTAAAATGAAGTTTAATATCTTATATATACATAAATTGATTATGCTAACATGATACAATTGTATTTTATAGGATGAAGGGAGTGGACAAGATATAGCAACACCACGAGGAGGATCTTCATTAGATAGTAATCTTCATGGCGTTTGATATATATGTTGTGTAGTTTGTGTACTTAGTAAAATGATTTGACATACATTGTTGTTTAGTTCAACTTTTGTGAACTTAGTAAAACTCTTGAGTACTTGAGTTTAATATGTTTAGTTCAACTCTTGAGATACTTTGTTAAATTCTTATATACGAGTTTAATATACTATGCTAATTAGTTTAATGTCATGTTTTTAGTGTTGTTTGCAAAACTGCAATTATGACATTTATCGGCATTTTCAGTGTGTAGAATGATCCTATGATAAATTTCCTGGGCCTGCTGCATTAGCACAAATGAAGCTAGAAGTTGAGAGTTCCCACTATGTCATTAATGCACCCCATTTGAGAAAAAAATTGTTCAAAAACTGAGAGCTTGCAAGAATCTGAGTTTCTTACCAAACAACTAGAGGTCTTGGAAGAATAAACAAAGACATTGAAAGAAGCATTGGCTTCAAGTAATGCTAAACTGCAGACCTTAAGTAATGTTAAATTTTTTTTTGTTGTATATAAAAATAACTAATTATAATGTAGCATTAAAAAATTGTTCAGTATTTATATTTTCGTGTCTTCTATAATTAGCATGCAAATATATACATTTGTAATAGAAATAATAAACATCATTAATATTTATTTGAGAGTATACAAAATCTTTTAATTCATTTCAAATATATTTATTGGCGGTTTTAAACCGCCAATAAAAATCAAATGAAAGAAGAATGAAATCAATATTATTGGCGGTTTGACACTGCCACTAAATGGCAAATGAAGAAGAATGAAATCAATTTATTGGCAGTTTAAAACCGCCACCAAAATATATTTTATTTTCTAGCGAAAATACCAGCAGTTAGAAAAAAACCGCCAAAAACTGTTTCTGGCGCATGCTGAACCAGCTGTTATTTTAACTCCAGAAATACCATTTGTGGCGGTTTTTAACCGCCAAAAATTGTATTTTTTTGGAGTTTTCTCGAATCCAATGAAATCTAACAAATGTGAGGTTAGATTTCATTTTATTATTTTCGCTTATTATAAACCCAATCTCGCTCCATCTCACTTTTTGTGGAGACGAAAATGGATTGTTGTTTTTCTGTTTTGCTATTTGCTGTTTTTTTTTTTTTTTTTTTTGGTGTTTTTTTATCTTTCTGTTTATTTGTTTTTATTGTTTTTTCAGTTTCCCATTTATACTAGTTTTATTTTTTATTGTTTTTACTAGTTGTTTTCTTTTTTTTTTATTGGTTTTGCTGTCTTCTGTTTTTATTGATTTTCAATTTTGCTGTTGTCAAATTCATTTTTCTATAAAAGAAGGAAAAAGAATATTTTAAAATTTTGAGCATTTTGAATGGATTTTTAGATTATATAAATTATGAATAATTTTACCATTCTTGATTGAGAGGTTTCACAACTTGATATGGAACCATTATTACATATTTAGTGTATGAGTGACTTGAAATTAAAGTTTCAATAATTAATGATAGAGTATTTATCCTTGTAAGATTTTGAGCCTTGTATGTTGATGATTTGCATCTTGTTATTATCTTATTTCTTGTGTGATCTGCACATGTGTTGCTGGTTAATGTAAGTTTTGTTTTGATTCTCTTTTATGTATTTTGTTTCACATGCATTAATGATATGATTTAGACCTTTTTCTTTGTAGTTACTAGTCAAATGAACCTATCTTATATTAAAGTCTTTGTTTATTTCTTTTTAATCTATCTATCTCTTTTTTTTTTTAATATTATAACTTATTACAAGCCTAAAAATGAAATAGCTTTCTCTTTTTAAGTCTATTCCAACAAAAACCTTTTTCCTCTCGTTGGTGGGAAGAAATATACTCTTTGATTTTAATTTTATTTTTTTAGACAATATTTAAACATTGTTGTTAAAAATAATAAAGAAAAAACCATTTTGAATATAATTTTAAAAGAATAAAATAATAGATTGTTAAGGTTCGTTAATTTACATATTTTTCACTTTTTAAAAATATAATTCAACTTTCAAAACGTATTTAAATTATTTTATCACCCTGTTTATTTTTAAAACTTTCTTAAACTAAAAAAATTCATAATTGTTTTTGAAAAAATGTTTTAAAAAATAATAACCAAATAGTCTCTGAACATTTTCTAACGATAAAAGAAAAGAGGTTGGCAGCCTTTGCCATTAACAACTCTACCAACGGAGGGACAAAAGGGCATTCGACAAAAAGGTCCACTCCCACGAGTTTCAAGAAGGGGATCTAGTGCTCAAAAAGGATCCTACCTGCCGCGAAGGATCACTAAGGCAAATGGATCCCAACTACGATAGACCGAATGTGGTAAAAAAAGTCTTTTCAGAAGGAGCCATGATTTTGACCAATATGGAGGGGCAAGAGCTACGACACCCTATGAGTGTAGATGCAATAAAAAAGTTCTATCCGTAGAAATTTTGATCGAAACCAGAAGGCATGAGGCCACTTTCCCTTAAGGATGATCAACGAAGTTCTTGGAATACAAAATGTGAGAAATGACATCGTCACACCCTTTACCCCTTCTTGTATTCCTTCGACGTTTCTTTTTTAGGTGTCTCCCTAATTCTTTCATTTGTAACTACTATGGCAAAATCAAATAAAACGAGCTTTATCCCACCCATTCCGCATACATTTAATTTCATGAATTAAAATAAACGTGGGCATATGAGTGTGATGATTACAAATTTCTACGAGACTTAGGGAATGTGCGACCATCATCCCATTTAAGTCCGCAGTCTAAACCGACAAAGAAAAGCCTTCATTGAAAAGTTAAGGGGTGTCCAAACTGTAAGGGACTCTGAGACCGACAAGAATGTGAATAGGAACCCGCATGTCATTCAATTTTAAATAAACATCGCATAGCACATTCTTTAGATACACACCTTGCGGCATGCACTCTACCATACATGTTATCCATCTCCATTGTCATATTTCATACATTCCTTACCCGTTTCTCAAAATTAAGAGGCCCTAAGCCTCTTATCACTTGTATAGGTTTTGTGTCTTGCACATTTCCAATTTCTGCTCCGTGCCATCTTCTACTTCAATTCGACTTTATGACATCATCTACATAGATCCAACTTCGTACCATTTTCGTTTTTTAACTCGGCTTTTGTATTAGTTGCATTCACGGTTCAAGTCTCACCTTTCCGTCTTGGTCGCATTTTTATCCTTTTCGATTTTGGAACATTTGGGGCCGACTTCATGTCGGTTTATGAAAGGGTGCTAGGATGCTGAAAATAGTTCGGTGATATATAATTTTCAAGTCTCTTTGGAACAAGATCAGGATAAGATATCAACTCGAACTTGATTCTTGCTCCAGATCCAACACTTGTCAATTAAAAGAGAGAAAGAGAAAGGAAGACAACGCAGTAGACATAATGAAAGGGAAACTTTTCATTAAAAACCATGTTTAACATTTTATAAGGTTTATTCTCCCCCTTCTCTTATTTTGTCTAAAGATACAAGGCCTCATCCCTAACTTTCTTATCTGCACTATATGATTGATGTTGAGGTTGGGGGTAAGAACTGACTTAATGGAGGGCCTTCTTGAAACCAAGAATATGCTCAGTTATAATAGTTTCTTCGGTTCTATCTAAGTCAGCAAACAGTACATCTGCCTTAGCCTGAACTATTGTTGCGTCCAACTCAAGCTACGTAGTTTTCCTTTTGGCTAGTCGTAGGTCCACCTCCAAAGTTGTAGTTTTTTTCTTTTCTTGGACAAGGGTGGCTTTTCTTTCAGTGATTTGAGCACGGGAGGCGCTAAGGTCCATTAGGAGTTCGTTCAAAGTTTTTCGCACTTCAAAATTTTTAGTCTTTAACTTTTTGACTTCTTTGTGGCTAAGCACTACTTCCAACTTTAGATTTTCAACTTTAGACTTCAACGCCTTTGTCTCCTTGCGAAGTTTTTCTATTTCAGTTTTTCGGAGACCTTCTCTTTTGATCACCTCTTTAGATTTCCGGAAAACGCTACTCCAAAATTCGATCATAGCCCAAGAACGGGCGTGGTAAGCAGCCACCATGTCCAAGAAAGTCTAAACCCCTCCTCTCAATATTAGCTCACAATCAAAGGGAGAAAGGAAGTCGGGGCCTATCGTGTATAGGGTCAGAAGTCAGAGGCCTATAAAGACATGTTCCTTAGGGGGCATCAAACCCGTCAGGCCAACTGGCCGCAACCTCATAGCTTGCCTTTGTGTGACACACTTCTACCCCGAATACTTAAATTGCCTTAATAAAATAAATAAAATGAAGACAGGGTAATAGTTAAAACCAAAAGCACAAATTGTATTAAGGATAAAAGGTTCACATGGTAATTAAAAGGTAGGCACAATTTTCGAGAAGGTTTTAGATCTAATCATTATAATTGAGAAACTAAGGTCATCATCATCTTTAAATAAGTCATTCAAACATCAAGGCATATAGCAACTATTCTAACTTCCAGAACCCCGATGTCACACTAATCAGAGCAAGACCCCACCTTTTCAAAACCCGACACCATGAGTGCCCTCAACGTTACCTAAAAGAAAACGAGAGGAAGTACGGTGAGAAATCACATTCAATCATATATAAAGGCAGATAATGCCCCAAATCCCACTCATTACCGTACTCAATTACTAACAGTTAACAGATGCTCATATATCAATCACATTTCATTCATTCAAAATCAATCACAGTTCATTCATGTTTACAAAATGCACATGCTCGCACAATGCATATGCTCATCACTACACCTAAGAGTCTCGAGTCGGAACTCCACACCATGGGCGAACCTCCTCAATCCCCTTAGTTATCACTAATGATGGCCACACCGTTAAACACCCCGTATGGGCCGGTGTGTTGCATAGTTAAACACCACCTATGGCTCGTGCAAAAACATTCCACACAACCGTTAAACACCACCTATGGCCACCTATGGCCGGCGTTCAGCATGGTTAAACACCACCTGTGGCCCATGAATATGATTATCCCCATCATTAGTCTCCCTGTTAAACACCCCATATGGCCAGGGTATTATAGGCACGTCTGACTTCTCATGCATCTCATGCCTCTCGTGTCCATGCTCAATGCATTCTCATCCACACTCTTATTCTCGTGATTTATTTATACATCATTCGTACAATCCACAATCATACACAACCATATTAATTTAACTATCGTACAATCCACAATCATACCCAACCATATTAATTTAACTATCATTATTATAAATCATTCATTAGAAAGCACAAAAACGCACATAAAACACCATTGAATTTCACCCAGTTTCATCATTGCACACAAGAGCCTCAAATCATGAACAACCATAAACAACGCAAGAATCAAGTAATTAGGGCAACTAATCGTACAGTTTCCCAACAAAAATCACATTAGGACAAGACGTTAATCAAACAACAAAGCATATTGACAAATATTTTCTACCGTTTAAAATATTTTTTAAAACATAATAATCAAACGAAATTGAGAATTTAGATCCTAGAGGGACTTAGGGATTGCCCTCACTACTCATACCCTCCCACATTCATATATGACCGAACCAATCTCACCCGTACCTTAGAGACGATGAACGAAGAAAAACTGATGCGGTTCCGGGAAGATCTGAACACTCTAGCTTCTCGTCCTTGCAGGTTTGCTTTCTCTCTCTTTTAGGTCTGGCTGTCTAACGTGCAAAACACAAATTAGGGTAAACTGATTACCCCCGTCTAATATTCTAACTGGGTCGGGCTAACCCCGACCCGCCCATCAGCCTCCCCCGTTAATTCAATTAATTAAATTAATAAATGAAAATAATTCAGATGAATGCCTCATTAGTTTATAAAATCATTAACTCCCTCACTAAAATAAAATTAAATGTAAATATTTAAATACTAAATTAATTTCCTGTCATCATTAAGAATAATAACAATAATAATAACATTTTAGTTCGAAATGCAATTATTCAATAAAATAATTTCTTGCAGCAATTAATAATTAAAATAAAATTGATAATAAAATAATTAAATAAATTTTAGGATGTTACAATTCTCCCCTCCTAAAAGAAAATTTGTCCTCGAATTTACATAGAATAAGTACTTCCCATACCCTTACAATTGCCCTCCCCTTACTCATTTAGTGTTTCTAACGACAGTCCTTACTCGATTTGCATTGGCTAAATAATCATCTCACCTCTCTAAACCAGTTAACCTTAAATCTTTCACAATCTCTAGTATCAATTCTCACACCTAGTCTTCTTTTAACCTTCACACAAGTTAGTTCGATTACTTGCTAGAATAACAATGTACGTCCAGAGTTAGAGTTGAAACATGTGCAATTATTGTGTACATGGCACGGGTGAAGTGGTAGACTAAACCCAATCCAATTAGATTCCTTGAGTTTAACAAAATCGCTCTCCCAAGTTCTAAAATAACTCTAGGATTCCAACCTGTCAACCAAATAGGTGCTCACACTTATCCACTCTTCCCATGATTTAAGCTGCCAAAACATCTTCCAAAGATTCTCAGGCATCTATACCACCTCGATTCAATATTAAATCTACCGTACGATCGTCTTCTAAGACTTACTAAGTACGTAACTCCATTTCTAAATTACTTAATGCCATCTAGAAAATCATATTCCCTCGTCTTATGGTTTCTCTTTTATCCACTAAAATGAGTGTTCTAACTAGTTAACAGATGGCTTCCTAAAACCTTGGTCATTTGGAAATTCCAATCACCTCATCTATTTTAGGTTCCTCTCCTACTAGTTGAATTTCCACTTAGTGTTTCTACGTCATCGAGAATATCAACTTAAAATCATGCAAGTGGTGTCTTCGAATCTTAAGAGTAGCCATTACTGCTACTACCTCTAAGCTAGGGTCACATAATTCGTCTTACAACTCCCAGTTGTCTGTAAGATTAAAATACATCCTCACTATCTAGTAACAACACTCTTCTCAATAACTAAGGTCAGGTATTACTAAGGTTGGCACGCTATATAATGCTTCTCCAAGACATTATGAACTAATTCCAAATTATCAATCCACCTAAACCTTGCTCCCTTCCTAGATTCTTGAGTTAAAGACTATGCTAACTTAAGGAATATGTCTAGGAATTCACCACGGTATTTGTCCAATCCCAGGAAAATTTATAATCTTACTCACTAATGCAAGGTTTTTAACTTAAGAGAAACAACTACCTTAAAAGACTGACTATTGGGTTCTCACACTAAAGATCACATAACTTAAAGAACTCATATCTTCCATTTAACTTTCATTAAACAACTATACCATGACTCATCTCAATAGTACGGACTAGTATCCTTAGATGCTACTCAAGCTTTTCTCAAACTAAACAATCATTAACAAAATCTATTATGTCTCTTTCCATTTAGGCCACCACAATATCAAGAAGAGTTAAAAGAAATGCCTCAATAGCTCCCACCAAAAGAGTTCCTCTGTTTTCAAATGAAGTCAATGGGGAAAGCAAAACTGTCAAAGCAAGCGGTAAGGTTTCTAAATGCACAATGGCACACAAATATCGTACCTTTCTTACTGGCCTTGATTCTATGAAATTTAAAGCAATGACTGTTATTGCAAAAAATGTTTGATAGAGAAATCTAACTAGTTGTACTACTCTCTCTCGGGAATTTTCATCGTTGAGCTCTCATTCTTGCATAAATGGCTCCACCTGTTTGTATTCACCCTACAACAACTTTAATGAGTTTTCAATAGTAAAAAATGATACCCCTAATAGCAACCCTTCTGCTTGCAATTGCTCCCTTATCCCTCCATCTAACACAGAATAATAACCAATGAAATCACCCCAGAAAAATGTTGTCACCCAACTTATTCGTCTGTTAAAAAGAACCATTGTTGCATGTCACCTTCTGTATCCACTGATGGGTTCTCTCCAGCATCATCAATAGGTGAAAGCAATGGTTCCCATGAAGATAAGGGAATCATGGCCATAAATCCTTGTAGTGAGATAAAGGGAAGAAATTCTATTTCTTTTGACACTTCAAGAACTTTAAAGCCTTTTGGTCTCCAAATCTTAAGAATGAACACTACAGTCGCCAACTCGAGATCATGGGTAGGGTAATTCCTCTCGTGGATTAGAAGCATAAGCTACCACTCTACCCTCTTGCGTCAGCACTCCACCTATACACATCCTAGAAGTATCACAATATACTACAAAAGGTTCACTAAGGTTTGATAATACTAAAACTGGTGCACTAGTCAACTTCTCCTTAAGGGTTTGGAAGATATACCCACACTAACTATTCTACCCGAAACAACTCCCTTCCTAACCAACTCCATCAAGGTCAAGCTAACTTAGATAAACCTTCTCTCATGACCAACTAGTCCAAGAAAACTTCTATGCTCACTCACCGATTAAGGGATCTCCTACTTAAGAACAACTTCTGCCTCAGAATGATCTACCCCTATACTTCTTCTAGGGATTACATGACCTAGAGAACTCACTTCTTCTAATCAAAGGTCACACTCAAATAATTTAGCATGTTAATCTCTAAGAGTCTGAAGCACTACCCTCAAGTATCCCCTCTAACTCATTAATTACTTAAGGCCCTTACCATGAGCTGCGAAGCATGAATCTTCACACTCTCTTTACTGCCATCTTAATCTATTAAGATTAAGATAATAGTAAGCACCAAAAACACAATAAACAATAATAAATACAGCAATAAAACACATCACATCATTACTTTCCAATTTTATTAGAACAAGGATGAGGAACACATTCCTCAAACTTCACATACATCCAAAATAAATAGCTACTTAGGCTAGTCACAACAAAATGTTCATTCTTCAAAAGAAAATATTTCAAATCAATTGATCCACCGGCTCACCAAGAGTCATTTTTGCCTTTAACAACATATTGAGGTGATCAGGCTCAATAGATTGTAGTTAGCAATAGGGATGCTTGATACAACAACCAACAAAGAACATCTATATTATCTCAACACTTCCTTAAAATACACTAGATTACTACACTTGTACATCACACTTAACATAAATAAACACTAACGCATGGTAGACACATAACTCACGGCCGAATGAATCGACCTGCTCTGATACCACTAAATGTGACACCTTCTATCCCAAATACTTAAATTGCCTTAATAAAATAAACAAAATGAAGACAGGGTAATAGTTAAAACCAAAAGCACAATTTGTATTAAGGATAAAAGGTTCACATGTTAATTAAAAAGTAGGCACAAAGTTTTCGAGAAGGTTTTAAATCTAAACATTATAATTGAGAAACTAAGGTCATCATCATCTTTAAATAAGTCATTAAAACATCAAGGCATAGAGCAACTATTCTAACTTATAGAACATCAATGTCACTCTAATCAGAGCAAGACCCGCCTTTTCAAAACTCGACACCATGAGTGCCCTCAACGTTACCTAAAAGAAAACAACAAGAGAAAGTACAGTGAGAAATCACATTCAATCATATATAAAGGCAGATAATGCCCCAAATCCCACCCATTACCGTACTCAACTACTAACAGTTAACAGATGCTCATATATCAATCACATTTCATTCATTCAAAATCAATCACAGTTCATTCATGTTTACAAAATGCACATGCTCGCACAATGAATATGCTCATCACCACACCTAAGAGTCTCGAGTCGGAACTTCACATGGGCGAACCTCCTCAATCCCCTTAGTTATCACTAATGCTGGCCACACCGTTAAACACCCCGCATGGGCCGGTGTGTCACACAGTTAAACACCACCTATGGCCCATGCATATAATTGTCCCCCATCATCAGTCTGCCATGTTAAACACCACATATGGTCAGGGTATTATAGCCACGTCTGGTTTCTCATGCCTCTCATGTCCATGCTCAATGCATTCTCATCCACACTCTTATTGTCGTGATTTATTTATACATCATTCGCACAGTCCACAATCATACCCAACCATATTAATTTAACCATAATGATTATAAATCATTCATGAGAAAGCACATAAACGCACATAAAACACTATTGAATTTCACCCAGTTTCATCATTGCACACAAGAGCCTCAAATCATGAACAACCATAAACAACGCAAAAATCAAGTAATTAGGGCAATTAATCATACAGTTTCCCAACAAAAATCACATTAGGACAAGACGTTAATCAGACCACAGAGCATATTGACAAATCTTTTCTACCGTTTAAAATATTTTTTAAAACATAATAATCAAACGAAATTGAGAATTTAGATCCAAGAGGGACTTAGGGATTGCCCTCACTACTCGTACCCTCCCACATTCATATATGACTGAACCAATCTCACCTGTACCTTAGAGACAATGAATGAAGAAGAGCTGATGCGGTTCCGTGATGATTTGAACACTTTAGCTTCTCCTCCTTGCAGGTTTGCGTTCTCTCTCCTCTAGGTCTGGCTGTCTGACGTGCAAAAAAACACAAATTAGGGTAAACTGATTACCTCCGTCTAATATTCTAACTGCCCGACCCACCCGTCAGCCTCCCAGTTAATTCAATTAATTAAATTAATAAATGAAAATAATTTAGATTAATGTCTCATCAGTTTATAAAATCATTAACTCCCTCACTAAAATAAAATTAAATGTAAATATTTAAATACTAAATTAATTTCCTGCCATCATTAAGAATAATAACAATAATAATAACATTTTAGTTCGAAATGCAATTATTCAATAAAATAATTTCCTGCAGCAATTAATAATTAAAATAAAATTGATAATAATAATAATAATGTAATTAATTTCTAAAAATAATTAAATAAATTTTAGGATGTTACACCTTGCGAAAAGAATCCTGTAGAGGGCAGAAGGGTTAGCCCTCGACTTGGGTTCACCTTCGACAGTAGTGTTCCTTGAGTGATCTTCTTAGGCTTCATCCTCATAAACGGAGGCAACCCCTTTCCCTTTCTTTTGACTAGAAGTCTCCTCACCAGTGTCTGAAGGGGCCTTCCTCTTCTCGCCACGAGAGTCTGTGACTTCCGAAGGAAAAGTATGAGTTGGCTCTGGCACGACTTGGTTTATTTTCGTCTCTATTGGCCGAGTCATCTTCTACATTTGGTGCAAATCTTCTTCAGAGCTTTTCTTTGTTGCTTGAAGTTTGCGGCACAGTTGAGCAAAGTCGAATTTCCTCGTCATCAGATATTCTTCAAAATGAACAAATATATAGTCAAAATAATTGGCACATGGCCGACTCTTTGTACCATCAAAAGAGAAGTACATTCACCATGGAAGTACTTGGTCGGTCCACGCACAAAGGCCATGGCAGCCAAATCCCTACAGCTCATTCCATGGGGTAACTGGTCCAAGAAGGACAATTCCAACCTTTCCTTGGAGGAAAGATTACCCCGTAAAAACCCACCAAACTTTTGGGGTTTTTTCTAATATAAAGGCATCATCTTCCCATCAATGGCGAAAGTGGCACCTCTAAGAACACGAATCTTCACGAAGTGATCCTTGAACCCCTTATAGGATGTCAAATAGGCAGTGAAGAGGTTGGCTTTAGGGAGACTCGACAAAGACACCTAACTAGCCCGGGTGCCAATTCAAGTGGTATAATAGGTCAAAAAGATGGAAGCATTGGGCCGCATGCACAAACAGTGGCAGACAAGACAAAAGGCTTGCATTATGACCAAACCATTAAGGTGAAGTTGGGATGGGACAACCCCAAGGGTTTGGAGAACGTTCGCCTCAAAATCATCAAAAAGGACCGAAATGCCCAAATCCTTAATTAAATTTTCATATAAATAAATAAATCTCCCTTCGCCCTCTTTCTCTAGATGGAAAACCCACTCATCAACAGAGCAAGGTACCATGGCAAAGCCCTTCTTCATGCCCTCTCCTACCCACATTGCCTTGGCAAGGGTAGATATAGATTGTTGTTAGGAAAGTTGGGACTTATACACCTCAACTTCCTCGCTAACCCAATCATAACCCAAAAGGGTTACTGAGAGAAAAATCCTTTTTAGTAAGGGCATTGGAGAACAAGCACCCTAGGGGAATAGAGGTCATAGCCTCAACCTCCCTAACAAATATAGGGAGAACCCCCAAAAGCTCTAAACTTGACATACTAGGTGCGAAGCTATTCTTTGAAGAAGAAGAGGAAGAGCTAGTCTTCTTTAAGCCCTCTATCCTACCAGAACAGCTCTTAGAACCAAAACTCATGGTACCTATAGAATATAGAAAATTTTCTCGAGGAAAAGCTCTAGTCAAGGGGGCAAACAAAGATGAAAACATAAGAGAACAATAGCAAAGGTGAAGGAGCAGAAGGATAGGAGTTCAAGAATGACAGGTGGGCTCCTTCCCTACCTATTTATAAGGGAAATGGGCCTTCAGAAGCAAAGGAAATCCAGCCCAAAAGCTATTTCAAAAGAGGCGTATTGAACACGCTTGGGAATCAAAAGGGTATCAGGGCAAGCGTATTTAATGAGCTCATTATTCCTAGACGACGCAATGATAAGAGGTGCAAGTTCCAAAAGCTCATCATTACGACCCTTCATAAGCAGGACCTAAAGGGACACACATCTAATGACTAGACACGTCTCATCAATGCAACCCCCTGACTCCCTTTGCCATTTCCCAGGCTCTACGACTTTTTTAAACAACGATTCAGTTTTCCTTCATTTCAATTAGGCTCCGTGCCATTGTCATTTCTATCTGGCTATGTGCTGTCTTCACTTCTATCCGACTCCGTGTCGACTTTAGTTTAACCCAGCTCCGTTCCGACTTCATTTAATCAGGCTTCATGTCATTGTCACTTGTATTAGATTATGTGCCGTCTTCACTTATATTTGGCTTCGTGTCGAGTCTGGCTCTATGCCATTGTCACTTGTATCTGGCTTCGTGCCGACTTCATTTTAATATGGCTCTATGCCGTCTTCACTTCTATCTGACTCCTTGTCGACTTTAGTTTAACCCGGCTTTGTGTCATCTTCACTTCTATCCGACTCCATGCCAACTTCATTACGACTCTTCAGCAAAATCTAAAAACTCACGCATTTAAAACGACCAAACATGTCTCATTAATGTGACCTCCCAACCTCCCCTCTGTCATTTCCCTGTAGCCACGTTGCTAGGCTTCAACATCAAATCGACCCGTGTCGTTTTCACTTCAAATCGACCCCGTTTCGTTTCCACTTCAAACCAACCTGTGTAATTTCCACTTCAAACCGACTTTGTGTTGTTTCCACTTCAAACCGACCCCGCCTCGTTTCCACTTCAAACCAACCCCGTGTCATTTTCATTTCAAACCAACTCCATGTCGTTTCCACTTCAAATTGACCATGTGTTGTTTCCACTTCAAACCGACCCCGTGTCATTTCCACTTTAAACCACTGTATTGTTTCCACTTCAAATGGACTGTGTCGTTTCCACTTCAAATCGATCCCGTGTCGTTTCCACTTCAAACCGACCTTGTGTCATTTCCACTTCAAACCAACCCCGTGTCATTGTGTCATTTCCACTTCAAACCAACTCTGTGTCGTTTCCACTTCAAATCGACTTCATGTCATTTCCACTTCAAACCGACCATGTGTTGTTTCCACTTCAAACTGACTCTATATCATTTCCATTTCAAACCGACTCTATGTTGTTTCCACTTCAAATCAACTCCATGTCATTTCCACTTCAAGCCGACTCCACGTTGCTTCCATTTCAAACTGACTCCATGTCGTTTCGATTTCAAACTGGCTCCGTGTCATTTCGATTTCAAACCAACTCCATGTCATTCGACTCCATACCACCTTCACCTCCATCCAGCTTCGTGCCACTTTCAATTCAACTTCGTGCCACCTTTAATTCAACTCCATGCTACCCTTAAACTTTAAATCGATGTCGCTCTGCCCTCAATTTCAATTCGGCCCATATCGCTTTTAGTTCCAAATTAGCCTCATGCCTCTTTTTAATCTAGCCATTGTTAAAATATAACCTAATTCTTTACCTATCCTCTACCTTGATAATATGACATCCCATATTATATAGTAGAGTATAAGTAAAGAGGGAGAAATTGTAGATACCCAAATATGTCCCCCTTCAAAAAAGAAAAAATTATAATAATAATAATAAAAGAGAAAAAGGAAAAGAAAATAAAAGGGGAGTATCGAAGCAGCTTCTCCGTTGACTTCCCCAAAAACCCCCACCAATAACTTATCTGTGTCTGTTGTTCTACAATTCGCCCTAAGAGACACAAGCTACCCCATCAACAACTCCAACGTCTCCATGACTGTGGCTGGAGTGTTGAGGAAGCCAAGCAAAGACAACCTCGGTCGCCTATAAAGGGGAACCTGAGAAACATAAAAGGGGGCATTAAGAGATCCCTAAGAGAACTTTCACCAGAGAAAAAAAAATATAGTAGAGCATACAAAGGAGAACGAAGTGGAGAAGGTAGTCTTCCATGCAACAACAACACACCCAGAGACTAGGTAAATTCTGAAATCCTTCCTTAGAATGAATGTCACACTCTTGTCTCAATTGTCTACATTAACCGACACCTAGTCGACACCCCTCTCTCGGCTAGCCGACATCTAATCAGCACCCTTCGGCTATTATTTTCCCCAAGCCATCCGACACCTAATCAATACCCCTATCCTGGTTAAGTTAACACTTAGTCGGTACCTTCTTTACCACCAAGGTTGCCGAGTCATTGCTTAGCCCCTAAACCATAGCAAGAACTACGTAAACTTTGAATTATACATTGCATTAGAAGATAGATAGGAGCAAGAAGCGACTCTTGTCAAGTGTAAAAATCCAAAAAATATATATCTTCTATCTCCCAATAATAAATTTCATTTCTATTTGTGTTTGAAAATAATAATTCAGAAGAAATAGTAATTTCATGCGTCTAATTAAGGTAACTGTCTTAGGACCTACGCCGTAGGGTGCTAATACCTTCTCTATGCTTAATAGACTCTCAGACCTTAAATCTAATTCCAAAAGACCAGTCTTATCCATCCCAAGATTTTCTGGTATTTTCCTTAAAAAAAAGTCAATGACGGCTCTTGATTCCGTATTCTTTTCCTGAAAGGAACTTAGACTCCAAAATAAGATTTTTGTCAACCATCATCAAGATAACAGTTGCAACAAATATAATCACAAAGACTTTGTTCTTACTTTTAGAACTTCTTTAATACACCTATTAATAAGACGTATATGACTTGTTGTTCCTACAACGTGAAAGGCTCAAAACTATGTTTTTAATTTTAGAACTATGTTTTTAGTTCCAAAACTTATTTTCCAAAACATGTATAAATTTTTAAAAAAATATTTTTTATATTTTTTATTTCATTACAACTTTATTTTTTTCTTATATTATTCACAAATTAATATCTAATATAACATACGTAAACAAGAAAATATTACTTGTTTTCACTACCATCGACTCACATATTTGTCCTTGTTGGAAAAGGAATACTCGAAAAATATGTTAGAAGGTGAAAAAAGACACATCCCCACATGATAAAAGATAGAAGGTATAAAAGATAGATGAAGACTGGGTCAATCTCCAACAGTGAAAAACAAGTTGAGCCCGTTCTATCTCTTTATTATTAAATCAATTGTTAAGATTCTTTTTTAAGGTGCATCCTCAGATATTTGGTGCTCCTATTTGCTTCCATATCTATGGTGCCTCTGTTTTGCGTACTTCTAGATATGTGATGCTCTTTTGCTTCTTTCAATTTTATTTTTTTTCTACTTCACTTCTTTCTTCTCTCTTTTTTTCCTTCTTTGATTTTTCCCTTTTCAATTTTTCTTTACACTGATTATCTGTTTTTTTGTTGTTGTCGTAAGTTTTAATATTCTCTTGGTTTTGTCAGAATCCAAACACAACGATGGAAAGGCTTGTGGTTGGTGATGGTAGGTCGGTTGTGAATGTAGGAAAAAAAACAAGGAGATTTATAAGGGCATGGAGAAGATCTAAGAGAGAGAAAGGGGATATGAGGGATCTAATATAATGGTTGTGTTGTCGTAGGTTTTTTGGTTTTGACATTGGATATGGTTTTGTTCTACAAAGTGATTTTATGAGAGGGTGGTGGTCATCCGTGGCAAAGAAACAGGGTACAGACACTAAAGGCATCTAGTCGTACACAAGGATGTAGTGTGGTTGGAGACGGTAAAGGGTTTGTCACTCACAAAGATGAAGAAGGTGGAGCCAACGAGGCAGAGGAGTGGCAATATTCAAAGTACACATTGCACAATGGACAAGCACAGGGGAAAAATAATAGGGAAGAAAAAAAAAGAAAAAGAAAACGGATAAATCAGGAAAAGAGAGAAGAAGAAAAAAAAAATCTCAACCATTAATTTAAAATTAACAAATCTATTGGTTACAAACTTGTTTTCCAATGGGAGAGACATGACTTTGTCTCCCACCTATCCTCTAGGAAAGATAAAAATAGCATACTTTATGATTGTTGAATGAAATTTTTTTTACTAGTTAGAAAATAATGTGTCAAATACACTTTCTCTCAAGGAGAAGAAATAAATTATTGAAAATAATCTAATTAAAAGAGCAGGAGGAAAACTCTCAAACTCCATATTAATTATATTGATTATTTTAATTTATAAAATAAGAATATATTAAAATATTTAATAAAAAATTTTGATTTTTTATATTTATAAATCACTCTTTAACACTAATGTAAACTATATCGACGTAAATAGATTAATTTCTCATAACATATGATAAATAATTATTTAAAATTTAAATATATTTTTAGTTCTTGTAAAATAATAAATTTTGATTTTGTAAAATTATTTTTTTTTATTTTTTATTTTTATAAAATTTAAAATTATTATTTTTTATTTCTATAAAATAATAAATTTTGGTTATAATCCTTATAAAATATTTTTTTAAATTTTTATCTCTTCAAAATCTAAATCACTATTTTTACTTCGTAACATTCATTTTAATGTTTACAAATTTAGAAAAAAAAATAGAAGTGTCATAATGCTAGAAATACTATTAAATATTACTATTAAGTATTATCTAATATAGATGTTTAACCTTCCATCAAATTCACATGGAATAAATATTACGTAACAATAAAAACAAAAAAAAAATCACTATTTAATGAAAAATAACAAAAAATAAATTAAAAAATTAAATTAAAAACTCGTTTATTTTATAAAAACTAAAAGCATATTGAGTACATAATTTAAAATTTAAACCTGTCCCATTTAGTAGACTAGCGTGCCTCAATATGATTAATATTTACGAAGAACAGTTGTAATAAATAAAAAGGAAGAACTGGTTGACAAAACCCCAATTTTAAATATACTTAGTGAATCTTATCAAGCCACTTGATTACTTGCCTTAATCCTCAGCCAAGCAATAATAAATCTCGGAGCTTCGTGGTTGAACTTGAATCCACAACAGGCATGACATGTTTTTGTATGCAACTCGAGTTTAAATATTTTTTATTTACTTATTTTAATTAGAAAGATGAAACAGCTTAACAGATAGTACTAGAATATACTACATTGGAAATATAGCGGCATTGATGAAAAGTACAGCAGGATTCCTTTAATCATCAGCCTTCTCATCCTCGTTAATCTCGTCAAGAATCACAATTAGCGCCACTATGAACGCATAATCTGTGTTGGGATACACTGTTACCATAAAATGGTCTTTCCCAATCAAAACACTCTTAACCGTGTGCTTTTTATGCATCTGCAATAACATTCCCATCAAATATTTTATGAATTTTTTTTATATATTATTAGTATAAATTTTTATACTGTTAATTAATTAAAATTATTCTATTTTTAAAGTATTTATTATAATAATTTTTTTTTAACAAACACAACTATTTTTTCCGATCAATAATCAGCCGTGTAAGATAAAAATTAATAGTTTTATCTATAATTTATCATTGACGATGTAAAAAAATACATTAATTATCCATTCTAATAAAATTCTTAGAATAAATACCGAAAGTTATAATTCCCTCAACGTAGTTAATTAAAACGGATTATAATTTTTGAAAAGAAAAAGTACTGTTTTATTAGTTAAATAGTGGTAGGAAAAAAAAACTAGCTAAAATACTTTCTCCAGGATCAAATGTAAGAAAAAAAAATTAGATATTAATATCAAATATAAGTAATTTCATCACTTTATTTCATTTAATGAAATTATTTCTCAAATACTCATAATTTATTAGAAATTAAGTTTTTAACTATTCTATTTGTCATGTTAAATTTCAATGAAGATTAGTTTTAAAAAAATATTTATTATTAAATAAGATTAATAAACTAAAATACTTAATTAATTAAAATAAAAATAATAATGAAAATGAGTGTAATTTTTTTTTTCTATTTTTACACAAGGGTGGAGGAAGTAGTTCAATATATTGTAATATCGTGAAAAAAAAAAAAATGAATTTTACCTGGGCAACAATATTGTCAGATTCACCGGCATAAACAGCGCAAGATCGTTCGAACCAACTTCCTTTGACCTTAAAGTCACAAACATCTTCTTTGGTGTTATGGGCCAAAAACACATCTAATTTGGTCTTAAGCTGGATAAGGGACGACCGCTTCAGAGAAAATATTAGATCTTTGGGATCTGTGCTTTCACCCCTGAAAGCTTGCCATCGATCATGTGCGGTCATTATCTGCATCAACAACACGATTTACATCTAACATCAAACTCAGTATTAGATTCTGAATTATGGGGCTATATCATGTTTGTTCATCACTTTAACAAATAAACATAAGTAAGCAAGGTAAATATTTTTTTATAAATTATTTTCTCTTTCCAATGCTTGCACCATAGCAATTACCACCGGGTCAAGTAAAACACTTTTTACATAATTGATAATTCCTAAAAATGCTAAATGATGTGCAGAACAGGGAACATAACTCACAGTGCTTGGTTAATTCAAGTAGGATACCATTAATTTTTTATTAAGTTAGATTTTAAATTTGAGCCTAAGAAAAAATTCATGAACTAAACTAGCTACATACACGTATTAATTGATTATGCAATTAATTTATACCCAAAAGTAATTTAACATGACGATGGGAGAGAAAGGGAGAAAAAGAAACCTTCCGTCGTAGGGTGACGATGGGGTTGCCGGCGGCGCCGACCAAGACGCGGCGGTCACGGAGGGTTAGGAGAGAGCCCTTAATTTTGAAAACGATGTTGCCGTTGGCGTCGGTGACCACGAAGTTACCGTCGGAAATGGTCATGACCTTCTTCACGACAGCCAGATCCAACGGGTAAGGAGCGCAGTACTGGGGGCCGATCACGGCGGTGGGAACCGCCGGCATCGGGACGGAGGCGGAGGGCACCGATTGCGGCGGATAAGGGTAATTTGGGTATGCCATGGGGATCGATCACGCTCAATAAATTATATAATAATAATAATAATTATTATTATTGTCTCCAAAAACTTTCCCTTGGCGAGAGCGCGTTGTGATGCGTGGAATGGATGGGTGAAGGTTTCTTATATGAAAGACATGATAATGATGAGGATCTACGAAGATGCTTAGAAGTTCGGAAAGAGCGTTTATTAGTAATTTTTTGCCCTTTTCCTATTCTACGGTTGGATGCCACATTCCTTTTCTAAGGGAATTTCGGGATTTAGAATAAATTTTCCAAATTGTTAATTATTTAAGGAGCACTTATCCTTTTCAGTTTTCACCTTAGATGGATCAAGATTCAAGGAGGAATCATTGAAGCACACCATTTGAATACTTTTATTATTATTATAAAATTAGAAAAAGAATTATTAAATAATCACAAAATTTATTAAAAATTATAGTATTTAAAAAAAATATGTTAAAAACTTCTTAAATAACTAATAGCGTATGTCTCAAATAATTGAATAGATTACATGAGTTTCGTATTCGATTTTTACTTATATAAAAAAATGACTCTACATATTTTTTTCTTAACCAAAATTATCAAGAAGTGGATTTAAACGTTATAAGATGTCCTTTTCTATATTAAAAAATGATAGTTTCTCTTTTTCTTTTAATTAAATTAACTGTTATAATGTCTTTGAGAGTTTGCATTTAGAGTTTCTTTTTACATTTTGTATATCTAATTATAAGTTTATCTTGTATTTGAATAGTACTATTATGGGCCTTTACTTTTATTAATTTTTTGTGTGATTGGTTTTCTTATTTTTATTATTTTTTCTTCTCACACCGTCAATTTACTTTAAGAAAAAAAAAACAAGTGGGAACCAAATCGTGTTTAGAAATGGTGAGTTTTAGGTAAAATTTATATTTAAAATTTAATTTGATGTAACTTATAAATTTTTATTTTATTTTTTATTAACTATAAAATTATTGATGGAGGTTTTATAATTAAGTCTTTTTAAGATTTGACTATCAACATATGAAATAAAAAATTTATATAATCTATCCTTTATCATAGTTAATATCAAATAAATTTTGAGTAATTTTTAATTTAAAAAAATTACTTTCAACAATATAATAAATATAAGTATTGTCAATAATATTTTAAAAGAAATATATTATATATATATATATATATATATATATATATATATATATATATATATATATATATATATATATAATTATTTCATATGATTAAAAATTTTTCGTGGAGTATAAATTTGTTTTGTTTGTACTTATTATAATATTATATTTTTAAAGGTAAGCATTATGTTATCTCTCCCCATTTATAAAGAGTATTCTAATTATATTAATCATTGTAAAACATCTCTACAAATATTAAATATAATGTTCAAATATTATTGTTTAAATAATATAATTTCTTATAGCTATAGAGCGTTGTTAAATGGTAAGAAGGGATTAGTCATGGCAATTGTAACCAGATTCCTCGGGTAACAATAAAAAATATTCGGATTAGATAATTATCTATTTAATGCGCTATAGAGAATTATTCGCAAATTTAAATGATGTCAATGGGTGCAGTATGGGTATTATATAATTCATCCCATCTCATATTCGTACTTATATAAATATATAAATATTTAATTAAAATATTATATATATATATATATATATATAAAAAATTAAATATTTTATTAATTTTTAGTTAATTAGTAAAATATACTATTGAACTATTAATTTTATTAAATATTTAAAATTTAAAATTATTTTTTTATTATTAACACCAAACATTTTGATGACTTAACAGTATATTTTTAATTTAATTATATCAATTTTTATTTAATATTTTTTAATAATTAATTGACTTTATACATAAATAAAGTAATACCAATTACAAAAGTGAATATTAATATATAGATACTAAATAAGTAAAAAGATGAGAATTGAAGTTGTTGTCCACACACGTATAAGAACATGTACAATTATACTTTCAAACACAAATATGGAAATAGATATTATAGTACCATATCTAATGTTATTCCTATTTGTCATGAATAAACACAAATTCAAGGATGTAAATTTTATTGGTTAATTAATAAATAAAAGATAAAAAATATTTAATAGAAATCATGATAAGATAATGTCTTAAAAATTTAAGTTTCTATTTAATCAAAAGTTAATTCATAAGATAGAAATTATTTTGTATGTATATATTATTTTGATTATCTTAAGGTTAAATCTCTTACTCACCTAATAATATAACATATTAGGTGCAACTTGTTATTGAAGGAGAATAGTAAAAAAAAAAAGGAGTTGAGAGTTTTGAGATGGAAGACAGGACCAGAAAAAAATAATGATTGAAATTTTGAAATGAAAGAACTATGATTTGAATATTGAAATAGGAAAGTGGCATAGAGGAAGGTGGCAAAAAAGAAATAACTGGAAGAGTAAAGTTTTGAAATTGAAAAATAGGATGAAGGAAAGTGAAAAAAAAAATAGTTAGTTAATTTTTTTAAAGTTTTTTTAAATTAAAATAAATTTTTAATGATTGATCTAATGTGAAGAAATGGTTAAACTCAGTAAATATCAGTATAAAAAAACAATTACATATCATTTTTGCCATCCATAAAAGATAGACGTGTTCTGCAAAAAAAAAGATCAATTTAAATATACCTAGTGAGTCTTATCAAACAACTTAAGGACTAATAAAACTTGCCTTAATCCCCGATAGTGCAATAATAAATCTAGCTGCTTCGTGGTTGAACATGAATCCACACAACTGGCAGAATATGTTTTTGTATGCAGGTCGAAGTTTCAATATTTTCTTTTTAAAAAAATTATGAGTGGAAAATAATTTTACAGAATTGTTTATAAAGAAGTATATAAGTTTGTTTATTTTTATTATAATTATTTTAATAATTTGTTTGGTTTAGGAAAGAAAGTAAATGAAAAAAATAAAAAAATAAAATGAAAAGTAAAATATTTAATAGGTTGTTTAACTTTTAAAAAAATAAAAAAAGTTTATTCTAATTTATTTTGTTTGATTGTGTAAAAAGTAAAATAAAAAATAAAAAATAATATAAATATTTTAATATAAAAAATAAAATTAAATAAGACTATTTTTGTTTTCTTAATGCACCAAAACTTTATCTCCTTTTTCTCAATTTCGAAAGCAAAATGCACGTACCTACATGATTTTTTTACCTTCATGTTTTAAATAAATCAAACACGCCAAAAAAATTTATTTTTTAATATTTTCCAATATTTTCTTTTTTTCACCTCTTCCAAAAAATAATATAAACATCATATAAACATAAATATTTGATTGGTGGACATTTGACATAAAAATTTTACATTAACAATATATAACTATTAAGTTATATTTTTTTTATTGGAATTTGCTACACATTAGTTAAGAAATTAATAAATATAAACTTTTGTTAAAGATTGCGTTGGACTTACATGGAAAATTATGAAAGAATGGACTATTATATTTTTTAACAATTTTTTTTCTATTTTTTATTTTTTAACTAATATGACACAGTTAACGTTTTCCTTTTCTATTTACTTATTTGAATTGAAAAAATGAATAAGCTTGACAATAGTCCTGCGTTTTAGAATATTAATCCTTTACGGTTAGGACACAAGTTAGAAAATACTTAATTGATGTAAATTTAGACAAAAACAACCTAAGTTGTTTAACCACTATTGTCATAAATTATTCTATAAATTTATATACTTTTTCAACTACTAACCATAATAAATAAGAACATGATTTATTATAGCTATAATAATATGGAAATTTCTTATATTTTTTTAATGTCCACCAATTTATATCTTTTCAATGTAACTATTAGTTTATCCTCTTAATCATATCTAGGAACACAGATGAAAAAAAAACTTAAAAAAGCTAAAAATAAACAAATTTTGAAAAAAAGTAAAGAACTAAAAAGATTATTACCATATATATTAGAAATATAATACCACTCATAATAAATACAACATGAATAGACGAATGTATTGAATTTTGTATTTTTTAATAAAGTCAAACTATTAGAAATGAATTATTAGTATTTTTTTCCTCTAAACTTCATTATCTTCCCTGTTAATCTCGTCAAGAATCACGATTAGCGCCACTATGAACGCATGATCAATGTTGGGATACACTGTCACCATGAAATGGTCTTTCCCAATCAAAATACTCTGAACCGTGTGCTTTTTGTGCATCTGCAATAACATTACCAACGAAATTTAGATTTCAGTTTGTGTAATTTTTATCATATATAGAAATAACAGTATAAAAAAATATTTATTTTATTCTAATTAAATTCTTAGAATAAATACTGAAAGTAGTTAACTAAAACCAATTATATTTGTCATACAAAAATGATTGTTTTAATTATTGGACCAATAGATTAATCTCTCTTCTAAGTCACACCAATATCCAACTAAATTCTAATCGCGATGATACAAATCATATTTAATGTTGTCAAAAAATATCGATTGACGCAAAGACAGGTTAGGCAAGACGTTTCCTTAATGGACGAAGTCCTCCACCCCTTGAACTTGTCAAAGATCAGAGGACACAGTCGGCGTCCTGAGAAGGAGTCAATGGCGCATTTAGTGTTAGACACTTAGCCCAAGGAAAAGTAACTTACTAAGACGGCTAAAAAGACTAAACAAAGGGCAAAGGAAGGAGGATTTTTTCCAGACTCATACTAGACATTGTTTACACTATGTAATCCCATTTTACAGACATGAACATTGGCCTTCACCATTAGACTGTCGAGAAAATTATTCCTGACTATCACTACACTCAGAGGTAGAAAGGTAGTGGTTGTTGAAGCCGACGAAGCTTTAGAAGCTATAGGAGGCAATGAGGACGATGAGGAGGAGGCCCTAGAAGAACATAATGTTGGCGAAGATCCACCTAGATCTGTCATGCAAATCCGCCCCCATTGCACATAGATCTGCTCCGCTAGCACATATTTGCCACCTATGAGACCTCCATGCAAACTTAAAGGCGGACAACCAATGACTCTCAAACAAACTTAAGGACCTATTAGAAGTGGTCAACCAGTGACCTTCAAGGCAAACTTAAAGATTTGTGAGAGGTAGTCTACAAGTGGCTTTCCAAGCAAACTTAAAGACCTATGAGAGATGGTCGACCAATGACCCTCATGCAAACTTAAAGACCTGTGAGGAGCAATCGACTAGTGGTCTCCCAAGCAAACTTAAAAAACATATGAGAGGTGATCGACCAATAACCTCTCAAGCAAACTTAAATACTTGTGAGAGGCGGTCAACTAGTGACCCCAGCAAACTTAAATGCCTGTGAGAGGCGGTCAACAAGTGACCCCTCAAGCAAACTTAAAGTCCTACCAGAGGTGATCAATGAGCGACCCTCTAGGAAAACTTAAAGACCTGTGAGAGGTTGTGATTTTTCAATGCTGGCCAACTGCCAAGCAATCAATTCAACTTTAAAGTGCTTTCATCTTTACTTAACACTTGTAAAGTTATGGATTGTCCAAATACCAAAACACCAAAATGGTCACTAATGACGACTCGATAATTTAAACCACTTTCTTCTCACTCAGTATTTGTGGGGTAGTGGACCAGTCGACTAGTCGATCTCTTAAGCCATGATAGCACCCAACTGGTTCCTAGTCGTGACTGTACAAATCATATTTGATGTTGTTAGAGGACACTAACTGAAGTGACAGAGGTCAGGCAATACTTCTCCTTGACAAGTGATGTCCCCTGCCTCCTGAACTTGGCAGAGGCCAAAGGGTGCAATTGGTACCATGGAAAAGAGTTAGAAGGAATAAGAGACGTTTTTAGTGTCAGACACTCAATCCAAGAAAAAATAACCCACTAAGACGGTTATAAAAACAAAATGAAAGATAGAAGAAAAAAAAAATTTCCAGAAATTTTTTTTTTCTAGACAAAACTAAACATTGTGTACACTTTGTAATCTCATCTTACATTCATTAACATTTATTTAAATAGAGGAGTTTTACCTGGGCAACAATGGTGTTAGATTCACCTGCATAAATAACGCAAGATCGTTCGAACCAACTTCCTTTGACCTTAAAGTCGCAAACATCTTCTTTGGTGTTATGGGCCAAAAACACATCTAATTTGGTCTTAAGCTGGATAAGGGACGACCGCTTCAGAGAAAATATTAGATCTTTGGGATCTGTGCTTTCACCCCTGAAAGCTTGCCATCGATCATGTGCGGTCATTATCTGCATCCATAACACAATTTACATCTAACATCAAAATCGTAATGTGATGTTCAATTTAACGGATAATCGTCCATGTGAGAAAATTACTAGAAAATATAAATGCTGCATTTCTTGTTTATAAAATACTTGGGAATAATCACAGCTTTTATTTTAAATATCACTTCACCGACTATTAATTTGTTTACACATATAGTTAACGGTATTTTACGTTAGGTGTGTGAGAACATTTAAAAGATAAAAGAAACGACTAGTAATACTTTTGATAGTATGTTCTAAAATATTGCTTCGTGCTACAAGTTTATTTCCGGCTCAATTTGGGAAAAGGTAGTTGCAGTAGTCCATACAAACAAGGTTTATTGAAACTTCAAAGTATTTCCACGCCCAATGTTACAACTTTGTGTTTGGTGATAAAAAATTTGTTTTCTAATACACCAAAAATTTGATAATTATTTTTTGGTACATAAAAATTTTGATAATTTAATGACAAGTGAAATAAAATAAAAATTTAAATCGTCAACTCTTGTTTGTCCCTTTTATGATAGGATAAACGAAAAAAGGGGTTCCACCTGCTCCTATAAAAATTAAAATCTTTATATTTTTCGTCCAAGATTCTTTGATTCTTATACTTCGTATATAAAAATATTTAAATTCACGTATTTTTAAAATTTAAAACTAAATTCATTAATATAAAGTATAGATATCTATATTTTACTCAAAATATAAAACTTAAAAATATAATTTTCTCATTTTTTTACATAATAAAGCTTTGATAATCCCTGAAAATGCCAAATGATGTGTAAAAGAAGGAACTAAACTCACAGCTATTAGGTAAAGCCTCTTTAAATAAATTTCAAATAAAGACCTAAAGAGAAAAAAAATATAACTTAATTAACTCATACATATGGTAGAAATGAGTTTTTCTTTTAAAATTAATATGTAAAAACTTCTATAAATTAAGTTTTTAAAAACGTCTACAGATTAACTTGTAAATGTTTTAAAATTTTTATTTTATTTTATTTTTTTCAAGAAGTTTATCTCAAGTCAGATTTTAAATTTAAGCCTAAAAAAGCTTCATTAAGAGGGCTAATTTTACTGTGGTATAATGTTTAAAGATGCATCTAGTGTAAAAAAAAAGAGAGAACTAAACTAGCTACATGCACGAAAGTAAATGAACATGCAATAGAGAAAGTGGATGGGAGGTAAAGGGAGAATGAGAAACCTTCGCGCGTAGGGTGACGAGAGGTTTGCCGGTGGCGTCGATCAAGACGCGGCGGTCACGGAGGGTCAGGAGCGAACCCTTAATTTTGAAGACCACGTTGCCGTTGACGTCGGTGACCACGAAGTTACCATCGGAAATGGTGATCACCTTCTTCACGACGGCCAAATCCACCGGGTACGGAGCGCAGTACTGGGGGCCGATCACGGCGGCGGGGACCGCCGGCATCGGGGCAGAGGGGAGTGGTTGCGGCGGATAAGGGTAATTTGGGTATGCCATGGGGATCGATCACGCTCAATTAAATTATATAATAATAATTATTATTATTACTATTATTATTGTCTCCAAAACTTTCCTTTTGTGAGTGTTGGATATGTGGCATGGATGGGTGAAGCCTGAAGGTTACTTATATGCATGTGACATGATGGTGAGGATCTACGAAGGTGCTTAGAAATTTAGAAAAACCGAGTATATTCTCATGGAGGAATACTTTTTGGAATTTTCCTTTTCTAACTGATTTTTCTTTAGAATAATTTTCCAACTTGTTAATTGTTTCAGGAGCGACATGTCCTGTTCACTTTTCACATCAAGCGGATCAAATTAAACCCACAATACATATTTTATCTTTCACAAAAATTATCACATGTCTATTAAAACGTAATGAGATGTCTTTTTCTATATTAAAATTCTTGGTTTCTCTTCTTTTTCTAATAAAATGCTGTTGTCATGTTTGAGAGTTTGCAATACATTTTTGTTTATATCTAATTAATTATTTTTTATTCTCATATATAAAAAAAAATATACTACGAAGTTGGGCATAAAGATAAGAAAATCTCAACTAATTTCACCTCATTTAATGAAATTATCTATAAAATATTTTTCATTTATTAAAGAACAGGTTTCGTATGAGCCTATTTTATTTTTTATATTAAATTTTAATAAAAGTTAGTTTTAAAAATGTTTATTATTAAATAAAATAAATATGATATTTAACTAACTGTTCATGTCAGTTGATAGACGACAGATACAACTCTTAACTATCCTTAGATGTTTTCTCTATGTCGACTTTATATAAAAGAGATTGACTACTTCCAACCTTTTTGTTTTGTTGGCTGCAAACTAAGACATAAAATGTGTTGCCAAGTCATTAAAGATGTGGATGGTTTTAGCTGGGAGGCTAGAGAACCACTCCATAGTTATTTCTCTTAGAGTTTTGGGGAATAATTTGCAGCTAAAGACATTATTGTCCTCGCTTATGTTTACTTATGTCTGGAAGGCTTGTAGGTAAGCATGGGGATCTTGCAAGTCATTGAAAGGATCCATTATTAGTTCCCTAAAGTGTGGAGGGAATAATGGTTTGATCAATTTCCTCACCAAAAGGTTGTCCCCCAAAATATAGGGGAAGGTGGTGGCTTGTTCCGCTCTTCCTGTCGTTTCCCTCATCACCTCGAATTGTCTTCGAAGTTCTCTTTCGCATTCTTCAGCCAGCCTTAAAGTGACAACGTGACACTCTTTGACTTGCTAGTGGCGCTCTTTCGCTTCTTCTTGTCGACGAACGACCTCCACGCAAAGTCACGCTTGTTCTTTGCTTTTTTCCATTACTGGAACTAGCTTGATGTTTGGTGATTGACATGGCTAATCGTGGATTTGTGAAAGGATTGTCAAACAATGGTGGTCATTGGGAATAATTTTCTCGAGAGTCCTACAGTAGGCGTCGATGTTCACGTCAATTAGTAGACTGTAGACATGACTCTTAACTCTCCTTAGTGTTTCTCTCTATGATGACTAAGTGTGACTTGCCTCCTTGGTGTTACCTCCCCTCTCCTTTTATAGCATTCCTTTTTGCCTTGTTTGTCAAGAATCGCACTATCTACCATTGACTACTGTAGCGCGCTGACCGTGTCTTCTAATTCTTGTGGCATACATGCGATACCACTTGACTTGTGTTATGCACGTACTTTGTATTGATGATCTAAGCTCTTACAACGACACTATCAAATGTCTTTATCAAGCTGAAATCAATTATCTTGTTAGGCTATTTGATAATCAACCAACCGATTGGTCTACTAACTTTTTTTAATTAGCATAAATTAATTTTTTTAATATATACAAGTATATCTTGTATATGAGATATATATTGCTATCATGAGTCTCTACTTTTATTAATTTTCGTAATATTAGATTTTCTATTTTTATTCTTTTTCTTCTCATGCGGTTGATGTATACTTTAAGAGGGATCAAAGATTCTGTTTAGAAAATTGTGAGATTCGTGGTGAAATACTGAAATTTATATTAAATTTTAATTTAATATGATTTATGGATTTTTATTTTATTTTTATTAATTACAAATTATTGATTAAAGTTTTATATTTAAATATTTTTAAGAATTTTCCATTAATATGTAAAATAAAAAAATTCATTCTATATCTTTTAACTTAGTTAAAATAAAATAAAATTTAAGAATTTTTAATTTTTTAAAATTACTTTCAAGTTTCAACAATATAATAAGTATAAGTATTGTGAATCATATTTTTTTAGAAGCAATTTATCTTTATATATATATATAATTATTTCATATAATTTAATGGTTTTTTTGGGAAGTATGAAATTCTTTCTTTTGTATTTATTGTAAATTTTTTTAAGAAAAAAATCAAGATCTTCAATATTATAAATTTATAATACTCATTAGAAGCTAAAATATTTTTAAGATTACAATATTTTTTTCAATTCATCCTTGTCTAAAGTTTTTATTTATCTAATTAATACAATATTAAGACTACGCAGTCTTACTAATAAAATAATAATAAATAATATATCGTATCATAATAAAATTTATTATCTAATAATTTAAATTAATAATAAATAATTTTAAAAAAATATAAAAATATAAAATATTAGGTAATTTGGGAGCCTAAGACAAATTTCTCATTTGCCTTGACCATGAGTTTGAACACGGGAGGTGATAATAGTTAATCGGATGTGTATAAATCTTAAACATATGGATGATACAAATTTAAAGTTAGATGATCAGTTAAAATTATATGAATTTTTGAAGAAAAAAAATAATTCATTTGAGTTGTCTATTTTAATATTAATAAGCCATGATTAGATTCAAAAGTTAATTTCTATTTTTCTAATTTTAAAAAGTATTCTCACAATGTATATCTCTTAAAAAAATGTAAATACGAATGTATCTTGATCACAAATAAGCATTCATATTGTCTATCTCTCTACATTTATAAAGAGTATTCTAATTATATTCTTAATCAACGTAAAACTAAACATCTTTACAAATATTAAATATAATGTTCAAATATTCTTTTTTAAATAATAGAATCATATAGGATGTTAAATGGTACGAATGGATTTGTTTTGAATAAACAGGAATCCAAGAGCTAGCTTAATTAATATTATTGGTTTATTAATAAATAGAAAATAAAAACATTTATTATAAATAAAGATAGTATCTTAAAAACTTTAAATTTATATTTAATTCAACTCCTTAAATTAAATCATAAAATAAAAATTATTTTATATTTATATATATTATTTTAATCATATTACAAATTTCCTCATAGTATAACAGATTTGGTGCAACTTGCTTTGGTAATATGTAGCATTTTTCACAGTGATGGATGACATTTGCGTGTCTGCCATTCATGAATCGTGACTAACCTAAATGGCGACCGCGCGTAAGACTGGGTCGTTGGCATTTGGCAGCTCTGCTATACGTGTAAGCGTGTTTATACTTGGTTGTTTAATTAATTAAGTATTTTAATAACTTCTACAAATTTGCATACTAGCATATAATTTAATTAAAATAATATGCAAATGAATTACAGTTATGTCATCAAAACAATTTTATATAATTAATGTATATTGAATCCGTAAAAGTGACTAATTCTTCACGACGAAACAAGTTCAAATATTTTTTTGAAAAAAAGAATACATACATTTAATATTTGATTGTGTATCAGATAGAATTTTCTTTAAAAGAATATATTTGTAAGATTGCTTCCGAAAGATAGATACAGAGAAAAATATTATAATATAATTAAACATATTATTGAGAAATCTATTGTTACACGACACTGCTCTTGTCGCAATTAGCCTCCTTAATTTGCTGTCATGCACTGTGTTTTGTCTGCCACAGGCCCCAAGAGAAACCCTCGTGACTCCTTCGTCCTTGTATGATAGGTTCATCTGAATGACCGAACTATTTGTCCAGTTTTTGGTTAATTTCGGATGCTATATGAATTGCGATTTCATGATTCACTTAGCTATAATTAATCCCATGAGAGAGACATGAATATGAATTTTTGTTCTCAAACTTGATCAACTAGATCATGAATTAATTAACAAGGACAATTGTTATTGCTTGTTTTTTAATTGAGAGAGAGAAATTAAATTAATGTGGAAGCTAGGGAACGAAGAACGAAAGAAGAACCCACCATGGTGAACACCACTTCAGTCGGAATTTCTCACGTCAACATGCATTTCCGAGCGATCCGGAAATTTTTAGTCGTGGAAGTAATGTTTATGTATAAAAATTAGTATTTTAATTTGTATATAGTATATAATAGATGTTTATTTTTATAAATTAAAATTTAAATATTGAATAAATAAATTTTAATATATAAATTATATTTTAAATATATTTATTTAAATATATAATTTATACTTTGAATTTATAATAAATAATTTTAAATAATAATAAAATTATTTTAAATTATTGATATTTTTTTAAAAGAATCATTAAAATTCAATTTAGAATTTCAGATAAAAATAATAAACTAAAAGTGATAAAAAATTTAATATATATCTATCTATATATTAAAATGATAAAAATATAATTTAAAATGATTGACAGAGATTTTTTTTATTAATTAAAAAAATAGTGTGTGAAATGAATATTAAAATATCTAATTAATTTTTAAAAAAAATAATATTAAGAATAAATTTATGAGACAATACTTAAATTATAAATTGAATTTTTTATTATATTTTAAATTAGAAAAATAATTTATAATTATACCTATATATTAAGTTAAAAAAAAGTTAATGAAAGTAATTATCGCATACTTAACTACGTGGATATGTTGGTGATCACATTGATGATTTGAGAGAATGCTATAATTTTAACCCTAAAGAGTGAAATGCATTTTTTATCACATTAATTTTTAAAATTAAAAAAATTATTTCTTTAAAATTTATAATTTCTATTTAAATTTTTAAATTGAACCATTTATTATTATTTTGGTTTCTAAATATATTAATATAATTATTTAAGTCACATAATTTTTAGAATTTTAGACTAATATATAATCACCACTTGTTGATTAGTAATCGAAATTAACGATTGTTTGCTAATAACTACTAATTTAGTAACAGTAAATTTATAATTTATTTATTAATAAAATAACAACTGAATAGTATTGTAGTGAAAAAGTAATTGCTAATTTCATTGAAAAACAATAAAGAACTTTGAATATTATATAGTTACTGAAATTTGAAAGTAATTTAATGTTTGAATAAATTCGTCCTTAAATGGTGAATATAGGAAAATAACGAGCAAATTAGTGAGTGAATTTTAATTTTTAATAAAAAAAACAAATTAACAATCAAATTTTAATTTGTAATTAAAATAAAAAAGTAAAATAACAATTAAAAAATTATTTTAAAATAAAAAAATTAAAATACCGATCAAATTAATAATAGAAACATAATTTAATTAAGATAAAAGATAAAAAATAGCGACAAGTTAGAAACTGAAAAAGTAATTGTAAACAAAAAAAATAAAAAATAAAAGTTAGCGACCACATTGACTAAATTTTAACTTTTAATAAAAAATAAAAAACGATCGATTTAGCGATCTAATTTTATATTTTTAATTACTAAATAAAAAATAGCAATGAAATTTTAATTTTTAAATAAAAAAATAGTGATTGAATTTTAATTTTAAATTACAAAATTTAAAAAGAAAAATAGTGACCAAATTAACTATTAAAATGTAATTTTTATTAAAAAATAAAAAAAACATTAATGACCAAATTTTAGTTTTAATAAAATAATAAAAAATGTCAAATAGCGTTCGAATTTTAATTGATAATTTTAAAAATGAATAAATACCTACTCATTTATATGAAATCGCTCGCTAAATTATGAATAATAAAAAAATAATTTATTTAAATAAAAATAGCGATCTTATTTTTTTAAAATATTTAAATTTTAAATTTAATTTTATAAATAAAAATAATTAATATAATCATTTAGTTAAAAGATGTAATTTATATAAATGGACATGAAAAATTGTTTTAGTGTATTTAAAATAATAAATTTAAATTTAAAAATTATTTTATAATATGTCACAAAAGAATAATATTATAAAAATAATATTATTTTAATAATATTATAAAAAAAATAATACTAAATAATTTCTTTATCATAAATAATGTCATTTAAATAAATAAAAGATTATAAAATATAAGAAAATAATCCAAATAAAATGTGAAACATAATTAAAAAGACTTATTAACATCGAGTAAGGTTTTCAATGACATGATACCTCACAAATTAAGTGAAAAAAATATATAGAAGTCTTCGATTAAATAAAATAAAATACATTTTATTAAAGTATATTCATTCTATCGTATTTGAAATAATTTAAACAATTAGTTTGTTTGTGATATTTGGTCAAATCTAACATATTGTATTTCATATTTATTTTCATCAAATTTAACATATATAATCTAAAATTTGTTTTTGATATTTGATTATTCTCTCAAAATAATTCAATGGGTTATTTTTCATTTGTAAATAACTCATACATGGAAAGTTCTGTTAATATCGTGATTTTTTATTAAATTTGTCTTTTTTTTGAAGTTTTATGTAATTATAGTGTTGAAGTTAATTTTAAGTCAACTAAGTTTATTTTTTTTAAATAAAGTAAATTTAGTATTTTTGTATTTAAATTTTTGATATTTTTATTCTTTATCCAAATAATAGTGTGATTTTGATTAAATTTGTCTTTTGTTATTGAAGTTTTGTGCAATTATGGTGTTGAAGTTTATTTTAAGTCAATTTAATCTATTCATTTTTAAAATAAAGTAAATTTAGTATTTTTGTATTTAAATTTTAGATATTTTCGTTATTTATCCAAACAATAGTGTGATTTTGATTAAATTTACTTTTTGTTGTAGAAATTTTGTGTAATTATGGTTCAAAGTTTATTTTAAGTCAATTGAGTCTATTTATTTTTAAAATAAAGTAAATTTAGTATTTTTGTATTTAAATTTTAGATATTTTCGTTATTTATTCAAATAATAGTGTGATTTTGATTATATTTGTCTTTTGTTGTTGAAGTTTTGTGTAATTATGGTGTTGAAGTTAATTTTAAGTCAACTAAGTCTATTTTTTTTAAAATAAAGTAAATAGTATTTTTGTATTTAAATTTTAGATATTTTTGTTCTTTATCCAAATAATAGTGTGATTTTGATTAAATTTGTCTTTTGTTGTTGAAGTTTTGTGTCATGATGGTGTTGAAGTTTTGTGTCATGATGGTGTTGAAGTTTATTTTAAGTCAATTGAGTCTTTTTATTTTTAAAATAAAGTAAATGTAGTATTTTTGTATTTAAATTTTAGATATTCTCGTTATTTATCCAAATAATAGTGTGGTTTTGATTAAATTCGTCTTTTGTTGTTGAAGTTTTATGTAATTATGGTGTTAAAGTTAATTTTAAGTCAACTATGTCAATTTCTTTTAAAATAAAGTAAATTTAGTATTTTTGTATTTAAATTTTTGATATTTTCATTCATTATCCAAATAATAGTATGGTTTTGATTAAATTTGTCTTTTGTTATTAAAGTTTTGTGTAATTATGGTGTTGAATTTTATTTTAAATCAATTGAATCTATTCATTTTAAAAATAAAGTAAATTTAGTATTTTGTATTAAAAAATTTTAGATATTTTCGTTATTTATCTAAATAATAGTTTGATTTTAATTAAATTTGTCTTTTGTTGTAGAAATTATGTAATATGGTGTTGAAATTAATTTTAAGTCAACTAAGTCTTTATTTTAAAATAAAATAAATTTAGTATTTTTGTTTTTAAATTTTAAATATTTTTATTATTTATCCAAATAATAGTATGATTTTGATTAAAAAAAATTATTGCTAAAGTTTTGTGTAATTATGATATTGAAGTTTATTTTAAGTCAACTGAATCTATTTTTTTAAATAAAGTAAATTTAGTATTTTAAGTACATGCACGCTCATTGTTTCTCATTATCTTGATTTGTGTATTTCTCGTTTTTTGTGCCATGATACACGTATGGCCAATTTTTTTAATTGTTTTCAAAAAATTAACAATTGAAAATTTAAATTTTTTTAATTTTTCAAAAAATTAACAACTGATATTTATTTTTTTTAATTTTTTTGAAAAATGAACGACTGATATTTTTTTTTTTAATTTTTTTTACAAATTTTATTTAGTTACCACTAATCAATCACCAATTTAACGATAGATTAGAGTTTTGAAAAAAACATAAATTGCAACCAAATGTCCAGTTACTAAATGGTTGCTAAATAGTCACAAAAAATATTTGATTGCTAAATTATTTAAACATTAAGATTTTCTTGACAGAATAAGATTGATTGCTAATACGATCACTAATTAATTTAACTACTGATTTCTAAATTTACCAACTTTTAGAATTTAGTGACCGATTTAATGATAATTAAAACTTATAATTTTTTTTTATAGTAAATCGACAATTTGTGATTACAATTTTTTTTTAATTTTTTTACTTTAAGAAATTAATATGATAATGTTATCCACTCTTTAATACTAAAATAATAGTTTATTCATTATTTAATTATCATGATTAATTTAAATTGCACAATGTAAAGGTAAATAACATGAAACATATGCAAGTATAGTACGAAAGCATGTGCGTCATGAATAGAGACTCCCAATATCTCAATTGAGAAAAATCAAGTGGATCTGGATCAGAATTTTGTGTACAGTATAAATTGACAAAATTTCAAATTTGGCATGCTTTATTGCAAGTGCACACCAGGTATATGTTTCTTTGAATACCTGTGGAGTCTATGATTGTTTCGGGGAAGTGTGATCCAAATACTGAACCATATTATGGAGAGTGGGTGCAATATGCTGCCAAAAAATTCAAATACTACTACTTTGCTAATTAATCTTGTTTCAAAGTTTTTTATAAAATTCCTCCACTCTTGCAATGTTTATTAAGTTCCTAATATACTAATTGCTTCTTAATGAAGAATAAATGACCCACGTTACTTTTAAAGCAATATACAGTCCCACTACTCATTTGTCTTTATCTTCTTATATACCACTAATATAATATTTTTTTCATCTTGAAGATATTTTAGAAGAGAAGTGAAAATAAGTAATAAAAAGAGAAATAGTAAATATAATAAGTGATGTAATAAAAAAATATAATATAAAACTTAAAGTGCGAAGAAGTTAGAATTGATTTATTAATTAACTCATTTTTAACTTTATAATATCTTCTTTTTTCAAAGAAATCATTTTAATAGTCTACAAGCATGAGACAGCATAGCCATAAGTTGAAGTTTGAACGTGCTCCTTCTTTCTTGTTGGTTTCATTTAATCATTTAAATTTGAAATCCTCCTATTTTTCTTAATATTCTTTTTCAGAAGTAATTATTTGTCCTAGAGACAGATTAATTATTGTGGATATATTGTGCAATTAAAATTTAAAATCAAAACTTTCAAATGATAAAAGAATTCACAAAATATTAAAACGATGACCAGAAAAACACTCTCATCACTATCTAAGGCAGTAGTGCTATTTAAAACCAACCAATTATTACGAAAGTAAGCACGAATAGTAAAAATGAATAACCATACATGACATGAAGTACTGTGCTTACTAAAAAGAATTTTTACATTACCTGATATCCTTCTTTTACATTTTAAGAATGTTTTGACGAAAATTTTCTGGTATCGAACAATATTATTTAATTTCCTATCTAATAGGGAGACAAGAAGTCAAATAATGGAATACACACATGTTGAAGAAATTGAGATATTTAATCCATCAGAAAGTAAGCCTAAAGCTTAATTTTCCTTGCTCATGTCGTGGTTGGATCATTAATTTTCAATAGTCAAAGTTAGTGCCACAATGAATGCATAATCGATGTTCGGAAGCACTCTGATCATGTACTTCGGTCTGCTAAATATAGTGCCAAGCTTCTTATTTATCTGCAAAATAACAATTATTTCCATAAATTTTATTTTCAACTATAATTAACTCTGGTTGGCATCTGGAATATAAAAGACAAAATAATTAATCTATATAATCTCTGAATTATATTTTGGAAAATTTTAAATAAGTATTCTTATATTTTAAAAGTCTCTGTTAAGGTTCCGTTGAAGTTAGCCAAAATATTCTTGTTGATATATAGAAACTTATTTGAAAATCTTCAAATAATTCAAATATTAGGTCGCTGGTTTAATAATTTAGTTAATTCCTAAATTATTTGAAAGATTTTAAATAACTCCAATATTTCAATAAGGATCAAGAATGTTCAGTCTAACTATAACGGAACCCTAATCTAGATATTAAATTAAAAATTAGTATATTTAATTATAAAATTTTAAAATATAGAAATTTATTTAAAAAATTCCAAATAATTTAAGGTCTAATTAAAATGCAAATTTAAGTCCTTATAATTTTTTTTATGCTTTTGGTCATAAAATATAATTTTAGTCTTTAATGATATTTTTTAGTCCTTAAAAATATATAATCCTTATCTTGTTTATTTTAGAATTTAATTAGAATATACTAACAATGTAAATGTATTTTATTATCAAACCCAATAATAAGTTGTCAATGTTGAGCATGACTCTTAATTATTTTGTATGAAGCAAGACAACAACATTTATCTTTTTTTTGAGATAGTTTCTTATTTGGAGGGTTACAGATTAAGTGGGTTGGAAGTGCAAGAACAAGGTCCATGCGATACAATACAAAGATAATTTTGTAAACATGTATTTTATGTTATATATGTGTTGTAATCTAATTTAATATAATAAATAAAACACAATCGCTTTACTTACGAGGACATAGACATATTGCTTAACCTTGTTATTCCTTTGTATGTTTTTGCCTTATACTTTGTTACTTTAAATTATTGTTGTTGATTTCTCATCAATTAATACTAAAGTTAAGTTAAGATGACTTTGAACCCTGGTAGAAAAATTTGAAATGGGCAAGTTCAATGGAACTAACAATTTCAGGTTATAGTAAATAAGAGTTAAGAATTTGTTGGCACAATGTTTTTTAAAAGCATTGCACGAGAATAAACCAAATGGCATGAATGAATTGAATTTGAAAGAATTAAAGGAGAGGGCAGCTAGAACCATCTAATTGTGTTTGATAGATGAGGTGATGTAAAACATCATGGATTTGACATCTCCAAGTGAGATATGGAAGAAATTGAATAATCAATATATGTCTAAGTTCCTTAAAAAAAACTATATTTGAAGCAAAGGTCATACAGGTTGAAGATGCAAGAAGGTTTCAACTTGTAATAACATGTCAATATCTTTAATCAAATAATTAGTTATTTTACTTAGAATTGATGTGAAGATTGATGACAAGCATAAATAAATAATTTTGTTTGTTCTTTGCTAAATTCTTACAAATACTTGGTAACTACCATTACATACAAGAAAAAAAACTATTAGTTTGGAAGAGATTACTGATGCACTTATGTTTTATTGTCAAAGAAAACAAAATGTAGAGGAAAGTGCTCAACGCGAATGTTTGTATGTTAAGAGGAATCAAGAACGTGGGAGGAAATAAGGAAAAAAAGGGTTCTGCAAAAAGAAATTTTAGGACGAAGTCCAAAAGTAGAAAGAAAATTAAGTGCTTTAAGTATAAATTGATTGAGCATATGAAAAAAGACTATCCAAACAAGAAGCATGACTCATCCAATTCTACAAATATTAGAATGACTATTCAGATTGCAATAAAAGAGATTTTTCTCTCTGTTTCATCTAGTCAATTCAAAGAGGCATGAATTATTGATTCTAGATGCTCATATCACATGACACTAAATAAGGAATGGTTCACCTCATACAAGTTAGAAAATTTTGGTTGTGTTTATTTGGATGATAACAGAGCTTATTGTTGGAATAAGACAAATCAAAATTTAAATGTATAATGGTATTGTTATAACATAGTGAGAGATTATGCACATTCCTAACCTACGAAAGAATCTAATCTCCCTAGACACTTTATAAGTGAATGACTTCAACTATAAAATTGATGGGTATAGGAATACTCTTAAAGTATCTAAGGTGCTTTAACTATGATGAAAGGAAATATGATTATAGAAAATGTTAACAAGTTGTTGGGGGGAATATAGTTATAGGTGAAGTTGCATCTATTGAGTTAGATGATGCACGACAAAAATATGACACATGTAGTTGGGTTATTTTAGTGAGCGTAGGGTGACAAAACTTCAAAAGAGAAATTTGTTGAAAGACATTAAGAGTTAAGAGTTGCAAGTTAGATTTGTAAAAGTTTTGTGAGATTGGAAAACAATCTAGAATTAAATTTAAATATTAGAAGCATACAACCGAGGAAATTATAGATTATGTGTATTCTAATGTATACGGGCCTAACAGAGACAAGTCAAGGTGGTTCTCAGTATTTTGTTATTTATTGACTTTTTTCTAAGAAAGTTTCGATGTATTTCTAGAAACAAAAATTTGAAGTCCTTAGGCTCCATTGCTAAAAGAGCAAGACATTTGAGATTGAATGTTGGTTTTCTAAACAATTTTTGGGCAGAGTCAATGAATATGAAATGCACCTCATCAATAAAATCATCATAGGCTTCATTGGATGGAAAAGTTGTAAAAGAGGTATGGACAGGTAACCTAATTGATATTGATTAATTAAAGTTTTTTGGGTGTCCTACCTATGTGAATATATCCAATGATAAGAGATCAAGACTTAATCCAATAAAGATGCAATATTTGATGAGCAACCTATATCACAACAAAAAATTGAGACAAATGTCCACTTATAGATGGAATCAACTCTATCTCCAAGGTTGTTCAAATGGATGTAGAAAAACTATCGATGATCAATGGAAAGGCTAAAACCTCTATTCCAAGATATAAAGTGAAAATTTTAGGTGGAGTACAACAATATACTCTTGTCAAAGATAGAAAGTGTCACACCATTAAGTCACCTAACATATATGAGTTTGAAGATTTGACATCCTTTGCGCTTCTTAGCAGTTCTAGAGATCCAGTTAACTTTCAAGAGACTATAGCTAAATGAATGGGTGTCATGGTGGAGGAGATGAAGTTCTCGCATAAGAACCAAACATGGGAGCTAGTTGAGCTTCCTACGGGCAAAAAAGCTATTGGGTGCTAATGAGTGTACAAGAGAAAACCCGCATGATTAGAAAAAAAAAAGGAAAAATTTAAGGCTTGTCTTGTAGCAAATAGGTATTCATAGTTCAAGAGAATTGACTATGATGAAATTTTTTTCTCCTATTGTGAACATACTTCCACCAGGCCAATGTTGACTTTAGTAGCTAATTGGAATATGCACTTAGAATAGATAGAAATGAAGATAAATTTTCTTTATTGTGATGTAGAGGAGAAAATTTGCATGGAATAAACAAAGGAGTTTAATGAAGTTGGATAAAAGCAACTAATTTGTAAATTAAGGTGGTCATTATTTGGGTTATAGTCTCTAAGACAATGGTACAAACATTTTAGTTCCTACATGATTCTATTAGCTATAATAGATGTGAGTATGATACTGTATTTATGTCAAGAGCCTTGATTATGGATCTAATTCATTTTTTGCTATTTTATATGTTGGTGATATGTTAATTGTTTGCTAACCATTTGCATGATGTAAATGAGTTGAAAATCTTGTTGAGAAAGGAATTTGACATGAAATACTTAGGTGCTACTAAGAAGATTCTTGGGCTCATAGGGATAAGAGCTCAAGAAAATTACGACTCTCTTAACAAAGCGATATTCAAAAGGTGTTAAACATATTTGACATGAGCAATACTAAGTCAATGAGTACTCCATTGGAAAATTACTTTAAATTTTCATTGTATCAATATTCAAAGGCAGATGCAAAAGTTGAATACATGTCAAAGGTTTCCTATCACAATGTAGTTGGTTGCTTCATGTACATTGTGGTTTGTACCATACCTGATTTGGCACATGTTATAAGTTTAGTTTGTAAGTTTATGTTCAAAATAAGTAAATGACATTGGGAAGTATTCAAAGGGATTTCCAAGTACCTAAAGAGCACAATAGATCATGGTATTATGTTTGGCAGTCAATGGAGTGATCCATTGGTTATAGGTAGTGAGAGACATTTGTTTCTATCTTCTAAGGACATGATATTCGTTAAGATAAAGATTGTTGTGCATAACTTTTATCTTCCATAAAGCGAAGCAACATCATCTATCCTTTAAGATAAAGTTCTTATTTTGAAGGGGTTATGGATTAAGTAGGCTAGCAGTGTAGGGGTAAATCCAACGCGATTATAAGAGTAATTTTGTAAATATGTACTATATGTCATATATATGCATTGTAAGTATATTTGATATATAAGAAAAACATGATCACTTTGCTTCCGAATACATGGATATATGGTTGAATCTCGTTAATTCTTTATGTACTTCTTTATATTTTATTTACTTTAAATTACTATTGCTATTCTCAATAGACATATATGGTTAAATTATTGATTTTTGTTATAATTACTTTAAAAATCATATTTAAGATTATTTTTAATTAGTTCATGTGTACATATATTTACTTTAAGAATGTATCAAAATTAAATAGTCGACGAGAGACTTTTTTTTACTCAAAATTACATTAATTAAAACAAATATAACTATTAATTTTCTATCTTTTTTCTTTAAAAATTTTGGTTCACGTCGTATCTTTTTACCCATCTAAATTACACCTATTTAAAATATAAAACTTCCATATAACTATTTAAGTACTATTGGTGTTATTTTTCAATTGGGATTGAAATTTTACTTTGGTAATTCGTATAATAAAAATGTGTCAAAGAATTATACAAATTATCAATATAAAATTTTAATTTTGATTGGAAAACAATACCAACCACGCATAATTTGATTATGTATATTTTGTCCTTTAAAAGAGTATCATTTACAATTTTTTCTTCTATATCATAAAAGGTAAATTTTATATTTTTAAAAAAGTAATGGAGGTGTAAAATAAATATAATGTGAAGTAATCATATTACCATCACCTCTCTCATTATTATTATTAATGAATAATTAATTTAATTCTCGAAATTATAATGATCATGTTAAATTGGTCTCTAAACTTAATAAATGATAAAATAATTTTTAAAATTATATATTATTAATCAATTTAGTTATTAAAATTATAATAAAAAATTAAATTGGTTTCTAAAATTAATTTAATCCTTAAAATTATAATTTTTCAAATTGGTCCCTAAAATTAAAAAAAGACTTATTTACAATTTTTATCTTATAACTTTTAAAATTTTACTAGTTTTACCTTTAAATATTTTTGCACATTATTAAATCTAAAATTATATAATTTTATAATTTTTGTCCCCACTTTTAAATTTTCATGTTTTTTTCCAATAGATACAATTAAGTGATTAGAAAATGATAAAAATGTTAAAATTAAAATTTGAATCTTTGACTCCTTCCTTCTTCACAAAGATTAAAAACTACTAAATCATTTAATTTATTTAGTTTTGATATAAAAAATATATGTAACATATACTGTAATTACATTTGTTAATTGAAAAATTATTAAAGGTTAAGAATAAATTTATTTATTAAATATTTTTATTTTAGTTATACAAATTTATTTATTCAATTATATAAAATGATTTATACATCCTTCACCCTTTTAACTGCAAGTCAGTTATTTATAAATAAAAATATTAAATAAATAAATTTATAAGATATTATATAATTTAACTGATAAATAATTTCATATGATTTAATAAATAAATTTGTATAATTTATAAATATATATAATTACAATAAAAATATTAAAAAAATAAATTTATTATCTTACCTTTTAATATTTTTCATATCATAAATATAAACATATACTTGGAGAAGTAGAAGTATAATTAACAAATACAATAATGATATATATTATATATTTTTATGAGGAGTGTTAAATAGCAACACATTCTCAATTTATTGAGAATTACAAAATTAGGAGATAGGATAATTAAATTCAAAGTGAGACTCACTAAAAATGGTTACTTTTAATATACCCGATGAGAGATAGTATATTTAAAAGAATGTGTAAAATAATATATTGTTAGCATTTCTCTATTTTTTCATATAAACTAAGTAAGTCAAATGACTTAGTGATTTTCACTCGTTGTTGAGAACAAATGAATTAAGGGTTCAAATTCCAACTCTAAAAATTTTACCATTTTCTAAAATTGCACTTAAAGAACAAAATGTGTAAAAATTTGAAAGTAAAAAACACAATTCGTAAAATTACATAAATTTAGGATCAAAATGCACACACAAAAATTAGTGATAAATTTTGTGAACTTTTAAAGTTATGAGGCAAAAAATAAATTAATTTTTTATTTTAGAGATTAATCTAACTTATCATTATACTTTCAAGAACTAAATTTATTAATAATTTATAATTTTATATATATTTTTTAATTTTATTTATTTAAAGAATTAATTTAAACCCATATAAAAAATTAAATTGATTATAAGAACTATTTTATTATTTTATTAATGTTAGATATCATATTATTATGTAATCATTAAAAGTTGAATAACTAAATTAATAATTCACGGAAGAATTATTGTGTTAAAAATAAATTACCTGGGCAACAACAATGTCGGACTCGCCGATGTAAACATCCCAAGACTCAGAGAGATATTCTTTGACCTTGAAGTCACAAACTTCAGTGGTATTATTTGCCAAGAACACATTAAATTTCGTCCTTAGCTGAAATAATGAGGATCGCTTCCGATTAAATATCAGATCGTTCAATTCTGTACTTCTACCTTTAAATGCTTTCCAATTATCATTTGCGCTAAGTACCTGTATGATCAAATAAGTTTCAAGTTAAATTTCAGGATATATAAAAAAAAAAAAAAAAAAATATATATATATATATATATATATATATATATATATATATATATATATATATATATATATATATATATACACTACAAAATTTTGCAACACTGATTAAGATACAATCATACAAATTTTGATTCACCATGCGCAGTTATATGATTGTTGAATTCGAAGTTGTTATCCGAAGAATGATGCATTTAATTTTATCTTTCATGCTTTTGGGTTAAATATATATATAGATACTAAGTTCAAGTGTGAAGCTAGTAGACAACCTTCCAATTGAAGAAACTAAAAGATACTATACACAGACATATCAGTCCATATATATATATATATATATATATATATATATATATATATATATATATATATATATATATATATATATATATTTATTGAAGAAACTAAAAGTTACTATACTCAGACATATCATACTTCAATGATTTAATTATAGTTGATCGTGCTAAAATTGTTATAACATTATTATTTTAAATTTGAGTGTAATTTAATTCTATAAAATTAACTTTTAATAAAAAAATATTTTTAATTTATATATTTTGTTTAGATTATTTAATTAGTCGATGTAAATCTCTAGTACAGATTTATGTCAAGAATAGAACATTTCAAATATAAAATTTATAAAATTAGACATTTGCGAGTAGTTTGATAGCTTGTAACTCAATAAGCTTAATGACAATGATTATGATTGAATTTAATATCATCTTAGAATGTAGGTGTGAGCCTAACTCAATCCTATAAAATAGTTGTAAGGTGAGAATTATTCGTCCACTTATATACTTTATTTAAATCATCTCAATAGTTGATGCATATGTGAAAATGCACAACCAAAAGGACGAGATTAAGGAAGCTACCCTACACTTGAGAGTCCAATAACAAATGGTAAACTCAAGAAGTCTCAAGGAAAAGAAGTCACAAGTTAACATAGTCAAAGACTAAGAAAAGAATCAAGAAGAGATAAGGTCTTTCCCTTAGAAGGTCACGACCAAAGAGTTAAAGAAGACTTCAAAGACATAGCAACCCTTACACTTGGAGATCCTATGATTAGGGGATGGCTCAAGAGAACCGAAGAGAAAGTCCACCAAAAAGTTAACCATGCTTAAGGATTAAAAGAAAGCACTATGAACACCTAACTTATATAATTTTTCAGCTGCCAAGGTGGCTTTGTTTAAGGCTGGAGTGACCTTATTTTCCTTTTATTTTTCGTGTATTTTCATACCACCTTGAGTACATTTTTAGTAGGATAGCTTAGCCTTGGGCCAAAGCCCATTTTAGGATCGTTTTCCTAACCAACATAGTTTCGACCTCTAATTTTTTGTCACAACTTTTGTTCCCAACGTGCTTTGTCAAATCAAATGTATCTGAAGTTATAGACCTTCTAATTGGACAAACTTGGTATCGTCAAAAAGTTAAGAAAAAGATTTACAACTTTCATGTTTAGTGCTTAACCCAATTTGCACTCTTTAAGCTCCAAAATCGCTTTCGAAAGTCATGTCACGTAAGGGCCAAGGGAAGAGCCATGTAGGATTGCGTTTTAGGCCATCCAACTTGTGTTTAGGCTTGTTGGGTCTTGGGCTTCGGTTAAGTGACCTTAATTAGGATTAGAGAGCTTAATTATGATTAAGGAGGAACTATATAAACCTCCAATGTAATTAGTGGAAAAACATTTTGATGAAATTGAATTTGTGCCTTAACATTTTGAGAGTATTTTCTCTTTACTCTTGTCTTGCACAAGGAAATCAATTCTTATCAAACTTCCATGATGTTTGTGGTTAATCTCTACAATTCTTATATAATTCTTAGGAATTAGTGGCAAATCATATCTTACTCAATCCGTTTTACACCTTTCTTCTTCCAATTTTTCAATTTATGTTACAAATGACTAATGTTTGGATTCTATTTGAATTAGGTTGTGGTTGTAAATCCTAGGGTTTCATCAATGATATATATGCATGAGATATCTAATGATTTTAATTAACAAAAGTAATGTATAAAGAGGAAACTAATGCATGGATCGATGATTCTATCATGCTAATTGACACATAGAAAGAAAAAGAAGGCTAAAAGAAGAAAGTGTAGATATGATAAATGATATATATGAAAAATGATATATATGATAGATGATGTAATATGATAGAAAGAGAGAGATAGAAATAAATGATAAATGTTAATAAAGTGTTGTGATATTAAGATTGATCAAATAAAATTATGTTAGTAGAGAGTGCAATTTTAGAGAAGAAAGAAAGGAAATAATTTAAAAAAATTAAAACATTAGGTAATATTATAAAAGTAAAAAGTTTTAAAATTTTAAATTTGTATTAATTTATTATTTAATTTCTATATTTAAAAAATTAGATAATACTTGTTAAAAATTAAAAATTTAACTCCTATATATATATTCTTATGAGATCCTATTTTTTTTTTTTGTCAAATAATTGATGCACATAATGGACTGATTATTAATATTCTGATGATTAATATAATTCTAACCTAATATTAGATGATTATATTAAATATATTTATTTAATTTTTAATTCTAATTGCTAATAGGGGTTATTAATTGTTATTCAACTTCAATGTTGTTATGAAATATTTGATTTAATATCTTCTTTGATTTTATTTCTTGTAGTATGTGATGAAATATTTTTAGACTGAATGACAAATTGAGAGTTATGAAATGTAGGTATTATGTGACAAAACATTTGTTCAGTATTTTGTTTCTACAACTATTACTAATTCATGGATGGAGGTAAATACTATACATTTAACAAAGATTAATTATGTTTTCTTATTTAATTCATGACCTATTGTTTTAATTATTTTTATTTGAAATTTTAGGAATTCAATTAATGTAGCATAACTCCTTGATGAAGAAATTGGTAACATAAGGCTTGGATAAAGTTCTTCTTATACATTAATAATTCTTCTAAATATTTTAGATATAATCCTTAATATAATTTAGAACATTTATAGTTATAATTATATCTTAGAACCTTTAGTTTGTTTAGTGCAATTTTGATTTTAGAGAACATTGGTAGTTTATAAAATTTTGACTTTAGTCAATATTGATAGTTTACATTTTATTATAAATTTTTATTTTTAATAAAAATTGTTTTTTGTTAGATTATTTTTGCTTAAGAATTTTGTGGTCTGAGCCAATTTTATAGGAATGGATGTAACAAAAACGAAACAAATTTAAAAAAAAATCATTTTTACATAAGTTATAATAATAATTGATAGAAAAAGTAAACTTTCTATATCGATTGTATTTTTAGTTAATATAAAAGTAATCACATTTTTACATCGGTTATGGAAATAAACAATATAAAATGTCAGACTTTTTTCACTCACTTTATTATACATTAATTTTGTAACCAATATAAAATTTCAATTTTAATCAACTTAAAAAACCTTTTCTACACTAGTTCGAGGCATAGATAATGAGTTATGAGTTGTGTGAGGATATTTATAAGTAAAATTGGAATTTAATATTACAAAAAATGAATATATATTTTTATTTTATTTATTATATTATATAATATTAAAAATCAAAATAATATTAATAAAAAATAAAATTATTTAATTATTATCAATTCAACTAAAATTGAACTGCTTTCTCCTGTTCCATCACCAATCCAGTTTTAAAAACATTATTTTGATAAATTTATACAAAATATAATTAATTTACACAAATAGTAGGACTTGATGAGATGTTGGAATTTGATACCAAGAATAAGGGGAACATAGAGGAAAAGCATTATAAATTCAGAGGAAAATTAAGAAGAAGAAGAAGACGAAGATATATAGGAATTGAGTATTTGATGAACTAACCGCTCTGCGAAGACACACAATGGCGTTTCCATCAGTGTCAAGTAAGAAGAGGTGTTGGCGGAGGCTTAGGACAGAATCCGGAACAATGAAAACGATGTTGCCATTCTCGTCTGTGACTAAGTATTTATTACCTCGACCTCTCTCCCTTGTCATTATCAGATTAACGGGATCTGCACCTGCAACGGAAGTTATATAATTAATAACCCTTATGTATCCAAAAATATATGTAAATGCATGATGCATCATCAGATCAAATAAAGACTAATTTTTTTTTTATTGATGATGGATAGGCCAGAAGAAATATAATTTTATAACTTATTTGCTACTAATGATGATTCTACAACCGTTATCACTCTAATTTAAAAAAAATGTTATTTTAATTTTATTTTATAAAATCCAAGGATGATGATTGGTAGCTAAGGTGAGGGGATTAGTTATTAAAAAAGAAGGGGGTTGGGAAAGTGTGCTGTGAGAGGGAAGGGAAGGGATGGCTGGGATTTGGTGGAGGGGAAATGAAGAAGATGTTGGTAAGTTAAAGGTTTGTGTTCAAATGGGAAAAGGTAGGAGTTAACTATGGGAGCTGGAATAAACTAATGAAAACATCAACCAATATTAAAAAAAAATGTTAACTATTTTATTCTACAAATCAAACTCTCGGACATATCAATATGTTGCAACAAGTATGTTTATGAATGAGCATAATTGTTATTGAACATGCTATATAATATGTCCCACCCAAGCATAGAGGTTTATGAATACCTGGGACACAGTACTGAGGGGCGATGATGGGTGTACCAAGAGGTGATGTTTGGTTTGCCATGATATATGGTTGAAGACTTGAATTTCAAAATTTGGAATGTGTTTCTTTGCTAGTGCTGTGGTAGAATCACATGTTTGGTTGGATACCGAAGCTTTGTCATATATATGTATGGATTCTGAAATGGTCAACCATGTTCGAGGGAGGTTTCTTGCAGTCATGGATCAACTTTTTTTGGGGGGAGGGTTGTGTGAAAAAACAAAACAAAAAAAAAACAAAAGTTCTTCTTCTTACACACGACATGATGACTCGTTAATTTGAACCGCAATTTTTCTGACTTCCGTATCAGTTACGTCTGAGAAAGTTCAATAGAAAAACAAGGAACAGGCTCTATCATACTCTGTCAAGAACTAATTTTCTTACCCCTGTAGTACGGCATGAATTATTAAATTTCATAAAATTTATTATGAAATTTTATAATAAATTTTATTTTCAATATAACTCGTGAATAGTATTTTTTTTTTAAATAAGGAAGTATTCTTTTCTTATTTTTCACAAACTCATTCTCTTTTATTAGTTGATTTCTTTGAAGATAAAATAATACATTCATTTGCGACTCATTAATTATATATAAGTAACAATAATGTTGTATATTATTTTTCCCTTACTAAGAATATTTTATATAATATTCCATATTTTTAAGTCTAAGATTTAAAATATCATATTCTTAAAATTGTAATTTAAATTATAATGACAATTTAATATTAGAAATTTCTATTTTAATTAACAGAACATATATAATAAATAAAAAAATATATAGTAATATATTTAAAGATATATATATATATATATATATATATATATATATATATATTGTATAAGATTTGTATTCAACATACTATCCTACTTATATTTATAAAAAAATTGACATATAAAATTAAAAAATATTATTAATTAAGTATTAAAAATTAATTATATATGTTAAAATTTATAAGAAGAATATTAAAGATAATAAATTTGTAAAAATACTATATTATGATGAAAAAAATATATGAATTATTTAAGTTATGATTTATTATAAAATATTCAAATGTTAATATAAAATTAAAATATATTACTAATTAAAGTTTTAAAAAATAAATGAATATTATCCAAATAATCTTTTAAAAATTGTAAGAATAATAATATTAAAGACAATAAATTTCATAAATGTTATATTGTGATAAAAATTGTGTTAATTATTTAAGACCTGTTATAATAATACTATGATTTATTATAAAATATTTAATATTAATTGTTTCATTAATATTTTAGTTAATTTTTATAATTTATAAAATGAAATAATGTAGAAAATTTAAGAAGGAATAGTAAAGATAATTTTTATATAATATTAAAATAAAAATACATTAAAAAATAATTTTAAAAAAATACAATAATACGAAAACAATTCTCTCTCTCCTCTTCCCAACCCCACCCCTAACACACACATATACAAATAAGAAATGCTATCAAAGAAATTATCTAATGTTGATCAAACATTGAATAATATAAAAGCTTATTCATACAAATAGGATAACATATATATTATCAAAGAAATTATCTAATGTACATAAATATTGAATAATATAAGAGTTTATTCATACTATTATCTTATTTTATTCTCATAAACAAATAATATAACATATATATTATGAAAGAAATTATCTAATATACATTAATCATTAGATAATATAAGAGCTTATTTATGCTCTTATCTTATTTTATTCTTATATCATATTTTATGATATCCTATATATTACTCACCAAGTGAACTCTTAACAAAAAAATTAAATGCAAAATATGCCTAAATAAATTTAAATTAACTATTTAGTAATATATTTTAATTATATAATTAATATTACAAATATAATATATAATTATTTTATATATCTTTTTATTTTCAATTATATAAAATGATCCTTACAATTTTCATTACAACGTAATTCATAAAATAATTTATATTGATTTTGCAAATGAAAGATAAATTCATATAAATAATTTTATATTAAAAATAATATTTTATTTTTTATTAAAATTATAATGATATTAAACTTATTTTCATTACATTATTAAGTGTTTGTTTAGATAGATTTCTCCATTATCACTTATAAGAACAGAAAATAAGAAGGAAAAGTGAAATAAATTTTTCATAAGTTAAAAATAAGTTAATTTGTAAAATTTATCTCTTATTAACTTCTCTAAAAAACTGAATTTTCATTTATACATAAATTAATTTTAATTTATAAAAAATTTATTTTATTTTATTTTATCCTATTTTTTCCTCCTATAATTGCGCTGACTATTATTTTGTTCAACATATATTAAGCTTGAAACAAAACTATCCCTTACATGATTATGAAAATTTGGAAGTTGCATAACTTAACCATTTCAAAATTTCAAGACTACATGTAATCTTGCTCATCATGTCTTATGTTTTTATACTCTCGACAAAAGATTTCTCCAACCTTTCTGACTCTAAATACTCAAGGTCGGGTATATATTGAGGTAGCTCTGACATAAGTTTAGTTACTTAGGTTCTGGTTTTGTAGCTTCTATTAGACAACTCACTCTCTCCGAATTATAAGCCAATAGCACTTCAATTATTTCTTGCACTGTTCTCATGTCTGTTATAATTATACAAATAAAGACAAAAAAATGGTGAAAATATATATGTTAGCTCTTGAGAACAAATCAAGGCACCAGCTGATTCAACTAATTTGCTGGAGCCTTAGTAAACTTGGGAAGGATCAAATATATCAGCATAAAGTGTAGATAACAAAATAATAACCATTTCTTTTTCTGTCATATGTCTATCCACGGACAAAGACAAGTTTTTGACAAAATAATAGACAAGCTTTTCCTAATTCTCTAAGTTCGTTCATTTTTGCAACATCATCACTAGTGGAAAAGTATTCCTCCACCAATATTGTAGCCTTTTTCTTGTAGTCTTCTGTTGGAAATATTTTTTTACACTTAGTTTTTCATTTTTCTATCGTTGTTATACTAGATCATCAAAGTTTAAAATGATGTATAAATATCTGGATCTATTTGCAGTTATCAGGAGATTGCAGCGGAATCTTCAGTAATTGAGAGCCGTTAATTTGTAGTCTTTTTCAACCAAACCACTTTAATTTCTTCTGTGACCTTCGTTTATCTCTTTTGATGGGGAAAATAGAGAACGTCTTTTGATTTGGTGTATTGTGAATCATCACCTTTCCTAATGTATTAGGCCTACATATAAGGTTCTCATTATCTCCTTACGGGCCAACATGAGTATCCACTCATTAAGCCCATATCGAGTCCTTTTAGGAAGTCCATTTGATTACTTAAGGTGGATCACTTTAGGATTATAATCACCTTAAATAAATAGATGAATAAATATAATGCCCAAAAGGTTAAAAAAAATTACAAATTTCTAACAATCTCCCACTTGGGCTTCATATTTTCTTGAAAAAATTATATTACAAAATTATTTAGGCGCACTTGTATGCTATTTATCTTTAGACTTCTTCTTAATACAATTTGGTCCATCTTGTACATTAACAATGGAATCATTGCAATTTTCATTATAATTAAGCATGATTAAGTCACGATGATCACCATATTAATATACTTAATGACATAAATCAAATATGGATAAGTGAAATGGAAATTACATGCAAAGTGATCTCAAACATGTATATTTTCAATTGGTCCTTATTTTCAATCTTTAGTGGAAATCAATCAAAATTCTTTTAATGTAACATAATTATTACATACAAGAAAACACAAGCGAGTACAAAATGTAAACATAAATCGTCAACTTTATTTCTGCAAAAAATAATGAACAACAAAATTGTTCAAATTGAAACATAAAACATACAGGCTCCCACTGAACTAAGGTATCCTAAGGAATAATACCCATATGAGCAATGTGCTCATGAAAGACCTAGGGTATTAGCCCTTTAGTCAATGGATCAGCTAGCATAAAATTTGTTCCTATATGTTCCATAGAAATCTATTTATTTTGAATTCTTTCTTTAACAATCAGAAACTTGATGTTGATGAACTTCGACTTTGTAGAACTCTTATTGTTGATCGAGTAAAGAATTGCTGAATTATTATCACAATAGATTTTCAATGGCCTTCCAATGCCATCAATCACCTATAAACTAGTGACAAAGTTTTGTAGTCATATCCCATGGTTGGATGCCTCGAAGCAAGTCACAAACTCTATAACTATGGTCAAAAGGGCTATAAGAGTCTTTTTAACAGACTTTCCAAGAGATAGCTCATCCCACCAATATGTAGATATTTCCAGACATGGAACATTTGCTATCTTGACATCCAGCAAAATCGAATAAGAGTACCTGATGATCTCCAAACCTTTAGACTTTCGATAAGTGAGCATGTATGTTTTTGTTCTCTTAAAGTAACTCATCATGCGTTTAACTGCCTTCCAATGTTGCATTCCAAGATCACTCAAATACCTACCCAAAACTTCCGCCACAAAAGCAATGTCGGGACGAGTGCAAACTTGAGCATACATTAGACTCCCCACAATTGAGGCATAGGGAATCTTTTGCATCTCATTTCTTTCAAGGTCATTGTTGGGCACTGTTTGAGACTAAATTTGTCTCCCTTGGCTATCAGGGTGTCCCCTGGTTTACCATCTTTCATGCCGAATCTATCTAAGACTTTGCTGATATAGTTCTCTTATGATAACCTTAGGATACCTTGAGAACGATCTCTTAGTATCTAAATGCCTAATACAAAAGAAGCTTCTCCAAAATCTTTCATCTCAAAATTCTTCGTCAGAAATCTCTTGGTTTCATGCAACAAGCTTGTATCACTACTAGCAAGTAATATGTCATCGACATATAATACCAGGAATATGTATTTACTCCCACTAAAATTGTGATATACACAATCATCAACTACATTTGCCTCAAAACCGTATGAGGTAATGGCTTGATGGAACTTGTGATACCATTAACGGGAAGCCTGTTTGAGGTCACAGATGAATTTCTTTAGTTTGCATACCATAGACTTAGATTCATTTGAAACAAAGTTTTCAAGTTGCATCATATAAATCATTTCATCAATGTCACCATTTAGAAATACAATCTTAACATTCATCTGATGTAGCTCTAAATCAAAATGAGCTATTAGTGTCATTACGATTCTAAAAGAATCCCTTGAAAATACCGGAGAAAAGGTTTCTTTGTGGTCAATACCTTCCTTCTAAGTAAAGCTTTTAGCAACGAGATGAGCCTTATATCTCTCGATATTACCCTTAGAATCCTTTTTTGGTTTTAAATATCCATTTGCAACCAATAGGTTCACACCTTCAGGTAAATCAACGAGATCCCAAACGTCATTGTCTTACATAGACTTCAACTCATCTTTCATGACATCAATCCATTTTTGAGTGTTAGAACTTTGCATAGCTTGACAGAAGTTGATTGGATCATCTTTTGTTAAACCAATGTCATCCTCATGTTCTTGGAGAAAAACAATGTAGTCATCTGAAATTGCATGTTTCCTCTCTTTGATGGATCCTTTTAATGACACTTCTTGAGATTGTTGAGGTTACTCTATAGCTATTTGAGGATTGAGGAAGAATGTGACACCCTTCTACCCCGAATACTTAAATTAAAATAATCAACTAAATAAAAAGGAAGACAAGGTAATAGATAAAACCAAGAAAACTCAATTCGTATTAAGAATAAAAGGTTTACATGGTCATTATCATGTTCAAACATTAAGTACACATAAAAAAATTATCACATAAATTATTAATTTATTAATGTTGATCTAAACACGTCATTCATGTGTTTGACACATATTTCAGATATATAAATCATTTTCATTTCTGTATACATTTAGTGAGTTATTGATATGTCCATCATTTTCAAATATTTAAGATGCAAAAGTACATATGAAAAGACATAGAACCACTATTCTAAATCCCAAGCCTCGATGTCACACAAATCAGAGCAAGATCCCGTCTCTTCAAAACTCGGCACCATGAGTGCCCTCAACATTACCTAAAAGAAAACCACAAGAGAGTACGGTGAGAAATAGCATTCAATCATATACAAATGCAGATAGTATCCCAAATCCCACCCATTACCGTACCCAATTACTAACAGTTAACAATTACTCATATATCAATCACACGTTCCATCGCATTCAAAATCAATCATACGTTCCATCGCATTCAAAATCAATCACATTCCATTCATATTTACAAAATGCACATACTCGCACAATGCATATGCTCATCACCACACTTAAGAGTCTCGATTCGGAACTCCACACCATGGGCGAACCTCCTCAATCCCCTTAGTTATCACTAATGATGGCCACACCGTTAAACCTCCTCAACCATGAATAACCATGAACAATCACGACAGTCAAGTAATTAAGACAATTAACCATACTATTTCAAACAAAAATCACGTTAAGGCAAAACGTTAATCCAAGAATTTAATCCCCCTTCAAATGCCACAAGAAACCATACAATAACAAATTAACAAGGGCCCTAGGGAAGACCCTACTGTTCTTTGTTATGTAAATGAAACCCAAATAGTGAGATAGAACTGACATCTTTGTATACTTGGAAGCATAATGAAGAAAACACGTTCATCAAAGTCATTTTTCTTGTTCCTTTGGGATTCCTTTTAGAGGTTTTCCTTCACACTAAAAGTAACCGATTGCATTATCAATTAAGTCAACCAAAACCACGGTGCACACTGACGAATCTTTTCTACCGATTAAAACATTTTTAGAACATAATAACCAAACAAATTTGAGAATTTAGATCCTAAAGGGACTTAAGGGTTGCCCTCACTACCCGTACACCCTTGCATTCACATATAATCGAACCCATCTCCCCCGTACCTTAGATGCGAAGAACAGCGAGGATCTGATGCGACTCCAAGATGATCTGAACACCCTAGCTCCTTCTCCTTATAGGTCTACGTTCTCTCTCATCTAGGTTTGGTTGTCTGACGTGCAAAACACCAATTAGGATAAACTAATTAACCCTTGTCTAATATCTAATTAACCCTTGTCTAATATTCTAGCTGGGTCAGGTCAACCCCGACTCGCCCGTCAGGCCCCCATTAATTCAATTAATTAAATTAATAAATGAAAGTAATTCAGATTAATGCCTCATCAGTTTATAAAACCATTAACTCTCCTATTAAAATAAAATTAAATGTAAATATTTAAGTACTAAATTAATTTTCTGTTATCATTAAGAATAATAATAATAATAATAATAATAATAATAACATTTCAGTTTCAAAATGCAATTATTTAATAAAATAATTTCCTGCAGCAATTAATAATTAAAATAAAATTGATAATAATAATAATGAAATTTATTTCTAAAAATAATTAAATAAATTTTAGGATGTTACAAAGAACCTCATCATAGTCTTGTTCTGGAACAATGTTAGGAATAATATTATGAACATTTGTCTTCTATTACTGGTGTTATTTCTTAAATAGTAATAGGCACAAGGACTTGACCAATATCATTAACAAATTCTTCCTCAAAGACAACATTTTTTATGTTATCTTCCTTCTCAAACTCAACTTCCTCAAGAATTCTTACATTTCCTGTTTCAAAAAAAGGATCTTGAAGTGAGATCATAAAATTTATAGCATCAAGAGCATTCAACATAGCCAACAAAGTAACAACTAACAGTTCTTGAATCCAATTTTCTTTCATGCAACCTATAAGGCCATGCTTCAGCTGAACAATCCTAAATGTGCAAATGTTTGATACTTGGCTTTTTGCCAGTCCAAAGTTTATAAGGGATTTTGTTAATTGCTTTAGTTGACACTCTATTAAGGATGTAAACTACGATCTTTAAAGCTTCTCCCCAGAATGACTCTGGTAAAGAAGAATGACTAATCATACTTCTCACCATATCTTTAAGAGTCTGGTTTCGTCGCCCTATCACACCATTCATGCTAGGTTTTTCTGGCATGGTGTATTGCGGAACAATTCCACACTTTCTAAGAAAAAGGGCAAAAGGCCCTAGACGTTGTTCTCTTAATCCATCATATTTACCATAGTATTCACCACCATGATCAAATTTGATGACTTTAATTTTCTTTCCAAATTAAAGTTCAACTTCAGTTTTGAAAGACTTGAAAACATCTAGGGATTGGGACTTCTCATGTATCAAATATAGGTAACTGTACCTAAAGGAATCGTCTATAAACGTAATAAACTATTGTTGTTCATTCCATGAAGTTGTAGGGATAAGACCACAAATATCTATATGTATTAGTTCTAAGACATTCTTAGTTCTTTCGGCACCTAATTTTCTTATGTTTGTTCATTTTCTTATGTTTGTTCATTTTCTATTGATGCACTCAACACAAACTTTAAAGTTTGATAAGTCCAAGGATTCAAGAATTTAATCTGACATAAGTCTTTGAATTCTCTGTTTAGAGATATGGCCTAAATACTTATGTCATAAGATGGTTGAATTCTCAATTAAATTTTGCTTTGTACCTCGTGAATCAATTTGCAGTATTTCGTTATGGGAACTATCAACACCAAGCATGTATAGATTATCAACCAAAAATCCAGAACCAACAACATTGGAATTTTGGTAGAGACTAACTTTATTATTTCCAAAAGTACAAGAAAAATCAAATTTGTCCAAGCTGGAAATGGAAATTAAATTCTACCTAAAAGACAGCACAACAAAAGTCTTAAATAAATCCAAATGAAATCTAGTTTTCAATTGTAATCTAAAAGTTCCAATAGCCTCTACTACAACTTTATTGTCATTGCCCACAAAAATGAATCTTTCATCCTCAATTAGCAGTTCACTCCACGGGCAACCCTGTATAGTCATACTTATAGGAGTAGTAGCACCATAATCTACCCACCAAGTATCCATAGACACAAAAGTCAAATTAACTTCAGAACAAACTAGAGTAAGAAATTTACCTTTCTTTACACGCCAGTTGGCCGTCTTAGGACAGTGTTTCTTCATGTGTCCTAACTTCTTACAGAAGAAGTAGGTAAATTCCTCATTCTTCTTTGGTTTCTTTCCTTTAGAAGACCCTTCTACAACACCCTTATTGTTCTTTCTTTTCTTGTTCTAAGAGGTCAAAGCAAAATGAGCACTTTCAGTCTTATCTTTCTACAACCTCTCTTCCTCTTGCACATAGTGAGATATAAGCTCATTGAGGGACCATTTGTCCTTCTGAGTATTATAGCTCACTTTGAATTGCCCAAAGTGTGCATGAAGGGAGGTCAAAGTCAAGTGCACAATCAAGTCTTCATCAAGCTCCAACTTGAGTGAATTGAGTTTTGCTGCAAGATTAGACATTTCTATTATGTATTCTTTTATATTTCCTCTACCTTTATACTTCATGAATATGAGTTTAACCAAAAGGTTACTCGTCTCTGCCTTTTCATTTTTGGCAAAGAATTGCTCAATCTCTTCAAGAAATTTACTTGCACTTTGACTCTAAAAAATAGAGCCCTGAAACTTAGAGCATTCTCATTTCTCAATTTTAACCTCTTGAAGGTTATTCATAGTAGGAATAGGTTCCTCCACCCAAAGTACTAGATCTAAATTCATACAGCCGAGGACTATATCTACGATTTCCTTCCAGACCTTGAAATTCGTCCCATTCAACATTTGAATGCTATTAATTTGAGCAGATACATTGATCACACCAGTGGTCATAACTGAAAAAGAGAAAATAAACATACAAAGCATAATTAATTTTTGTGATAAATTTAAGGACCTAAATAAGATACCTAGCGTACCATTAATACTCAACCTTTGGATTGAAAGAACTAACTGCAAGTGGTACTCTCAACACAATGATTAAATGGTCGTGATAATTCTTGTCAAACAATGATTATCTTTGGATACTTCATTGTTCACATAAAAAAATAACTTTATAATCACCACACATTTACCATCTCAAGCATGTAATTATTTGGTCAAATTGCATCTTCCTTTGGGGCGAGCACAATTTACATGAATAATCTCACATAACATCTATGTAAATTCAATCAAATTAATCTACACAACAAATATTACTTTGACAACATGTTGTTTCAATTAATCCAACCAAAATTACTAAAAAATTTAATTAAGATGAGAGATCTTAAATTTATACAAGTTTTATGTGCGCAAAACCCAAAACTATAAGTTTGTTTCACCGCCTAGCGGTTAGACACTTTAAGGTATGTTTGTAAGACATACAAAATATATGACAAGACAATTGTAGATAAACTACATAATGGACCTTTTACAAGATACCTAGCACAATATTAATTTTTAATCTTTGGACAGAAAAACTAATTTATAAATAATACTCTTAATACAATAATCAAATATTGATAATTAGTTTTATCAAATAATAATCTTTTTTTAGATAGATTATTATTCACAAGAAATAAAACTTTATAATTGTCACATATTTATTATTACAGATATGTTATTATTTGGCCGAACTGTGTCTTCCTTTGTGTCGATCATAATTTATATAAATAATTTCATACTAATATATATCTTTATAATTTAAATTAAATCAATTTACATAATATAGATTGCTTTAGTAATATATTGCTTTAATTAATTTAATCTTAAAATTATCGAACAATCCAAATTAATTAAAAGAGATCAAATTTATCAAATTATGTAATACTCTATATGCTGTGTATATCATAATTTATTTACTTATTATTATTTATATATCTAAAAATAATAATAACAATAATTATAAGCTGATAAGCAAATAAATAAAAATTGACAAGTTACTATAGTTGTAATTATATATAATAATTACATATTTTATCTAAAATGTTGATGTTAATAACAATAATAAATTTTTAATATATGAAAAGAATGAGTCTATTTGTAAAGGATCGAGCCTGAATTCGAATCCTTGTTGATGTAAATATAATTTTTATTAAACGGGTTTAAAAAAAAATATTTATTTAAACCCCACGTTAACTGGACAGTTGCGGTTGCAAAACGCACACGAATCACGAAAAAGAATCTGGACTGCCAAAATGCAATTGAATGCTTGAAAATGAATGCAAAAACGTGCTCCGGCTCCTAATTGACTCCTAATTGAATGCGGAATGTGAAACTTTATTAACCGAAGTTGAATGCAGTAATCCGAAAAATGCAATTGAAAACCGAAATTGACTTCAATAACCGAAAAAATGAAATGCGCAAGTTTCAACTGGATCCAAAAGAAACGCAAGCGGAAACGGCAAGCAGAAGCAACAGTTCCTGGTCGAAAACGTGCTACTGCTGCGGCTTTAATATAATAGACTATAAATGTTGAAAAATTCATAACTTTTCTCAACTTCTTCTTAGATTTTTTTTTTAGGCATTTCAAAATCTAGGAAAATTGGATTTATTATTTATGCAATAACAATCTATTTAATATGATGAAATTCTACTTTTAAATCTAAAATAAAAATATAATTTTCAATAATATTTATATCATGATTCAAATCATATAATTAAGTATTATATTAATAAATTATTATAAAACCTAATTATTTTGGAGTGAATAAAGAAAAGTTACAATACAAATCTATTATCATCACTTCTCATATATATTTTAGGTAGCTTGGTAAAGTCATGACCTATTAATAAGTGGAACTTAGCAATAAAAACTTATGAGTAAAATTTTCACTTTTACTTTTTTAGACATCTATTGAAAATAAGATTATTTAAGATATTTTGGACTTAGATCACAATATTTATATATAAATGATCTTGCTAAGCTATTATCTCATCAATTAACTAATTAGATGTGAGTCTCTCTTTGAACCAATTTGTATGTGTAAAGCACATTATCAATGTTCATTATGAGGTAGGATGAAACTCTCCATGAGATATTATATTAAAAATTATATTATATATATATATATATTATATTTAAATTCATGAAATTTTTGAATTATGATATAAGATTATTTTTAATTATTAATAATTTTTAAAAAATATTAAAAAATTAAAAATAAAGATAGAAGATGATAGAAATAAAAAAAGATGTTGAAATAAATGAGAGATAAATTTTTTTGTCAAATATGTAAAATATACCTTCAAATAAGAGAAAATAAAATATTGTAAATGTTTAATGCAAAAAGCCTATCAAAACAGTGGATTCTAATTTATACTACTGAAATATATAATTTTTTAATAAAAATATGAAATTATTTTAGTTATTTATATAATTTTATTATTATTATTATTATCCGTGCATTATGTAATTTATGTAGATACTGAGCTACATACACGCACTAGGAAAATATAATCCTATGATTTTGTCTAAACGAAATTCAGTTGAAGGTTTTGGTTTGTCTTGATAGTATTGGTTTTTGGTTTGCGCCCTCTGATTCTGGTATTCTGCGTCTGTTGTTTCTCTGCTGGTGGTCGAATCCAATGGTGAGACACCCTTTATCCAAAAGAGCCAACAAATACCTCAGAAAGTTCAGAAAATGGCCACACTCACCGTATAAGAATTCATGGCACCACAACTTTGCTGAACAACAAGCTATGCAAATCCTCAAACAAGCAACCCTTGAAATGGGTTCTTCCCACCAACCCCAAGGACCCAACCTTCACTACCCTTCTCTTCTCTCCACTCTCCTTGACTCCTTCAAAGCTTATAGCTGTGACCCAACTCCAAAAGCTTACTACTTTGTCATCAAAACCTTGGCCAACACCTCCCAGTTGCAGGACATTCCTCCTGTTCTGGACCACCTTGAACACTTGGAGAACTTTGAAACACCAGAGTCCATCCTTGTGTACCTTATTAGGTTCTATGGTCTTGCTGACAGAGTCCAAGATGCTGTTGATTTGTTTTTCAGAATCCCCAGGTTCAGGTGCACACCAACTGTTTGTTCATTGAACCTGCTCCTCTCACTGCTTTGTAGGAAGAGAGAGTGCCTCAAAATGGTTCCCCAGATCTTGCTGAAGAGCCAGCACATGAACATTCGGGTCGAGGAGTCGACATTTCGGGTTTTGATCAGGGCCTTGTGTAGAATTAAGAGGGTAGATTGTGCCATTAAGATATTGAGTTGTATGATAGAAGATGGGTATGGTTTGGATGAGAAGATATGCTCTTTGATAATATCATCGTTGTGTGAACAAAAGGATTTGACCAGTGTTGAGGCTTTGATTGTTTGGGGGGATATGAGGAAGCTAGGATTTTGTCCTGGTGCCATGGATTATACAAACATGATTAGGTTCTTGGTGAGAGAAAGGAAGGGTATGGCTGCTTTGGACATTCTGAACCAGCAGAAAGAATATGGAATTCAACCTGATGTGGTTTGTTATACTATGGTCTTGAGTGGGATTGTAGCAGAAGGGGAGTATGTGAAGTTAGAAAAACTATTTGATGAAATGCTTGTATATGGACCCACTCCTGATGTTTATACTTATAATGTGTATATAAATGGTTTGTGTAAGCGGAATAATGTAGATGAGGCGCTTAAGATTGTTGCTTCTATGGAGGAGTTAGGGTGTAAACCAAATGTGGTTACTTACAATACTTTATTGGGTGCCTTGTGTGTGGCAGGGGATTTAGGTAAGGCAAGGGGGATAATGAAGGAGATGGGATTGAAGGGTGTTGAGCTAAACTTGCACACATACAGGATCATGCTTGATGGTTTGGTTGGAAAATGTGAGATTGGTGAAGCTTGTCTTTTGTTGGAGGAAATGTTGGAGAAGTGTTTATTTCCTAGATCTTCAACATTTGATGATATTATATTTCTGATGTGCCAAAAGGGCTTGATTGCTGAAGCAATGGAATTGACCAAGAAAATTGTTGCAAAAAGCTTTGTTCCTGGAGCCAGGGCTTGGGAGGCACTGCTTCTTAACTCAGGATCTGAAATTGGGTATTCAGAAACCACATTTTGTGGCTTGTTGGGCCCAAATTAATCTTAGTTGTCAAACTGGCCCGGTGATAGATCTGATATTGAAACTATATTTAGGCTCCTCTCTATTGGTTGAAGAGCTAAAATATAAGCAGTTAACAAACTTGAGACATGAAATCTTCAACCAGCATGTAGAAAGCAAATCACTGTTTAGATGATGAATTTTAAAGAGTAATTTTTATTATTTTCAGTGAATTTAAAATGCTGTGGTAAAATACTTTGTTTGAGTAGTGTCCTTAGATAGAATTTAAAATTCTAATATTTTATCAGGTATTTTGAAATTTCACTAAAAAGAACTTAAGAATTTGAAATTCTACTAAAAAATTAAAAATTTGAAATTTTTCACTTTTTCCTCGGGTATGCTCGCCCGCTCTCTCACTCTCTCTAGGTGTGAGCTTTCTTATTATTTTGTGATTTTGTTTCCTTAATTGGTTCATTAAATTTACGTTAACTTTGGATTTATCAAAATGCAACATATACTGCCTACTAAACAAAATTTTCAAAAGAAGTTATGATTAAAGTTAAATAATTTTTTTTGTTGAATACAAAAAGAATTTATTGTAATACTATTATTATTAGAGAAGATTACCTTGTTAGAGTTAAAAGAATAATAGAATATGTGTTAAAAATATTTATATGAAAACCTAAATTAATTAAATTAAAATATTGTTAGTTTAATTAATTTGAGCTTGTTTTTTTAGTGAATCACTAACTTAGTTCTAGAATTTATAATAGTAAGTTAAATTAAACTCTAAAATTAATGAAATGAAAAAAAATAATCTTTAAAATTGTATATTATTAATCAATTTAGTTTCTAAAATTGAATAGATCAATTTAGTTCTTGAAATAAATAAAATGGTATAATTATTGTTAATTATCAATTAATTTAATCTTTAAAATTATAGTGGTCAATTAAATTAATCCCTAAAAATATAACAAAAATAAATTAGTCCCTAAAATTAAAAAAAATTAATTATACTTTTTGTCTCCTAACTTTTAAAATATTACGAATTTTGTCATTAATTTTATTTTTGGACATTTTAAGTTTAAACTTATATGATTTGTAAAGTTTTTCCTATACTTCCAAATTTTTGCCCTATTTGTTCCTTAAGACTTTAAAAAATGGTAAAAATATTGAAGTTTGAACCCTTAACTAATTCCTTATTCATAACTATCAAAATCATTAGGTCATTTCACTTGTTTAGATTATATATTTCTTGTTTAGATTATATATAATAATTAAACTTTTGACTCACAAAGTGTATGATTATATCGTTTGTATAAAAAATTAAAAGTTAAGATGAAAAATTTATTTATTAAGTATTTTATTTTAATTTTATAAATGTATTTATTAAATCATTTAAAATTATTTATTAGTTAAATTATTTATCAATCATATAAAATAAATTATAAAATAACAAACATAATTTATTATTTGTATGAATTATTTTTTAAAATAAATTATTTATTAAATCATATAAAATATTTTACAAATAATTAGTTTTATATGATATAATAAATAAATATTATATTTAAATAAAAATATTTAATAAATAAATTATTATCTTAACTTTTAATATTTTTAATATAAACATGCACATGAGAAATAAAAAATGTAATTAACAAATATAATAATGATATATATATAGTTATGGAGAAGGAAAGGATCAAGAATTCAAATATCAACACCAAAATTTTTAAAGTCACAGAGTGCATGAAATTTTAAAAGATAAAATGTGTAATTAACACTTTTTAATTTTAAAGACTAATTTAATCAAATATTATAATTTTAAGCATCAAATTAGTTGATAATTTATTATTTGAAGAATCATTTGTTATTTTATTTTTTCAATGATTAATTTGATTATTTATTATAATTTCAAAAACTAAATTGATTAATAATATATAATTTTTTACAATTTTATTATTTTATTAATTATAAGAACCAATTTTACTACCGATTTGAATGATTAAATTAATTATTTATTTTTATCTTTTAACTTCATTCCTTCTTTCTAGACCATTTTGAAAACCACTTGAATTATATCCATCCATTATTTTTTTTTTTTTCACTTGGCCTAACAACAACCTTTTAAGCCCACTTGAATTATATATATATATATATATATATATATATATATATATTTAAATTTTTTATTTTTTATTTATATAAACTACTTATCAAATTTATTTTAAGTATTTTATTCAATTGAACATATTATATTATATATATGTATAACAATTTATCTCTTAATTTATTTCTTTAATTATTATTTTAAAAATTATTGTGAATTATGTTAAATTTATTTATATATTTAAATTTTTATTATTAACTACTGTTATTTTCACAAAACATATTTTTAAATAATAAAATTTAAAACAATTTATATATAAGTAAAATAACATTAAACACAAGTATTAAAATAGTTTTTAATTGATGTTATTAATATAATATTTTAAAAAATATTTAAATAAATTGATATTTTTATTATAAAGTATTAAATAGTATATTTATTAAATTTAATATATATTTAATTTGAAGAATATTATTAAATATTATATATTTATTGACTTTAATAAATCTAATTTTAATATATGTATATTAAACATACAATATTTTCAATGGATTTATTTATATTAAAATTAAATAAAATTTCATTATTGAAAAATTTAATATTCATAATATATATATATATTAAAATATAAACTAATTTTTGTTATTTTATTATCGTTTATAAAATTAGTTTACAAAATATATTTTTTAACAGAAAGTTTCAAATATATAAATATACAAATAATTTTATCTCATAATTTTTGTTTTTAATTATCATTTTAATAAAAACTAGTTAATTTATATTTAATTATATTTATAAGAATATTGAGTAACAAAATAATAAATTTTTAAAGTTAAAATATTTTAATATATTTTAAATTCTTATAATAAATAATTTTCAATAATGTTAGGTTAAATAAATTAAATTATATATTTTAACATAAGACAAAAAAAATATAATATAATATAATATAATACTTCCGTATTTCAAAAGAGAAAATATATAATTTATTCTACACTTTAACATAGGAATGGAGAAAAGTGTAATATCCACGTCTCTTAAAAGAAAATGTGATACTCATATATCACGTAGAAAAATATAATTTGATTTAATAAAGTTAAAATTAAATAGACTAAATAGTATATTTTAGCATAAGATGTAAAAACAATTGGTAGGAATTTATTGAAACTTTAGCATGGGTTCATGAACGCACGTCTTTGACTAATTTGATTCGATGGAAAGATAAATTAGTGACTCTTTCCATTGTACAAGCAAGATTGGTTGGACTAGTTATATATTTATTTATGCAGACTTTTTAATTGCTTCTATATCAAACAAATTCGATTAATTTAATTCTTTATTATTATATCAACAATAATATCATTTTATTTTCTTTTATGTACAAATATTTACATATCACAATAACGAGAATGCAATTTATTCAATCTATTTTTGTTTGAGAGATAAATTAGGGTAGTATGCTCCCATTTTATTGTTGCATGATTCCCAAACTTAAGTGATTTGCCTCCTCCCTAGTTTCGGTGTTTTTATATTTTCTTTTCTTTTCTATTTCTTCCACATTCTTTTTTTTTTTTTTCTTCTATAGCCATTGGGCTTTATTTATTATTTATTATTTTAAATTTCATTGGACTTAAATCAATTCGTTTTTTTGGGAATTGTTATTTGAACTCTCCCTTCTACTTATACACTCCAATTTCCATTTTTTTCCTTTTTTTTTTCCTTTTTAGTTATACACTCCCCTTCTTAAAACACTTGTTCAATGATATTAAAATTGTGACACCCTTCTACCCCAATACTTAGATTAAAATAATAATGTATATAAAAAGGAAGACAAGTTAATAGTTAAAACCAAAGAAACACAATTCGTATTAAGAATAAACGATTTACATGGTCATTAAACAAGTACAAAGTTTTCGAGAAGATTTTAAATCTAAATATTATAATTGAAAAATAAAGTCATTATCATCTTCAAAATAAGTTCTTCAATCAACAAAAGACATAGAACAACTATTCTAAATTCCAAAACCTCGATGTCAAACTAATCAAAGTAAGATCCCGCCCCTTCAGAACTCGGTACCATGAGTGCCCTCAACATTAGCTAAAAGAAAACTACAAGAGAGTACGGTGAGAGATAACATTCAATCATATATAAATGCATATAGCACCTCAAATCTCACTAATAGCTCACAAATACTCATATCAATCACAAGTTCCATGACATTCATAATCAATTACATTCATAATCAATCACATTCATAATCAATCACATTCCATTCATGTTTACAACATGCGCATGCTCACACAACGCATATGCCAATCACCACACCTAAGAGTCTCGATTCGGAACTCCACACCATGGGCGAACCTCCTCAATTCTCTTAGTTATCGCTAATGATGGCCACACCGTTAAACACCACTTATGGCCGGTGTGTCGCACAGTTAAACACCACCTATGGCCTGTGCGAAGACATTCTCCACAACCGTTAAACACCACCTATGGCTGGCGTGTAGCATGGTTAAACACCACCTATGGCCCATGCATATAAATGTCCCCCACCATTAGTCCACCTTGTTAAACGCCACTTTTGGCTAGGGTTCCCTGTTAAACACCACATATGGCCAGGGTATTATAGCCACGTCAGGCTTCTCATACATCTCATGCATCTCATGCATCTCATGTCTATGCTCAATGCATTCTCATACTCATTCTCATTCTCATGATTCATACATTATTCACACAGTCCATAATCATACCAAAATTATATCAATTTAGCCATCATTATCGTAAATCATTTATAAGAACACATAGCTAATATTCTTCAATCAATCATGGCAACATCACATACATTTACAATTCATAACCGCATAAGAGACAACGATACATACCAAATAATCACATTTTTTTCATACTTCAATAATTATATCTACTCCATATATGATTATAGACTAACACCTTTCACAAAATGCAACCAATTAAATTATCAATTAAATCAACTAAAATCACAGAACACATTGACGAATCTTTTCTACCGATTAAAGTATTATTCTTTTTTTTAAGAACCTAGTAACCAAACAAATATGAGAATTTAGATACTAGAGGGACTCAGGGATTGCTCTCACTACCCGTACACTCTTGCATTCACATATGGCCGAACTCATTTACCCCGTACCTTAGATGCGAAGAACAATGATGATCTGATGCAGCTCTGGGACGATCTAAATACCCTAGCTTTTCCTCCCTGCAGATCTGCGTTCTTTGTCCTCTAGGTCTGGCAGTCTGTCGCGCAAAGCACAAATTGGGATAAACTCATTACCACCTGTCTAATATTCTAACTGGGTCGGGTCAACCCTGACTCGTCCGTCAGTCCCCATTAATTCAATTAATTAAATTAATAAATGAAAATAATTCAGATTAATGTCTCATTAGTTTATAAAATTATTAACTCTTCTGTTAAAATAAAATTAAATGTAAATGTTTAAGTACTAAATTAATTTTCTGTCATCATTAAGAATAATAATAATAATAATAATATTTCAATTTTAAAATACAACTATTTAATAAAATAATTTCATGCAGCAATTAATAATTAAAATAAAATTAATAATAATAATAAATTTTTTTTTAAAAATAATTAAATAAATTTTACAAAAACTATGATACGGTATCCACCAAATTCTTGAAAGCAAACTTCTACCACGAGTACCTAACCTCATCAGAATCCGAGGACAATGGTTTTAAATTTTGTATAAAATCTGTTTCTATTTGTTATTAAGGCCCAAAGTCTTAAAGATCTATTTTCTATTATGGTTACAACTCATTGTTTAACTTTTCATTTTTCTTCCTCATGAGTTCAAGGAATTTATTGGAAAATCAGCATTGGTGATGAAGAGGAAGAATAAAGAAAAATAATAATCATGATGTGATTGCACCACATTTTTCTTTTTTTTTTTCATTCTTTTATATTTTTTAGTGTATTTTTGTATTCTTACTTTATGTATTTTGTATTTGAATTTTTATTATATTTTTTAAGTGAAAAATGCTTAATTACAATGTTGGAGATAAAATACGTGACATTCTAAAAGTTAAGCAACAGAAGGTGCAAAAATATTTAGGACAAAATGTGAAAAAAAAAAAATTATGAACTTTGTAAAATCATGAAAGTTTTGAACCAAAATGTATAATTTAATTTTTTTATAACTTTCAAGAAAAGAGAGTATAATTTACTTTCACTATATAGACTAAAATATATATATATTTTTGACAAAATTGAAAAATATAGTAAAATATATCTTTAAAAATATATATAATTTACTCTAATATTATTGCAATAAATTTGTAAAAACAATGACAAAACCAATCTAACACTACCCTCTTTAATTGATAATCATAGCATCAGAATCAAAATTATTACTTTTATCTTATACCAAATATATATATTCTTCGACCAATAGTCGAAGACTAGTTGTTCGCGAGACATAAAGATCATCAAAATAGTTTTGCCTCTCCGAAAATAACTACAATGAAACACAAACTAGTGGTGAAAAAAATGAAAAAAGAAAACAATTTGTGTGTTGAAATTCACGTTTAAGTTTATCGAACACATCTTAAAAGTCATTTGTTGTGAGTGAGTTCATGGAGATTTTTACAAATTGCATGAAGTCTGACCCTCATGAGAACAAAATAAATCCGGTGGAAGATCTTGTCTGATATGTAATATATCGTACAAAAACTTTTCTTCGTACTCTATTAATTCACTTGGGCATGTGGTGTGTGTGAAGCAGATATGATTTCTCACATCTGCCACCTGCATTTACCTTAGTTACTAATGGTTTTTATTTATGGACCACATCCCAAGCTTGTCTTTATCAACCTTTATAAATATGAAAATGAAATTGATAGCAAGTTACGCTTACCCTGTCACTAAGCCGATCGAAAGGAAAAGTGATATTATATAGAATAGGGTTTAAACTCTGAAAGTGATTTTTATGGGCACAAGGTTTCACAAGAGTATCCAAGATATTATCTTAGAAAAAATTGATAAAAAAAAAAAAAAAACATCATCAAGTAATGAATAATTTTTAAGTACCACACATGCCACAACTAAGGGACAATCAACATGATTGGATAACAGATAAATGCCAGTGGGGGAGCCTGGACTGTTTTAGTTGGGAATTCGGATGACCAAATACATGCATTACCGTTAAATAATAGACTTCTTCTATCTTTTATTATTTTTTATTTTTATATGTTGAACGATAATTACTTATAAATTCAAAATTTTAATAATCATTTAATATGATCCTAGGGAAAATTTACACGTAGAGTTTGGTTAAGATAAAATAAAATAAAATTTAAAATTTTGTAAATACCTAAACACAAGTTTTACATATTTAAAAATATTTGCTTAATTTAAAAGACTAATTTTAATTAGATTAATATCAACCCAACTAAAAAAATGTCGCAAGTCACACTTTAATACATAAATATGTAAAAAAGTTGCAACCTTGTAAACTAAAAGATTTGGTACATAAAATTACTACTTTAAGTAAAAAATCACGTATTGTTATACTCGGTTAAGTTTTCTTCTTTATATAGACTTATTTATATTATTATTATATTATAAAATTTTGCCCGTAAATGACGGAATATGTAGCAGGAGATTTATCAAATAAGATTATAAAATTGAGTCAATTTTAATAAAGTTTCATCTTCTCATAAACTTTGATAAAATTTTTATGTCTTATATATACAATAAATTAAATATAAATTAGAAAATTAAAAATTTTAAAAAATCACTACTATATATATAATTTTTGACAACATTTAAAATGAAAATATAAAAAATATTATTTATCAGTTTTGATAATATTTTAATAAATATTATATCTAAACTATGTTTCAAAATGTTATTTATCATAAAAATATTACTAAAAGTAATAATATGTAATAATTGATTATGACTTTTTTTTATTAGAAATTACAAAATTACGAGGAAGACACGTTTAAATGGGAAATAAAACTTAAAAATTTTATAATCTTTTTAATAAATTTTATTTGATAATAAGAAATTTATTAAACAAAATGTTGAAAAGATTTTATTAGACACATTTCCTTCTATTAATGTATGTTTCATTTTTTTCAACAAGAAAAAAATGTTTCTTTCCATTCAACGTCCTTTCACTGGAATATTGTTTTCATTTCATTGAAAAGTTCTTGGGATCGAAGTGTGAAATCTACAATCAAACTTTCGTTTGTCTTCAGTCAAATGTAAATCAAACACAAGTAAATTCAAGAATATGCAAATTCAAGAATATGCAAACTCAAGAATATGCACATTCAACCATATGATTATATAATCAAATTCATTTGATTGTGGCATACATATATATCATCTGTAACATAGATCAATAATTTGTCTGAAAAGCAGATATTTGGGATATAAGTTTATCTAAAAATATGAGTATTTTTCTTTAACGTAGAATGTTTATCAGATTTATTTTTTTCCTTTTAGGTGTGTTCATTCCTCTATTACTTTTCTGCCTTCGTCTGTAAACCAACATAAGGGGAGTGTGTGATACATAAATAATTAAGATTTTTGTTAATATATTACCTTGTGAAATTCTTAACACTCGGTTAAACAAGGTGCTAGAAATGAGTAATTGGAAATAGAGTTTTTCAGCGACAATTACATATGACTTGAAAGCCTTAAGGTATGTATAATCATGTGACACGATGGTTGTCTTTATTTATATATATATATATATATATATATATATATATATATATAATACTAAAAAGTTTAATATAATAAAATATTATTACTTAATTAAACTTATTTGCAAGGCATAAAAGATTTTTTTTATTAGTTTATGAGATAAATGTTGACAAACCTACTAAATAGATAAGCTTATACTAAGTTAGACCTAATATGTACTAAATTATAGACTACAACTACGGATGAGAATAGGTTAAACGTCCCATAAAGAGCTCATGACTTTGTTTTTTTTTGGTAAAGAGCGTATGACTGAAGTACCAATTTCTTTTTTTTTTTTATAAAACCGAAGTCCCATATTAAACTTGTTTTAGCTTGAGTTACCTTATAATTAAAATAGTTTAAAAACTATTGAAAAAAAGCTTATTTAATAATAATTAAAAGACGTCAGGTCACTCAAACCTATTAAGTAAAATAATATATATTGTTGTTATTATATTAAATTTTTTGTATATAAAATCTTGAAATGATATATTTATTAAATGATTTAAAATTTAAATTCATTTATCTGTACAAAGACATAAACTTATTAGCTTATTTACAAATTAATTAATTAATATATTTAAAAATATTATTATAAAATAGATATTTGAATACATTTTTAGGTCAAATTAGGTTTTAAACTTAAAAGATACAAAAAATTATATTAATCCTTAAAAATAACTACATCAAGAAAATAAAGGATGTTAAGCTCTATTGTAATTTTAGTAATATTTTATTATAAAAATATAATAAATATTATTTTAATTATATTTTTTTATATGATTAGTAATATTTAAATATTGTTAATGATATTTTGCAACTTGAGTCAGATACGATATTTGTTAAAATGTTATCAAACTTAATAAGTAATATTTTTTATATTTTTTTAACATTTTTTAAATGCAAAAAAAAAAAAAGCATATGTAGTAGTGAAACTTCAAGGTAAATAATTAAACCAAAGTAAACATTTAATGTAAGACCTAATTTAACTTCGACCCGTTTTTACCTCTACTTTTAAACTTCACAAGCTGCTCGCCAAGTCTAAAACAAAGAAAGCCAATAAAATATGTAGGAAAAGAAAATAAACGTAATTTGGGTGATAATTTCAAAGTATAGTTTTTTTTTGTCGGTGCAAAGAAACTAAACTACTTTATTACAAGGCCCACGTAACTTAATTATTATGAATACGAAGACTCTTACAAGATAATTGCTGTCTAGGGCGAGGCAAGTAATAGAAAAAAATTAAATTTTCTCAGTATGTGATAGTTAAAAAAGAGAAATTTGATTGATATTTTCCCACATAAGCATGTGAATCAAACACTAATTAGTAGACATAAGCATCATGTGACATCAACATAGCAATAAAGGCTCATAAAATGAATTTTTGGGTTTTAATGGAAATGGAATGGTCCTATATATTGTGTTCCAAAATGTGAGTGAGTTAATGAATCTTATCATAAATTGGCATCTCAATTGAGATGGGCAAATAATGATGATTAAACTCTCAAGTCTTATCCCATCTCAGCTGTATCCACGACCCCATGTGTCCTTAGATGCTATATATGCAAACAAAATGGACAGTCCCGTTGAAACAATAGGGTACCATAGCACATACATAAATACCACCACATATTTCCAAAGTTTTCAAAAATACCACCACATATTTCCAAAGTTTTCAAAAATACCACCACATATTTCCAAAGCTTTTTTTGTGTGGTTAATTATAAAGAGGGTTCCTTTAAGTAGGTGTACGGAAAGGGTAAGGCCATGATATGGGGACTCCTCAGTTTGTCATTTACATGTGCTGTCTCTTGGACCCATTGTTGTTTTGACTTCATTTCCCTTTTTTTTTCTGAACATTACCATCAATTCTTGTCACAAAATAATGAGTTTGGTAAATATATATATGCTCAAGTAATTTTTATATTTATTTTCATTTGAAGAATAAGCAGACTATGATCACAAAAATATCATACTCTAACTCCCAACTAGACAGTTTTACTTGTTAAAATCATACTAGCATTTCAAAAGTGATATTTTATGTAATCTTGGTAAGTTTCTCTCGCGGTTAAGTTTCTATAACTGTCTCAAGACTTTAGGACAATAATAAACAAACATTAAGATAATGAAGAACTGGATCACCTAATTCCACGACTGAATTTATGACAAGGCTTTAAATATTCACCACTGCATGCAACTACCAAGATTGTGAAAATTTACAAGCAAATGCAGTTGATGTAAGTACAATTGAGATCTCTCAAATTGCAAAACTGTGACCAGGATTGCATATGCAGATTGCAAGTTCTAACCGTAGATGATGCCAGAAAAAAATTTAAGCACCACTAATATAATTAATGAACAAGAATTGAAGAAACTGGGGCTTGGCATTAAACCTACTACAACCTAGGCATGCATATATATGTCATATTGTGGAAATCATGACACAATAACTAGTGGAGAATGGAATACCTGCATTTCTTTTTAACTTTTTTCACTTCCTGTAAGTATATTACAAAAGGTCAAAATTCCTTCTCATTTTGTCTTGTTCAAAGGCTTCCTTTCAATTGACATCCAATGATGGCATGCAAAACGATCAACTTTTTTTTCTACGAACATAAATTTACGGTGTGAATTAAATTATACGGCAACATCTAACAATAGATTTGTCTAATTAATGGTTAATTTAACCCATGAAAAAGCATGCCACTATGTCAATGCTTCCCAAGTGCGCCCAACAAATGAGCTTTTTCTTTTGAGGAGGATAAACCTGGCACCGACTCATATACCACTTTGGTCAATTTCAACAACAAAAGCATAAGAAATTGAGGGCGAGGCAAGGGCATTAACATTAATTAGTGCTTCATCGAGAATGACATTTTAATTAGTTGGCACAAGATGAAAACTGAAGCCAAATTGAGTTTTTCGCAGCATGATATATATAGTCTTGCATGATGATCTTTATGCAACATGTGGGTTTTCCACATCAAAGAAAAACTTTTTGTGCGTTGAGTGATTGGGGGGAAGAAAGAGAGAAAGGGAAACCTACGAATTAGACTGACTCACACTAACACCCTTCATCATTTTGATTATTGGGAGGAAGAAAGAGAGAAAGGGAAACCTATGAATTAGACTGTGACTCACACTAACACCCTTCATCATTTTGATTAATATACATGGTTAATATGTCATGTTCTTTGATTAGGACACAATTAAAATAGTTCACTTCAATGTTTATCCCCCATACTATTTGTAAAACCTACATCCATATTCCAATTAGCCACTCAATATCATTAACGTTTCAACCTTTTTCCAATTGAATTAATGTTTTTTATCACTTTTTCTTTTACCATCTTCTTAAGAAAACTTTTAAACTCTAAATATAAACGTCACATAATATTATCTTTTACACTGATTTCAAGTACTATTAAGTGTTGTCAATCATCATATATGTGGAGTGGAAGACATGCTAATGTTGAATAAAGGGGGGAAAGATGAAGAATATGATAATGATATACAACTACTCACCTTCAATATGGAGCATATACAATTTGAATTGGGTGCTGAATTTTGAGTAGAAGCCAATCAAAACCCCGATACCTTCAACATTTCCAAATGCAATAAGGTGCTGTTGTCATGATGGGGAAGAGGGGCACATGAAGGACTAACTCATACATAGGATCTCTCTTTGGTTGGTGAAATGAAACAGAAAAGAATGTGATTCTCTGAGTTCACACCCCGTGTAGTGTTGATGAGTTAGAATTGCACGTGCCCTGCTTCTCCATCTTGCTCAACATGCACCTTCTGATCATGTCACTTGCTAGTAGTACTTTTCTGACCCTCACAAGAAAAGGAACTGAGGAAGAAAAAATGATGTAAGAAACACACAAGGGTTAAAGAAGTGGGTGAGTTTTGAGGCTCCCATCTGCAACTTAGGTGCATAACAAAAGAGGGAATTGAGTGTTTTTAAAGGTGAGAATGGGAGCTGGGAACAAGGCTTAGTTGGGTGCGGGGCCTGAGTTTTTAACCTAAACAGCTTGTCACAAGTCATAAATAACAGGACCACACCACTTGGTCACTCGGCATACACGATGAATTACTCATATACCCCATCAAGTATTCCAAAATTAGGGAAGCAATTTGATTTACATACAAGTAATTTTTAGGTTAAATAAGTCAGTTCGTTCTTAAACTTTTTGAGACTTTAACTAGGTCACTAAACTAATGTATCTAAATTAAAAAAAAAAAAAAAAAGAAGCAAGTTCTTTTAATGAGTTTACAATATCCTAAAACTGTTAGAATGTAATAATTAGTTTTAAAAATTGTAGAAACTCATTATAAAAAGTACACGATCAAGAATCTAATTAAAAATGGTTTAGAAAACTACCTAATTTTTTTAAAAATAATTTAAAGATTAATAGAGTAACTTAACCTAATTTTTAAGCAAACACAAATAATTAAGAGTTTAGATATCTTAAAATAAGAATTTAATTATAATATACTATAAAGATTTTTTATGCTAATGTATAATCATCAGTTGTCATATACTTAAAAATTATATCTAAAATAAATTTTAATTGATTGATAGTATACATGTATCAAAATTAAGGTATTAAAATATTAATAAAATTATTTTAATAAAATCTAAATTATTTTAATATTATTCTAGGTTTTTTTTTATCGGTTGCGCCTGCAAACACTCTGTTCACGCAACAATTGTTTTCTTTATATATATATATATACTCCCACTATGCCAAAGAAATCTAATTTATGCTGATAGCACCTGAACTACACCATGACATAAAATTATTATTAAACCATATTGAGCATGTATACTTTGGAAAAAGAAGACAAAAAACATATAATCCATTTTCAAGGTCAAGCTGCCTTGGGAGGGCTTGAAATGAAGTTAAAGGGTTGAAGAATCCAACCATGTATAAATTAGTATACACATTAAAATAAACAGAAAAAAAAAAAAAAACTTCTCAAAGTTATATATTAAACACCGTAAAAAACAGATGGAATAAAAAAATAGAAGGGACCCGTTTCTTAATAGAGCTCATGGTACAAGATTACTAATTTCTGTTCATTGAACTAAAGGGAAAACGTACACACACTAGTGCTTCAAATCTGGAAAATTTTCTAATATTGTAAATTTGTTAAAAGAGAAAATAGAAAGTACAAATCTCCTTGCCACACCACTTTACTGGGATTTCAAGACTAAGACTACTAGTTTTTCATCACTTAAATGCAGATGTGGCCAAAATAAAAAACGTTGTCATTTTCATATATATATCTCACCATGATACATAACTGAGTGAGTAGGAATTATTCTGAAGAGTAAAGCTAAAGTCACTTTAACCACCATAACTACCAAATGCGTTGGTCTAGTGCAAATTGCACTAGTTGCACCACTATAACATGGCAACATGTATGTGAAAATAAATCTCAAGAATCTTATATACCCGTGTAGAAGATCTAGATCACAATAATATATCATAAACCTTTATCTTTATATCATTCAAACTTTGGTATTTTTATTTTTTTTACATCATGTCATTATCTATGCTGACATTGATTTGGAAGGTGAAAGGTAGTAAATATGTGGGGAGAAGGAGGATTTTGAATAGACCAATCTTTCTGAGCCATATTCTTGCCCTCATTGAGAAGTGGACAATATGATGAGCCATTCTTTAGCACGAGGTTGTTAGCATATTAATATCATGTCCACACATTCAGACGGCTGATTGCCACATAAAATGCCCAATTGTGTGTCTTGATCAGAAATGTTGCTGTCTCAAGTTTGGCGACACTTCTTTTAATTTCCTAAAAAATTACTACAAATAAGGGGGAAAAAAAGGGTGAGATTAACTCCCTCCATGGACATTTGAGCATAGTAGTAAGTTGATTATTTCAAATGCACCTTGTTATGATTAAGAATTGGCACAATTAAACAAAATCTTCTGTTAATGGCACTATTGTTCCACCAATTATGTTTGAAAGTGACTAGTACAGTACATGGAACTGCAGATAGCGCTTGTGCGCATGGTATCCGCAATGAGTTTGTGATCATGCTTATCAAACAATCACGGCTACATATATATATATCACTTTTATATAAAATGTTATCAATATTTTTGTTAGTAATATTTTTTATATTTTTAATAATATTTAATAAATATAAAATATTGTTAATAACGTTTTGTAACATAATTTAAATATAATATTTATTAGAATATTATTAAAATTAATAGGTATTATTTTTATATTTTTGTGACATTTTTAAAATGTTATAAAAAAATTATATATTGCAGTGAAAGTTCATGCATAGTGGAAAAATTTTCTTTGTTTCAGCAGTGACTTGATAGCTTTTTTGTTTTCTTGTTTTTGTGGTCATGAATATATTCTTTTCCAATCAACCTAACTGCTGCTTTTTTTGAATTGAATTATTCAAAAGATCTCGCATAGAATAGCGGGTTTATGGAGCATAAGGACAACTAGGGGCATTGATAGAGAAATTATTAAATGATTTATATGATACTTAATAAGTGTTATTAATTATTTTTTGTAAATAAAAAAATAATACATGTCACATATATAGCGTTGACTGAAATCATAGGTATATAATAATCTGGAACTACCTTATAATTTTTTATACAGAGGCTTAGCTTATTTCTTTATATGATTTTTTTTCTTTGTCTTCTTGTTAATTAAGGAGGATAAAAATGGTAAGTTTTTGAAGCTTCATGATTTTACTTAATGTATTTTATACACTCATTTTGATTTTCATATCTCTTTGTTAGTCCGTTAGAAGAAAATAGAAGCTTTTCATGCCTTAATCATAGGCAGAATGTACGAAGAAATTAGAGAATATATATATTTCAATTCTCATCCCATTTATGTCAGAATTTTCAGGAAGAATGTTTAAAGCTCTTAAGTGTGATTATGCTTCTAATCTCATCTTTTTCTTGGAGCTATATATTAAAAAGAAAAGGAAAAATGTACCTCCAAACACTTGCTACCTATAGTAGAGAGGGAAAACATGATGTCTTTATAGGACTAGTTTGGCAGAAAGTGACATCATTGTCTCTCCCTCTCTTTGTTTCATAATGTCTACAACTTGTACAATTTTTATTTCTTTGCCCACTTAACTCATGATAATGTTGCACGTTTTGGAATCAGCTAGGAAGAGTATGAGGGAATCAAATTTTGGAATTCCACCACTTGAGCTTTGTCCATGCCGTAACTTGAGAGTTTAGGAGCTCAGTTCGATAAATTCTATCCTCTAGAATTTTATATATAATAAAATGTGGGTAAATTTTGTTTTTATGTCTTTAAACATCTTAAATTTTTTTTAATTCTTATAAAAATTTAATACGTTTTTATTTCTTACCTTTTTACGTAAACAAATGCATGGTTTTAGTCGATAAACTAAAACTATATCACTTCTGATAAATATAGAAGTTAAAAGTATACTAATTTTTTATAGAAACTAAATTGGATATCAGATATTCTTAATGGAGCAAAATATATTTTACCCAAAGTTTTCTTTCGTGGGGTTGCATTATTTATATAGATCCTTAAAATAATATAGATTAAATTTTTAACACTACTAGAAAATTTAAAATTTGCTAACCAAATAATTTTGTAGTTAATTTTAAAATCAATAGTTATTTTGTAGTTAATTTTTAGTAAAAATAATTAGGTATAAAATTATTATAATATTAATGGTAGCATGAAATAAGTAGCAAATTAGCTAAGAAAATAATCTTAGTTAATTTGTAGTAAATTTTTAAAATTTATAGTTATTTTCTAACTAATTGTAGTAACAAGAAGTATAAATGAATATAACTTAAATTTAGCTAAGAAAAAATAATATTCTAGTTAATTAATAGTTAATTAGCTAAGGTTTAACTACTAATTTAAATGGTAGTTAAAATTAATAACAAAATCAAAAAATTCTTGTAGTGTAACAGCGGAATTGGTAGGAAAAAAAAAAGCGTAAAAGTGAATAAAAATAAATTAAAAAAATAGTAAAAATGAGTATTTTATTTTTAAAATAAAAAACATTTTTTAATTAATTACTGATTTTTTTTTAGACAACATGGATTGTTCTAGAAAAAAAGTTTATTATTTTTGAAAAACAAAGGAACTCCCATATAAAAAATGTTGATGATCCCTAACCAATTACGGGAAGCAAATAATCTTATTTTTTTTTTAATTTTCACTTATTTCTTGTCTTTCTTTTTTATTTCCCTATTATTTTTCACCTATCAAACATACTCAAAATTTGCACGTCAGGAGAGGCAAAAATATAGGCAGCAATTGCTAACTTAGGATAGTCAAGAAAAACTCCAGTAGCCTATTAGCTAGATAGAAACAGGAACTAGCAATGCCTAATCTGTAGCAACCTATGATAGAAGGTAGAGAGGTCAAAAAGCAGCCATGTAGAAACAATATAGAGACACATTTATGTGCTTTCTGATTCCTAGGCCCCTATAGATTTGTATTATTGTAACTAGCTATAGCTAGCTCTACAAAATGGTTTGATGTAGAAAAAGTTTGTGCTATTCCACAGCACAACATGCATAGGTGATAACATGGTGCCACTCTTTTGGCTTGGAGAAAGGGCCACGCCAAGTGTAAAAGGCATTGGTGGGGCATGTTTTTCCCAACAGGACATGCTATGCGTGAAAACAAAGTTTAGTGCGTCCTTAAAATTTATTCCTTTGGGTCCTTCATGAGGCTCAGCTTAGACATTTTGGATTTTGGAACCAACCAAGGCATGACGTTTGGCAAATTAGATAATGAACGCCAACCATAGAGAATGGGGTGTCATACTTCAATGGTATGGCCAAACCTTGTATATTAATTATGACTAACGTATTATATATTTTTTTTTTATTGTACACAAGATATTTTTAAATTAATAGTCAAACACTAATTCTTTTAAAATATAAAAATTATCGAAGGAAGTTTTGTTTTTCTCGACAAAATCTTAATTAGAAATCAAATTCTAAAAGAAATTCAATTATTTAGGTTGAATGTTGCTGGTTAAAATTAGATTCTAACATTATTATGTTTATTAGCCATGTAGTTAACACTTTCAAGGTCCAACCATATAGGCTAACTTTTTGGCTGGATGGTATTGATAATATATACGTGGATGCAGCCCATTGACCTGGCTTTCCACTCCACTAGGACACTGATAATGATGTGAGTAGTAGAAGACAATATTAACCAAATTGATTACAATATAAAAGAATATGTATATTGTACATGAAAAGAATTAATTAGATTATAATATATATAAAAGTATAGGAATATATGAAAAGAGAGTAAGATTTTGGAAGGCCTTTTAGAATTTACAAATATATTATATCCAGACACGTCAATTTTGTAAGTTACACTTGACATCACACTAAAAGAAATAGTTAACTAACAAATGAAAATTAGTGCTTTATGTGGTGTTAACCAAAATAGGGAATTAGACAAGAAAGTAGGTAAGGTGGCATTAGACTCTGATTAATGGGCATATCACTTGCAACCACAATGTCAAATAATGGAACCAAAGAATAATTAAAACTAGCTTAATTAATTAATAAGTGGGAAATAATTAAATATTTTGCAAGGAGCACACTCAACACATCTAACATCTTATGACTAATTTTACTCCTATCAAAGTCGCGTGATTAATTAACAATATAATATTCACTCCACATAATAACTAACACAAATTAAGATTTCATTATTGATTCTCAATAGTGTGTTTGTTTTGAGTAAGTAGTTAATGTTACAATAAAAACCTACTTGTATATCAACTTAACTATAATTACAACGAGAAATATAGAATTCATATAACAATTTGTATAATTTCTTTTTCTGTATCACTTTATTAATTTCATTTTGTATTTCTCTTTCTTCTTTTTTTGGGGTAGTACGTAAAATTTGTTTTATATAAATTGTTGTAGAAATAATATCTGTCTTGTAACAATGTTTTGACAGTAGTACTGCACTGCAAACAGATTGGGGGAACTTTGGCTTGCTTTTGTATTGGCAACATTTCAATCATATATAAGCCTTCATAAACAATTGGGAATGTTCAAATCTAATTGGACCTCACATTCATATAATCTATATACCCTGCAGTATGAATATAGCTTTTCGTCTCCCAACGTTTGGAATAAAGAAATATGGCTTAATTAGTACCTGGCACCAGCATATCGTCATGGTAGCGCAAGCAGGTTAAGAAATGTACAAATTTGATATTAGACTTAGGGTGGCTCTGAGCAATTTTTTCCATTGAAGAAAAAAAAAAAAAAAATCAGTTAAAATTATCTTATATATAAATTAATTTGTAAAAAAAAATTCATATTATTTTTTTAAAAAAAATATTTTTAATTTATACATAAATTAATTTTAACTTATAAAAAACTTATTTTGTTATTTCATCTTATTTTCTTCTTTTATAAGTATTTATGAAAAATTTATCAAAACAAATCTTTAATTCAACTCTAAAGCCCATAAAACGAAAAATATTCTTATTTCTTTACATTATTTTAGTTATATTTAATTAATATAAAATCTCTGACATATAGTCATACTAAAAAATAATATTTTGAACATAAAATTTATAAGACAAAATTTAGTTAATTATCTACTAACAGCTCAATAATAAATGATTTGATAAACTGAATCATAATAACTATTATAATAGATTTTAATATTATTTTACAACTTGAATTTATACTTTTATTTAAAAAATTAGCTCATAGATCGAAAGTCGTCTTCCATGAACATATATTATTTTTATCGTATGAACGGTGAATATGAGATCTTCAGCTCAAAATTTTCTAAATTTTGCTTGATTTATTGATAAGAGGCTGAGATTAAGCGAAAAGTTTTACGGTAGGGACAAGAGGCATTTTCCTAGTGAGTAGCATGATTGCTAATCTTGTCCAATCAAATGGAAAAAGCAGGAAAAGATTACTCAAAGATCTCATTTTTCTTATCATGTCTCTAATGAGATAAGGATAGTGTAAATGAAAATTATGTATTACATGACCTCATCATAATATTGAGCACAAATCCAGTAAACCATGTAGTAATAGTTCAGCCACTACATTAACATAGTAATTGTCATATACAGAAAATTGCACTAATCTCAAGAGAATAGGTCACCCTTTTCATGTACAGTTCCAAACTCAATCAATACCTTTCAATGTTGAAAGGGAAGGAAGTTTTTTTTCCAATGGAATACCTTTCAGTCATTTTGATGTTTCCATGAGATAGACCAAACTTTGCTTAGGACGTGGAAACATAAGGTTATTCTACCTAGCACGTAACATGGTGAATACTTTGAATTCAAGGGGACCAAAATGAGGACCTCAATCATTTCATGTTCTGTAGGAAATGCTAATTTCTGTTGCACTAATTAAACTCAGTGATAATGGAATCCTCCACTCATTTTAAGAAAGTGGAACTTTGGGATCAAATCATAGGATTTCTCATTATAAAAAGAAGAAGAAGAAAACAAGTGCGAGATTTTTGTTTTTTTTTTAATGAAAGAAAGATTTCCAATGCGCCTTTTGGGTCAAAATGTTTGTAATTCCAATCTTTGCTAAATTGATCCATTAACTTATTAGTATAAATGTAATTTAGATATTATATAGTTAAATAATTCCTTTGACAAAATAACTATACCTTATTAGTTTCATCCTTTCTAATTTTCTGCTTTCTTGAAACGACCTTTATTAGACTTTATTGTTTGAAACTATTTCTTATCACGTTTCCTCGACATGATTGAAGTTTCCAAAAGTTCTTAAAAATTATTTCCCCAACTCTCTCTCTCTCACCCCTCTCTGTTTTTTTTTCTTCTTCCTAGCCAAAAAAACCTCTGATTTTTCTTGAAATTTTCTTATAAATACCCCACAACTAGAATCAAACTCAATAAAAAGTATGTGCCTTACAAGTACAAGAAGAATTGTGAAGGACTTGTACATATATAGAGTGATTTTCCTTTGTATTTGTAACTAGTGAGATGTATACTACAATCTTCTAGAATATGTTAAGATAGGGAAACAACACCATACTTGTAGCCGAAGAAACATAAAAAAGAAATATGGAAGGCTGTCATTATCAATTTTCAATTTCATGTTCTCAATCAAATATGATGGAGACAGAAGCTAATAAGTAATGTGAGTGAATCGGACTGATTACCAAAATGAACCCCACCAGAGAGTTGCCATATGTCCATCAAGATCAAACGGATGGTAAATTCTTCTATATCTAGGGTTTTAAATTAGTGACGGTTACAATTTCAGCATGATGCTTGGTATTGTAAAATATTAGGGATTAATAGGATTAATGTGACCTTAGTTGCAATTGTGATACAATCACATACGCCCTTCAAAAACCTTGATGTTGCGACCAATTTTTTTTAACTTTGTTTATATACATCCCTTACATACTAGTTAATCTCATGTCACAACGCAGACCCACCGATCCCAAAAAATAGAATTTGCGCAATAATGGATAGCGGAATGAATCATCGCTATTTTAATTTAATATATTAGATTTTTATATTTATATAGTTTCTATTATATAACAATATATATTTTTTTAATAATATTTTATTTTCTTTTTCTATTTATTATTATATATTTTATTATTATACTACTTTTATTAAATTATTACATTTTTATTTATAAATATTTTGTTTATATATATATATATATATATATATATATATATATATATATATATATATATATATTATAAGTTATATATATTTTTAAATATTCTTAAATATTATAGAGTATTTTATAGTTTTATAATAATATAATATATTATTAATTGTAAAAAAATAGTTAAAAAAACCTTAATTTTAGAAATATTTGGGATAAAGTGTAGCCTAACTTAGCCTAACATTTACTCTTATTTAAAAAAGAAAATAAATCCTAATTTATTTTTCTTTCTCTCATCAATCGTCACTATCTTTTAGAAAAACATCTAATCACTATCTTCATTGATTAGGAAAAGTTATGGAACTTTACTTTTTCTCTTTCTCCTATATTAGTTGTTACATTCTAATCTTCTTTCGAAAAAAATAAATCGTCTCTACCTAATAAACTAGAGGTTGCTCGTTGAATGTTGTAGATGACCTTTGCCCATCAACATATTAGTCAATCTTCATTGTTGCAAACACAAGAATGCCCTAAAAGATCAAGGAGTTGCGACTTCTATGATTGTATCACTAGATCAAGATGTAACATTTATATGGTATCACATGACCACTCCGCCATGATTAACAAGTATGATTGCTTAGAATTTGAATTTGAATCTAAATATGATTATACTATTTTGGTCATATAACTAATTAACGTAATATCTTTAACACATTTTTTTCATGTTAAGGATTAAACATTTATAGGTAATTCGTTAACACTTTAATAACATATGACTTGATATACCCAATATCAATTACTCATATAACTTTAATATCATCTTAGAAATTTAGGTTTAAACCTAACTAACTTAAATTCTAACTCTATCTCTAGACTCACTTCATAAAAGTCATCGTTTATCTCTATTTATATATACTATTTTAAACTAGTCAACCTGAAAACTCCACCGTATATTTAATTTTACATGTTTTTTTTATCTAGAAAGCCAATTCATTCCAAAGGGAAAAATTGGATTGCAACCCAAAGAGAATAATGGCCAAATAAATGAAAAAAAGGGAACCCATGTTTGTATAACCAACGACCGATCCCGCTAAGTTAGGTCTATAGCATCTCAATCTCATGAGTGTAATATCAGTAGTGGTTGAATGGTCCTACTTTGACATGTGCAGTGTTATGCATGGCCAAAACAAATATTGAAATAACCATCGGTTGTTTCTGGCCTCATGGATTTTTTTGCTTCCATGTATGAAACTTGGCCATCCGTAATCCATACACACGCATAGAAAACTAGGCACACAATATATGGTGGTCCTGCTTGGACCAACTAAATAGTGGCCAAATTATTTTCAAAGTCATAATATGATCTTATTATGATTTTGATATAACACGTCTTACACGTTGTATTATATACATCATACTTTTAAAGCAAAAATTTTATATCAGGCACGGGTATTTGTGAATATATATGAATGATATGTGAAAAATTATAGTTTAGAAACATATTTAAGTGAAATTTGATTTAATTAATAAAATATTATTTTACGGATAATAAAATAAAATTAAAATATAAAAATATGATGAACATTTGGAATGTTTAATTTCTAAAGTACTAAAAATTGGTTTAGTTAATAAAATATTTTTATTGATAATTTGTAAAATTGGTTGAAAATTTTGGTATTGATTTAAAAAAGTTTAAGGAACTAAAAAATTCTTTTAACTGAACAACTATAATTTTTTTATATGAAAATCTGAAACACATGTCATAAAATGAAGAGAAAAAAAGTACATGGTTGAATAAGAATAGAAATACATATAATTGTTATTTTATTTTAAAGAATGAAGACTCATATGTATTATATAACAACGAGTTTTTTTAAGAATCCATTAACGAGTTATTATATGTATTTATGTTCTATTTTTAGATCGAAACTATATATAAATATGAACTGTTGAAGGAAAAATATGTATAGTACCAGCCCAACTTTCTGGTTAGTCTATTGTGGCCTGACTGAGCATTGTCATGGATGTCTATGTATGTTGACAACTTGACATTTCCACTTGGGCTGACAATAATTGGCTGGATCCTGTTTATAGCTTAGAGCGATCAAATTAATTAAATAACTTATTATTATTAAACATATATATAAGAACAAATTTAGAAAACTTCATAAAAGAATTTCTCGTCATAGTAGAAATTCGTACAAAAAATTATTTGGTGTAGTTGTAAAAGTTCTCGAAAATAGTAAGGAAATGCATACAAATTAACAACTACTAAAGCAAAACTAGTATCACACTTATACTAGTTGCTTTAAATAATATACCTAATAGATTTATAATTTCTTAATTAAAATATAAATATTAAAAACATATGTTGTTGGTTTATTTATTGATTTTAGAACATTTTGTTATCAACAAGTTTAAATAGTTATTTTCAATGTAAAATAAACTAAGTTAAATATATTTATATATCATTTTCTGAAGTATAAAAGATATGTAGATCTATTTTCAAAATATAGTAATTTATGGTTCGGATCTATTTTATTTATATGTTATAAATATTAAATCAAGTAAATAAAATGAAAACTATCAATTTAATTTTATTTTATCATTTTATTAATGTTGAATTTTTATTATATTGTTAAGAAAAAAATATTTACTTAAAAATTAAAAGATAATACTTAATAATTTAATTAGTTTCTTCTTAAAATAATACTATAGTTAATAATTTATTATTCTTATTAGTTATTTAAAGGTATTTTTATTATTATATAGAATTGGTTAAATTGATGATTGACTTGATGATTTTGTTTTTATAAGCTTACTTAAAATCCAATTTAATCCATATAGTTTAAACCTAATTGACTAACAAGCAATTTGTTTCAAGTAATACCTATTTGATTTTGCAAGATCTTGAGTTAACCCCACCGTGTTGAAACTGTAATTTGAGTGTAGTATATAGAAAAAAAAATTATTTCTTAATTAGGAGAGTTAACCCCATCATGTTATAGGATTTTCAATTCGAATAAGATCGTCATAAATAGAAAATATTTGTCATCGAAGCATATAAAAAGAAGTTCCCAATTGAAAAAGTCCCCATAATCTTCAAACAATGTAAAATGGCTCTTTTGTAGTTTATTTTTCCTTATAAAGGGTGAAAATATAGAAAATTGTAGCGATATTTTGCATCGTTTGAAAATGTAAGAATAATTTTGCATTATTTAAAATCATTAATACCATTTAAATTATTTCAAACTACTAAAATCAAATATCAATGTGTTAACTCTAATGGGAAGTGACTCGAATATCTTATACATTTTGAATTTTTCAAAATTAATGTATGTAATGAAAAAAATTATTAAAAGTAATTTTTTATTGTTAGAAAATTTTCTTTATATTTAATCAAGCATCGCACTTAAGTAATCTTGTTAATGCATATTGATAAACTATTATAACAAATAGTTCATTCTCCTTTCCATTTTGACATAGGAGCTAACGAGTAACTCCTACTCCTTCTCTCCATCCTCCATCTTTCAGTCACATCCATCTGAGATGCACTTCTTATTTTGCTAATTCCCCCTTCTCATCCAAGCCTCTTCTAGGACTATGTAAATTTTGAATTTTTTATTGCATTAGGAAATACGTAGGATCAAGAGACAACTTTTATTAAGTTCAAAAACAAAAATACATCCTTTATATAGGTCCAATTCTGTTTGTATTTAAAGGGTAACAATAACAATTAGAAGTCATAATAGTTTCACATGTCTAATTAAGATAATCATCTTAGGATGAATATCGTAGGATGCTAACACCTTCTCTATGCATAATCAACTCTCGAGCCTTAAATTTGTTTTTATAAATCAACCTTATCATTTTCCAAGGTTTTTTCTAATGTTTTCCTTAATAAACATTGGTGACGACTCCATTGAGTTTATTTTTCTTTCTTTGAAATGAACTTGAATTTCTTTTCTATTTCTCGTAATTCCCATCGCAATCCCAGTTGTGACAATAAGGAAGTATTGGCACTAGAAAAAGTAAGTGAAGAACTTTTGAAAAAAGTTATAAATTTCGAAGAAATTTCCTCATTAGTGGTGAAGATGACATCCATTGGAGTAATCTTGGATCTAGTTGCAAAAGCAAACTTGTAGAAAGAACAACTTGATGCTAAAACAATATTCTTACATAGATTCCTAAAGGAAGAACTTTATATAAAGTAGCTAGAAGATTTTGCAATACCAAGTCAAGGACTTCAAGTGTTTTGTTTGAAGAAAATCCTTTAATGATACAAGAAGTTTATATCTTCATGGTCAAATATAATTTTAAAAATACCTTCACAAACCACTGTTATTGTGAAGAATTGATGCTATGATGATTATTGGAAAAGATAAGTTGAGGATAGTTGGTCTTAAGAAGACACTGGAAAAATCATTTATTATAAAAGATGAGTGTAGTAAAAAAAAATTCTTGTAATGAAAATCATTAGAAATCATTCTAAAAAAATGTTGTGGATGTGATAAGAATGAGATAATATATTAAGAAAATTCTCGAAAAATTAACATGCATAATGCCAAACTTGTGCATGTTCTATTAATTGGGCTTTGTAAATTGAGTAAGGCATAATGCTCAAAGAATGAAAAAGAAAGAGAAGGAATTATTAATGCGTCTTATTTATATGTAGTGGGTAGTCTTATGTATGAAATAATTTGCACAAGACTAGGCATTGCTTATGTTATAGGAGTTGTGAGTATATTCTTATCAAATATAGGAAATGATTATTGGAATGTTGTGAAATGGATACTACGGTATCTAAGAGGATTTGACAAAAAGTGTTTATATTTAGATGTAAATATGGTAGATATGGATTAAAAATAATTTACATTAGGATATCTAATTACTTTTGCATTAGGAGCTATGTCTTGACAATCTAAACTTCAAAAGTGTATTGTGTTATCAACTATTATTATAACATTTGAAACTTAGAAAAAAACGCTATGAATAAAGAAATTCTTATGCGAGGTAGAACATGAATATGATGAATATGTAGTAAATTGTGACATTCAATATATGATATATTTAGTAGAGAACTCTATATTCAATTCATGCTTTAAATACATTAACCTTTGGTATCATTGGATACGAGAAACGTTGGATAAAAAGAAATTAAAATTATAAAATAATTCATATAAATTTTAATTGGTATGATATGATGATTAAGACAATAGTAACTAAAAATACTTAAAAAAAATGATATTAAGGTACCAATATAGTAATGTCCATCAATTATGTAAAAAAAATGAAAGACTTATTAAAATTTTCCACAAATAATGGAGCGCTACATTTAAATAATCTTGTTAATACATAAGAATTACAAAGATATAAAGAGATGTGAGAAGTTAAAAGTTGTTAAGGAATTTATGCACCCTACATGTATCTATCCATCTCCAACAACAAGAGCAATCGTATTATTTCTTATAATTGCCATCGAGCGAAGAGAGTGATATAGAGAGATCCTTTAATCTAGGAGAAAAAAATTATAATTCTATTTTTAATAGTGAAAATATTTTGTTAGATTTAATTATATAGTTTTCTTTTACTCAAATTGAGGAAAATTTTCCCATTAAAATTCTTAATATTATTTATACGCTCACACTTTTTTATTTTCATATAGTTCTTATTTTGATCGAGATTATAGAAAAAGAAATCTAGTATGTTACTTCTACCACTTTAATATATCTAATAATTTTTTGAAAAAAAGTCCTTTATTTATGAAGATATTCTAAAACCCAAAAAATAACTTTTTTCAAGTCAAATTGATTAGCAAATCCTAGTTATGGCATGAATGTAATTATATCCTCGTACTCTCATGTGTTCCATATCGTGCACGATGAACTTCACTCTCAGTATATATATTACGTCCAATTAAATTCTTCATAGTTCCATTGTCTTCCACTTTATTTTTAGTGCACTTACACTCATTTTCCTCTTCCCTCTATCATTGTTTCAAATGGGTTACAACAAAGGGTGGGTTGTCCCACACCAGCCAATGATACTAACATCCATAACGTCTAGGTTTCCCAATAATAGGTTTCATGTTAGTAACTCCATTCCCATGCATTGCAATACTCCCTCCAAACTATGTTAATAATAATATAGTGTACAGTTAATAACAACGACAATGTGTTTTAAGATAATTATTTTTTTTATCAAGTTTCAGACAGAGTTTAAGAAAAAAATTATTTTTAGAAAAATTATTTCCAAACAATTATATAGTTTCTTAATTATTTATTTAAAGAGAAATGATAAAAAAATTAAACATTTTTTAATATATCTTTTATTATTAACTGAAATTCATTGAAACTCATGAAATTTATGATGGTTGGAAAAAAAATAACAGCTCAAAATTTTCAAATATTTTATTTTCTTAAAAATTTTAATAAAATATAAGCTAGGAAATGGAATAGCTAGATCGTGACCGATAACCTGTGGCTAAGTGAAATTGGCATGTGGCTAAGTGAAATTGGAAATTATATATAAGGCTCAGTAAACAAAATATGAAAGTTACTTTTTTATATAATTTAATAAATATTTTAAGTAAGAATAAAAATAATAAAAAAAGGTGTACTTAAAGATATATTTTTAATATTTTTAAATAAAATATTTAATTGCATTTTTAGTTCCTTACCAGTTTTACTCTCCTTTATTTCGTAGAAATTAATATTTAAAATATTTTGATGAAATGCATAAATTTTGTGGAAATTTTCTCACTAGTTCCATTTTTCTAATTTTTTTGAGCCAATTAAATACTTTTATTTAGGTTTAGTCCTAACATCAATGTTTTTTTTTCTAAAGCCTCAAATTCTCATTTTCTATTCAATTTTTTTCATAAATTGTAAAACTTATTCAACTCAAAACTCACCATCCAAAACATTAAATTTTACTTAAAAAAAGAAGTTTCAAAGTTTTCCTCTTTAAATTTGGATCTCACATCGCACAAAATTTCTTAAATTCCTAACTTATAAAATTTTAAAATTATTTCCTATTTTAAATTTATTATAAATCTTTAAACATTTCCATTCTATATAAAATAGATTACACAACTTTGAGAATAAAGTGAGACTCTCACTTTCTTCCCTCTCAATTAATTTATTATCTTTAGTTTGAAGGTGAAATGCCTTTACTTGCGATCTTGAGTGTAGGAAAATTTTCGCTCACTCTCCTTGTCTTTACATGATTTTTTTTATTCTAATTTAATTTTAAATTATAAAAATTTTGAATTATAAAGTTTATAATAAAAAATACTAACAAATTAAAAATTTTCATATCAATATAAAAATTATAATTTATCTTTATCCAATGTTATACATATCATTTTTATTTATTTAAAATATGTTACAGTAATAAAAAAAATCCTAACATTACACAAGTTTGAATTTGTTTTTATCCAATACTATTTACATGATTTTATTTATTTATTTAAAATTCCAATGACTAAACAATTAATAACTTAAAAAGCATCTTTATTCTTTAACTATATTTACTTAAAATTCAAAAATATCTTTTATATTCACCTTTTCAGTTTTCTTAAAAGTATTAATAAAATACAAAAATTATTTATAAATTAACGTACAAGTTAAATTACGAATTTTAATAAAAAAAACATAAACTATATACAAGTTTTATACACTAATACAATTATAAATACACTAACTTTTATAATAATTATCATAAAAATTAATAAAATAAAATTATTTGATTACGTGATTAAATTATAAAAATAATACTTAAAAAAAAAAGTTGAATAATTGGATGGATTTTAAAAAGGGAAATTAACTAATGAGGAGCAGAAAGAGGATGCATTACGCAACGTGGTTTTAACGCAACAGTGTGTTGGGAAATGCGAAATGGCAAAGAAAGAAGGAGGTGTGATGAAAGCAGAATTTCCTTTTCCGTATTCCAATGGGCGATGATCACATAGCGAAGGGACAAGAACTCGCCAAGAGAGCGGAGAACAAGCTCCATGCTTGTTGCGCTCTTTTCGGTTCCAACTCCGAAGACGCCGCTCTTTTGTTCCACAAATCCGCTACTTCCTTCAAACTCGCCAAATCATGTATGTCTCTCTCTTTGATTCCTAATTCGTTTCTTTTTTTTTTTACCGTTTCGTTTCGTTTCTCCATTTAGGGGACAAGGCGGCCTCACTCTTCGTCAAATCGTCTAAATGTCACTTGAAGGTTACTTGTACTGTCATTTACTAGCCTTGTTGTTTCGTTAACTATATATGAATTATGATTGTGCCACTTTTCCAATCATGTCTAGTGCAGTTAGATAACAAGTACGATGCTGCAAATTCTTATGTACATGCTGCTCATTGCTACAAGAATACTTCCACGTCAGGTTCTCTTCAAATTCTTCTCCGGGATTTCCTCTACTTGCTTTTCCACGTACCAAGAATGTTAACATCACTCACGCACTCGCACACACGCACACGCTCTTTGTTGGTTGAAATTTATTTGAAATTACAAAATCTGAGTCGTTAAATACGAAATAAGACTTGTTGAAAATTGTAATTTCTAATAAATTTCAGTTAATATGAAAGTGTATTTAAAAGTGTTTTGATGTCATTTCTCTTTCACGCATTCATGCATTCAACAACTTTGAATCAGTTAGGTGTGTGTTTGGTTTCATATTGATGGTGAAATATCAGTTATCGTGATTTTAGATAAATATTCTCATTGAAGAATTGTGCTGTGTCAAAGAAATTGATTTTGAGATAAAGTAATTTTAAGTAGTTTTTACTTTAGATCAAAAAAATTATATTGAATTCTTCTAGTAATTTATTTTTAGAATAAAAACACCAAAACATAAATCACTTCGCTCCAAAATCAATTTTAACTAAATCAATTTTATGGAGATTTGGACCTAAAACATGCATTCAACAACTTGGAACCATCGTAAGTGGGTTTGGTTTCATGTTGACGGTGAAATATCAGTTGTCGTGATTTTACATTTAAGGATTGATACTGAGTCAAAAATTGATTTTGAGGTAAAGTAGCTTTTACTTTAGATAAAAAAAAATTATATTGAATTCTTCTACTAAAAACACCAAAACATAAATCATTTTGCTTCAAAATCAATTTTAATTAAATTAATTCCCTTCGAAATCAATTTTGGAAACTCTCACCCAAACAAACACTAATTAAGATCAAATGATTCAAATTTTATCCCAATAAGTTGGACCTAAAACATGCATTTGAGATTTGATTTGTCCAATCTTCATCCAATAGTTAGGAATTACTATGCATACGCATCCCATATAATTAAGATTGAATGACTCATATTTTATCTCTGAAAATTGGACTAAAACACGCATTTGAGATTTGAGCTGTTTGATTTTCATCCAACTGTTACAATGCGATGACTATGTGAATGCATAGAAAAGATGATTGCACTCAATCAGGTTCTGTTGGTGTTTTGGCATTCCCAGGGGAGTGGATGTACATTCCAGTAACTTAGCTAACTTTTGTGGCTTCTGTTTTGGTGTTTAAGGAGCTATTTCCTGCTTAAATAAAGCTGTGACTATCTTCACAGAGATTGGTAGACACATCATGGCTGCAAAGTATTCAAAGGTAATTTTTTGTTGTTGAGGATACTCGCACACAGAGAGTGTAAGGACATGACTTGGGCAAGCTTGTTGGCATGTGCCTTTGTGTTCTATTTCCCCAATTCTTTTGTCAACTTCTTTCATTGTTTGAGGTTCTGGTAGTGAGATTAAATCCTTTGAAGGTATGGAAATTTGCAGAGTTAAATTTGTGTTTCTGGATTTAGGAAATTGCTGAGTTATATGAGCTCAATCAAGACATAGAGCATGCTAAATCATATTATGAGAGGGCTGCTGAACTTTTTGAAATTGGGGATGCAGCAACCTCTGTGATCCAGTGCAAACTTAAAGTTGCACAATTTTCGGCTCAGCTTCAACAGTAAGTGTCATACTTCCTGTTCCCTTTAACGAAACATTTCTATAGGATGCTTGGAAATATCCTAGTTTAACTTTTTTTTTTACTTGTATATCTCTTGGAATTGCATGTATCTTTTATTCTTAAAATGTTAGAACTTAGAAGCTATCAATTAATTGCATTGGAATATACATACCATCTAAACTTCGTTTGCAGAAACTGGTTAGGAACGAAAAGTGGGTTATAAAGCATTACAACTTGGAGTTTATTGATCTACTTGATGTTTTCCAGATATCAGAAGGCAATTGAGATTTATGAAGATATTGCCCGAAAATCACTGAACAGTAACTTGTTGAAATATGGAGTTAGAGGACATCTTCTTAATTCTGGCCTTTGCCAGCTTGGTCGAGGGGATTTTGTTGCAATGACCAACTCTTTGGAGCGCTATCAGGTTCTTTTTAGTGTTTCTTCTACATATTGGACTTGGAGTATACTTTACACTTAAACTTCTAACACATTTTCCTTTGATCATGTAGGACTTGGATCCAACATTCTCCCGAACCCGTGAATTCAAATTTTTGGCTGTAAGTGGTGGAAGTTGGAACTTGATCACATTTACTAATTAGATGAAGTAGAATAGAAAGAATAGGAATTTTGTTGATTGTGTTCTGTTTGGGAGATTATAGATCTAAGCAAGGTTATCAATGGAGGATGGAGGAAGGCCAAAATTCTGCCATAAAAACATGCCATTGCAGCCTATGGTGGCCTCCCTTCACAAATTGACCACGGTAGAGGGGTTCAAAAACACCACGTTATAATGTTATGGCAGTGCTATAACGGTTATTTAACAACATTCGATCTAAGTTGGAAGAAGAAAGAACAAGTGTACAAAGAGGAATTCTACACCCAGGATATTCAACCTTCCTGCTTTCCTGAGTGCCCTCTACAAGTCTCTTTTACTGACTCTACCTCACATGTGTTAAATCTCTGAACTTACTGACAGTAATTTACAGCTTGTCCAATTAGCTCCCATGTTTTAACTACAACTGTCAACAGTATTAACTAACTACCCCAATTCTCTGTACTTCCTTTTATTCTTTCTAATAGACACCCTCTTTAATTTTCCAGCAATGTTGGCTCTGCAATTTTGTTCATTTGTTTGGACTAACTCCTTGTCTGCCTTGAACCCCAAAAGAAAAATGGTCTTAGTACTATTAGCTTGGTTCTGTATCTTTGGTGTTATTCTTTTCATGATCACTGTTTAATTTTATTGATTGAAAGTTGTTATCAAATTTCAGGATTTGACTGTCTCAATTGATGAGGAAGATGTTGAAAAATTTACTAGACTGGTCAAGGAGTATAATAGCATAACCCCATTGGTATACCTCTCCGTGTCCCAAGACCTAAGTATTTGAATAAACATCGTCACATGACTACTCTTTAATGTTTGTAGTAATTTATAAATAAATAAATAAATCCTTGTGATAACTGTTAGAAAGTAAGATAAAATGTTTACATTGTTTGGTATGTGAAATGATTAATTTGAGAAGCCATGGTGATCACTTCATCAAATCTTGCTATGTTTGATAAAGATGTCACTAATTTTATTTATTTATATATCTTGATCTAAATAAAGATTTGATTGATAGCTTTTCAGAAATCATATACTAAAATTCTGAACATGCAGACGAAATGACCTTTTTTCTAATCTTAGTAAAACCCATTTTAGAATCTCCAGTTCTTTGACTCGTGTATATGGATCCTAATTAGAATTTGATCTTTTGTATGCCTTCTTCTTTGCCATTGTTCTTAAACACTGCTATTTGTAGTAATCCTTTTGACAGCATATCTTTAATTTTTTTATATCTTCTGTGACATTTCTTTGTATTTCTACCCTGTCGATCTTCCATTTCTTTTTGAGCTGGATAAGGAATCATTTCCACATTATATGTACCCAACCAACCTTAGTTGACTCATGCTCATTTTTTCTTTTCACAAGGTTGCCATTACTTTAGACATGACATCTTCATTTCTTACCCCTTTTTTTACTACCTGTCCATGCATATATTTTAGCATATTTGTTTCACTGCATTTGTTCATGTGTTTCATGATAGCCAACATGCCATAAAGTACATTGCACGTTATCAGCATTCTTGTCTGCATATCTTCTTGGAACAATTTGGTGTTTACAACGGTTATATTTTTGTGCATGTTCTTGGTATCATGGAGATTTGAAAATATCATTTTAGCATAAGGATGTATTTCTTCTCCTTAATTGTTGCTGCCATTTGTAAAAATAATGCTATTTCCACACCTCCTTGATCATGATCGTGTCTTGTATGACTTTTAGTGTATCAATTGGGTCCATACTATATAAAGTTACTGCAGTACATGTGTCATTCCCATGTCAAATCTGTTTCTATCCATCTATTTTAATTGAAAGGACATTTTGCAATCTTCAAGAGATAGCTAAAAATATACTTTCAAGATTTATCGGAAGATTTATTGCTATTCTCCAAAATCCTATCAAATTCTATATGTTTCTAAAGTTGCATATGGCTTGACCGTTTCAATGCAGGATTCTTGGAAGTCGATCCTTTTGTCGAGAGCAAAGGATGCTTTGAAACTAAAAGAGATGGAAGAGGATGATTTGACATGACTCAATGACAACTGAATGCCAATGAAGTTACTCTCAGCTCTGTAAATATGCCACTGGTAACGATATTATTTTTACCATGGTTTGATGGTTTTTTTTATTGTTTTTATTACATAAAGCAGAAGGTTATCTATGCATCATTCCTGTATATGCCCCAAAATTGACCAAATGTGTTCTCCAAACCTTTATTCCTGAGCTGTAGAAGGGATATGATTGAATTCATGATGTTAAAGGCGTCTCATATATGAGACCACGGTCAGTCGTAGGAATTATTAGTTCATTGGTTGTTATATTTTTACATATACTTTGTCCTGAAATTCACAATGGAAACTTATTTAGTGCTTGTAAGAAAATTGAGTGGCTGTTAAACTTGAGCATGGGAGACACCAAAAGGGTTTTCCTTTAAGGACTAAGACTAAGATTATATGCACACTGATTTTAGCAAAAGATTAGGAATATGACATGAAAGTAAAAAAGGAAGATAGTATAAGTTAAAAGGTAAATTTTATTGGATTGTTGTTCACTTGACTATGCTTTATAATAATGAATGTTAAGGTTTTAAAGAAACAATAAGAGAAAAAGATGATAATAGTAATAAGGATGAGCATGGATTAGATTTTCTAAAACCAAGACCATATCCAATAAGAGAAATGGATGATAATAGTAATAAAGATTAACATGAATTATGTTTTTTTAAAATCGAGACCATATCTAAATTATATCCATTTGAAATGAGTTTAAAATTACAAATTGGATGTAAAATTAATTTTAAAATTAGTGTATGATTTAAAACTTATTTTAACACTATTTATGAGCCCAAAATTAGTATTACGTTAAAAATTAATTTTAGAATATTTTTAACTTAAACCAATTTTAAGTTGAATCTTATTATTTTGAAATATTATATTTAACCATTGATGCACTGTGCCATTAACGAATAATGATCATGATAGTTTAAATAAGACTATTAAAATTTAATTTTTGTCCTTACTCACGATGACCTCTGGTGAAATTCAATATAGAATTTTGTATTTTTTTTTTTCTAAAATAAGTTTTTTAAATATTGGCTTTACAAGATATATAATGATATATTTTGTATTAATTTTTTATAAGGTCAACTCAACATATATTATCCTGAATTCTAATGGATTAAATAACTCCTTTCACGAATGAAAATAATCATTTGATATATTACTAATAGAAGTTTTTTTTTTTTTCATGAAAGGGACTTCTTTTACTACCCTAGAATTATCTTTTTCAACTCATCAACTTTAAAGTATAATTTATGAGTTTAATATTATTGTTTCACAAATCACACTCAATGTGACTTTAAATAGTTATAATAACAGTAAATAAACTTATTTTATATAGAAATTTGTGATTAGATAATGGTGTAAAATTATTTTATATAGTCTATTTTTTATAATTTATTTCAATAAAAAATTTATTGATAAATTTTTATCAATAAAAATTACTATATTTGTTTTCTTGACATTAAAAAATTGAGAATTATTTATTATTTTTTAATCATTTCTTTCGTTGAAAATTATTTATTGTTAGTTTTTTTAATTTTAAACTATAAGAAAAAATATTTATTGTATTTATAAAAAATATCATTTATTAAAATCTCAAGATGAATGTTTAATTTATAGTTACATTTACCTCTTTTTTTTTTCTTTAGTCAATAAGAATATTTTTAGTTAAAGAAAGAATATTTCTTTTATTACAATTAATATTTTTCTTAAGTGTTAATTACCTTAAATTGAGGTTTTCTATAAGAAATATTTCATTCTCTTAAAAAAAAATATTCCATTCCCAATTAAATTATTTTTTTTAGAAATGAGACTCGTAGGAATTGGATTCCTAGGAAAACTTATATAATACATTTAATTATTATTCAAGTTTTCTAAAACTAATATATTTATAGATAATTATCATAAAAGTACAATAAATTTTGACAGGAAAGTTTTATTCTTGCTAATTCACAAATTAACATTCGAAGGAAATTTTTATGTTAAAAAAACCATTGCCATTGTTTAAACATGATAAATTTTTATCTGGATCATTTATTATTTGCTTTTCTAAATGGAACTTAGAAGATAAATGAAAGGAATGGTTGAAAACATTTAATAGAATATATTATATACTTCTTAACTAGTATCCTTATAACACTTACTATCAAAATTTTTATTGTTTAATAATTAAAAATATTTAATATGGTAAAATAAATATTTCTTAATTAATTTTCTTAAAATATTTATTATCAAGAATTTTATCATTGAAAAAATTTTAGATGTAATTTTAATATGTTTTAATTATATAACGAAATTTATATAAAATATTATTAAACTATATAACCAGGTTGTAACCTGTAGCCATAGAAAAGAGAAAAAGATTCCTAATATTATTAAAGTATATAATGAGGCGACATTGTAGGAATCGAAAACTAAATTATGAAATGGAGTCCATATTTAAGGGAATGTAGTTTCCGATTCTTCTTTATCAGTTATTGCTTGTTGCAGACAAAATGGAGTCCATATTTAAATATAGATTAATAAATGAATTTCGACATTAAAATCTGTCTGCAAAAATAAATTTGGAATGCATTGAATAAGTGACTTTTGAGGAAGTTGTTTTGAGAATAAACCTTTGTTAATACGACAGAACATGATTAATTGTATGAAAATTAAACTTACTTTTAAATGACCACCCTAAAAAAATGTCTTGTAATCTTTTCATATTTTTATGAGCTATTTTTTTATTGTAAGTGCTATTTGAGTCATTTCGCACCTACCTAAATATTATATTCATTGCAACCTAACTCCAAATAATTGGTACAAGTACCTCAATTGACGAGAAAATTTCCAAAGTTTTGGATAATTAAAAAAGTTTCCTTGTGGTCCTTTGGTGATACTTGTATGCGTATTTTAAGTTCCATTACATGTACGAGACGGCTCCACCAACTGCTTCACTGTCGTATTAAGGTTAATAATTTGCATTTCGCAAAATGACGACAGAAACTAACGATCACTGCTCTATAATGACATATTTGCAATTACATGTTTCTTATGAATAAGTTAACAAATGACGTTTTATTTGACACGGTTCATTGAATAAAATTATTCATGATTTAATTTTGTGTAGTAATTTTATTAAGTGTCTTTATTTGTCATTTTAGTATGTAGTTTGGTGGAACTAGATTGTCATTTCCTTTTTACCATTGTTAAGAAAAACATATAGTACCTCATGCATAATCATTTTGTAAAACATTTTATAAAAATGTTAGTCATAATGCACGTTGAATTGCACTTCTACTCGAATTAACATAATCTTGTGCATATTAATTATTGGGTTGATTGCTTATAGTAAATTATGTATATTTAAAGTTATTTTTTAATTGTTATATTTAATTTGTTAAAAATATAATAGTGAAAAGCAACATAATATATGAATTTTTGAAGTGAATTAAATTTTAAATTTTATATAATTAAATTTAGATTAATTTATTAGTTGAGTGTATTACAAATGAGTTTAATTATCATGTACTATCAGTGAAACACAATTTCACGGTAGCGTTTTATTATTTTCACGATCCATTATTTAAATATTTATTTTAATTATTAAAAAATAAAATAATAAAAATAGAGGGAATCATCAATTTAATTCTTGAAATTTATTAAAATTGTAATAAATAATCAAATTAATATTTAAAATTAATAAAACGATAAAATAGTTCTTGAATTTATAGATTAATATATTATCTAATTGGTCTTTGAAATCAATTTAATTCTTGAAATTATAATAGTCAATCAAATTGGTCCCTAAAATTAAGAAGACTTAATTGTAATTTTTATCTCCTAAATTTTAAAATTACAAATGTTTTCATTGATTTTTTTTTTCTGCATATCTTGACTCTAAACATATATAATTTGTGAAATTTCTCTCTTACTTTTAAATTTTCATGCATTTGCTCCCACAGATGTAACTAAGCGATTAGAAAATGATAAAAATGTTAGAATTAATACTTGAATCGTTCATCTCTTCCTCTTTCACAACTACTATCACTAAACTATTTAGCATATTTTGTTAATTGCACTTTTAGTCTCCTAAGTATTTGTTTATTTTTGTATGAAATAAATATTAAAGGTTGAGATAAAATTTGTTTATTAAATAAATTTATTTTAATTATAAAAATTTATAAACTATACAAATTTATTTATTCAATTATATAAAATTATTTGTACATCTTTCACTCATTTATATGAAGAGTAGTTATTTAGAAATAAAAATATTTAAAAAATAAATTTATAAGATATTATATAATTTAACTAATAATTAATTTTATATGGTTTAATAAATAAATTTGTATATTTTAAAAATTTATATAGTTAAAATAAAATATTTAAAAAATAAATTTTAATATTTTTCATATAATAAATACATACATTAAGGAAAACAAAAGTACAATTAACATGTTTATATATTTAAACTAAATAAATCAAATGGTTTAGTACTTTTTTGTAGTTATGGATAATGATTGAGTTAAATGTTGAAATCTCAACTCCAATACTTTTACTCTATTCTAGAGGCTTAATTACAATTATGGTAAAATCTATGAAAATTTGAAAGTAAATAACATAATTTGTTTAATTATATAAGTTTAGAGTAAAAATTTGTAAAAAAAATAATGACAAATTTTATGAAAATTTAAAGTTATGAGGCAAAAAAAGTAAATGAATTTTTTTTTTAAATTTTAGGGACCAATTTGATTGATCATTATAATTTCAAGGATTAAATTAATTGATAATTTATAATTTCAAAGACTATTTTATCATTTTATTTATTTAAAGAATTAATTTAACTATCAATTATAATTTAAGAAACTAAAATAATTGATAATGTATACTTTCAATGACTAATTTATTACTTTATTAATTTTGGAGACTAACTTAATGATAATTATAATTTTAAGAACTAAATTGATAATTCATTCTAAAAAGAAATTATCAATCCATGTAAATGTAAAATAGAGTACTACATTTACTGAGTTCATGTTTTAAAATGATTTTTTTAAAGATAATTATTTATTTTTTAAAATTTCTCTAAAGAATGATAAAAACAAGTTATAGTTTTTCTGCAAAATCAAATACACACTAAAAAAGGTCATTACAAAATTTAGGGTAAGCATAGCTAAATAAATTTAGAGTAATATTATATCTTCTACTTTCCTGCTGCTGTAATAACTTTATAAAAACAATATTAAATAAAAAAATAAATGCATTTGATGTCTGGAAAATATAAAATGCATTTGATGTCTGGAAAATATAATATGCATTTAATATTAAGTAAGAAGTTTAATATGAGAATGTTGTAGAAAATTTTAAAATTACTCTTCATTTAATCCATTAGAATTACATAATGCTAGAAGATTTGAACTTTTGCACATAATCATAAATTTAAACTTTATTGTCATAAAAAAAAATCATAATTTTCACAATGATACATGTAGAATTAATTTTTATAATTTTTATGAATCTATGTTTCTAGGTGTTAAATGTCAACATTAAAGTGTAACTCAGTTAGATAAGTAAGATACGTAAATAATAACTTTTCGATTCTTATAAATAAAAAAAATCTAACATTCACATAACACATTTATATTTAGAAGGTAAAAAATGAGAGGGACAAACAATGGATGTAAAATTATTATCCTTCATTCATTAAGGAAAAAAAAATAAAAAACACGAAGAACTATCCGGGTTTAGTAATCCGTTCAAAATAGAAAAACAAAGGAAAATATGTTTTTAACTTCTTATGCCGTAAATGATCAAATGCCTTTTTTTTTTAATATTTTTATTATTAAAAATATTTATATTATTTTACACACACACACACATATATATATATATATATATATATATATATATATATATATATATATATATATATATATATATATATATATATATATATATATATATATATATATATATATATATATATATATATATATATATTCATATTATTTTTTATTAACAGCTTGTAAAATTATTCCATTTTTTCTTTCTTTTTATTTATTTTTCTCTAAACATGGCAAAAAAGAAGAATATTTCTCTTTCACCCAAGGCATTCGTGATACGTGCCACACCAAATCAAATCAAACCTCAACCTCATTATTTTTTTTTGAAACGTGGGTCTCGTTTATCTAAGTCATAAACAATAAAATAAACAAAATTTATGTTAATTAATCCCGTCGGCAACAAAAATATCGATGCATTATAAAATAATTAATATCTTCATTAGTCATGCAGTACAAATTGTTAATCAAAAATGATTTTTAAGCACCCAAAAGCTATTCGACACACAGTGAGGGATAAAAAGAAAAAAATAAAATAATGGGATAAAAAAATATTAATTAGGTGTTTAAAAACAGTGAGGTGTTCAAAATTTATCCATGTTAAAACAGATATAAAATAAGGTTATAGAATTAGTAGAACGATAATAGTTCCATGAAAAACTTTGGCGCTTCAATAAATGATAATAATAATTTATGGCATAAAATATTATGATTAAGATGAAGGTGATAATTGTAACTGCAGCGTGCGTTTGCCGTCCGAAACAAAAAACAATTGCAACTCCGCATTGGCTTCGTCTTGTTGGCACGCGATTCCTTTCGAACAAACCTTCTTACTTGCTATGATAAAATGTTCAACGTAGCATAATTAACGCAACACAGTCACATCGTGTCAACGCAACACTCTTTCATGGCCACGTCATCACTTGCTGGTGCTGCCTCCAACTTCACTCTTCTCCGTCACAGCGAGACGCGCTCCTTGTCCTCCCTCGGTAAATCTATCAAACTCTTCAGATCGAAGCACGAGGCGAGCATGTGCCATGCCGCACGTGTCGCCGCCGTGCCTCGTGCGTCCTCGCGTGAGGTGGTGGTTGTTGGTGGCGGAGTGGCTGAGAAGGAGAAGGAGAAAGGGAGGGCGCTGAGGGTGGGTCTCATATGTGGCGGTCCTTCGGCTGAGCGTGGAATTTCCCTCAATTCAGCTAGATCAGTTCTTGATCACTTGCAGGTGCACATCTTTTGAAATTCTGTTAAAATTTTCATATATTTTTACGTTAAGTATTGCTCAAAGTAATTATTGTAAAATTTTCCATAGATGTTGTTTGTCTTACTATCTTATCAGAATTGGAGTTTCTCCTCTATTGTTATTGTTAGCGTAATAAAAGATTTTATTAAATATCAATGAAAGGTGAAACTTCGTAAAGAAGAATATTTGTGGAACTACTTGTAGGTCTTGTACAAAGTCAATATTCCTGACATCGTAACTATTAATCAATTAAAAATAACTTTCGACTTGGTTTTTAGAGTAATTATTATAAAAATTACTAAAATCAATTAGAAATCACCTTATATATTATATTTAAAGTAATTATTCCCAAAGTCAATAATTTTAAAAAGCCTTTACATTGTGTCTGAAATAATTGTGGCAAACTGATTTTTGAAACCTTGATCCTATGACGTTTTGCATTATAATTAAATTCATTTTATTAAGCCTTGGATTATTATAATCTAAAACTCAAACTCTTACAAGTTAATTATTCTCTTTCTTTAATTTACTTCTAAGTTCTAAGTATACTCAGTATATTGTGTTTTAAAAGCGGCTGAGAAGAAACAATGGAAATTTAAGCATATTTACATTACTATCTTGTCATTCTAAGAGAAGTTGTCACTTGGTTTTACTCTTTGTCTTTTCACTTTTTTTTCTTTATGTTTTTGTCTTTTGTTATTCGGACAGTGTGTTGTGTGCTGGTGTATTTCCTTTTTTCTGTTTTATAATATTCACCCTCAAGAAACAAAAAGTGCTGTAAGTAGTTTTTGCTTTAAATAAATAAAGAAGAGAGGGTTATTTAGGTGTGTAGAGAGCGGTGGTTCTTGTATAAATGTATGTGCTAATTTTGGGAAACAGCTGAAGGGTGTTTTCTGTTTTCTGTTTTCTTTATTATTTATTAGTCTAATTTGTTTTTTTTTTTTCTTGTTATCCGACAGGGGGGTGATTTTCACGTGAGTTGCTATTATATTGATTGCAATCTCAATGCATATGCAATTTCTCCAGCTCAGGTTGGTATAATATATGTTTCCCAAAATCGTGCTGCATGAGCTCCCTTTCTGTTAAACTAAAGCTTTTCACAAATGAGGCTAAATTCGCAAGTGATATAATCAATTAGCCAGTAGAAAATTTGAACCAAAACAAGGCTGGACAAGTTGCAGTTTCAACGCTGTATAGGGTGATATACTGGTTGAATTAGGTTCTTGTTTGGTCTACTCAATTCTTCCTTATTCCTCAAAAACATCACTAGAAATGTGTCTTTCTAACTTTGATAAAGTTTTATAATATATAACTCCTGGTTAATCCCAGTAAACACAAATAATAAGTGAAATGTCTATTTGGCGATCACCTCTGGCCTGAGAATTTCCATGATCTCTCATTTGGCTTGGTTATGTCTGGTTTTCTTATACATGTGCAAGTTTTTTTCCTGTTTCTAGTTTCACTTATCAAGTTTTGGGTGCATAGCTTTCTATCTTTGCATTTTTCCATCAAGGTGTTGTTTCAAGTTTCAACTATCTATTACTGAACTTATTACATTCTTGATTTAAAACTAACAGGCCATAGCTTCTAGTGTTATACTTTCAATAACTTAGTTTAAAGTGAAATGGGAACAGCAAAATCAATTAAAAAGAAAAGGAAAGATTTTTGTCCCATCCAAGCATTCTTCTTATTTCCATATATTTATTTCCAGGTATATTCCAACACCCCTGCTGATTTTGATTTTAAACTTGAAAGGTTAGTGTACCCTTTCAAATTATGGTAAAATACAATAAATTTCTAGAAAAAGTATTTCCAATTTCGGAATAATTAACCATGCAAGTGCAACTGGTCAGTGATTTTCAATGAGTGAATATTTTAACCACTCATTGAAAATCACTGACCACTTGAGTAGTTAAATGTTCCCAAAATAATAATTCCTTCCTCGTAATTTTTGCTTCAAAGTATGGAATAAATACTCATAAAAATGTTGTATGGAATAGTTTACATTTGGAATTGTGAGAGTTGTTGAATTTGCAGCCTTGCCCAAAGTTTCCAGACTTTATCTGACTTGGCAAAGCATCTAGCTACAGTTGTGGACATAGTATTTCCAGTTATACACGGTAAATTTGGTGAAGATGGTGGCATTCAGGTGCAGTATATATATATATATAATATAGATAGACAGATAGATATAAGGATTGCTTCTAGGTTCTAATGAATCTATGTATTTATGGATGGTATTTCTCTGTGATAAACATTAATAGGAATTGCTGGAAAAGCATAATGTTCCATTTGTTGGCACAGGATCAAACGAGTGCTGCCAAGCATTTGACAAGGTACAGAACATATGTATTTTGTGATGTTTCTTCTACATGTATTTTTGAGATCTAAGATTGATTTACATTTTCTAGTTATATTTTTAATGACTATCATATACTAAGAATTAAATGATTTGAAAGCCTTATTTAGGATTTAGATTATGCAAACGTGATACCTGTTGGAAAGCAAAATGTTGATGCTAATTGTGGTATATGAGAAAGTCAGTGGGAAAAACTTTGTGGAGAGTTGGAGATTTTAAAAACTGAGACTTCCTCATTTTACTTTACATACAGCAAGATGATCACCTTTTCCTTCTCTAGTAATCTTTAGTTACTTACTACTTTGACTTGGACTGTTCCTCTAGCACTAACTTTTTTTCCTTAAAATAATTGTCAGCATAAAGCATCATTGGAGCTAAGGAAGCATGGATTCATAACAGTGCCCAGCTTCTTAGTTCAGGTATTATAAATTGTGTTTTAAACAGACTATTATTTCACCTTGTAATGATAATTAATTGTGTTATGAAAGTCTGTAGGATCCAATGTTTTTAAAAGTTAGATAATTGGATGCTGCATGCTTAATGTTCATCTATATTTTTATTGTATTAGATTTCATCCACATTTAATTATTTTTGAAAGTGTTTTCTGTCTTTAAAATCTATTCATCCATGTTTTCTTATTTACACACTATTTTATAATATGATGTCAATTAGGGGTATGAAACAAACAAATCAGAACTATCAGAATGGTTTAAAAAATACCAGCTAGACCCTGACTTGGGGAAAGTTGTGGTAAGGCACTAGATTTAGTTCAGTCATTAGATTTTCATTGCTAATTCATTGTGAGGGAGTTTATTATGCTAATTGATGTTATAAAATTTGATGCTTCAGGTAAAACCAACAAGAGGAGGGTCAAGCATTGGTGTTAGAGTTGCATATGGTGTGAATGATTCTCTTGTAAAAGCCAATGAAATTATGTCTGAGGTATTTTCAATAAATTTGTCACTTGAATGGGAGAATCCAAGCATACACTTTTATAATGTGACAAATTTCATTTAAGATCCAGATGCAATTAATACTATATATGATATACAGAAAAATCAAGGAGAATGTACAGAGAAAACTAAGGAGGAATATATTTTGATTAGAAGTATACTAAGGACCTGTATGGATAAACTTTTCCATAAATACTTATAGAAGAAGAAAATAAAAAGTACAATGAATGACAATTCTTTCAGAAGTTAAAATCAAATTATGCATCCTAACCTTTTGAAGAAGTTTAATTCATTTTACCTTATTATTTTCTTCTACTTTAAGTATTTATGGAGAAATTTATTTAAACAGGACCTAAGTAAAAAAACTATACATCTCTTATAATCTATGTTAACTTTTGGTATTGATCATTGAATTTGAATGTGATAGGGAATCGACAATAAAGTGCTAATAGAAATATTTCTTGAAGGAGGGAGTGAGTTTACAGCCATTGTCCTTGATGTAGGATCTGGTTCAGATCGTTTTCCTGTTGTACTACTTCCGACTGAGGTATGTTTTACCTTTTCTCCCCTTGACATTCCTTGTTTAGTCATAGCAATTCTAAAATATTCATACTTGTTTACATCAACATCAGTTTGGAAGGGACTGAGTATCTGAAATGAGACAGCAGAAAGTATCAGTTCCTGTTTGACTCAATGGAATGAACATGGTGACAAACTGAGAATTAAAAAGGGAATAGGAATGGACTGAAACTCTGTTGAAAAACTCTAGAATGAGAATGATCATTTCTTAGGGAATGTGAATTTTACTATTCCCTCCAAAACTGAATAGAATGGCCATTTTATTCAAACTGGACTGATTGGAATTCCCTTTATGTATAGTCCTTTCTGAGAATGATAAAATATACTCTGCCACCACCCTGCCTCCACATCCGCCTCAACCATCATACCTACTGAACTGTAGTTTTTCCAACAATATTTTTTCCTATTCTTATCTAATTTCATGTGCCAATTAGTCAGTTACCTAATATTGGTTTGGAATGGAATAGTCATTATTTTCTAGACTGAATGAGACATGCTAAAGATAGTGATTATTCCACTCCTTTCCTTCTCATTCCACCAAATCATTCCAGTGAATCATACATGACCTTACCGAATTCCCTTTCAAAAATATAAAATGAAGAAGAAAATGAAAGGAATTTTCAACTTGAGCAAATATGATGTATTCTGGGATACAGTTCAAGGCCATACATTGGACATGACTCATGACAGAAAATTCAGTGATAATTTACAAATGAATCAGTTCTGTGGCTGCCAATGTCGATGTGAAATTACTCAAGTAATTTGTATATGACAATTGCAATTGGCTCCAAGCAATATTTCATGCTCCGTAGTAATAGAGTAATTTAGATGAACAGGTGGAGCTTCAAACTCTTGGTGCAAATGACGTGAAAGAGAATGATGCAATATTTAATTACCGGAGGAAGTACCTTCCAACCCAACAGGTCAGTAGTAGTGTGAATGTGTTTATATGCGCACATGATATAGTGCACATCCTTGCTGATCTTAAAAAATAGTGCAGCAAGTGACTTTTTTTTTCCTACAGTATATTTAGTATTTGGTTTCAGCCAATGCTAGCTAGTGTTTTCCTAAACAGATGAAGCATATATTATCTGCAGGTTGCTTATCACACTCCCCCTCGGTTTCCTTTGGATGTAATTGAGAATATTCGCAAAGGAGCATCTCTGTTATTTCAACGGCTTTGCCTGCAAGATTTTGCACGAATTGATGGATGGTTTTTGCCAAATTCAGGTTCCAAGTTATCATCATCTTCAGAAAGTGAGTTTGGAAGGACTGAATCTGGTGCCATAATATTCACTGACATCAACCTGGTGAGATGATTTTCTTCCTTGGGAAGAATACAGATAATATCTTTAGCAGTTTTACTACTAATGTTTGTTGTTCACTAGTGTGCTGAATGTTAAAATCATTGCATGTTTCAGATTAGTGGTATGGAACAAACCAGTTTTCTATTTCAGCAAGCTTCTAAGGTACTTCTGGATGTGTCTGCATCACAATTCTTGTATTGAATATCCATAGTTTCTTATATTTTCTGAAGGTATTTCTGTCATAATTATCGTACTGCTATAAAATCAGTTATACTGTTGAATTGACCTTTCCATAGTGAATGTTGGGTTTTAAAAGGACAATAAGAGAAAAAAGTGAGAGTAGTAGAATAGAGTATGCTAAGATGAATGTGTTTCCATAAAAGAAATGACTGTATACAGAATGATTGTATATGAAAAGATATTGGTGTGATGCCTATTAAGGAAAAGATTGCAAAAAATTAGTTATGGTGATTTGAACACGTGCAAAAAAGGTCATTGAAAGCACTAGTGAGACAAGTAGATAGTATGGTTTTTAACCCTATGAAAAGAGGTAGAGTGAGACTAAGAAAAACATTGGAGGAAATTATTACAAGGGATGTCATGGTGAATATTATCCTTTTAACTGAGTCCTATGGTGTGTGATCTATGTAACTGATCTCACCTAGTGGGAGGGAGGTGGTTGTTGTTTTCATCTTAGTGCGTTTCTATGACATAACAAAATGCTTATTTCCTTCTATGGGGATTATACTGGAGCTACCTTATGTTATATAAATGCATCTGAGTCTAAATACCTTTGTTCAGCAGTGGATTGCTGTCTTCTCTGTCTCTAGCTGACTAAATGTTCTGTTCTGTCAAGCTATCTTGAATATTGAAAGCATGCTGTTCTGCAAACATGATACTGACCAGTTAAATCACTTCTACTTGAAAATTGATTATTTTTGTTTTTCTTATTTATGCATGGATAATTTTTATCGTTCACTACTTGAAAATGCTATATATGTTATTCAGGTTGGTTTTTCTCATACAAACATCCTTAGAAGCATTATTCATCATGCTTGCTTGCGATTTCCAAATCTTGCATCGGTTAGTGGTATATCAGGTCAGCTTCCAAGCAGGTCAAAATCCTTTCAACTTAACAAGTCATTTTCTCTCCATGAAGGAGCTCGAAAAGTTTTGGTCATTTTTGGAGGTGACACATCAGAACGGCAAGTATCTCTTATGAGTGGTACAAATGTGTGGCTCAATTTGCTAGCCTTCCATGATGTAAGTGTCCACAAGCAGGAATATCTTAAAGTTACTGTACATAATGCTTTGGTATCCATCTGCTGAAGTTTAATTGAGTCATCCAACTTCAAATTTTAATGTTCTTATTTTACAATTTTTAAGAGAAATGTATAAACATTAATTTGACACTTCTACATTTGTTTGTTTGAGATATTGCATATTTTCATACTTTGGGATCATCATGTGATGTGATGTAACAAATATATCAGTTATCCAGGATCTGTTAAATTTTTTTTAAGTGGAGTAGGGGTTATTTAGAGTAGAAGCTTTTTCATAAATGTGATATTTTGATTTATATTTTAGCAGCTAATATATAATTTTCAAGATATAATATAGGTCTTATACCTATGACTTGGAACCAAGAACTGTTACATTCTGTAAACTTCTGGATTTGCTACCTGAAAAGACAAATGTCAAACGTATAATATGTTAAGAGACTAAATCATTGTTCTTACAGCTTGAGGTAACTCCATGTTTGCTTTCCCCTACAAGTGAGTGTGCATCTAGTGTTGATACGGGAAAGAAGGTTGATGATGTAATGAATAGAACAGTTTGGTCATTACCGTAAGTATTGGTCCTTTTCTCTACCTCAAGATTTGTCCTTGATTTTTGAATATGTATATGGGAACAACTTGTTTATTTTAGAGTTGTTAAACAGATATAAAACTATTCCTAGGCTTCCACCTATTAGCTTATTCTTTTAGGAGAGTTGGGTCACTAGCATGATATCAAAGGCTCAATGACCAAATGGTGAAATTCCATCTTTTTCCACCTCCATTCTTCATAACTAAATTAAATTTCACTACTGAGAAAAGTGGAATTGTGCACTTCAAGTGCAAAGGAATCTTGAATGAGGAAGTGTGTCAAAGAACAAAAACCATTGTTGAACATCCATCTAATAGCCTAAGCTTTTCAGAGAGTTGATACTTAACAAGATGTTATATTCTGCTTTCAATCTTCAATCCTGAACTAATTACAGGCATCAGGTTTTCCTTTTGAATTTTTATTTGCATTAATGGTTCCTCTTAAAACTATATTGTGCTCAAGAAATTAAAATTATAAATTTTCTCAATAGGATTATAAAATCAATTACAATCTAGAAATGTATCCAATTATTGATACATTCCAATTTAGAACCAACAATTTGTGTAAAGTAGCTTGACATAGGCACTCAATCCATGATCAGTAATATTTTTGTTGACTGTGATTTATACATGTGACCTCTTCATAATGTAGTTAGAATGAAATAATTCTGTAGTAATTATTTGTGTACAGTTATTCTCTTGTGCTACGACATACTACTGAGGAGGTACTGGATGCATGCTTGGAAGCAATTGAGCCAGAACGGGCTGCAATAACATCTGACCTACGGAAGAAAGTAATGAATGATCTTATGGGGGGTTTGAAGGACCACAATTGGTTTACAGGGTTTGATATTTCTGATGAATTGCCTGTGAAATTTTCGTTAAGGCAGTGGATCAAGCTAGCCAAGGAAGTCCAGGCAACAGTTTTTATTGCAGGTATTAAAAGCAAAAAGTGTTTTCTAGTGGTTAGATTTTTAACTTCAATTTTCTTTGTTGGTAATGGTACGCTCTCAGTCTCACTTTCACTCAGAAAAACAGTAGTAATCTGAATATTAAAATCATTATTCAAGTATGAAAAATGGAACTGCAAATTGAGTGATTTCAGAAGTTGAAATGCACCCCCAAGCCTATGTATGCTTTACACACAGGCACTCCTCTGTCACAAGGAAAGTTCCTTTGCTCACAAAAACATTCCATACCCTCTCTCTGTAACTGAATTCCCCACTACCTCCACTCTCTTTCTTACATGTCTAACTAACCACATTTCACGCACATGCTTCTTCCTTTCCCCTTTCAGCCAAACATCTCTAGCACCTCTCACGTACACCTTCCCAAACTTGGATCTAGGCCCATTGTCTATTTCGGGTGCTAGTACTTGATCACTTGCCAATGTGGGTTTCTAACAATACATGATAAAATCTTTTCATATTCACTATTCATATATTATTGGCGAAGCATAGTTAGCTGTCAGTATCAACATGGAGTGTGCTTCATGCATCATCTTGACAAACATCAACTTGATGTAATGTTTCTAGATAATCACAAATTGCATTTCTTAAGGTAGATCCACAAAAGGTTATAGGGGAAAAAGTTGTTAGGTATGAGTGTATGACCATACAGTAAAGACAATAATAATCATGGTAATCTATTCTAAAGTGGTCTATAAGACCCTTATTATTTGTCTAATAGTGATACCAACCAGAGTATGGCACATTCTTTTAACAGTTGTTTAACAATTTAAATGTATAGATAAACTTTAATGGAATGCAGGTTTATGAAATTGATGGTGTATGTCTTTACAATGTTTTACTTTGTTACTTATAGTGCATGGAGGCATTGGAGAAGATGGTACACTTCAATCTTTGCTGGATGCTGAAGGAGTGCCCTACACAGGTTTGTTTATAATGTATACTTAATATGTGGAGACTATGAAGTACAATGGTATCCACTAATCAAGTTTATTTAGTTATTTTTTTCAATTTGTATTGTCTTCTATTCTCTCTTTTATCTTCTGTTGAAGGTCCTGGTGCAATGGCATCAAAGATTTGTATGGATAAAGTTGCAACCTCTGTGGCTTTAACACATGTATGTGTCCCTAATTTAAATGTTTTCCGTGAAAGATAAAGAATATTCCTCTTTCATTACTTTTCTCAATTTGTATTAAGAATATGCCTTAGTATCTATAATTAGAGTTTATTACTATAATTTAGAATTCCCACTGTTATGAATGTTTTAAGTGTAGGAGTTATGGGCTGTTACATACATATTTATGGGAAATTATATTTGTCATTGATTTTCAAATTAATAGGTAGAATTATTAGCAATTGTCAGCTACATATTTCTTGTATTTTTAAGAAAAATCATTGAAATTGAAGTATAGTTTTCCAACAATTTGACATGTTTATCTGACTTTGCATTCTAATATCCTGTTATTATAAGCTTGCAAATTCGGGAGTTCTTACCATAAATAAGGATGTCAGGCAAAAAGATGATCTCTTCAATAAGCCCATAAACGATACATGGCATGACCTCACCAGGAAGCTACAGTGCGAAACATTATGTGTCAAACCATCAAAAGATGGATGCTCAACTGGGGTCGCAAGATTATGGTAGATTTATTACTTTGTTGGTATCTCTTTTTTGTGATATCAGTGATTAAAGGTTGTCGAACATTGCCTTGTTGTATGCTTATAGATGATTAAAGGAATTGTGTTTTACAACTTGCTCATTCTATTTTCATTCAGCTGTTCCAAGGACCTTGCAATATATGTCAAAGCTCTGGAGGACTGTCTACTAAGAATTCCTCCAAATAGCTTATCAAAGGTATAGGATAAGGAATAACATCATGTAATCATCAAGATCACATTTGTTGAAGGAATTTGGAGTGAATATTATAACTCTGATACTGTATATGAGAGAGAGAGAGAGGAAGAAAAAGCATTTGCTGAAAAATGGTACTAATGACTAAGTTATGCATAATATGTATTTATAATATTGTTGTGTCCATCCATAGTATATTATACCAGTAACATCAGTGCATTACATTTGCTCTTCAACTTTTGATTAATGTACAGGCACATGGTATGATTGAGATGCCAAACCCTCCTCCAGAACACTTAATCTTTGAACCTTTCATAGAGACAGATGAAATAATTGTGACATCCAAATTTGAGAATGCTACTGGTCATGACCTCACATGGAAAGGGCACAGCAGATGGGTGGAAATAACAGTTGGCGTCATAGGAAAACGTGGATCAATGCACTCACTAAGTCCTAGTGTAACTGTCAAGGAATCTGGTGATATTTTGTCACTAGAGGAGAAGTTCCAAGGTTGGTCTCCATAGAATTACCTAGAATTTAACTATATTTTTGCTTTATAGAAGGATAATTCATAATTGAAATTAGCACAACCTTCATGCATGTTTTCGTAGCTTATATAGTTAAAACCAATCATACTTTGAGGAATTTTCATTTTAAATTGAAGTGGACAAGACTTAGAAACTACAGTATAAAGATAGAAATTAGTGGCCTTGCTTCTATAGTGTATTGGGGTTGTGAAGTTTAAGGTTTCTATGAAGAAAATCCTAAACTTAAAAGTTGTCAGAATCAAAGGTTTTTCAGTTAAGATGCAGTAGATAGTGAACGGAGAAATGCTTCGAGCATAATTTGTGATTGTTAAGTGCCCATCAAACTCAAAAGAAAATGCTTTGAGCATAATTGGCTGTGCTGTAAAGCTTTTTAATTCTAAGTGCATAATAAGCTAATCAAACTAAGTATAAAGGTTATGAGGATGCTACTGTTGATTAGTGGACAATAGAAGAAAGATAAGATTAGGAACAGATGTATCCAGGCGAAAGTTATAACCCCCTTGAGGCTGGTGTGTGTACACAATTATCTATTTTTATTTCTAGTACTTTTCCTACCTTTGTCATGACAGAAGCTTTTCACAATGGTTCATTTTTATCCTATACTTGTATATTGCTTGGCAGGTGGGACTGGCATCAATCTGACTCCGCCTCCCTTCTCAATTATGAGGTGTGTTAAAGAAACTCCACATAATATCCCAATGGCAGAATCTTCTTTATGCTTTATAATCTCGCGAGTGTTGTTTTTTGAGGTTTATCACATTCTTAGTAGCATTGGAAATTTGGAATTCAATATTTGATAAGGGCATAGCTTGTTGTGGTGATAAAAGCATGTCATTGAAGATTTGATTCTATCGACAGTTTGCTGATGATTTAGTTCTGTACTACTTATGGCAGGGTTGATACTTTCTAGTCCAGTATCAATTATATACCTTAATTTCCATTTATAGATTGGTTGAAATTGGAAGCATGCGTTCAATTTTCTATGGGTTTGTTGAATTACATTGTGTGCTAATGTAAATCCTTCCTCTTTTGCACTTAAGGATGGTGCTATCTGATTTCTATGCTTGACACTTGTTCAAGATTCAGTCTCAAAGAAATTTTCTTATAGAATGCAATGCAGATGCCCTAATTTGTAGTTAGGTGTATATGTGCCATGTTCCATCTTGTAATTATTGTTTACGGAAAGGTTATACTGTTTGACAAATCATTGATTCTTCACTATGCAATGTTGTGTTATTTCTTGCTCAATTCTTTGTAGGTTTCTTTGAATTGATTTTGAATGACAGATATCTTTTTCTTCTCTTTATAGTGAGAATGCTTTGAAGAGATGCAAACAGCATATTGAACTGATTGCAAACACACTACAATTGGAAGGATTTTCTCGTATTGATGCATTTGTCAATGTCGACAGCGGAGAGGTTTGTTGAATTCCATGTTGGGATATGTTTTCTCCATTCTCTTTCTCCTTGTTTTTTAAGTTGTCTCTTTGAAGTTCATGTTACAAATTTTGCTATTGATCCAACCTGAAACTTAAGCTATTCCTTTTTTAATAGCTAGAAAATGGGGAGGTAGAAAATTTGAAATGAAAATTACTGTCCTTTGTACAGGAAAAAAATTGGGGAGGTTGAAAGTAGAGTGCAACACGTATATAATCCATCATGCAAATGAGTGAAATGAAAAACATTTCTATAATCTAACCTATTCTATTTTCATTCTCTTCCTTATTTCTTACCTGTCTATTTTCTCTCTACTCACAAGCCTAGCCTTATAAAACCTGCATTATGTGCCTCAAAATGTATTCCAAGGTTCTTAGAATGCTTTAAAAAACTGTTGATATATATTCTAAAGTATCACATTCTTCTATTATAGAGATGGCTTCATCAATACTCCTATGATAAATTTTAGTTGTTAACCATTTCCCTTTTTTCAGTTGAAATATGCCGATCTGCTACTATTATGTTGACTACACTGTCCACACATCCTTGTTTAAGTGCATAGCAGTTTTTTTGAGTCTATGCTTAATAGAATGTCATCATCAACTCATTGAAATGAAAAAAAAAAAGGAAAAAAATCACTTATTCTTCTCATACAGGAATTTTGTTTCAATGACTTGTCATCTTATTTCCTATATAACTTTCAATATTTGTAGGTTTTGATTATAGAGGTAAATACTGTGCCTGGAATGACACCTTCCACTGTTCTGATTCATCAGGTAAATTCTTTCTATGATATATAATTACTTCTGTTTCATAAACTTTTCTGTGCATTTTTTCTCTCTAACTAGGCATTCATGAAGTGTATGGTTTCATCACATAGAGGTTGAATTAGGGCATTAAAAGCAGTTGGCATATTACAAAGGCTAAATGATATGAACTTGAAGGAGCTAGAATTGAAATCTTACTTTTAAGTGTACAGGGTAGTTGGAAGCTTTCTACCATATAGAGAAATAAAAAATAAGGCGAAAATGAGGATATATATAGAAAAATTTAAAGCATTTTATTCAATTAGTAAGACACAACACCACCAGAACAAGTATTACCTAAACTCCAGTTTTATGATTCTGACTATACCATTCTATGCATATTTCAGGCACTAGAAGAACAACCACCATTGTATCCTCATCAGTTCTTCCGTAAGCTTCTTGATTTGGCATCTGAAAGGTCCATGTAAATCTGTATAAAAGAATGTTATATTGTTTTCATCAAATGCTGTTTTAAGTTATTGTGTAGCAGCAGATAACATTCATATTTTCTTGTCTGGAACTTGCTTCCCTTTATAATGTGAAACTTTAATTTCTTTCTTTTCTTGCTTCCCTTCCAAGTATGGTTTCATACGCAATCAGAGATTATACAGTTTGAGTCTTCTTAAACTGACTTTGAATGTGCTTTCAACAAGTTAAGGCCGGTGATCCATAATGGTTTTGAAGTTGTAAAAATGAAACACTAGAGTCCATGAGATGCTAAGAGATCACTCTAAATCCTTATTTCACAAAACTCATTTTTCATGACTTTGTAAATTCATTTTAGTCTTTTTATTCTATTGTATTTTTCATCGACATTAAGGACTAAAATGTCAAGGATTCAAGTGAAGGTTTTGTAAAATTAGGGATTAAGGTGACAAACATTCACAATCTTATAAACTAAGATGAAGATTTATTCAGTAAAATGATTAGTAGATTACTATGATTCTCTCGAAGGTAGTATGATTGCCAAACTAGGTGATTTTAATTATTTAGACTAATGAACATAATAGGAAATTTAAATAAGAAAGGTAATAATAGATAAAGGCAAGTAAATAAAAAAAGGAAATTTAAATAAGATAAAAGCAAGTAAATAGATTAAAAAATATGTGCAGATTCAACTAAAAATTCAAATTCCACGACTTTATCTATTACTACCAATTATAATAAAAGTCAATTATTCTTGTATGTATTTCATTGCATTCATAAAAATGGTATATTCTATTATAATTTAGTTTCTAGGAAAAACGTGCTATGATTAAAATAATATCGTTCCCATGACCGCTACATTAATCAATACCTATCAAGTTATGTGACACCCATCCTTAAAGGATCTAGTTTAACTGTGTATCAGAATTCATCCCTCGATCCCTCAGCTAATATTTAAGACCTTGAAAATAAAGGATCCAACACACCACAAACAATAAGAATATTGGGGATGAATGAAGAAATAGTAATTTCACAATAAATAGTCAATCAAGTAATACAAGAGTTATATCATCCTAATTCTTATATGATTTGAATCTATTTCTCTTCTTAAAGTTTTATCATTAAGACCCTCCCAGTGGGGGTTTTGTGCCAAAGAAAAAAGGAAAATTTTAATTTATTTTTTCAACTCATTTATTTAATTATACTTTTGATTCCATTAATATGACAAATGAGTGGTTGTTGGCCTCTAATAATTTTTATAACTATCAAATTCTACAAATTCTCTAATTTAAAAAATTACTGTCTATTATCTAATTATTAACAAAAGTTAGTAATGTTACCTATGATTTACATGCATTCCATGATAGTTTACTGAGTTGGCATCTTAATAGACTCCTTAATGACTTTAATTTATATATATTCTCAATATAAAAAGATTAAATATAAAATGAGGTATTTAAATATTAAAAGAAATTGACATTTGAATCAACTACCATCATTAGTGTATTCTTACTCAATAAAATATCATATTATATGTGTAAATGGATCCCATTTTTTAAATAAGAAAATTTGAGTGCAGTGAAGTGTAAGTGAGAATAAGAAGTTTTGTATTGGTAGAGAACATGCAAGTTGAACTACGTATAAGTAAAAAAAATTAATAATCATACTGCTTTAAATTTTTGGAATGAATGTGTGGTAAAGTTTATATAGTAGATTTATTGACTTTTATAATAACTATTTTAAAAGTTATAAAAACAATTATTTATAATTAAATGATAATTTAAAATTGTTTTATACGATTAAAGCATCACCATTAAATTTAGAAAATAATAGTTAAATTTATTGAAAAATATGTTTTTAATTTCTACATTTTTAATCAGATATAGTCAAGACTATGTCAAACCTTAAAAACATTTGAATTTAATCTCTAAGAATTTTAAAAAGAATAATAAATTCTTAGTAAAGAGACTAAATTTACATATTTTTAAAAATTTGAGGACTAAATTTGTCAATAAAAAAACATATGAACTTTAACCATTTTTTTACCAAATATAGAATTAAAAACATATTTTTCTTTAAATATATTAGAGTAACCGAGTAACTATAACAAAAACACACAGAAAGCCAACAATATTTGGACGATTGAACGATGGGAAGCGTAAGAATAATTTTATCAAAGTTGGGTATCTGCTCTGATTTATTACCTAATTATGAAGAGAAGTGACACAAACCAAGTAATTCATAATAATTAAATTAAATGTGCCTAACTCCCAATATACCTACCACAGTTCTGGTATGGTGGTACCTTCATCAAGTTTCGTTTGGAATTCTCATCAAATTATGACCATTCCACTCGATGATGTGCGTAAAATATGTGATACGTAGGCCGAAAACCTTCTTTTGCCTAAATAATTGTAAAATGCCCTCTCATTATTCTGAGCCTCGCCAATCAAGAGGCCTTTCAAATCACAATGTCCATAACCATACCAATAATTCAGAACACTTTCTATTTTGTTCCCATTTTGAGGGGTTTTCCAATGTCATTCTAGAACAAGAGGCAACAAAAGCATTAATGAGTTACATGATAGCTTTTGTAATTATTTAAGAAAATAAAATGGGTTTTTAGTTTTTATATTATTTTGTGTTAAAAAAAACACGTAGATTTAATCTTTTTTCCCTAAAATGCCATCATATTTTTTAAGTTAATATATATAAATTAAATTATATATTTATAAAATTTTGAAAACCAAGTTCATCGATGTGAAAACATGTTTGAGAAAAATATGGAAACTAAAAATACTTTTTTTTTCTTTATTTAATTAATATTATACAGTTGTTCAATTTTTTTTTTTTGCTTGGCCCTCATATTTATTCTTTTCCCTTTCAAATTGATAATCATTTTATTGAGAAATCGATCAGGTCCACAAGCCAAATAGTAGTAGTACTATAGTCGAGTGTTGTGAGTTGAACATGTTCAATCCGTAGGGCCAACTTTATGGTACATTATACATCATGTCCCTAACTAGGTTCTAATTAACATCAATCATGAATTGTTTATGTGGCTAAATGGTTAGCACAAGTCCTGGCAGTGACCTAGGATAGAGATCACGAGGCTGGCTCTGCCACAATGTCATGCTATCTTCCCACCTTGGTGGCCTCAAATCCCTCACCACAAGCCATGTGTTGAAGTACTCTCTAAACTGAGTTATGAGGCCATTTTTGAGGGTCCAAACGTGCACCCAATAGGCCTGCCCCTCCCACCCCTCGGCGATCACACGGTCTCCGATGGCGGCCACCCGCCTCGGCTCGAACCGGAACCCTTTGGTGTGGTCAGTTTCCCCCGTGAGCACCCTCATCATGTGGTGGCACTGAGGGGGACCATGGAACCACCACTCAAGGTCACTTGCTAGCAATTTGGCAACATTGTCCATTGGCCCTTCTCCCAATAGTGCCTTGTAGAGAACTTCAACAATTGCCTTGTTTTGTATTTCCATCTTTTGATGATTCATGTTAACAACTCCTTCCATTTTTTCTAGGCTTGTGTTTTAGGGCATGTCATGGAGGGCTTGGTGGTGTCACATTTTATAGGCCTAGATAAGGAGGTATATCCAAGTTTGGTGCCTTATTATTGGTTCAAAAAAGCATAGACGGTTGAGATTGATTGATTTATGTGTGGGGGATTGGAGGGTGTGGATTAGCTCCTAGAATTTGTGATTAATGTTTGCACGTTTGAGATAACAAATGTGTCACACCATAATGTACATATAATAATATAATTGTAAGAGTTTTGAATGCTTTTTATGAGGAGATAACGATGTGAACTAGTAGATGTATGTGCGTTGGTTATGTAGAATGACTAATGAACCCTTAATTGGGACGTTTGGCTTGTAAGTTGAAAGATGAACTCGTCATTTTCCTTAACTGTTTAGGAATAATCTAAAAGTACTATGAACTTGAATTGATGTTTTTGGAACGTAGGATGCAGAACCGACCCTCCTCTTGTTCAGCATAGGCAACTTGTTCCCAAAAGGATCTGTAAGCAGAGGTAGCAAACAAATCTTTTAGATTGTAGTATTAATATTCTTGACCCCAAGGGGAGAGCCAAAAAGAAAAAAAAAATCTTGAGATTTTAGTATCGTATATATATATATACCGCAATGTTAAAATTACTTAAAAAATAAGCATGTAGTTAGGAATTTAAATCATAACGAATACATATGAAGAAAATTTTGTTAAAAAGAAATAGTTCATCTATAAGTGACAATAATAGATTCCTGATAAAAATTAAAATTTTAATAGCCGACCAGAATAGTTGGTTCACATATAAGCATCAACAAATCATAAAAAAATTAAAAATTTTGATGGGTAAGATACTCTTTTACATTGAAAAAAACAGTTCCATGCATTCAACCAAAATAAAAAACTCCAACATTTGTTGGTCGAAATGGATGATATATCAATTCTGATAACTTAAACACGTGGTTTTAGGTTTATTAGTGTGAAGCTTTCAAAATCAAAAGAGAAGTTTATTCGCGAGATTTATATGTATAAACAAAAAACATTGTTGAGAGGAGTCTCCACTTTAACTTTTTAACCTCAGATTAACGTCTCACTTACTAGATAAGAAGATACCGTAAGAAGAAAACAAAAAATATCACGAACAGTAAAATAGATCACAACTAGAGAACTTGATTAATTCTCAAATTTTAATGTTAACTTTTATTATAAACATATGATCAGAATTTTTGTATACAAAGATATAAATCTAAATATCAAGTTATTGATTGGTCCGGTTTATTGGGGTGTCTTAATTTTACTAACTTTCATATATAACTTAATTTTTATAACATTTAAAAAATGTTATAAAAATATTATATATATATATATATATATATCGGCGAGAGCTACATTTGCTCTCTTGTCCTTATCCCTTTATGGTGCTGCTCTTTTCCTACCTCTACCAGCCCTAAATTGTTGATATGCCTACTTCCAATTAGCTAGTAATTAACGAGATATATTAATTATTTCTATAACAATTTCTTATTACAATACTTTTATCATTTATATATTCATTACTTCTTTCTGTCATGGTACTTGTCTTTTCTTATATTAATATTACATTAGTTTGAGTTTTATAAATAAAAAATATAATTGAGTAAGAATATCCTATAAAAGATTATGAATTTGATATTTTGACAAAAATTAGTTAGGGTAGATACTTCATACCTATAACATAATTACTACTAAAAAATTTAAAATTTGTTAGAAAATAATTTTGTGGCTAATTTTAAAATTAATAGTTATTTGGTAGCTAATTTCTAGTAAAAATAATTAGCTACAAAATTACTATAATATTGATTGGTAGCATGAAATAAGTAGCAAATTAGCTAAGAAAATAATCTTAATTAATTTGTAGTAAATTTTTAAAATTTGTAGTTATTTTCTAGCTAATTTGTAATAATAAGAAGTATAAATGAATATAACTTAAATTTAATTAGAAAAAAATAATATTCTAATTAAATAATAGATAATTAGTTAGGATTTAACTACTAATTTAAATGGTAACTAAAATTAGTAATAAAATCAAAAAAAAATTGTAACATATAAAAAATAAAATAAATTAATATTACTTATCTTATTTTATGCATTTATAGCATGTGGTAAGAATTTATTATATGAATAGAATTTTCCATTAGGAAAATGATTCCATTTGCATTTACTATAAATAATTAAAAATATTTAGTGGTACCTCATGGGAGTCCCAATATGAGCATGGTTATTACATACTCAACCTTAATTTTCAACCCATTTAGTTATCTCAATCTCAGTTAGTAGGACCATTTGATAGTTGATCCGTTACTGTCAGAGAACAATGATTTAATGAAGATGCCATGACATTGCCATTCTAAGGAAAAGGACAATATTTGACCATTCAACACCTTTTAGCCCTTTTGGGTCATCATAATCTTCTTGCAGACTGTACACTATTTTGTTCTTGGTTGAATTTTTAGTTACAATTATTTCTATGTGTATTCTATATGCTTCAGTTAGATATAAACTTCATCAGTGAAGACGAATTTAAAAAATTGGATAAAAAACATAGACATGACGAATATATGCTTTGACTAGGAAAAAAAAAAAGCTACAAGATTTAATTTAGGACACTTTGATTATTTATATTATATTTGACCCTAATTCTGACTTTGCTAAAGCAACTCAATTAACGCATTATCTCATTAGAGATGTCAAAACACGTTTAAACAAGGAGAATAAAGTTTCTCTTACTATAATTAATTCAAAACTATTAACTTGGTACAAAAGACACCACATCTATCAAGAGAATAAAGGCAAAAACAAAATGTATACAGCCACACACAATGACGTGTCTTTGTGTATTATTTTTAATTAATTAAAAAATTTATGCATATAATAAAATTAAAAATTTATGTGATAACCATACTTCCAAAGCAATATTTTAAGTATAAGAACAAAGGGCATAGCAAACGAGTGGTGGGGAGCCCTTCCATAGGTTTGAATCTGATCTCTTCTAGACCTGAAAATATGATCTCTATATTTCTTTTCGTACAAATAAAAAATAGATAAAAGGACAGCGATTCCTAATTCCATATATACATGCAACACTGCAGTTTTAATTACGTAAAAGCACAATTTGATCCAACATGTGCATATATGGAAGCCCGTCATGTACATAGTGTTTGGACATTCTCCTAATCAATGAATAGCATAGCCATAATCCACATACATGTGTAACTTAATTGACACGACAATGCTTCTAAAAGATCACGGATGAGAATTGAGAACCAATCCAATCTATCATCCTCTAGCCAGCAATTTTGAAAACTATGCATTGATTTTCTTTTGGTCATACTAAAAATACATAAGTCCGAGACATGCATATTAATTGCATGGCATGGCATCTGATCCGAGCTCCATTATTGGCCCATTAAATTCTAGTTAAATCACTGTTTGAGGTGACATATGTTAGGAGAAGGATCATTTTCAATCAAGAGAAACTTGATTGTACAAAAGAATGATGCCATGCCACTTAATTGTTACCAAGTCTAGGAACATATATTGAAGCTGATACAGCATGAAGATCAAGAGAAAAGAGAGGAAGAAATTTTTTTATTAATGACTTACTGTATGCAAAAGATAATTATCAAAAGTGGACAATTGAATTATATATACATATCCCATTTCTAACTCCCTTCAATATTCCTAAATATCTGGGCATAAGTGAATAACTAATTAAATATTTTAATTAACTAATTAAATATTTATTAATTAAAATAATAAAACTGTGAATATTCAATTTTCTTCCTCAAGTTAGAAGTATAAATGTGAAATGAGTTGACTCAACTTATAAAAAAAATGGGTTGAATTGGATTGAATTCATTTTAAGTTTGGGTTGAAAAACTCAATCCAACCCAACTCGTACCTACAAGTTGCGAGTTATGTTTAATTAACCCACTAAAATTTTAAATAAAAAAAATTATAAAAAAATACATCTTATAAGTTGACTCACCAAATAAATAAAAATAATTTAAACACAAGACTATAATCACAATGTTTTAGCATAAATATTTTTTAGAAACTATTACCATGAGTTAAATGAATATAAAGAAAAGCAACAAAATAACTAATTTATAATAATTTTTACAAAATATTATATCCAATAAAATAAATTTTAACCAAAAAATCTATAAAAAATTAAAAAAAATACTTAATCAAACCAAATTCATCTCTTGACTTGTTGGATTGACGAGTTATGTGAGTTGGATTATGTGGGTTGTTAGGTTGAATCACTAAACCCAACCCATTTTTGTGGGTTAGTTGGACTAACCCATTGGTTGACCTTCTGGGTTCAACCTATTAGGAGGTAGATATCCAAGAGACCTAACTTGGAAATAAGAGTGCAAAAGAGAGACTTGGGTAATTTGGTTAGTAAATCTATTAACTAATATTGTGAAGCAACATGAACCAATTTATGAAGCTAGATTGAAAATATTTTATGATTAAATGACAATTTATGTATATCATGTGCTTGGATCTCTTATGGCCAGTTGGATTGTTAGCTAATTGTATAGCTAATTTGCTATCATAATATACTCTGATTCAATTTATCAACAAAAACTTCAAATGACCTCAATAGTTGTTTAATCCAGAGAAACTTAGAAGTTAGTGTAGTTAAGGTTATATTCAAATTCTACATAACTAGAAGCAACAATGACTTGTTTCTTGGATTTCCAAGTTATTCATACATTACCAAGGTATACTCACACAAAAATAGTTGTGAATTTTCAAGTTATTGAACAAAAATAGTTGTGGATTTTCAAGTTATTGAATAATTACTGTAATTTCCATCAACATAGGAAAGAACTCAAATATTAGATTTGGAAAAAAAATAAAACACCATGTCTTGAAGTTCTTTTGAGGTATTTGAACAAGTGATGCACAACTTACAAGTAAGGAGTTCGAGACTTACTCATAAATTGGCTTAACCTATTTACAGTATAGGCAATGTCAAGATTGGAAATTGTTAAGTACATTAAGTGGCCAATTAACCTTCTATACAAGGCAACATTAGGTAAGTAATCACTATCAATGTCATTCAAAGAAAGTCTAAGATCCATGGGAATATATAATGACTTGGTTGTTGTGAATCTAATAAATGCAAGAAACTAAAGAGTTTATTTGTGCTAGAACAAGTAGGATGTTAGTCGTAGATTTGCCAATCACCTCCTCATGCAATTCTTCATTGAGGAAGGCATTCTTGATATCAAGTTACAACAAATGTTAATGCTTTCAGGTTGCAATGGATAGGAGAACTCTTATAGTGGTGAGTTTAGCCATAGGTGAGAATGTATTAGTGAAGTTAATTTTGGCTTGCTATGTAAAACCTTAAGTCACAAGTGTGCCTTGTATCATTCCACACCCTTATCATTTTTTTACTTCACTATTATAGTCATCGATACCCAATATGAGTTTTGCCTTCAAGAAACCTCTAAATAGTCCAAGTGCGATTGGTTTCAAAGGATGTTAACTCTTCATCCATGTCCAATCTCCACTTAAGAGTCTTTAATGCTTTATGATAAATTTGAGACTCGAAGATGTTGGCTACTTGGAACACAAAACCTCTACAATGTGGGGATAGTTTGTCATAGGTGAGATAACTTATGATTAGATGAGAGACACTACATAAGAAATCTTGCAAATAGTTGTGACTTGTGAACTTGGTTTGATCTTCTAGAAGCCACATGATTTGGTTGAATAGGTAAAATAGGAAGGATAATTGGGCAAGGTGGGGCTCAAGGCTTGTGTTTTGGTTAGGTTCAAGTTCAAGTTCATTTAGAGGTTTAGGAATAGCAAAGTCAAGGAAAGGATCAACTTGGTTAGGACAAGGTTAGCTTGTACTTTGAAAGGAAAATTGGTTTCATGAAAAACTACATCACAGGGTACGTGAAATTCCTTTATGAGAGAGTCATAACATGTTTAATAATTATACCTTGTTGAATACTTAAGGAACACATAAGCAGTGACTTTAGGACAAAACTTAGAATTTAAGGAAGGAGTTGTGACAATGTAGCATAAGCAACCAAAAACTTTAAGATTGATGTATGGAGGGAACTTGTTATACAACAGTTCAAATGGAAAGGCACCTTTAAGGATAAATGAAGGAATTCTATTGACAAAAAATGCAATAGTAGTCGCACATTCTTCCCAAAACACTTAGAGGTAAACTAGCTTGGTAGACTAAGGTTTGAGTAATATTTAGGAGATTTTGATGTTTATTTTCCATTATAGAATTTTTTTTTTGGTCTATATGAACAAGAAACTACAAGAAAAAGGTTATTCGCAATAACCTTTTTTCAACAAAAAATGAGTTGTTGATAAAGATAGATATTTGACAGCGATATTTGAACTTTGTTGGGATAAGTATTTTCTTTGTTAACAAAATCAATATTGCAAGGAAAAACTATACTTATTTGACGACAATTAATGTCACTACCAATGCATATATTTTTTGTCTGCAACATTTGAAATTGTTGAGAAAATGTACTATTTTATACCATTAATATTGATTGTCATTAGGAAAAGGTGTTTTTCTATGGTTTATATTATAGTACGTTGTGGTTGTGATTGTTGCTAGTTGTTGTTGCTAGCGGTGGTGTGGGTCTATAAATAGAGTTTTTTTACTGAACAAAAAAAATGTAATACACAGTAAAAGACAATATTTATAAAAAAATAGAATTTTGTTACTACTAAAAAATAATTTGGAGCAGTGGTGTTCATCAATTTATGAGTCCTTTGCTACACACAATTAATCTAGCAAGTAGACTGACATATCTAGCATCTTTGCAATACACCTGCTCGCCAAGAGTCCTTTTTGCCTTTAACAATAAATTGAGGTGATCAGGCTCAATAGATCGTAGTTAGCAATAGGGATGCTTGATACAACAACCAATAAAGGAACATCTATATTACCTCAACACTTCCTTAAAATACACTAGATTACTGCACTTGTACATCACACTTAACATAAATAAACACTAACACATGGTAGACACATAACTCACTGGTCGAATGAAGCACCCAGAATTCAACACAATGCAAAACAGAACAAACAATTTATTGTCATCTTTCAAATCAGTCCAACCATGCTAACAAACGCAATGCAAAACGTGTTAGACACATAACTCACGGCCAAATGAATCGACCTACTCTGATACCACTAAATGTGACACCCTTCTACCTTGAATACTTAAATTAAATTTAATAAAATAAATAAAATGAAGACAGGGTAATAGTTAAAACCAAAAAGCACAATTTGTATTAAGGATAAAAGGTTCACATGGTAATTAAAAGGTAGGCACAAAGTTTTCAAGGAGGTTTTAGATCTAAACATTATAATTAAGAAAACTAAAGTCATCATCATCTTTAAAATAAGTCATGCAAACAACAAGGTATAGAGCAACTATTCTAACTTCTAGAACCCTAATGTCACACTAATCAGAACAAAACCCCGCCTTTTCAAAACTTGGCACCATGAGTACGCTCAACGTTACCTAAAAGAAAACAACAAGAGAAAGTACGGTGAGAAATCACATTCAATCATATATAAAGGCAGATAATGCCCCAAATCCCACCCATTATCGTACTCAATTACTAACAGTTAACAGATTTCTCATATATCAATCACATTTCATTCATTCAAAATCAATCACAGTTCATTCATGTTTACAAAATGCACATGCTCGCACAATGCATATGCTCATCACCACACCTAAGAGTCTTGAGTCGGAACTCCACACTATGGGCGAACCTCCTCAATCCCCTTAGTTATCACTAATGATGGCCACACCGTTAAACACCCTGTATGGGCTGGTGTGTCGCACAGTTAAACACCACCTATGGCCCGTGCGAAGACATTCCACACAACCATTAAACAGCACCTATAGTCGGCATGCAGCATGGTTAAACACCACCTGTGGCCCATGCATATGAATGTCCCCCATCATTAGTCCATCCTATTAAACACCACTTTTTGGCCAGGGTCCGCTGTTAAACACCACATATGGCCAAGGTATTATAGCCACGTCTGGCTTCTCATGCATCTCATGCCTCTCATGTCCATGCTCAATGCATTCCCATCCACACTCTTATTCTCATGATTTATTTATACATCGTTCGCACAGTTCACAATCATACCCAACCATATTAATTTAACCATCGTTATTATAAATCATTTATCAAAAAGCACAAAAACGTACATAAAACACCATTGAATTTCACTCAATTTCATCATTGCACACAAGAGCCTCAAGTCATGAACAACCATAAACAACACAAGAATCAAGTAATTAGGGCAATTAATCATACAGTTTCCCAACAAACTCACATTAGGACAAGACGTTAATCAGACTACAGAGCATATTGACAAATCTTTTCTACCGATTAAAATATTTTTAAAACATAATAATCAACAAAATTGAGAATTTAGATCCTAGAGGGACTTAGGGATTGCCCTGACTACCCGTACACTCCCACATTCATATATGATCAAACCTATCTCCCGCATCTTAGATCGAAGAATAGTGATGATCCGACGCGGCTCTAGGACGGTCCCAACACCCTAGCTCATCTTCCTTGCAGGCCGACGCGTTCTCTCTCCTCTAGCTCTGGCTGTCCGACGCAAAACACCAATTAGGGTAAACCGATTACCCCTGTCTAATATTCTAGGGCTGGTCGGGTCAACCCCGACCCAATTCCGACCTCCCCGTTAATTCAATTAATTAAATTAATAAATAAAAATAATTTAGATAAAGCCTTATCAGTTTATAAAATCATTAACCCCTCTATTAAAATAAAATTGATAATAATAATAATAATGTAATTAATTTCTAAAAATAATTAAATAAATTTTAGGATTTTACATTAGACACTCATTCGGGCAGTCTCTACATTTCAACATTGTGGTTTGCTAGCCCAATATCTCTTTGAACGTTAAGCTTCTTTGCAGGCCCATTTAGGCGATCCCTACACTTCCATCTAATTTACTTGTAAACCCAGCCTCTTGTTGGACGCTGAGGTCTTTTAGACACCCACTTGAGCAGTCCTTCCTTCTCCCCTCTCCTTCTTTTTTGTTTGTTGTCATTTATTACTATTATCATACTTGTCCAAACTCTCTAGACACAGGACCTTAGACAACTTTGTTGCCTTTGCTATTATCTATTATTGTTATTTGGTTCGTCCAAACTCTTTAGAAGTAGAGTCTTGAATGGCTTTTCTACCCTTTCCATTATTATCTATTAATATCATTGGGTTCGTCCAAACTCTTTGGACGTAGAGAACTAACTAATGGCTCCTTTTCTTTTCTTTTCTTTCTTTTTTTTCCTGTTTTTCGATTGCCTTCCTGTTTATCTTCTACATTATTCAACCTTACTTTTGACATATAGGCTCTTTAGACGTCCCCTAGGCAGTCCACTACATTACGTTTTATTTTCTGCATTTCCCAGCTTTTTCTTTGGATGCAGGAGTCAACGAATGACTACTCTTCCTTACTGTTATCTGTTGTCTTTGGACATAAGAGCCAACAAGTGGCTCTTCTTCCTTACTATTATTTGTTTTCCTCTGGATGCAGGAGCCAATGAATGGTTCTTTTCCATGTTTTCTATCTCCTATTCTTTGTGCCCATACGTTTGAATGTAGTGGGCTAATGAATGGCTCCTTCTCCATATTTCATGTTCTCTATTATCTATTTTTCTACTATAGTGTCTATACTTTTGGATGCAATGAGCTAACAAGGGGTTTCCCCTCCATTTTTCTACTATTTGTGTCCATACGTTTGAATGCAGTGAGCCAACAAGTGGCTCCCCTTCCATTTTTTTTTTGTTTTTGTTATCTGTGTACATACGTTTGGACATAGAGAGCCAACAAGGGGCTCCTCTTCCATTTTTCTTTTTTTTTTACTATTTGTGTCCATATGTTTGGACGTAGTGAGCCAAAAAGTGGCTCCCCTTCCATTCTTCTATTTTTGGCTATCTATGTCCATATGTTTGGATGCAGTGAGCCAATAGGAAGTTTACTCTCCATTTTTTTCTGTTTTTTTGCTATTTGTGTCCATAAGTTTGGACACGGTGAGTCAACAAGTGACTCTCCTTCCATTTTTTTATTTTCTGCTATTTATGTCCATACGTTTGGACGCAATGAGGCAACAAGTGGCTCCCCCTCTATTTTTTTGTTTTTCGCTATTTGTGTCCATACATTTGGACGCAAAGAGCCCATGAATGGCTTCACTTCCACGTTTCTGTTTTTTGTTATATGTGTCCATATATTTGGACGCAGTGAGTCAACAGGTGGCTTCCCTTCCACATTTTTGTTTTTTGCTATTTGTGTCCATACACAATGGGCTAATGAATGGCTCCTTTCCCATGTTTTCTATCTTTTGTTATCCGCGTTCAATCCTTTGGATGCATAGAGCCAACAAATGGCTCCTTGTCCACATTTTTTGTTTCCAATTATTTGCTTTTTTGTTCGTTCATATCTTTAAACGCATGAATCGATAACTGGTTTTCTTGTATTCCTTTCTTCTGCATTGCTGCTATCTACTATTTAACTTACATTTTGTCCATACTCTTTGCTAAAAGGAAAGGTTTTGAAAAAGTATCACATACAAAAATTTCTCCTCTAAAATACCATGAAACTAGGAGAAAATGTGCATTGTGTATTATGTTTTTACATTTTTTTGAATTAAATAATTTTTTATAACATAAAAATTAATAGATAATTTTATATTAAGAAAAGATAATATATTAAAAAGTTTAATTTTTTTATTTAAATTTCATTTTTTAATTATCAGTTTAAAAAATATCATATTATTTATTTATTTATTTATTTCACTATTCCACTCATCAAAACAAAAGAGAAATGTTGTCATTTTTCTTTTTTTATCCATTCAAATAACACATTTTTTCTACAATGTTTTTTATTTATTTATATTTTCCTTTTTCTTTTTCTCTTCATTATTTCACTAGGCCAAAATTTAGATAATAGAAATACAGATCAGAGAGTGCTCATTGGGGAGCCTGGGCTTTAACTTGTCAATAGCATTTCTTTTCTGTTTGATTTTTAGAATTCTCCTTTTCTGGTCTCCATCCGTTTAATCAACTTGGGCTTTCCTTAATCAAAGATTAGTATAAGCTATTAAAAGTTATGGACAAAAAATAAAAAGCTACTGAAAGGGAAACAAGTTGTTTGAAATTGAAAAAACAAGAGATAATTATTTAGGCTCTCCTTTTTCTTAAGAAAAGCTCAGGCATATTCTATCCTTGTATTCTATTAAGTGATTTTTCTCTTTCCTTTTATGGAACTAGAATACTTCAATGTTAGAATGAAAAACAATTTACCTAAAATAAAATAATTTGCAAAAATCTCTAAAAAATAACAAAATCTGGTTAATGCAAGGAAGACATTATTTAATATGCTCTTGATTATTCGATAAATTTTTAGTTCCACTAAATTATATGAGCCCACTCTAGTAAAATTTACTTAATAATAGACAGAATATTAAAAGTGTATTTAAATTATTTCTCATATAACTCAAGGAATTGATCGAATAAAACAAGAAAGAATTTCACATATAATAATATTGTAGATTTAGACCTCCACTCTCTTCGAACCTGAGAGCCTTCCTTGCTTGGATTATGACACTATTCTCTCTCTAAATTTTCATTACCAAAAACATTTTTCATATAATTTACAAATCATAAAATATCATACCAAAGATGTTATAAAATATGTTATATTCTGCTTTTGCAAAAAAAATATATTATATTTTTCATCTTAAAATTTTTAATAAATTGATGTTTTTAATTAAGAAAAAAAATGATATAAAATAATTTTATATTATTATTCAATTATAAACTATTATGTATCATAAATTTATTAATTTTTTTAATAACTATCTTAAAATTCTTATATGTTATTAGAGGATAGTTTCGGACATCATCACTAAACTCTTTAATTAAAATAGCTGATTTTTTTTAATTTTGGAAACTCTCGAGACACAGTTAAAGTCTTAAAAGAGCACACCTCATCAAACCCATTCCATCTCCACAAATTTGAAGTGGAAAGGAGCAATTGAAGCTTTATGTTAGTTGGAGAATGAAATTTGAGATAACACCTGGTAAAAATATATATTGGAAAGAAAAACGAAAAGAAAAGGACTATACATTACATTTATATTTTTTTTCTCAAAAAACAAAAAGCACATAAATTTGCTGCAATAAGCTGTCCAAAATACCAAGAAGCAACAAAAAACACCAATTTTCTATGGCAAAACTATGTCTCCAAAATCCTGCTCCATTGTTGGAATGATCAACCAATCATCTGGACAACAACCACTAAGATCTATTGCATCGATAAATTCTGATTCATAGGTAAGCCCCTTTGAATAATTTTCCATCACAACATTTTCCACAAATGGGGGATCCAATTTCTGAGTGGTCATATTGCTATCTAACCCTTCAATGGGTGGTGTTGGTGTTGGCTGAGCCAATACAGAAGGTCCTGTTGTAGACCATGTAGGTCCTGGCTGAGGCATGGCCTCCAATAAGTAGTAACAATATTGTGCATCTGAAGACATGGACACATTAATTTCATTGTTGGAGTTGTTACCTCTCACTATGGTCTCTTTCTCTGTGACTCTGACACATGGTGGTGGTGATGGTGACCTATGCTGTGGCCAAGCATGAGCACTTTCTCTTCCAACATCAGAATCCCTTCTTCTTGAAGGTTTGCTTGGAACATTGGTTTCCTCTGAACCCATCTCTTCTTTCATGGATGGACTTTCCACTGAGTTGCATAGATAGATGGCCAAGAACCAAATCCCAATAAGAATATAACTCTTGCAAGTGGGAATTGGAAGTTAATACTTAGCTTCAATAAATGTTACATTGTAAATATTTTTCATTAAAAAATGTAAAACATTTAAACTTATAAATACTTATAAAGAAAACGAGGACTTTAAAAGATAAAACACGTTAATTAATTTTAATTTAAGTAAATAATTTAATTTTTTAAAATTTTCTCATATAAATATTTATTAAGTAAAATAATCTAAAATTACTATTTATATTATGTTTATTTTGGGAATAATTGTTACTTTAATAATTTTTTTCAATTTTTTGTTATTTTACATTAAGAAAACATTTATTTTTCAATTTTATATTTCTCTTTTTATATAAATATTTATTAAAAATTATTTGATGACTATAAAATTAATTTTTTTACTTAACTATATTTCTAATATCTATAAAATGAACGAAGTTTTATTGTTTTTTTTAAAGAAAATATTTTTCATCTTTACAAATTTTGAGTATAAAGACTATAACTAAAATTTATCCATAATATATGATTAAAAATAATAATTTTAAATTTTATAAAGATAAAATAAATTTTTTACAAAAATTAAAATTAAAATTTATTTCTTTTATAAAAATTAAAATATATTTAAATTTTATTTTTATAAATAAATTATTAATAATATCTTATTTGGAAAATATTCTCATCATCACTTTTATAAAAAGTTGGAATAATTATTAATTTATTTAATTAGTGGACATAAAAAAAGAAAATCATTAATTATAGGAGAATACTTTAAGGTGAACAATAGGGAAAAGGGTGTAGGGAGCAAGATGAGTGAAGTGTGAAGTGAGCAAGACAAGAAGAAGAAGAAGAAAAGTTTGTTGGGGGGAGAAAATGGGTCAGAGACAGTAGCATGTAGAGTGACACGTATGTGGTGAATCCATTAGACACATCAAATGTTCTTTAAGCAATACCCTGCGTGTCTGCAAAGTTTTCGCCAATTTCCGCACCTCTCTGCCACTTTCCTGCACTCTCTGCCTCTAAATCCCAATTCATCATGCACACCAACATTGTCAAACCCATTAAATATACTCTTTCTTCTTCATCTTTTTTCTTCTTTTCACTATTAAATATTCATTGATTTTATAAATAGTTAATTTTACTAGATAATTTAACTGATTTGTTAATACAAAAATTTATTAATTAGATTCTTTCTTTGGCAAAACTCAAATGTAAAACTTTATTTAAAATACTCAGACCAACCTAATTTTACTACTCTTCCGATCTTCTAACACATAAAATTGGATAAAAGCAAGCAAAATCTCTTTTAACTTTTTCTCGACACAAAATGCAAACAATCAAGTAGCAGTTACACCTTATCCGTGCACACCTCAGCTCTTTTCATTAAGGGTGGGTATGGGTTGTTTCCATGGGATTCAAGAATTTTTCCATTCGAATTGATTAATTTTAGTTAGGTTAGACTCCATCGAATTTCGTGAAAAATATTTGAAAATTCAAATTATATTTGAGTTGGGTTGATGGGTCATTCAATATAAAATATTATATAGAATTATATACAACATAAATAAATTTGTTTAGTTTTAAATAATATATATACAGATTGGTTGAGATTTTAGATTATCAAATTCAATATATAAATGATGTTCATCCTACATAAAACAATTACTACCTTTTATCATAGAAATAAAATACTGAGAAGTTTACTATATTTATGCATTTTACTCGAACAATTAACTAATACCCCACTGTTGAGCAGTTAGTTATTTAACTAATACTACCATTTGGTTTTTAAATTGTGTTAATTAATTTTTTATAAAAAAATCTTACTATTAAAATCTGCTCTAATTAAGAAACAAAAGGCATATAATCGGATTCACCTTGGTAACATGAAAATTATTTTGTTTTTATCTCGGTAAAAATTATTATTATTATTATTATACACAACTTCATATACAACATAAAACTAAGTATGTTGTAGCAATTTGATTAAAAAATATATAAAATAAATTGAATAAAAATAATATAAGAAAAGAGTTTAATGAATATGTATTGTCTACGAAGATTTTGAATTCTATCGATTAGAATTTAAGGTAATTATTAACAAATTTAACAAATTTATTATGTAAAATTATAATTAAATGATAGTATAAAAATATTTTACACGATTAATGTTTATCCATTTTTTCTTAAAAAATACTTTTGTTTATAAATTAAACAATTTCTTAATGATATTCAAATAAAAGGATTAATAAGTAATTTTTAAAAATAATTTATTTAATTTATTAATAATTGTATTTTTCCTTTTTATAATTCATCACATTTATTAAATTTGATTTATTTTATTTGATAGGGATTAGTGGGTTATATTACAATAAATATATATGTATATATTCTAGCTTAGAAAAATAAAATTTTAACTAATGAAACTAATTGTAATTCAATTAATTTTTTATCTACAAAGGAGATTTAAACCTAAGACAGTAAAAATTATGAAACCCCGCCGATTATAATTTAATTAATTCAACTAGTTAAATTTACCCTCAACTTTAATAATATAATAAAAAATAACTAAATGGGAAACATAATCTGAAGACGTGCTTGGATATTAAATGTGAGTTTTTCTTTATACTAACATTTTAAAGATTTCATCGTACTTCTTGTCCCACTTTAATAGTATTTCTTATCCCAGTTTGAGGTATAACTAATTTTTTTCTTTATAGTTTTAATTATTTGATTTTAATTTATATATTTAAAAAAATTATTTTTCATAATTTTTATTATTTAATTTTAATTTCTATATTTAAAGTTTGAATAATTTTGATTCATATATTAAATAATTTAATTTGTAAAAAATTAAATAATTAATATCACATAAAAGATTTATATATTATAAATTGTTTAATTAAAAAAATTGACTAACCTTATCACATCATGATCTCCATCAAAAATTGAATAATAAATTAATTATAATTGTCTAATTTTTATTGTAAAACTAAAATGAAATAATTAAAATTATAGAAACCAAAATTATGAAATAATTAAAATTATAAAAATCAAAATTATCCATGCAGAAGGGACTAAAAATAAAATTAAGTTAAATTTAAATAATGATTCATTATTTTATAGGTGAATAAAATCCGACATTCCATTTATAATCGATTCACCATTAAGTTTAACCATTCCTATATAAATTTTAAATATTAAAAACTATAGAATAAAATATGTTTTATCTTTTAAAATATTTGTAAATTCAATTTTAGTTTTTATAACTTTAAAAACATTTTTAGTCTTTATATTTAAAATAATAATAATAATTAGAAACTAAAAATATGTGTTTTGATTAAAATATAAATAACAAAAAAATATGTTAATTTTTACCTAGACTAAAATCAAATTTTTAAATATTTTGAAAAATAAAAACATATTTTACCAAAAAAATTATATTTAACCCACAAAAGGCACTCTAACAGCTTGACCTTTAAATTCCTCACAAAAAAAAAAAAAAAAAAACAGACACACACTTGAGCTTTAAATAAACATTTGGATAGTCTCGGAACTCTCTTATTACTGTTTGAGGTAGTGTCAATATGAGTGTATGACTATAGCACTGCCCTTAGCCCAATGGGCAATTGCTTGTGATCCATATATATTTTAACTAGTGGGCTAATATGAGATCTTCTTTGTGGTTTTTGCTCTACAATGATACATCCACCTTTACTAGATGTCTTGCATGGAGAGCAGAGCACCATATATAGTTAATTTTTGGAAATTTTTGCCAAGTGTTATATCCTTATGAAAAGTATAGACAACACACTTTTTAGCTTTCTATTTATAGTATTTAATCTAAAATTCTCTCCCAACACAAAATCTACTTAAAGAGTTACTTCTTTTTAGAATTATGTTTGATCACGTCTTCCCGAGCTCTTTTTAATAGTACCTAGAAATGATGGTGCATGCATGCACCTTTCATTTTTAGTCATTGATTAGACATAAAAATATTATTACTTGAACAATAGTTACATACCTATGATAAAATTTAATTGCATATTAAAGTGATTTTTATCAATATTATATTCAAATATATTCATAATCTACTGGATGAGCTATCCCACTATTCTTGATATTTTAAAAAATTATTGGAGCATATGTTGAATAGAAATGTTAACTGAGTAAAAAAAAGTGACAAATAAAAATTTGTAAGTTAATTTTAGTAGTAATAATTATTTTTGTATTACTGTATGAGGATTAACAAAACAATAAACAACATTCATCATCTTAAAATATTATTTATTACTAAAATTAAAAAAAAAACAAGAGAATAAAGAGCAGGGCATGTTTATAAAAAACACCAGTTTGAAAATTTGTTTTTTTATTATTTTAAAAAATTATTATAGTCAAGACCCTTCATTTAATGACTATTTTTTTTTATTAAAATAGAATCTACAAAAATTTTGTAATTTTTAATAAATTTTAACTAATAATAAAAATATTATTTTAAAAAATATTAAAAAAGTATGGTTAGCGTTTCTTTACTATATATCTTTCATACAGAGCAAAACGTCATCTATAGTCAATGTTTTGGAATTTTTTCTAAAAGTGTTATATTTTTATGAAAAGTTTCTCCAACACATTTTTCTGGCCTTTTATTTATAGTATTTAATATGAAATTCTCTCCCAACACAAAAAAATCTACCTAAAAGTTACTTTTGTTAGAATCATATTCGATCATTTTCCCAATCTTTTTCTAATATGCAGTTTGAAACGAGGGTGCATGCACCTTTAATTCTACTCATTGATTTGGCATAAAAATACTATTACTTTTAACAATAGGTACATGCCTATATTAACATATAATCTCATATCCAAAGTGATTTTTTATCAATATTAACATTCATAACCTTAAAATCTTATTTCATTATTAAAAAATAAAAAATAAAGTAAGAAAATAAGACTATTATCAATTATCAATATGCTTATTCTCAACTTGGAAATATTACTAAATGTCTTGTATGCAGAGTAGAGCACCGTCTATAATCAATGTTTTTGGGAATTTTTGTAAAGTGTTATATTCTTATGAAAAAAAAATTCTCCAATACATTTTTTAGCTTAGTATTTATAGTATTTAATTTGAAATTCTCTCCCAACACAAAATCTTCGTAAAAGTTACTTTTATTATAATTATGGTTGATCATATTTTCTCAAGCTCTTTCTAATGTGCACATTGAAACGTAGGTGCAAGCATTAACCTTTAATTTTTACTCATTGATAGAGGTACTATCATATATTTGAGTTATCTCAAAATTGTCTTGCTCCGGTACTTTGGACAATCAAAATCCACCATAAAGTTGAACTTCTATCTTGAATGTTAAAATGAGAAAAAAAAAAACTTTTGTACAATAACGAAGATCATAAATTACATTACAAATAAAAATAATAGAATGACACAAATTTAATATGTTTCAACATTTTTTATGTATATTATGAGAATATTTTAATAAATATTTATTATCTCAAATGAGATTACAAATTTTTTTTTAACAAATTTAATAAATTCTCATTATAAGTTTCCAAAGCAAAAATTCTCATCTCACTTAAGATAAAACCTTCTTTACAAGTTGAGTAATGTTTTTTATCTTAAGAATGTTTATTTATAATATGGGGAATAACTTTTAAAAACTCATTAAATAAGTATGAATTAATTGGTTCTTACGTTCCCAGATTCACATTTTTTATAAATTATCATACATACATCAATAGTCATAACTTTTTATTTCTCAATTTATTATATATAAATTCATCCACTTAAATTAATATTTAAAATTTTGAATTAATTTTTCCAACGATTGGACGAAGTACATTCCTCCCCGTTATGAACGAATTCCTTAACACAAGTTACGAAATTACTTCCTACCACAAGCATGGACAACCCTTCTATTAGAGGTGGGTATTTGGATCTTGGGCTTGCAAAAAGCCTGTTTGGATCAAGTGAGTTAACACTGATTAAAATGTTGATCCATTTAAACTCTAACTTATTTAATCTAATCTATTTAACTCGCATGTTATAGAGGTAATTGAGATATGCATGTTATCAATCATAGCGAGTTAGCACCAACTAAGATGTTGATCCATTTAAACTCTAGTTTATTTAGCCTAATCATTTAACTCGTGTGTTATACAGGTAATTGAGATATGCACATTATCAATCATAGTGAGTTAGCATCAACTAAAATGTTGATTAATTTAATCTCTAGTTTATTTAGCCTAATCCATTTAACACACATATTATATAGGTATTTGGGACATGCACATTGTTGACCAGTCCTTAGATCAATTAATTTTTAAATATTAATCATTTATTTTTTATAATATTATTGTTAAATAATTTTATAATCAATTTTATTGTTTAATATTAATTATTTTTATCTATGGACAAAATTAGATATATTCTCATTCATTGTACATGTGCTAAAAAAATTATAAAAGTGATATAATTTTTAGTGGTAAGTTATTTATTAATGTTTGGTTAAAGTATGAAATAGTAAATAAATAAAATCTAAAACATAAAATAAAATATTAACCAACTACACAATTTTTTTCAATAATAATAATAAATATATTTTTTAGGTTTTTCAATCATTCTTTTTTTCAAAATTTTTATTGGATGTTCAAATAAATCTATCAAAAACACTTTCAAGTTTGTCTCAAAAAAAAATTCGGTATAATTAAAAATAATTATTCATATCTTGTATTCAATATAATGAATGAAATTATGATAATATTTTATTAATTTTTATGTACAAAATAGAGAAGACAGAAAATAAATATAAAGATTTAAAAAATAATAAAGATTGATGGTGCAAAAATATGATTTAAAGAATTATAAAGATGAGGTTCTTAAAATATGATTTAAAGAATGAAGAAGACGTGGGTATGAAAATTATTTTTTTGAAATATATATATATATATATATATATATATATATATATATATATATATATATATATATATATATATATATATATATATATTATATTCCAAAAAACACCTTCAATAGAATTAAAAACAAATTTTCATATATTAATTATAAAGAATGAAATTTGGATAATATTATATTAATTTGTGTAGAAAAAATGGAGACAACAGAAATAGATATGAAAGTTTTAAAAAATAATAAAGATGAATCATCCAAAAATAAGATTTAAAGAATTATGAAGATAAAAATATAAAAATATAATTTAAAGAATGATGAAAATAAGAATAAAAAAGAATATTTAGAAAATAAGGATAAAAAATATAGTTAATTTATATTATTTTTATATAAAGATATTTTAATAATAAAAAAATATAAAAAAAGAAAAATATACTTAACAAGGAGAAATATAAACATATTAAACTGACCCATATATCAGCACTATCTTTTATACTCAAAAGATTAAATATAGAGGCTACCATGGACTACCAGAACTTCTCATCATCCATCCATCCATTCTATGTATTTTTTCCTACACAATGAAAACACTTCTTCCATGTAACTCTTACTCTAATGCTGAAACGTTTGTTAGAATTGCTATATACCTCACTTTCTGTGGAAGTGCATGATCACCAATATATTTATTCGGGGGATTAAAATTACTCTCTCTCACTTTTTGTATTTCAACCTATATCTCATCAATGAAATTTTTTATATTAATTAAAAATTTATATTTTTTATATTTGTTTTTATACATTTTTTCTCTACATTTTTTCTCTACATTAACATAAAAAAAATATAAAGTTCTTTTGCATCGCAAGAAACAAGTATGGAAAAATCAAAATTTTTGTTGTTTCAAGTGAGTAGATAACAAGTCTTTCATAGAAATGTGAAATGAAAAAAATGTGAAAAACTAATGTTGTGAGAGAGGAATTGATTTTAGTGCGTGAAAAATGTGAAAAAAAATATAAATTTTTTAATTGACGTGGAAAAGTTTTATATAGGACATATAGTGAAATTCAAGAATTTTATTCAGAACTATTTAAGCTCCACTAATTAAAATCCGTACTTGCAAAACCTAAGTTCCTAATTCATTTTTAAAAGAAAGTATATAAGTATGCATTATAAACATTTATTTAAAATGATTTTATTTTGGTCTCACGATAATAGAAAATATCTAAATTTCCATCCCATTTTAAGGATCGATTAAAATGGAGGAATTGGGATGGATTAAAATGGAGGAAATTGAAAGATATGGAGAATAAGAAAAAAAAATAGTGAAAGAAAGTAATAAAAGTTATAAATGATATGATAAAAAATGAAAATATAAGAATAAAATAAAATAAAAATAGGATGAAAAAATCGTATAAAGAGTTTAATTTCTATATATACATTGTTAGTGTAAAAAAATTACATTGTGAACTAATTAAAAATCATGATTTGTATAATTTTTTAAGTAATTATTATAAAAGTTAACAAACTTATTCTTCATTATTATTTATAATGAAACGAAAGTATAACATAATTAATATATATATTAATTATTTATTATAAAAATATAATAGATATGTCATACAATATTATTTTTTATTTTTATATTTATTTTTCATCACAATATTTATTATATCGCACATTTCTCTCTTTATCTCTTTTCTCTTTATCATGCAATTTGATGTAAACATAATACTTCTCTAAATACAGTAACCCGTTGTATATAATATGATATATAAAGATCTTAAAAGCGAGTTAGGTTAGCGTCAAAGGGATCACATCCGTTGGACACAAGTCATCTCTCTAGTTGGTTTATTAAGTATTTAACCAGTCAGCTTATTGTCTTGTTGGAGGAAAAAAAAGAGATATGGTGACGGGAACAAAGGATATATGTCTTTGACATCTTCCCTAATATGTGTTGAACTCTTCACTCAATAAAGAATGGCATCCTTGCATGCTTGGACATTCAATTCCTAGCAGTGAGAAGTCTAACTTCTTGTTTTTGTTGGGGGAGAAATAGTTTTATAATAATTAATACCTCATCATTTGCATGCATTATTTATTTGGTCTCACGGTCTCACGGTTTGCAAGTTGCACATTATAGACAAGAAGGTCATTTTACAGGCAGGTTCCAAGACTTGCAGGATGATCTAGCATTGCCATTGATATTATTTTGGCTTATTTTAACTACGTTATGCATGTCGTCAAAAGCTTTTTAAAGGTACCTTATTGCTCTAACCACACACCTAAATTAAAAGTTGTGTTATTAAAGACAAACTTTCTTAGAATACAATAAATGGGTCTCACACCTCTCCAAATATTTTAGAATTTTCTTTGGAATCTTTCCCTCGTGAAGTAGAATATTTACATTTGATAACAAAGCACTCAAATATTAGAATAAAAAAAAACGTTACTATATTTAGTAATATTTTATTATAAAAATATTACTAATATTTTTTATAATTTTAGTAATATTTAATAAATATAAAATACTACTAAAAATTTTACAATATAATTTAAATATAATATTTATTAAAATATCACTAAAATTAATAGATACTATTTTTTTTAATATTTTTTAAATATCGTCAAAAATCATTAGTGACATTTGGAACAGAAAACTCTCAACTTGATTTTTTTTTTATCAACCTCAACTTGAATTTAAGTAATTAATGGTTTCTCGAGGTTTATAAGATAGACTACTAGGTTTATAAGATAAACCAAAAACTAACATTTCTCGTAATTAATATGTTCAAAAACCTTTCGGCAAAAACTTACGTATACGTCATCGTCGTCCCTTTTATATTTTGTGTAAAAGATATATAAACACAACTAATTAATATATAAGCTACCGAGAGTGAGAAAGAGCGAAAGATTTTTCTATTACATTCAATAATAAATTATCATATATAATAAATTTATTAAACTTTATAATAATTATTTTAAAAATAAATTTTAATTGGTTAACGAGGTAAATTATAAAACAATAGATACTATTTGTTTAGTGAATCGTGGTTGCACAGAATCCAGATACTAGCATGCACCCTTTAATTACTTGATCTAATGAGTTCTGACCCATGCCTTGCTAAATGCTCCAATCTGCTGCTGTGGCCACTGCCCTCACCTCAGGGCTGGAACTACAAGTATTTTTAGTCATTTTAATCTGAATTATATGTAATTTAGTTTAATATTTTTATTTGATTAATTTCTTTTATTTATTAAATTAAGTGAATTTGTTCTTTTTTTTTTAATTTTTTATTTTAAATTAGTAAATTCGCATTTTCTATCAAAATCTTTAGTGATTTAGGATATAAAATAATTATAAAACTTAATTAATATGTCGAAATTTAATAATTTTTTAATCAAATTGAAGAGGTTTTTTTTATTTAAGTAGAATTTCATTTTTTTATCTCACTTTGTCTAGCGGAATCACCTAAATACTATATAAGCGAAGTAATTCTTATCTTATAAATTGATTTTGTAAAATTAAATTAAATTTAAATATTTTTTTTTAAGTTTTGAACAATCCGATAAATATAATAATTTTTTATAAAACTAATTACATATTCTATATATAGTTTTTAAAATTATTATAAAAATTAATAAATTTATTGTATATAATAATTCACAATTAAATAATATATAGTATAAAAATTATTTACATGATCAATTTATTCTAATTAAATTCTTAAATAAAAGAATGCTTAAAACAATTTAATAAATTCAACATGTGAAAATTTTAAGTGAAAAAAAATTAAGGGTAGAAAACTAATCCATTTGTCCATTATCTATCCTATTCATTCAATCCATTCATGACAAAAATAATAATATTAATAGATTAGAAAAAATATCCATTTAATTTTATGGATGATTAATGATTTATATATTAATTTTTAAAATCTATTGAATTAGATTATATAAAAAAAAAGCATGTTGGCTAAAAAAATTGGATAAAGATAAATTGAAGATTTTTGGCCGAATCTTGTCCAAGAATTTATCTATTAAGGCTCAACTGAAGAATTTTTAGTCGAGTCTCGGTCGAAGATTTTTAGTTGAAGCCTCACTAAAGATTTTTCAACCAAGACTTGTTCGAATATTTTTCGATTGAGTCCTAATTGAATTTTTTTGGCTAAAGAGGCTCGATTGAAGAATTTTCGACCAAGATCCAATTGAAGAAAATTTTTATCAAGGCTCATCCGAAAATTTTTTGGATGAGTCTCATTCGAAGATTTTTTGGACGAGTCCTAACAAAAAATATTTCAATCAAGTTCTAACCAAAGATTTTTCGATCAAGTCCGAACCAAACATTTTTTTGGTCGAAGTCCGTTCAAAGATTTTTTTGTCAAATCTAGATCAAAGATTTTTTAGTTAAAGAATTTTCAGTTGAGGTCCATTTGAAGGTTTTTGGTTGAGTTTTGGTTGAAGATTTTTTGGTTGAAGTCCAGTCAAAGATTTTTCAACCAAAGTACGATCAAAGAATTTTCAGTTGAACCTTAACTGAAGGTTTTTTTGGCCGATGCCTGTTCAAATATTTTTTGATCGAGACTTGTCCAAAGATTTTTTGGCTGAGTTTAGTTCAATGATTATTCAGTCAAAATCCAGTCGATAATATTTTAATCAATTCCTAGCCAAAAAATTTTCAGTTGAGGCCTATCCAAAGATTTTTTGGTCGAAACCTGGTCGAAGATTTTTCAATCAAGACTCGATCATAGGTTTTTTATTGGGACATATCTAAAGATTTTTCATTCAAAACTCTTTTAAAGATTTTTCAATCAAGTTTCAGTTGAATAATTTTTTGCCAAAATCCATCCAAAGATTTTTCGATCAAGTTGCAACCAAAACATTTTTTACCAAATCCCAACATAGTTTTTCGATCAAGGTACAACTAAAAATTTTTCGATTCAAACTCGACTAAAAAAATTTCTATTGAATATTGATCAAAAAATATTATTAAACAAAAAATATTATTAAAATAACTAATTATTTTAATGTTAAAAAAATTTAATTTTATGAATGAATTGGATATCCATTTATAAAAAAAAACTTTAATAGACAAATTGAATTAGATTTTTTTAAATACACTATGGATGTATTAGATTGAATTTTTTTAAATATATTGTGAATAGATTAGATTAGATTATTTTAATAAAATTTTAATGGATATAAATAAATTAATGAATTATTTTTAATCTATCTATTATAATCTACACAAAATTTATTTCATCTATCCATCTGTCATAAAAAAAATGTAATTAAGTCTAGCTCTTATTTCTTGGTTTAGAATTGTATCAAATAAAAATTTAAATGCGTACAGTGATAATCAAATGATTAATAAGAGAAGTTCATGGTATTCTTGAACACAATTTTAATACAAATTTTGTTGTCTCTATTTTGAAATATATTTAACTTTTGAATAATGACTTTTTTTATTTATATTATTTTACATGTGACATGTTAAGCTAATGAGTATCAAATACATCTTCTATATTCCTTTTTATTATTTGAAATAATAATATGATTAAATGATTTTATTAGGTTAAATTTTGTTTTTATCTTGCATAGAATAAAAAATGATTTTACTAAATATTTCTACTTGTAATATTGTTGTTCCCCATGAATTCAAAGTGAGTTGAGTTTCAAAATTTTATTAGAATTGAAAGAAATATTCAGGGGTTTATTAAATTTTTATAGAAATATTTAAGATTTATTTAGATTATTTTTTATAAGTATTTATAAAAAGAAAAAAGAAAAAAATAAACTTTTATATAAATTAAAATTAACTTAACTTATACATAAGTTAAAAAAATTAATATGAAATATATTTTATAAATTAACTTATAAAATTTATTTTATTTATTTTATTTTTTTATTATAAATATTTTTATATATAAAAAAAAAAAAACTTACTCCACCTAAACCTTACAAATTATGGAAAAAAAAGTTTCCACATAGAGAACTAGAGTTGAGTGTCATTTTTCTGACATGTACTTAAACCCATAACTACGCTGCCTATGCACATGAAATGAAGGAAAACACAAAGAAGCTTGCAGAGTTGTACACAACAACCAAGAAATGCTTCAATTTTACCATAAGTTTCCAACAAAATGGGCTTCTTAATTAGTACTTCTAAGTTATCACTCCCCTCGTGCAAAGTATTAAAGTATTAAATTTCTTGTTATAAATATATTTTATATTTTTAAGATATTAAATATATTTATTTTTATTTAATAAATTAAATAATATAAATATATATATAATTAAAGACAACGTTATCAGTTTAAAAAAAAATACATTTTATTATTTATATTTTAAAAAGAACATATAATTCTTAAATTTAATATTTTTTTAGATAGTCAAATATTTGAATTTTTCTAGTGTATATAAAAAAATTTGGACAATGTAGTTCATTTATGAGTTCTGCAATGTATCTTTGAAGGAGATTAAAAATGTTCATGACTTTCTAAATTTTAAAATAATTATTTTTATTTTCTATTATTCATTTGAAGACAAATAGATATAATTTATTTTAAGCCTAAAAATAAATTTGTTACACAATAATTACTTGTTAGCATACACTACATACATATGCATTAATCTCCAATATCACCTAAAATGGGCGTACAAATTTGATTATATACATAAATACTTAATCAATGTTTGATGCAATATGACAATTGAGATAAAAAAAAATATTAGTTTATATTTTAAAACAAAAATGAAAGAAATTTTTTTATAAGAATCAGAACTAAAACTTATTTATTTTATAAGGATAAAAAAAATCTGCTTAATATTTTCTTTTATGATAATTTGTTTTAGGCATTATTCATTTATATTTTCATATTTATATATGATCACATGAAAAGCGTTTGATAGTATTCATATACAGTTATGTCTGAATCACATGATTTTCACAGCTTCGATATGAGTACATGAATATTACCGGAAGTCCACTTAAATTATTTGTAATATTTGTCCTAATTAACTAGGCTACATAGTAGCTAGAAGTAGTCATATTTAGCTAGGTCCCTCAATAGGAGCACAGGGAAGAAGAAAATGCATGCCTCACGATGTTGAGTATTTGACAGTTTTCCCAGTCTTCAATGCCTTGATGGAATCTGAGCTGTGTGTGACACTTCATGATTTTGAAAGCTGTGTTATAAATGATGATTGAATCTGAGTATCTAGTGGTTTTCTCAGGGTCAGTAAATTCTTACAGCAATGACACAAACTTAATTTAATTTATGAAGTACTATTATTAAGTTATGCTGTAAATATCAAAATTTTCAATTAAGAAAATTATACAGTAAAATAATAAAAAAAATAAGGTTACACCATCATCTAATTACAAATTATTATTTATAATAAATTTATTTATATTTTAAAATTATTTTAAAATTATATCAACAAAATCTTATTATTAAATAATAATATAAAATTATTTTATATTATTTTAAATTTATTCTTTTAAATTGAATTAAATGTTATATTTTAATAATAATAATAATAATAATAATAATAATAATTTTATTATTATTATTATTATTATTATAAAACTTAAGATATAATTTTTTTTTTCAATTTTTGTTATTTATTATATGTTCCCTCTTTGAAATCTTTATTATTTTTTAATAGATTTTAAACAACAACATTTCAACAATTAAAAGTTTATTAAATTTATTAATGTAAAAGTTTATTACAACATTCATGATGTTTTATAACCATAATGATTATGTTTTGTAAAAGATATTTATATAAAATTTTAATTTTATAATATTTTATAATTATTATGGTTATGTTTTGTACAAAATATTTGAATAATATTTTAATTTGATTATTGTTATATTTTTAATCAATATTTTTTATTGACAAGTATTCAATCAAGAACGACACGAATATTAGTTTATATATATATATATATATATATAAAAGAATTTTTTTTATTTGCGAGTATAAGAATGAGTACTATAATTTCTTACTCAAAGTCTATATATTGTCATTCTTATTAATATATATTGTGAATTTTAATAATAAAAATATGTCAAATTATTAAGATTATTATTTCAAAAAAACATACATGAATCAATTTGTGCGAAGTTTTTTTAGTTTAATCATTAATGTTAAATATGGAGTTGTGTTAAATATTTAAAATGATGGTAATTTTATGACTCATAATAATTCTACTTAATTTGAATAAAATTATTTTTAATAAAAAATACACATAATCTATTAAAAAAAAAAACACTTGTAATTAACCTAGTACACTAAACTACCATATAATTTGGTTGCTTATGAAGTAGGTTGTGAGTGGGCATAGGGGCTGAAACCAAAACAAGATACGGGTCATAATTATCTTGAACAAGATCTCGTGCTTCACAATTTTTAAAACAGCACAATCCCCTGCGTCCTGCATACTTGTCCATGCTTTCCTGGCTGTCGCATCTGATTATCAAATAATCAGTTTTGTGTTTGATTCCCAAAGAATGGGACTCATGAGGTCAACCCACCACACAGCCCTCCAATAAAGGGGTAGATCATGACCTTGACAGCTTAGACCAGGGCCAATTTGGGTCTTCCCTAAACTTTAAAATCTCAAGTGCTCTTCTAAAGTCGATGTTAGTAGATCATTGTTAATTAGAAAACTTAGCCCTTTCATCAACTTGATTGTACTTTATAAAGTACACATTGGGTGATTCAATATAAACTAATCAAGCTCCTAAATCATGCATGTTACTATAATCACCCTCTCAAAATCTCGGATCATTCAAAATCAATGAGGGCATGATGAAGCAATAGTGGGTGGCCACCCAATTAATGCTTAATTAAAATTTTAATTAAACTAACACTGATAATCCACTTACTAATGAAAACAAAGATGCCCCGTTAACCACACCAATTACTCACTTCCTATTCTTTTCATCTAGTTATTTGTTTGTTTGAAAGCTAACAACCCTAAGAATTTTACCAATTTTAAAAGCCTATCATGAATTATATAATTTTTTGGAGAACACAGATTTTTTTTCATGGAAGACAATTTTATTTAGAAAGGTAGGATTACAACGATGGATAAAAATTTTCTCTAAATATTTAATACATTTATATATTAAAATTTAAATTCAAAATTACTAATTAAATTGAAAAACGTAATAGTTGATATTACGCGTAAATGCTTAGTGAGAAGAAAATTGTCCTTTTGGATTAAACCCTTGATTAAGCAGAACTGTGACTTTGAACAAAATCACCCCTGAAAATTAAATAGTTGATTATTGACCTTTGACAAAGTAGCCAATAAATCCAAAACAGCCACGTAGAGACCATGCAATTTTGAAGGTGATGACATGGATTCAACCATAGGAGGAGACCAAGAGAGCAAATCCTTGACTCAACCTAGAAATCCTATTCATGTTAGTGATGCAGGGTTGCCTTTTTTATGTAATACAATGTTAGACACTTGACGTCTCCATTGTTATTGTCTTGGCTTCCATCGCCGTACATTGCACATAACCCGAATTAATCAGTATCTTACATTGTCTAAGCCACCATTAGTCCAATCAAATGCACTTTCCCATAAGGACACGTACAAACCATATCAAGATTCAAAGAATAAAATTGCAATTTTCCCTACAAGTCAACTAGACAATATCCCACAAGTTATGCTAATAAATTCAATTCCAATAATTTAGCAATTACTATTGATCGTAATTCATAAGTATAGGTATCTATATCTAATTTTTCTCCCTTTTCATAAAATCTTTTGTCCTGCAATTTCACCCTTTCTTGCTCCAAACTTTCCGGATGACTATAATAAACGTTTAAAGATTGATAAATGGGTTTAATAGATATGTATTGATAACTAAAATTAAATTTTGACATTAGTTTTAGATTGTTATCTTAATTACAAATCATAATTAATATAATTTTTATAATAGTTATGTAAAAACTAAAATTTACTATATATAATAATTTATTATTAAATGACTTTTAATGTTTTATGTTAGTGTATAGTTTTTTTTTATATTGTCTATTAATTAGAAATTATTTTTAATATAATTTTAAAACGATTTTTATAAAAATTTCATCCACTATTTTCAAAATTAACTGCAACTATATATATATATTGAATTTTTTTTATTGAAAATCATTATACAAAGGTTGACACATGAGCCTGATCCTACACTGATAGATACCAACTCCAAAGTAAAAAATAAGGAACATGAACACTAAGAAAGTCACAGCCCAATACAATTTTTGGAGGAAGTGACTCCACCATCCACAACAAGATTATGACCACTAACATACTTTGATTCATCAGTAGCAAGATAAAGTGCAGCCTCAGCAATGTCCACAGCCCTCAAAGTTGTGCCTCTCAAGTTGGCAAGCCCTCTAACAAACTCCTCAATTTTCTCCACCTCCTGAGGGAAGGGCACCCCAAAATTGATTCTGGCCTCATCATGATCATCACAAGGCCTCCATGCATTCACAAGCATGGAAGTGGCCACTCCAAAAGGGGAAATGCAATTAACCCTGATCCCATACCTGCCCAACTCACAAGCAGTGTTCTTGGTGAGCCCAACTATGGCATGCTTTGAAGCAGTGTAAGCATGTGGGCCAAGCCCCCCCATGAGCCCAGCAACACTAGAAGTTGAGATAATGCACCCAACTCCTCTAGGAATCATCACCCTTGCAGCGTGCTTAATCCCCAATGCCACTCCCTTCACATTCACACGCATCACACGGTCAAACTCCTCAGGGTCGAAGTTCACAATGCTCTTGTTCTTTGACTGGTTCCCTAGCACCCCAGCATTGTTGAACATGATATCAAGATGACCGTAGCGAGAGATGGTGGAACTCACCAAGTTTTCAACCTCTTTCTCCAAACTAACATCGCAGTGAACATACGTGGCTGAAGGAGATAGTGTCTCCGCAAGCATGGCTCCAGCTGCATCCTCAATATCACCAATCACCACCTTTGCACCATGCTTCACAAAAACTCTCACAGTTGCTTCACCTATGCCTCTAGCACCCCCAGTTACAATTGCAATTTTTCCTTCCAACCTATAACAATATCAAACATAAGAACATTGAATAACAAAAAATAATAATAAATCATAAAATAACTTTTTAAATAGATCTGAGTTCACCAAAATAAAATAAAAAAAACATTAATTCTATATATATATATATATATGTGATTATTAGGCTATGCTAAAACAAATGTACAGTTTATGAAAGTAGTGTTTTTTCTCCTGAGAAGCTCATTGGGCAGAACAAGATTGAAGATTGTGGACTATCCAATCATGGGGTGGAAGAGGCAGCTAGACTTTTTTTTTTCAATGTTTTTTGGTCAACCAAAGAATGATTTGCGAAGTGTAAAGCAAAACAGAGAAAATGGAGATGTACAAAATTTAGTACCTTTTAGATGAAGGAGAAAAAGTGGTGTCTGAAACCTGTGGAGGAACTCCCTGAAGGGGTTTCTCAGACACTACAATCATGGTTGAGACTTGAGAGGGAGCAAAGGAGAGAGAAAGACAGAGGAAACAGAGGGGCTTGGGAAAGGGTGAGTACGTGGAGTTACAAGCACAAAACCGATTTATATATATACACAGGTATATGTGTACATATGCGTTGCATCACATCTGTTTCTTCGTTTCTATTTTTGGTATCTTTAGTATATATCTGTGACAATAAATTCCTCTTTTAATATTACTATCTCCCTTCTTTTATGTTGTAGAGTCTTTTATTATGCAAATCATCCTATATAGAATTCGAATTTTAAGTATCCAGTAATGAAAACCTGTCTCTTGCGGATTAAATATGAAGTTATCACTTTAAAGAGGTATTTCACTTTTACTTATCTACTATTTCTACACCAAAGAATAATATCACAGTTATATCTTTAGAATTAATTTAATATCACTATAAATTGAAAAAACTAAATGTAAGACACTGTCTAAAATAATTGTAACTCTGCTTTCGTTTGAATGTATTTAGTATATTTACTTTTTTTTTTTAATGATATTAAGTATCAATGGTGGCGCTGGGCGACTTTCGAAGGCTCCATGAGAAGCTTCAACATATTCATATAATTAAAATTATATAAAAAATAAAATAATTATTAGTAATTAGTCAATTAATAAATAATATTTCTTCTAAACAATTTTTTTTTCATAATTTTAGGAAAATAAATTTATAATAATATAATTTATTATTTGCGTACAATATTAAATATAAAAAAACTATGATATATTATTTCTTTTTAAGTGAATCTTTGTGTCATCAATAATATAAATAAGGATATTAAAAAATTTTCTCATCATTAAGTCTCTCCTATCCTTCTCTTACTTTTCTGATATCTGTCATTTTGTATTGACCAATGATAGATGATAGCAATTAAGTTTTTTATCATATTTAATTCTTTTTCTAATGTATATAGGATTATAGAATAAATTTCTTTTGTAAGTTAGAAGGTGGATTTTTTTTAAAAAAATTCAATTGTTTTCCTAATGCATACACAACTTATAAAATAATATTTTATTTGATAAGTTAGGAGGTAGGTTCTTCGAAGATATTTAATTATTTTTCTAATGTATATACAATTTATAAAATAATATATTTTTTTGTAAGTTAGGAGGTAGGTTTTTTGAACACAATTAATTATTTTTTTAATACATATATAATTTATAGAATAATTTTTTTTGATAATTTAGAATAGACACTTCCTCCTACTAAGTCAACCTCTTTGGAGGAATAAAATGATACATTCAATTGGGACTCTATGCCCAAATTGAATATCAAACCCAAATTTTAGTTAAAGAGCATAAACATCAAATTACTTGTGTTAGTAACTTTCAGTTTTATAGGCTAATATTAACTATTCTAGTTAGTCATTAATACATTTACTGAAAAAAAAAATCAAAATTAAAATGTTAAAATCCTATTTGTGATTTATTATGTCACAAAGTAGATTATTTTTCTTGTTTTGATTTTTAAAAAAATTTACAAAAATAACAATATTCAAATGATTACGAGGATATCATTTTCTTCGTCCCATTAAATATTAACTCTATTCACATGTGAAAAAGAAAAAAAAATTACTTAAAAAAAAGTTTAAAAGTATTTGTTATATACTTTTTTCACTTCCTCCCATAAAATTCCTCATTAATCACATTTAATTAACATTTACCTACTTTTACATCTTTCCAAATTTTCAAATTAAATCATCTTATTATAGAAATAATTATTTATGTTTCTTAATTAATCACATTTAATTAACATTTACCTACTTTTACATCTTTCCAAATTTTCAAATTAAATCATCTTATTATAGAAATAATTATTTATGTTTCTTAATCAAAACGTGAATGATTTGATTTTGGCAATGAATATTCACCACCTATCCCATAAATATAAGAAAAAAATATATAGTATGTACCAAAAGAAATTCGTTACAAGTGTCTTAAATAAATAAAAAGCTTACGAAAAAATAATAGTAGGTTGCATTGATAATAATAAATGTTACACTTTCTCATAAAAACTATACACTTTTAATTTCTTGACAGAAATTTTTTTTTCAAATTATACTCGCTCCATTTTAAATATTTATCATTTATTGTAATGTACACGTTAAAAAAATTATCAATCGTACTAATTATTTTAACAAAATAGTTTCTTTTACTAAATATCTTCATTATTATAATCGTAAATAAATTAAACATTTAAGTTAGATGCCCATAAATAATGATAATTTTTTTTTAAATAATACATCCTTAATTTATTAAAGTAATACATTTTTTGTAATAAACCAAAATTTCGAGAGTGGCAATAATTTGAGAAAGATGGCCTAATGATACACATTATCAGAAAATAAAATGATTGATGGGATATAATCTCTATATTTTTTTTATTGTTGAAAGTAACGAGTACTAGGTCCCAGAAATATAGTCTTATCCCTATATTTTGAAAGAATGATTTTGTTCGTTGTATTTTTAAAAATTAGTATAATTGGTTTTTCACCCTAATTTTGTTAACTTTGTTTGTTAATGTGACTCACAGCAGATATGTGATTACTATGTCAAATCATAATTTTAAAACAACATAAAGACTAAAATCAGTTTTGATCAGATATTTAGGAGAAAGAAAAACACAATTTACTCTGATAATAACAATTTCTAGATATGTTTTACAATTTTTTTAATATTAAGTAAATTTTGCGTGAATTCTATTAATTAAAAAGTGATATTAAATTACTAGAAATATATTCTATCTATTTTTTTATGGTCAAATATTAACAAGTGTCTTCATGTTACTAGTCAAGTAAATAAAGGTGAAAAAGTTTTATTAAAACTTATTTAGTACATATTTGTTTAGTAAAAAAATTTAATTAAAGTGTCAATAAATAAATATATATATATATATATATATACTTGGATCCCAACGCGAGATCGTAGGTTTATTATAGGACTGGAAACCAAGTCTCTCTTTCAGGGAAAGAATAGGGTATGCAAAGTCGAAATCGACTTGGGTAGTAGAGTGTTGAGACCGATTTAATACAAATGAAACCGGGTTCGAATCGGTTCATTTAGAATATCGAGACTGACTCAGCAGTTGGAGTCACCACAGCTATTTTTACGAAAAACGTCAAAAAACCTGGGGTTGGATAAGGTAGATCTTGAATCAGAAAATGAGCTCGGGTGAGCTCGGGAGTCGGTTACGCGTAGGGATCACCAGATATCCAAACATGTTTATCACGAGATAGTTACCCTAACTAGATGCATGAATGAAAATGAATATTACATTTTGGTTAATACCTTTCTAAGGATGGAGTATTTACAAGAAATGCATGTACAAAGTTTTTGGCATTTTTGGGATGAATAACTTAACAAGAGTTGTCTCTTGCTCCTATGTATCTTCTTTTAATTGGAGAAATCAAAGTTCACTAGTTTTGGGGCAGGTATGATTAAAGGGTAGGATGATCACGACATAAAGCCGATTAGAATGGTCTCGCCATAGAGTCGGTTGAGTGATCTCGGCATGGAGAAGAATGGTCTCGGCAAGAGCTGGTTGGGATGGTTTCGGCATAGAGCCGGTTAGAAGGTCTGAAGGATTCCTGCTCTTGGCCTCATAGGAGTCGGAGCCGACCTAGAGTCAGTCTTTTAGAATGCAGTATTTGTCAGGTTCTAAGATGAAGTGTGCTGGTTTAGAGTTGTGGATCACTAGACGAATATGAGTAGGGAAAAGATCTTACCTTGTGTCGTCCGGGAGTTACTTGCTCATTCCTAAGTGGGTGAATTCCTTCTACCCTTCTTCTGGAGACCACTAGTTCTCACGCTCTCTCAAGATTGAGATACTTCTTCTTCCTCTAAGGTCCCCTTTTTACATTCACATAATCTGCTCCCGATCAGTCTCCTATAGGAACAGTTGCTCTCAAGTTCTTTTTCGAATTTTCGAGATTTCTCCAACTTAAGGTCTTCACTCTCAAAGGTAAGCTCCGTATCTCCTTTGATTCTCCATACTTTCGATCCCATACTTTCCAATCAAAACTCTTTGACCTTTTTTTCTTCGTTTTTTGGCCCTTTTATAGACCACTCATGAGGTCACCATTGCAGCAAAATCATCCACATGTACAGTACGACAAAGGGTGCTAGAAACATGTTAGTTACAAAACGGAGTGTCCAGGCTTTGCCTCTTTGACATGTCAGGCACGAAAGGGCATGCCAAACGGACGTACTAGTCACTACAACCAACCAGGAGAGATCCATACCAATCTCTTTTGTCGTTTTTTTCTTTCTTCTTTTTTTGGCTGTGCTCTTCGTTTCAGTAAGGAAACTGTACGCGAGAGCAGAAAATGAAACCATGTACTCAAATAGTGAAGACCACGTAGATCACCAAGTAGACGCTAGGGAGAGACAAACACGTATGATTTTATCCTTTACTTCTTCTCAGACAAAAATAAAATATTATATATAAATATATATATATATATATATATATATATATATATATATATATATATATATATATATATATATATATATATATATATATATATATATATATATATATATATATATATATATATATATAAAATTTGGATCCTTAACCGGACACAAATCCCTTAATGAGTTATTATATATAATTTTAGTTAACTCACTCAGACTTATTGAGCTTGTGTTTAATTTAGCATATTATATATATATATATATATATATATATATATATATATATATATATATAGTTGTCTAATAATGTCAAATCAACCTAAATGGTATAGAAGCTACAAAACATAGCTTCTAATTTAAGCATGTCAGAAACTTCATATATGTACTGAGTACTTTATTTTATTAAAAATTATATAATTATGTGTGTAATTTTTTGTTTTATTACACTATTTTACGAGTTTCTATGTCATATGAAATCAAATTTTATTTTTTAATTAATTTTCTAATCAAATAATATTTTTAGCTTCTTAATCACTTTAATCGATACTTAAATTTCTTCCATCAACATTAAATTTGATTCATTTCCTATTTAAATTAATTTTTAAAATTAAAATCTTTAAATGTTTATATATTTATATTTTTTGTCAATAAAATCATTACTTTTTAAACATTTTTTAAAATTTATACTTTTTAATACAAATATATTTATATACTCATATATCATGTGCAGTATTTCCTAATTGTTTATAAGTTAGTAAAGATTTAAATGTTTATATTCTTTTTTTCTTAATAAAAACATCAAAGTTGAAACATAAATTCACTCTAGAAGGTATAGCTAACATTATATACCTGCCAAAATAAGAAAAATAATAAAATCACTATTTTTTATGAACTTTTTTTTAGTACGTGTACAAAAATCACTTATTTTTAAGTACATATTATGATTTAAGTTCAAAACAAAAATTATCTCAAAATATTAATTTATTAGGTAAGAAAATCTCTTAATTTAATTATCATATTACTTTTTTATTTTACTCTTAATAGTAATCTTTAATTTCATTCATTTAATTAAAATATAATATGTGAATAAAAATTCAATAATTAAAGAAAAATTATTTTAAAAGATGCATATTTTATAATTTTGAAAAAAATTAAGAAAAGGATTGACTTCATATGCATGAAAATTAAATCCAAATTCGTTAATATCAATTTGATCCTTATCCGAATTTAATGGAAAAAACTTGCTTTAATTGGAATTAGCTGCAGGTATTTCCTACTATGTATATCTATTAGATTTTACTTTCACACTCTTATTTTTTATAATTATAAAATATATAAGTTAATTCTTATAATTGTTAACTAAATTAAGTAATAATAATATTATTATTAATAAAGGAAAAATATTTTTTTCTCTCTTAAGATTTGGTTAAAATTGATCTTTGTACCTGCATTTTTTTTTAAATTATGATTTTGATCCTCTTCCTTTTGAAATAGGACAAAATTTGTTTATAGTTACTTATGTGTTTTTAGTAATATTTTTCAATGAAAATTAAAGTTTCATCTTATTAACTTATATTGATATTTAATGTAAATTTTTATTATATAATAATTTATCAAAGTTAAAACTTTAATTCTGATTAAACAACAACATAAAAGCAGTTTAGGAACTACAACTAATTTTTTTTTTTCCTTTAAAATATGGTGAAATTGGTCCCAAATGTCATGGTGTGACCACCTCGTTGGCATATCACATGTAATTAACATGTTTTCACATATGCGTAGTTAGGCACATCAACAAACAAGGCAAATAAAATTAGGACGAGGAACTAGTTTTACCAAATTAAAAAAATATGAGAATCAAATAATTGTTTTTAAAGTGTACTATAGGCTAAAATCAATTTTCACCAAAATTTGAGGACCATAAAATGTATTTTACCCTTCAAATATATATTGTTGGAACATATTGATAGAAAATACGATATAGAAAAATATTAATTATACATTTTTTATTATTAATTAAAATTAATTAAGTGTAACCTACCAACTAAAATATAAGTTATACTATCTATTTAATAATTTTTTTTACTCAACTTAGATTTTTGTTTTTAGATATTTATAGTGAGAAAGGTTAATAATACAATTTTTTCTATTCGCAATAACACATTTTAAGTAACACTCTTTTTAATATACGTAGTAATTTTATTATTAATTAAAATTCTTGTAAAACCAGTTATATGATAACTACAAGTGACACTCATATCATTTAATAAATTTTACGTAAATTTTAATCAATTCTTAGAATGTAATGTATATATTAACTCCTCTGTTCATATTTTCTTGTAGTATTATCACACTTTTATAAAATAAAGTTAAAATAAATTATTATAGTCGTCGATAAAAAAAATTAAATATTTACATTTCAATTTATTTATAATTTACTAGTAGGTGGACCCATACAATAGCTGGACATTCTAAACCTAATGAATATTATTTTTAATATTTTATAAATAAAATTTGTTGTTTAATATAATTAAAAATATAAAATATAAATAATTATTTAATATGTTATTGGACTCCGTTAATTAATATAATTTTTTATACTAAATTTATGAAATATTACATATGATTGATTAATAATAACAATTTGAATTATTTTCAAAAGATAAACAATTATGAAAATAAGATGAATCATTAATAATTTTGTGAGAAATTAACATTTTAGGAAGAGCATTATTACTTAATAATTTTAGGACATGAAAATATTGAAATTATGTTGCTTGACATATCTCCTATGTATTAATTGGTTTTGAATCTTATTAAAATAATTTCGAATAATATATTTTTTAAACTTATTATTTCTACGTATATATAATATAAACATTTAAATATCCTTGAAAAGGTAATGTTTGAATAATTATAAAAGTATTATAAGGTTAGGTTTATAGTCTACAATTAAAGAGACTTAAATGAGATTACTTGATATTTTAAATATTATTTTTTTAAATTTGTTATTTATTCTATTCTTGCAAATTATATACTTTATGCACTTATGACTTTTTATTTAATTAGTTTACTCTAATATTTATGTTAATAATTTATATTTATAAATACTGTCTTATTTCTATGATTAGTTAATTTCATATGATATAAGCAGTGGTCATTAAACTTCATTTTATTTTATTCAATTAATTGTTCTAATCGTTATGCTAATAATTTATATTTTAAATATTATCTTTCTCAAATTTAATTTTATAGTTAATTTTTATTTGATAAATTTGTTTTAATTTTAATTAAAAGAATTAAATGAAGAAACTTAAATACAATTACTTGATATTCTAAAGATTATTATTTTATTTCTTTTATTGTTCTATTCTTGTAAATTACATAATTCATGTAAGTACGGTTTTTTTTATTCAATTAATTTGCTATAACAATTATGTTAATAATCTCTTTTTACAAAATATTGTATTTATATTGTTTATTAATTTCATAAGATATAAGTAGTTATCATTATACTTCCTTTTATTTTATTCAATTAATTATTCTAATTGTTGTGCTAATAATTTATATTTATAAATATTATACTTCTCAAATTTAATTCATTGGTTTATTTTTTTATAACTTTTTTTTTTTTTTTAATTAAAAAAATTAAATTAAAATAAAGATAACTTACAAATCAAGAGACTCAAATGTAATTATTTGCTATTCTAAAATTACTATTTTATTTATTCTATTTTTGCAAATTACATACTTTCCTGCAATTACAACTTTTTATTTAATTAATTTTCTCTAACAATTATGTTATTAATTTGTATTTATAATACTATCTTATTTCTTTTATTTATTAATTCATAAATGCACTTCCCCTATGTATATATATATTAAAAAAATATGTAAATGATATATTTAGAACCACTATGTATTTGATGTTTAGCTAAAGAAATAAATAGAATATGTAAGAATGAATTAATTAAATAGGAGGAAAAATTTGTGTCAAAACTTATTTGTTTTGTTTTATTATACGAAGGATATATAAAAGATTTAGTCTAACAATTAATAAAATGTATCTATAAATACTCTCATATTTAATTTATTTATTAATTTTATAAGATATAAGAAGTGATAAAAATTTTGAACTAATTTATAATTAAAATATCATTATATTAAATGCACTTCTCCCATTCAATTTCTAAGTACTATCCTTCTCACATTTAATTCCATAGTTAATTTTTTATTTGATAACTTTATTTTAATCTTAATTAAAAAATTAAATCAAGAGATTCCAATACTTTTTATTCAATTAATTTGCTCTAATAGTTATGTTAATAATCTTTATTTATAAATACTATTATATTTCTATGATTTATTAATTCCATAAGATATAAGTAGCAGTCATTATACTTCCTTTTGTTTTATTCAATCAATTATTCTAATTGTTATGCTAATAATTTATATTATAAATATTATACTTCTCAAATTTGATTTTATAGTTTATTTTTTATAATTTATTTTATTCTTAATTAAAAAATAAATCAAGATAGTCAAATGCTATTACATGATATTCTAAAAGTTACTATTTAATTTTTTTCTATTCTTGTAAACTGCATACTTCATACAAATACAACTTTTTTTCAATTAACTTGCTCTAACAATTTTGTTAATAATTTTATACTATTTATTTCTTTTATCTATTAATTTCATAAGATATTAGTAGTAGAAACTTTCAACTAATTTATAATTAAAATATTATCATATTATATACATTTCTTTGAATATATATAAGAATTAAAAAATAAAATGTGTAAGTGGTATATTTAAAACCCACTATACATTTAATGACTTTCTAAAGAAATAAATACAATGCATAAGAACGAATTGAGTAAATTATTTTCTTTTTAGGAGAAAATTGCGCCAAAACTTCTTTATTTTTATTATATAAAATATTCATACAAATTACATGCTTCATGCATTTTATTCAATTAATTTGTTTTAATAGTTATGTTAATAATATGTATTTATAAATATTATCTTATTTCTTTTATTTATTAATTTATAAATGTACCAATCCCCATTATATATAAGAATTAATAAGTAAATGTCAATGTTGTATTTAAAACTCACTATGCATGTAATGTCTAACTAAATAAATAAATAGAATATGTAAAAATAAATTGACTAAACTATCATTATTTTGGAAGCGAAAAATTGCGCCAAAAATTATTTTCTTTATTATATAAAAGATTTACTCTAACAATTATATTAATAACTTGTATTTATAAACATTATCATATTTTTTTTATTTATTAGTTTTATAAGATATAAATAATAGTAAAAGTTTTGAACTAATTCATAATTAAAATATTATCATATTAAATACACTTCACTATGTATATATAAGAATTAAAAATTTAAAAGTGTATAAAAGATATATTTAAAATTTACTATATATGAGAATGAATTGATTAACTATTAAAAAAATTTTTCCCAAAATTTCTTTTCTTACTGTATAAAAGATTAGCCATGTTTCACTATTAGGTTTGTGAACGATAATTAAAATTGTTTTTTCATTCACTAACGTGAGTTGCTCCCTTTTAAAAGTTGAATTAATGTCAACAATAAATGTTTAAATAGTTGTTATGTATTTCCTTTGCAGTGTATTAAATATTAATAATATAAGAGATGTTTGATAATAAGAGTGTAAGAAAATGGATTCATGTTAACGTGATTAATGAGGCTAATTAAGAATTAATCTTCAAAATATTTTCTAAAGTATATTTTTTCTATTTTAAAATAAAAGACATATCAACAATCTTTAGTATAATTGATAGATAATTGAGTTGTTTAAATATGTTGTCTAAAATTATATTCGATAATCTATATATTTAAAATTAAATTAGTCTCCTACACACACAAAAAATCTTGATTATTAGATAGTAAAAATTGTATTAAGTATACCCGAAGCGATTCTTGAAATAGGATCGTCTTTGGTAGAGTTATTACTTGGAAGAAGTTCTATTTGTATTACGTTACAAGGAACTATGGTATAAAAAGACTAGACAGAAGCAAAGATCTTTTCATAATTTATGTAATTCTATTATACAGAATAGAATTACATAAATTATCAACAAAAATGGAATTATTTTTATGAGTTTAATATGTTGATAAATACGTGGCCTAGAAATTCATTTTGGATAATTGAACCTTCTCAAATTGTTTCTTCTTAAGAACTAAAAAGATTTGTGCTAAAATAATAGATGCCAAGAAGAACAAGAGACCTTGGACACGTAATGGATCTTGAAGTACTATTTCTGCATCCCCTTGACCAAATCCACCCACATTAGGATTACTTGTTAATGGCTGATCCAGTTTGATAGATTCACCTTCTGAAACAAGAAGTTCTAGTCCTGGAGGTATAATATCAATCACTTCACGTTCATCCAATTATCTTAAACTCATTTTTATAGTCTTTATACTTTTGTATTACCTCTTCTTACTTCTATACTTATGTTAATGTACTTTTCAATGATATAAAAGTAAGGTATTTCTGATTCTCAAATCATAGAAAATATTCTCTTTAAGTAAAAATAATCTATCTTCCAAAGAAACTTTGCTTGATAGTTAGAAAAAAGACACATTTAATTGTAAATTCAAATACAACATATGTAATTGTAAATTCAAATATGACAGATGAAATAAAGTCACATATCTATATTGTCCAACCAATAGTTCAAGTTACACACTCTCATAATCCATTTTTTCTTAAGAAAGTTCCTTTCAACTATTCATGTATATAAAAATAATAATAATAATAGTGAAGTATTAGACTTTTTAACGAAAGATTAAATTTTTTATTTCAATTTTACCTTAAAAATAAATAATCAACATAATAATTTTTTAATATTGTGTAAAGGATAATTTAGTAGAACTATTTTACTCACTAAATTATTTATTACTTATCCTTGTGAAAAAAACTTAAACGACACATATTTTGAAATACTCCTGCTTGTTATTTTTTGGCAATGAGTAATTTTTTTTTAAGTTGGAAAAATAATTCTGACACTTTTCATTAAAAAAACACAGTTTCCATTACAAATATATTTTCAATGACAAGTTCATCTGTAAAACCAATAGAAACCGAAATGTTTGGCCACAAAGTCATAAGTTTTAATTTTTGTTTCCGGCGGTTGTATTTTTTTTTACTTCATAAAGAAAAAAAGTTAATGGAAACACAACCGGCCAAATTAAAAACTTAAGTAAAATATTTTTAACAAGCTAAGCATTATGTCCTTTCCTAGAGATATTGTTATGTATGTTTCACACGAATCACATGTTAATTAACAAGGTTTAAAAACTACAAATAAAGCATTTATCATTAAATCAAACAATAGTATAGGAACACCATAATCCAAAAGGAGAGAGGGACCATACACAATTAATGGAAGTTACATGACAAATTAAATGATTTTAGTGAAATGCTTCCCATTTGCTGCTACTGTATTGCGCTTCTGGTCCCCAAAATTACGTTCATAGAAAACTGATCGATAACGAAAGAAAGTAGAAATATACAATTTACTCGGCCCTATACGCTTTATTATTTAGTCGTGCATTATCTTCACCATCATAATTTAAATACCAACTTTGCATATAGGACGTGACACCAATCACTTACTCTCTTATTTAACTTTTGATTCTAGTCACAAACATTGAGGCCAATGGAAATGTTAAAGAAGAAATATTGTGCTCGAGCACAGACTCATTAATTATTTTGTACCACGATGTATGTGTAGTGACATGAACATACAAAACAACCAAGGTAAATATATTATCAGACAACAACTTTTAAGTGGCTAAATACATTTTTTAAGTATGTCGTGTTTCATGCACTGTGCCCAACATCACCATCGTTTTTGAAATATGCTTCATATGCTTTTGAAATGTGCTTCATTTAAAACTCTTGGAGGACCCGGCAGTAATTAGTACAAGGATAATAAAGTTTTTCCTACGTTAGGGAAAGAAAAGTGTTTTGTTAATTTTTATGATATTTTTAAAGTTTTTAACTATCTGCTTAATATTAAGGTATAATTTAAAAAATAACCACATCAAATAAGCCTACTAGCCCAGCGTGCATCCATGTATGGGCTTCACATAGGTAATTTCAGATGGGCTTAGATTTAAAAGTCGACAATGAAGACAAAGTTTTTCCTACCTAGGAGAAAAACTGTTGTTAATTTTTATGCTCTGTTTTTAAGTTTTTATCAACTAATTAGTGGTGTGAATTTCAAATAGTAACCAAATTTCCTGAGCCTGTGCATCAATGTAGCCCATTTGGGTATATGCACCAATTGGCAATAGCCAACTTTTACACAAATATGGGCTTCGCACTGGTATTGCTGATGGGCCAGGACTTAAAATTCAATAATTCCATTGTAGCCTACCAAGCCTACAGTGAGGTCCACAAGTGAGTCAAGAGAGGTCCATCATCTTAATTTTCTAATGTAAATACTCATTCATCTTTTGACTAAGAGAGAGAGATAGTGAGATACTTATTCATCTTTAACTTTTTGAGAAAGGATATATATTTGCTTTTGGCTCTCTTATCCTTTATAGTTCAACTTTTACTTATAGCAAAACATTTTCAGCCGACCAGGGTGCATTAATGATTAAGTTTATATAATTTTATACTAAATTCAAATATATATATTTTTTCAATGTTGATACGATACCAAGAGGAGAAATATTCGAGTAGAATATTTTTAGTCTAGTGATATATCTAAAGAATTTTAACAGAATAAACGTGGAAAAGATACCTTAGATCTATACCCTATATATATATATATTTTTTTTTTTCTCTAGGTTATATGGTAGTATTTCTTAAGTAATGAGGCGTAACATATATTTCTAATAGTAAATCGTGTAAAATTTGTTGTGTCCGAATAACACACTTGAGGATATAATTTAGTATTTTGCAATTGTATTGAGTTTGATATACAAAAAAAAAAAAAATTATGTTGGACTTGGTGTGGATCAACTATTAAGTTTGAGAATATAGGGCCAACTCATTCAACTGATTTATAAGGCCTAAATCCTCTAGAAAGGGGTGAAGAACAATATCAAAAGAATATTTGTGCGTGTGAAAGGGAAGGAAACAAACCGTCCCATTGTATTCTTTAATCAAATAATGCATCCAAATTAAGATGCGGGTAGTTATATTTCTGCTTATATTTTGATAAAAGATGGAAGATATTGACCACATGCCTTTGGTGAACTCATTTTTAAAAACGGATTTCTTGCATACATTTTTCAGTACACATCTTTCTAGAATATGTTGTAGTTTTCTCAGTTGCACTTATTATTAGGAGTAATTTTGTCATTTTTAAGAAGCTGATGAAGAGTGAACACAAAGAAAGAATTGAGTGTAGTTAGTACAGTGATCAAGATAAACTAAGCTTTTAGTGTTTACTTTAAATATCAAATTCATTAACTTGTAGTACTTGTTTTCTTGCTTCCAAATTTAAACCAACTAAATTCATTAGTAGTTTTTGGCTTTTTACTTCAACTATGGCTGATCATGACCTTCTAGAAGCTCATTCCTTTCCAAGAGTATATTTTTAGCCATTTGCTTGCTAGTTGCTCTAGTACAATACTTCTCTCACGTGATAAAACTATTGCTTTAAGTTTAAAAGAATTGATTTTGTTAAGATAGTAAAGTAAAATTATTTTTGAAGTGTAAATATAAATATATTTTATGAGTCTCATATATAAAATCAATTTTTATCGATACAAAACATCAACAATAACAATGAAAAATAGTATCTACTACGTGAGGTTAGTTACATAAATATTATCGGATTGGATTAAAAATTAAAATTTTAATTTCAATTATATTATTTATTATGAGATATCTTTTAAAGATTTCTTCTAATGTTTTTCTTAGTATTTCCTCTTTTTCACAAACACCAAAATACATGCAATTTGCTCTTATTTATACAAAAAGTTAAAATTTTTTAATTCTTTCAAAATCAAGTCTACTATTAGTTAAATTGTTTTTTCACTCAAAAAAACAACATAAATACTGTACAATCTCGTCTCACCTTATTTTTTACAATTCAAATATATTTCAATATTTAATTCAATCTTACAAAACTATACCATAAAATAATAATAATTTGTTTACTTATATACTATATTTTAACTATATTACTAGTATGTTACCAACATTTTTGCCAACCAAAACCTGCTTTCATGGGCTATCCAAAAGACGCACGCACCAATTGTTACTTGATGAAAATCTGTGATGCGATATTTATATCTAATATATTGCTACCTCATGCAAATATATTTTGGAGTTGAAACATTATATAATACCCATGTCTATTTACCAACTTAAGGTCTAACATTTTATGTTTTTAGAGTTGAAAAACTTAAATCATTAAGTGAAGGTAAAACAAGTAGAACGTGTAACACATAACAAGAGTAGTTCATTTGGTGGGGACCAAAAATGCCAAATGAGTCCTCGGCAGGTGAAAACACCACATAGAAGGTCACCAACCGGAGATTTGTGGGACACAAGAGGGAAAGAGAGTAGTTGCTCTATAACCGAATCCACTAATAAACTAGTTATTAGATATATATGAGTCAAAGAAGAAACTAACCAAAAACAGAGACTTAGCTTAACAAGAAGAAAAGGTGCCAACGGAATTCCCCCACCATATATACATACATTAATCAATAACCAACATGTTGATGTGCCTATGCACTGTCTAAATCGTTTGTTGAAGGTGATCTTCATTCTTAAAATTGAAAAAAGTTCCTCAATTGCTTGCCCCACTTCCCAAAGCTTTCAAGCAAAGTTTACATCATTGTATGCACTTCGATTCAATATATACAAATCTTATACAAGGTTGTATTTTTTCACTTCCTATAAATAATTGATAAGAGTTTAATTTTGTTATCATCTGAATACGTAAAACTATCCATTAATTAAAAATAACATGTATTTTTTTAAATAAATAGTGTAAAAGTTAATACCATATATTAGATAATAATTAAATTTAATATTTTGTGTGAAAATTCTTTACAATTGTATATTTGAGTGTGATAAAATTCATTATGTTAAGATATTATAAAGTACGAGCTTAATTGTATTTTTGATCATTTTATTATTATTGAAATTTGATTTTAATCTTTATAGGTTTTTGTATGAATTTGAACTTGAGTTTTTTTTTTTATAATTTTAATCCATTCATTACCTTAATATTCAGTATTTAATAAAAATATTGATGTGATATTTTATTGAACTATTACATTAATGCTAATGTAACATTCTTTTACGTTGTTATGTAATTATTTCTATTAAATATTATATCAAGTTAACAAATAAATTAAAATTATATAATTAAAATAATAGAAGAATTAAATTTATGTAAAATAACAAAATGAAAAACTAAAATTAAATTTTAAGGATAATAGGGACGAAAATACAATTAATTATATTTTATATTAGCTTCTTGCTTACTAATACATGGATGTATTTATTTAGAAAACATATATAATTAAATGTGATAAAGCATTGCATGTCCCTGTTAATATACATAATCATGTGTTGAGAAAATGCTTTGATTGAGGAAAGCATCCAATATTAGGTGGTCCCACATGATGGTACATCTTCTTAATTTTATATGATTAAAACTGGGACAGCTTCCCTCTCCCGTGATTAAGGCTTCTCCTAACGTATTATTAAAGACCGAGTATTTTGATGGGGTGCTCCAAAAGGTTACAATTTGGGAGTTGGATCAAGTGATATTTAGTATCAAATTTAATACAACTATATTTTTAAAAATTTTATAAAAAAATTATTGATTCAATCATTCAATCGTATAATATTATCTTAATAATTATAAATATCAAATTTTATATGATTTAGACATATGTAAATAAATAATGTAATAGTAGCAATTTAATTATAATTTAAATAGTATATACATTGTATGATAAAATAAAGTGACGTGGTAAATATTAATTAGTTTTAAAATTATATAAAATTATGTAAATATAATTTACTTCATAATAACTTTAAATTTAAAGTTTGGAATAACAATTCTTTTATAGAATTTTAATAGAAGTGTAATTTTATAAAATTTTACATCTAATTTTTATTGATCTTATCTCAAGTGTGAATGTATAATGTATTATTGTATGAGTAATTGAAGATCCAATTAAAATATAAATTTACTTATATTTTCATCTATATCCATAACCTATTGGTTTAGTTAATAAGAATCAAGTTCATATTTCACAAAAATGTGCATTTAAGTCTTGCTAATGTGAAGATTTTATTGGTGAGTAATTTGTAAGTATTATTATAAGTATTTTCTGAGCCTTGAGATCTATCTTGACTCGAAGACTTAAGTCACATAAACATTTTCTTCAACAAAAAGTAATTATATGCATAAGTATTGATCAAATAAATTAGAAAATAAATTGTTTTTATTGAATGACTAATAAAAAATTAATTTAATTTGATATAAATTTTTTTAAAATGTTACAAAATGAAAAATATAATTATTTAAGAAAAAAAATATATATACAAAATTATTTTGTTAGAAATTCCATGTTAACTAAAAATAATATTTGAATAATGTAAATAAGAGAGGTGTCCTCACAGTATGAGTTAGTTTTTGGAATTGAATTAATTTTTGGAATTGAGGTAGTCATAAACTCAAATTTTAAGATAATATTAAAACCTATTTTAACTATTATTATTGAATTATTAATCACCAATTATTGAATTGTAATCAAACAACTTACAAATATTAAATTATACAAACTCTAGGTCCACTATACATTTATGGTTTCAACCAATCTTTACATAACCCATAAAGATTAATAATATTTGAGTACATATTATATAAAGATTAATAGAAACCATATAATTAAAAACCGCCTAATAATTTTTCCATATTAAAAATTTTACGTTAGCTTCACATAAAGATAATGTTTAAATGTCGTGCTTACTGTACGAATTAGTTTTAGTACTCAACTATATTCAAATTCAAATCATAAGATATTTCATTGAGAATTCAGATTTATTATATCAGATAAATAACCACACGTAGGACAGAACAAATTAACGAGTCTTGCACTGTTAGAACTGCATATATAATCTTTAATTCATGTGATGGAGAATTTGTAGGGGGAAGCTGAAAAGTGTGGAAGTTGGAAAGGGAAGGTAGCCAAAAGGCAGTTCCCCAGTCCACTCATGGTGTTGGAAAGCGCTTCACAATTTCAATTTCACATGTACCTAACAAAACTGAACCTTTTGTTTCTATCTCTGTGATTTTCGAAAGTTGAATGAGAATTACTTGTACAAGGACAGCTTCATCCGAAAAGCATCCTTATAAAGTGTAGTCACAAACAGTATCATACTTGAGTTTGATACTTATTGCTGATTAAATTTCTTTTGATTAAGATAAATATATATGTAAAAAAAAATTAATATCATCTGCACTTTAACTAAGGGAGAGGGGTAGCATAAATGTTTATTTGAAGAGAAAATGCTTACTTGAACTTGACAATTAATAAAACAATAACAACAACGGTATTTAAAGGATCAGATTCTATATTATTTTTTTATTGTAAAGCTTTTTCACGTACCCTCCCTTAGTTCTACCTCTAAAAAAACTCTTGGGTCAAGATGTAAGAAGATATCTTAGCTTTACAGTAGTGATCCTATAAGTATTGGAGGGGGAGTTGTTCCAACATTAAGAAGATATTGACAGATTGAGTATCTCGAGTCCTGTTGTGAATGATGATCGCTGAAATTGATAGTCTGGTGTTAAACCTCATGCATATTCGCATAATGTCTTGGTTGGTTTGCATGCATTTTCTCTTATTTCTAATCAGATTTCATCATGTTTTCCAATGGTTTTCCATTCTAGTACTTGTTATGGTGTTTGCCTTGCTTTTTGTTTTGGTATAAGCATTTCTAGGACATTTTGCACTTGGAAGATGAAAGCAAGAAGAATTTAACACAAAGAAATTGGAAACAAAACCAACTAGGGGAGTTCATATGGGTGTGATTAGGATCACACTGTTATTAGAGTTTGTAAAAGTGGCCAAAATCACTCATATAAGAAGATTACGGAGGAAGGGGGCATGACAATATATATGCAGAGGCATGAGCGGGCGTAAATTTTTAGTTTTACAATTTTTGTTTTGTTTTAAAGTTAAGTTTGAACCCTTATTATCCCAAACCTTTAAATATGTCTTTTAGGTTAGGTTTAAAAGATTCGAACTTCATAGATGGTTACAACATAAAAATTTGTTTAACATTCTAAGCAACTTATCATGTTTGTTATTATTGTACTAAATCCATGATTATTTTTATAATATTTCATAACAATTACCATCAATATTATTTTATAATATTTCAATTATATAGATATTATAATATTCTAAATATTGGTGCGATGTAGTTAAAACGGAAAATGTTGAAAATAAATAATGATAGTTGTTGCATGTAAAATCATTCTTTTCTAATTTCTATAATTAGTAAAACTTGAAAGTGACGATGTTTATGTTATTTGTATCATGTTAAATCATAAATTTATTTTTTCTAATTAGACTATTAGTTGAATTTATGTACTCAAAATAATTCTATGTACCTAAAAATTAATTGATTATTAGTTGAATTAGTAATTTATTAGGTTATATGTATCCTTAAATTTTCAAACATACTTAACAAAGTTAATTATTGAAAAGTTAAATGTTGTTAACACAAATGATTCAACACTTGTGTTCTTTAACTAAAGTTTAAGATTCGTTATGATACATGTATGTTTGTGAGATAAACTTTTTTTTATAGTTGGTTTTTCAATGATCTAATTTTGACTTCATCCCTAGATACAACTTAATGTGTTATTGACTCTTAATCTCTACTAAATATTGACTCAAGAAAAAACACAATTTTCTTATTAATTCATTCTCTTAGCTAAATTAAGTTTTCAAACAATTAAGTTTATATAAGGTTTTAAGAGATAAAACCTATTAATTTTAAAATCCACAATTGATTTGTTTTGATAAAAAGATAATCATAAAAATATGTTGTAAATCTTAATTTTAAAAACTCAATGCCTTGCAAAAGAGAATAAATTCCTTACAAGAAATCTCTGCTCAATAATCGATTTCAATATATGGTACTCCATTACTTTGTATTGGAATCAATTCATTCAAAGGAAAATTGATTCCTTTTCCCAAGTTCAATTTTTGCAAGATTTCATTTTGAGAAAACTTTTTCTTTTAATTTAAACTCTAAAATCAGTATTTACTTCTTAACTTTTATCTTTTAGGAAATTCAATTTTAAGTTTATTCACTCAGTTAGTTTCTTTGAACCTGACTCACTTAAGGTCGAAGAAGTCTTACAATCATAGCCTAAGTTTTCATTCTTATTTTTATATAGTAGTTTTCTTTCTTTGACTTTGTCTTTATCAAAATTTTCATATATACCTCAGTGATTATTTACATTCTCTCCTTTTTTCTATAATGACAAACCAAGCTTCCATACATTTCATTTGTCAAGCTTTCATCTTGTGTTCTTAGAATTGATCAACCTTTTAGTTTGGTATCCTTAAGTAAATGTTTTATGGTACTCAATACTCCTGTTGAGTATGTGTTTTTCTTTCTTTATATTTTACCTTTATTTTTCTTTTACCTTTATCATATTACTACATTTCTTATTAAACTTACATTATAATCAAACTTTGAATTTTTAAAACTTATTAACCTAAATTATAAAATAATAAAACATATTAGAAATGTCATGTTGATTAATAATATAATTCATGTAGTGTATATAAATAAAAAATAATATTTACTAAACAAGTCAATATTATTAAGTTAAGATAGATTTTTAAATTCAAATTATAAAAATTATATTCTAATTGCTTATTTATGATGAGCATATAATATTACAATCTTATTTTTATTTAACTTTTATAGTAACAATCTAAGCTAATATGTAAATCTCCCGTTGGAGCGGGGTCCTAGTACACACATCCTTTATGCAACTTTATACGTGATATATTTTGCTTGGTGGAGCGTTTGAAAGAAGGTGGTGCTACATATTTTGTGAGAGAAAAAATGTGGTTAATTGTCTTATGAAATATGGTGTTTCGTTAGATCCAAGCATGAGATATTTTGATTTCTTACCTCTGTTTATTTTTGTCCAAATTTTGTTTGATAGTGCAGAGGACACTTGTTAAAAAGGTGAGGTAGTTGGTTTTTGGACGAAACTATATTTATGTGGATGGAATTAATAATCACCTAACGTTATTATTATGTTGTTATATGTATGCAAGATAAACAATACAAGCACAAGAAAGTAATTGTAAAAAGATTTTAAATTTATGTAATCAATAGTTTGAGTTAATTCTTTAATGAATTTGATATTATTCATTGCTTAGATATGAACTTTATAAAATATATAACAACATATTCTTAAATATAAGTATAAAGTTAATTACTATATATATATAATCTAGTGAGAAGAATGTTTATAATAAAAATAAAAATAATAAATCTGATTCATATATAATTATATGTAAAAGGTTAGGTTAATATTTAATAATTTTTAATCATATGATTTAAATTTATTCATCTCACCCTCTCATCATAAATACTCACATTACTTGATATTTTTTCTTTATGTATATATATAATTATTTTTCATTCACAAAAACCTTACATATATCAAAAGTGTTTTAGAAAAAAAAAAACCTCAAAAGAATCGTGCCTTTGCCTATGTGTATAAGTAAAATTAAGTAATAATTATATATAAAAAAATCTTTTTGTGTAATTACCATTTCATGTTTAAAAAAATTAAGAAAAAAAATTAAAACAACTTTCTAATTTTTACATATTCTTTACGTACCAAGTACATCTAAAATTGACAATTGGAAATAATAATTATATATATATATATATATTTATTTATTTATTTGTAATAAATAGAGTTTTTATCCTAAGGTTTAAATATATCTAATTACATATAAAATTTTGCAAGTGTGAGTTTGAATATTATATATAATACTTATCTCGTATCATATTTACTTACTTTTATTATTATTATTATTATTATTATTATTATTATTATTATTATTATTATTATTATTATTATTATTATTATTATAATAATAATAATAATAATAATAATAATAATAATAATAATAATAATAATAATAATAATAATAATAATAATAGTTTTTACTATTTTATTAAGGATAACTATTAAGAATTTAAAAACATTTTTTTTAAATTGTAATATTGAATTTAATGTTATCAATATATTTTTATTACAATTCCCATTTTGAAAGGATAAAATATATTTTCAATACAATTTCTAATAAAAACATTTTTTTATTTTTATTGGATTTTAATTAGTGTTCATAAGATAATAGATAACACAATTAATATATAAATATAACTAATAGTTTGTTATATTTTATAATTAAATTTAAAAACATTTAAATTCCTTTTAAATAGAGTTGAATGTTATACTTTTAATTATTACTTTTTATTCTATTAATCATTTATAATTAACTTTAAGAATAAAATTGATTTTCTCTTTTTACTAATGTATTGAAAAACACATTATAAAAGAAGGCACGGTCTATTTAATTAAAATATTGATAATAATATAAATATTGATATCTCATGAATACATAGTTTGAATTTTGTACAGAATTTTGTTTGCGCTCGATTTATAAGTATTTTTAAAATTTTAAAATTGTTTTTATTTTGGTAAATCTTTGTCTTCTAATATTTAATTCACCTAAATTTTCTTGCAGTAAAAAGGAAAAAAAGTTAACTATCTTATGGGTATGGGTCAGTTCTTTTTTTCCTTAGACATAGGGTAAGACTTCTGACATATATCACCTATTCTCATGTTTATTTTATTTATTTATTTTGTTGTAGAAAAATTTAAGAAGAGACGATTACGTCTGTAAGAAAAACTTTCAAACTCAAAAAATAATTATAAAAATATTTATATTTACTTCATTCTAAAAAAGAAAAAAGTAATAACTCAAACCTGCTATTTCTTATATGAGTATTATTCCATCCTACTAACACCTTAAATTATATTGTCATGTATGTAAATTAATAGTTTAATCTGTTTAGCGAAAAAGGGACCAAGATCAAGCTTAAAAAAAAGTCAAAAACCAGAAAAGAATGATAAATTTAAATCCAGATAAAAAATGACTTAATGAGTGTTCACTTCACCTGAATAGACTTGGCATCATGTAACCACATATATTTTACAAATCTGGTTAATATCAGTGTCTGGTCTTTTCTGAAATTGTTTATTTTTCATATTATTTTCATATTGTTAATATCTGGAGAGAGAGAATAATAAATAACACGTTGAGTATATTAAATTAAAAAACACAAAAAGTGATTTCCATAATTCCATAAAAACTATGTCCCATTGGCCTCCAAGACCGTGTGGTCCACACTGGCGCCGAATATCCATGTCTGATCAAACGACGTTTTCAAAAGGTGTTCCTTAACAAACGCTCTCTTTCTGTAATCATAATTATTTGGAATTTATCAAGGTATTGCCTGCATTCTAAATTATATTATCTTTACCTTTTTTATCTTTTTTGAGATATTGGCATTTCTTGTTAATTATCGGATCTTATTGAAATTATTCATATTTTCTTTGCCTATACTATTCTGAAATTTAAATAGTTGAAAAATTAGTAAGAGTTTTTTAATTTGTTGCAAATGTAGTAATTTTAATTAATACATTTTATGAATCTATTTTAGTCTTTCAAATATTTAATTTTGCAATAGGTCATAAAGTGTAAATTTTCTTAATTAATGAATTAACAATAATTAAATAAAATATTTTGTCGAAAAAAATACTATTTTTAGGGAGTCAATTAGAATAGTAATTCATGATAATAAAGTAGCTAATTTTATTCGTATGATGAAATATAACCACTTCTAAAATATAAACATAAATATGTTTTTTAAAATTTAAAATTCTCATCTTTAAAATTGATTCTATTTAATAAAAGTTCTATTTAAAAAAATATATGACCTTTTGTAATTTATATTTTTAAAAAAGGCAAAACGGTGTTTGCTTGTTTGTCTCTCCAAACCAAACAAATAGAAGTTGGGAACATGACAAATAGACAAGATGATGCCTTTAATAATAAATTAGGGTCACAATCAGCCATACCCCAAGTTCCAACATTGTCTCTTTTTGCTCATAAAAGTCTTCGATCTGATGTGAAATATCATAATTCATTTATGTAGTATGTTCATAAAGTTTGAAAAAAAAAAACAATAATAATAATAATATACAAGTTATAGTTTATATAAAAAATTGGATTAATCACTGTTTACGCAATTATATGTATGATTTTGCTTTGAAATGAATATTCGTAGTGGAAGTTAAGTCTTGTTTGGCATAAAAAAAAGTGTCACAGGTGTGTGCAGGAATTGATGTCGGATTTACACAGTAAGTCAATATTAGTCTGGCGATAATCTGAAACCACTTGTTCACTAATTATATCTTTCTCTTCTGTTTTCACAATATTTATTCTTGATTGTATGTTTAATTTATTATAAGGTGTTGTGGGTACTAATAAAAGAATTCATAATAAAAATTTATTAAAAGTTGTGTTAAAAGTGTATTAAAAATCAAAATTAAATTCATTAATAATATTTCTTAATAGAAAAATAATTTTAACAAATGTTCAATTCTTTAACCAGTATTTTAATAACAGTGATTAACATTTGTCTTTATTATATTATTATAAGTTTGTAACCAAATCCAAAAGTAACATCATCCAATGCCACCTGGCACCTACCGCACAATAAGCGCCACAATGCACGCCCGCAAAGGATTAAAAAAGGTGATAACACTGTTACCCTCTCACTTTAAAAAAAATTAATTTACATTTGAATATAAAGTTGTAATTTATAATCAATTTTAAAATATGAGTTTAATTTTTTAGATAATTATTTTTTTAAAAATTAAATTATTTAACCGATCAAAAATTATTCTTAGGTATATTTTTAAAATAATTATTATTAAAATAATTATTATAATAAAATAAATAATATATTAATAATATAAATATTTTTACATTATATTTCAATCATAAATAAATTTATCATTTCTACAATAAATAAATAAATAAATTTATCAATTTTTATGTAAAATTTATATTAATAATAATTTTTAATTAGTTGATAAAATAAAATATTTTATAATTTTACCTTTTAAATAAATAATATAAATATAATTATCTAATCACATGCGGTCATATATAATAAATTAGTAAATTTTAGAATAATTATTTAAAAAATTATATTAATAATAATTTCTTATTATTATATATATAGTATAAATTTGTTCACACCAACTACTCATAAAAATTAAACCCATACTACATTAATAATATATGTTTATTAAATTTTATTATAAAAATTAACAATTTTTTCTTATATAATAATTTGTAATTAAATAATAATAATATAAAATTTTTATATTATCTATATATTTCAATTAAAATTTTAATTAAAATAAACTAGCAATATAAAAGTTTTTATACTCTTACGTCTTATCTTAAATCTCATATATATATATATAAAAGTTTGTACTTTCTTAAAAATAATTTCAAAGATAATTTATAATTCAGTGCGTAAAAACTAAAAAAGGACTATTAAACTCTATAATAAATTCTAAAAATATCTCCGAAGTGAGTAAATAGTGTGGAAAATACACACTAAGTATCTTAACTGTATGATAACTGTATTTCTCACCGTTTCATAACAAGTAATAAATAAATAAATCACTCCCACACAGTCCCTGTCTTCACGTCTCTAACTCACACGCACTCTACCCTATATATATATTATTCGTTCAATTTTTTCCCCAAAGACAAAAAAAAAAAATGTAAAATAAAAAGAAAACGAAATACTTCTTCCTCTCTCCTCTTTCTCTCTCTTCCATTTCCAGGGTGGAACCGCCGGAAAACGCAGCGTCGCCGGAACGAAGATCGGAAAACATAACCAGAAAACCGAAACTGGAGCATAACCAGGTTTCGCGATTGCACGAACTTGAAGAATGCCAATCTGCAGGTACCACATTCGGAGCGCGCACGCTCTGGCGGATCCAGAGCTGCTCGGCGCTGCCGGTAGCGACGACTCCGAAGCTCTCCTCGAAGCCGTCGCAATGGCCGGACTCGTCGGCTTTCTTCGCCAGCTCGGCGACCTCGCTCAGTCAGTTCACATTCTCTCTCTCTCTCTCTAACTTCTCTCTCTAAAACCGCTCCTGTCGTCGCGTGGTTACGCAATTCGAGTCGCGGTTGGTGGTTGCGCTCGATCGCGATGAGGTTAAAAGTTTGAAGAAAGAAAGTTCTCGTTTAATGCAATGTTTTAAATTTAATTATTGTTCAGCGTTGTTGATGTTGGAGTTTGTTAGTGGAGTAAGCGTTGATTCAGCGAGTTTTTGTTTTTTTGCCTTTTCTTTTCTTTTTTTGTCTGTTCGGAACTTTGTTAGTTCGTTCGGTAGATGGAGTAGGTGTCTGAATACAGTTTGTTTTTTTTGAAGTATTATTGTGATTGTTGTTTAATTGTGTCGTAGAGTTTAGTGGATTAAACTGATCTGTGGGATTAGTTTTTGAATTTCGTTTTCGTTTTTATTTTAATTTATTGCCTTTTTTGTGTGTGTTTTCTCCTTGATTCTTCGTTGGCTTTTGGTTCTTATGCTTTGTACGTAGCCACTTTTGGGAGGATGAAAAGGGAAGAAAAAAAAGGCTATTAGTGCTAGATTGGTTTAAATTCTGGGTTTGAGAAGATGTTGGATGGCTTTATATCTATATGGGTGTTTGATTGAACGATGCATAGATTACAATTCTTTAGTTAAGTTTCTGGACTGATGTTCTCGATTTGAAGCATCGAGTTATGTTTTTGAGTATTTACAGATATTTTAATTTTTAAAATCACTGAAGGAGAAAATGCAAGCTAAGTAGACTATTTTTAAGCTGACTACCATTACAGATACTGTGATTTTTCGTTTGGTGGATACGGTGTATTAGGGATTCAAGGATCAATCATAGGATCTGCTATCCGCAATCTCCTCATCTACCACCTGGACTGAGCCCAGGTGGCTTAAGGCCTGTTTGATTATGTTTTGGTTTTTTATTTTTTAAAACTACTCTGTAAAATTGTTTTGAAGAACTGTTTTATTTGGTAATTATTAATTTGAATACAAGTTTAGACATGAGAAAATAAAATAAAAAAATTGCTTGGTAATTTTATTTTGAGAATATGTTTTGAAATAGAATTAAGTGTTCCCTTTTTTTTCCAGAACTAAAAAAGCAAAAGTGAAAACAGAATAAGCTTATAGCTTTTTCTATCTTCAGTTTTACAAACAATTAAAATGGAAATAGTTTCGAAAAATGGATTTTAAAAAGAAGCTACAGCTACTCAAACAATTTTAATTTCTTTTTGCTTTTTAATTTTTAAAAACTGTTAAAACAGTTACAAAACAGGACCTTAATCTTGTTAGTTTAATTCAAATGATTATGGTAGGAAATTTTATGTATCTCACGGGTTGCAGTAATTCTGGTACTTTTTTCCCTGCAATTCATTACTAGAAAATTAGTTTCATTCTGTAGAGTGTCCAGCATCAATATTTAGCATTTTAATTTTTAAATTACATTTTTTTACAGCCACTATCTTCTGTAATTTTTCTGCATTTAACTGTATCATTTCTGTTAGGTTTGCTGCTGAGATGTTCCATGACTTACATGAAGAAGTAATGGCTACTGCTGCTAGAAGCCACAGTCTTGTGTCTCGTGTTCAACAGCTTGAGGCAGAAGTTCCCGCACTTGAGAAAGCTTTTTTGCCACAAACTCATCATTCATCATTTTTTACAAATGGAGGTTCAATTAATTAGTAGTGAATCCTTTTGTGTATTGTTTGTTTCTGCAATATGTCACCGGTGACATAGTTCCCTTGACAAATTTTAACATGCTTCTTGCTACAGGGATTGAATGGCATCCTAATCTTCGGTCTGAGCAGAATCTTGTTACCCGTGGAGACTTACCTCGATTTATAATGGATTCATATGAAGAATGCCGTGGTCCTCCAAGATTGTACCTTCTGGACAAGTATGGTGACCTGATTCATAGAACACAAGCAATTTCAGCACAAATAAAAGATTTATTACTATGCTACATTATGGATATTTGAGATTTTTGTTTTTTCTTGTGGCTCTAAAAGGTTTGATGTAGCTGGGGCTGGGGCATGTCTGAAGCGTTATACTGATCCATCATTCTTTATTGTGGACTCTGCTTCGTCTGGAACAACAACGGTAGAAGTTCAAAGGGAAAAGAAAATTCGTAAAGTCAAGGTACTAAAGCACCAATTCTGCCACTTAATATCACAAATTTTCTGGAAAGTTGTTTTAATTGGCACAGAAAACAAGTTTATGCAATGGAAAATTGAATATCTGCAATTTTGAATATATAATATGTAAATATTTTTTATGTTCAGCAAAAGAAAGGAGCCCGGCTGAGGAATGGTGAAACCCCTGATGTTGTACCAACACATGCAAAGTGAGCTTCAATTATTTTATTGTGGTGCATTAGTTATTCTTCTGGTTTAAGAAATGCAAAAAGGTCTTTAAATGATTAATTGGTAACTTGATCCATTTCCACTTTTGCAGATTGCATCAGTTGTTTCTTGAGGAGCGAATTGAGAATGCTTGTAGTGATCCTGCTCGTCTTGTGAAGTTGAAAAAGAAACAATTGAATGGATCTGCAGTTGAAGCAACAACTGGGAAAAGTTACATGGAGAAAATTCTGGGAATCCCCTCACCTGATCATAAAATGGTTTGTGAAACTTCAATTACTCCACACCCTGTGAAATTAGTGTCAGATGATACTAGTGAAAGTGGGATTAAAATACTTGAAATCAGTAGCGTTACTCCTATGAAAAGGTCTTTGGAAAATGAAAACACATATTCATCACCAAATGAGCAGGAACTAGAATTGAATCCATACTCAGAAATGGATAGGGAGGCAGATGGATATATTGTGGAGGTGAATGAACAAATCTCTGGTGGTGTAACAGAGGAAATGTCTTCTAACAATCTCAAGGTACCCAATGAAGTAGAATTGGTATTTGATGAACAAAAGAAAAGAGAATGCAGCTTAGAATTAGATAGCTACCACTCTGATGATGTGACTAGTGAGGTTGATGATTATATGGATGCATTAGCTACCATGGAGTCTGAATTGGAAACAGACAATGAGTGTAGACCTATGACAAACTTATTAAATATTCAAAATTTAACTGATTCAGATGGAAAAGGAGAACCTCAACTGCAAGCTCAATTTTCAGACTCTCAATCATTTGGAGACTCCTCGACTTCTGAAGAAATTAGTTCATTTGAACAAGATAGAAATGGAGAGCATAATGAAGTGCAAGGTCAGTTGTCAGATTCTCTATCAACAGAAACCTCCTGGGCATCTGATGATAATAGTTCAATCAGAAGAGATAGAAATGAAGAACATTCCCAGCTACAAGCACAGTTTTCATATTTTCAATCTATGGGAAACTCCACATCAGAGATTGAAGATATGCCATCCAATCAGCTTCTCCCAACTTCTGAGTTGCAAAGGACATATTGCCGCCAGTTTGTCATGCATGATGATGGACATGTTCAGGGTGAAGTGATTTCTGATTCTAGACCAGTCTCTTCTGGTTCATGTCTGATGGATTCTGGACATTTATTGTTGTCTTCTGATCTTGGAGCCACCTCACCGGCGTCCCTACCTACAAGGAGTCAACCAGATGAAACACCATCTGGCCCTGTTGAACTTCATTTAAGAATAGAACATGAAGAAAAGAAGTGTCTTGTTGAATCTATAGTGGCCAGACCTGAAGCTCTCTACCCAATAAGAGATGATGCTTTCCCAGTGGTTTCTTTTGATAACATTTCCTTGAACAACTTGGATGTCTGTGATCCCTATGTCCATTCCAATGCTCTGTTACAAGTTTCTAATGAATTGAACTTAGCTCATGAAGGTGACTGTGGTGATCATTCTGAGATTGAAGTTTTGCAGGAAGAATCTCTTAATGAATACTCATCTGAAATTTTGGTTAGTGGAGATGTTGATTTACAAGGGGAGGATCCCATTTGCCCATCTATGGAAGTAGACCTGAATCCAGGTACTAAGCTGCTGCTTGATGGCCAAGATTTGAAATCCGAGGATGATATTATAGCTACCCAGCTTAACTCAGAAGATCTGTATCCTGTTGCGGAGGCTACACGAAAGAGTAACTTTACAGAGGGGACATGCTTTAATTTTACACAACGAAATAAACCAGATTTAGCAGAAGTTGAAGTTGTTCATCCTGATCAGCAAGCAAATTTTGATGAGGTGCCAAGGATATTGTCTGGTGATGAAATAAGTGAATTCACCCGCAGTTTGGATCTAGTTGAAGATGATGGTCATATTAAACATCCATCTTCAGATATCATATCATCTCCAATGAATAATCTTACAAAGTTGGAAGAATCTCTTTCTATTTTTCCATATCCTTGTGATAAAGAGATGATAGTCCATGAGTCAGATAGTAGAGGATCTTTGACAGAATTAGCTGCCCAGAAAGTAGATCAACCAGAAATTGCTTCTACTGATCTACAGTCGAACCTGAACAGATCAGTTCCTTGTGATCCTTCTGATTCTGGAATGTGGAATAATATTCAAAATTCATCTCTTAAGGAGAGAATCCAATATAGTTCTATTGATGACCTGAAAATGATGCCCGTTTGTTCCGAGCTAGACTCTCTAAGGTCATTTGGCCTGGGAATTAACCCAACAAATCGTGCTATGGATCCATTAAAATCTCTTATTCCTGACCTCTTACCCAAGGCAACTAAAATGAATCTTGAGGAAATGCCACCTATGCCCCCTCTGCCACCAATGCAATGGAGAACAGGCAAGGTTCAACATGCTTCCCTAGTTACACAGAGAGAAGACATAGAAGTAAGTCTAGACTCACTCCAACTAATACAGCCAAATAAACCTGATGACAAGTCTCAATTTGGTTTATCAACTTCTGAAAAAGAGATCTTGCCATATCAGAATCTATTTTTGCCTGTCATGGCTGTGGAAAGTAATATGCACCAACATTTTTCTGGGTTTTCAGTGGGCACTTCTGAACACCCCACTGCTATTCCTTTTCAATTTCCTGTAATGGTAAATGAAGCAAATGGTCCATACAATTACCTAGTTCCAGAGCAAAGCCAAATCCAGAACCCTATCTTAACATTTCAGGACAGGCCTCCACTTGGATATGTTGTTGCTTCGGAGGGAGAAATGGTATTGAATTCAAGTCCATGCCCATCAACACTGCCTGCTGAGTGTGCTGTTGCTGGGGCAGATCCCATTATTCAACAAGAAAAACCAACTCAATTAACTGAAGGTACCAGCTTAGAAGTTAAAATGGATAGACCTGGAGAGTTGCATTCGATGCAACCTGAAGAGTATCCTGTCTGTGGAGATGATCCTATTTCTCCAAAAGAGAAACCAACACAATCTCCAAGTCAGTTAATGGAAGAGACTAGTTTAGATGCTACAACTCCTAATCAGTCTTCGATTAATCTGGAAAGGGAACCTTCAACCTCACCTGTGTCACCTCCAACTCAAGAAAAGCAGACCAATCACAGCCTGCTTCCTTCAGAGGGAGAAATGGCATTTCCATTCTATACATCTGGTCGAACATCTGAGCATGATACTGAGGTGCCAAATGGAAAACCAAAGAATAAGCGTCTTTTTCCCCAGGAGGATCCTGTAATTGATCCTGTTGCTGCTCTTGACAAAAGCAGGGTAATGTCAGTTTTCTTGTTCTCATAGAATGTACTCTTTATGTAGTCTTAACTAATTCTTGCATGACTTACTGTCTTTGAACCATTGCAGTTGAGAAAGGTCGCTGAACGTGTTATGCCCCCCAGAGTACCAAAGGAAGATGAAAGAGACTCACTGTTAGAAATGATAAGAACGAAGGTTAGAGCTAGGAACTTCTATCTTATTATTGATGCTGTTCATACCCTTTTGTTTCTTATATTTAAAAAAATAAAAATTAAAAATATACATGTACATTTTTTTGTCAGTCCTTCAACTTGAGACCTGCTGTGGTTCAACGGCCACCCAGCATTCACGGTCCAAAAACGAACTTGAGGGTTGCTGCCATCCTGGAAAAAGCAAATGCGATTCGCCAGGTTTCTCTCTCTGTTTATTTCTCAAAATGGTTTGAATTTTTTTGGATCACTTTGGATTTTTTGCTCACCCCTTCCCTCTACCCACACACTAACTAAACTATTATTAATTATTGAATTAGGCATTGGCCGGAAGTGATGAAGATGATGATGCAGATAGTTGGAGTGATTCTTGAATTTACTATGGAATGAAAGATACTGTTCTCAGTGATCGTGAACGTTTTTCTATTATGGTTCTCGCCCTGAAACAGGTGTAACAAGTCATTCTCCTCTGTAATGAATAGGAAAACTACGTGGTACAGTCATATAAAAGATTCTTTATCTTACACTATGTTCATATATGGTATACTCTGGACAACATATGTTCCCTCCCTAGTCCTCCCAATTCATACATAGATGCATGAAAATTGGAGCAGGCATACAGCGTAGTTTCAATTCATAGCCCTTTTTGGAGGTGAAACGCACTTCAATCAGACACAGGCTCAGCGTGCAAGCGCAGTATCAAACATGATCAACAATTCTTTTTTATATAAGAACGTACACGTGTATATTTGTCTTGTGGTTGTTATATCTTTTTGATTTATCAATTTTGTAATTCAGTTATGTAGTGGTTTCTCATAATTGCCTCATATATCATGTAGCTCATCTGTTTGTGTCCAGTACAATAGTATATATACACGTGTGTAAAATACTTTTGAATGTACAGTATCCAGCTTTTTTTTTCAAATTAGTACAAAATATAAATTTTAAAATAATTTATTAAAATAATATACATTCAAAACCATTTATCTATCTCGGGCGGTTTTGCTTGTGTGTTGCTCAACTGTGAGGGGCAAGATAAATGTGGCGCAACACAGGAGAAGTCATCACATGTCAATATTAGATGACACATTTTCATCCTATGTAACGCAACACCATGTCATTGTATGGTGTGTAGTGTCTTTTTATTTGGTGTTAACACGAGAGTTTGTCAAATGCAGATGTGTGGGATATCTTGTTCTTAGTGAGTAGCGAACATTTTTTATGCAACTGTCGCGTGTCTTGTGTTGGTGCGCCTTCTTACTTTGCTTAACAAAGAAGAAATTGTCAAATGTCAATTTTTGTTATGCGACGTCTGTCCATGGTGTGCAATACTATCTATACATTTTTTAGAAAATACAAATAATTATAACTATGACAAAATCAAGTTCTCATGTTGAAGAATGATAATTCAATTTCTAAGGAGTTGCTGCTGTTGATAATAGTAATATATTATATAAAATTAAGTTTTGTCAACAAGAACCGTGACACGTAATACTATCACATTCATTTTGTTTTCTATCCAAAATAATTTTATTTTGTTTTTATTTTTCAATAACTGAAATTCCAATGTTATTATAAGTTAATCAAAATACACTTTTTGAATCATTCAATTAATATTATTATAATAATTTAAATCTGTCAATTAATATTTGTTGAATGTTGGTATTAGGTTGAGTTTGGCCGAGAAACGTCCTTAAATAATCGAGGTTCAGGTTATACAGACGGTGAGACTCTTTTTCGGTGCAATTGAGATATGGTGTACAAGAATTGAGTACATAATATTGGTGACGTTGGTAGTAATTTAGCATAACGAAGATACGTAATAAATGCACCTTTTTTTTTTATGTACCCACATTCTCTTTCATTTGAATGTAGTCCTGTAGGGCTTATACTAATTAACTTCTTTTTTCATGATTTTTTTCACAGGAATTGAATTAGGAATTTCTCCCTTGAGAATAACCATATATCCATTGTTATCTTAAGAACTAGCTTAGTTATACTAGACTAATTTTTTTTGGGTGTGAATAATGTATACCTAAAAATGTTGATATTGATTGTATTTATAGGAATTCAGATAAACTTGATTCAAGATTTCTAATTAACAATATCAACCTATTTTTAAGTATAACATTATCACTTTACTTCAAGGTAAGGTTGATAATCTTGTACTTAGTATATGGTAACATTTTTGTTTTTCTTAGTATATGGTAATATTTTTGTTTTTGGATAGTGACGTTGACATAAGTAAATTGTACTGTAACAATTTTGTACCTTAAGTTCTATCTTTATATTAACTTTATTTTTTCTCCTTTTTGTAAAGGTGTCCATTTTATTTTAGTTTAATTCATTTTTAAGTTAAATATCTTCATTTTTTTAATATTTTTCTTTAAGATGAGCTTATATTTTTATTTTTTCTATTTTCTTAATTTTATATCTTAAATTTATTTACTAACATTATTTTATAAGTTATATATATATTTAATTATTTACGGTGAAATGTAAAAAAGATTAAAAGAGAGGTTTAGAAAAGGAAGAAAAGAAGTCTTATATAAGTACACCCTATTACACAATCCAAGTTTATAATTATGATTTTTAATTTTTTATGCCTATTTTGAAGAAACGAATATTGATAAGTATATTAATTATTTTCATATGATAATTTCCTTATCATTTATATTTTTAAAATCTCAAAACATATAAAGTAATTTTTTTATTTGAATCATATATAAAATGTCATTACTATGATAAATAAATAAGATTTTGATTTAAAATCAAATTGAATTCTAGTCGTATTGATTTATATCTAAAAAAATCTCACTCAACCAATAAGACTTACATAAATAAAATAAAAAAATAATTAATAAATAAATTAAAATAACAAGTAAATTATTCAAATTTTAAATAAACATTTCTTACTTTTAATCAACTTTAAATTTAATAAACTTAAATAATATAAAAATATTTCTAAAACATTAATATTTTTTTTTTCTCTCACAAGTTTTTCTAATTTATCAGGTCAACGACTAATCTCGTTTAATAGATTTGTAGCTATAATTGACCAAAAAAGAATTTTCATACACTACATGGATCAAACATGAGTTCTCATACTAGATAAATCATTCACAGTGATGTACAATTTAAACTATGTCAACTCATTGGTTAATTCAAATTGTTTCTAAAATATTATAACTAAAATTTAATACTTATATAAATAAATTAACTATTTTTAATTATTAAGAATAACAAGTAAATCATCAATAAATCATTATTTTATTTTAATAATAACAATAATGTGTTATATATTTTAGATTAAGATTTTACTCTTTAATGAGATCTTATATTATCATTATAGTTATTCTTTTTCTTCTAACAGTATTTTCTTGTTTGACCTAGTAATAAAAAATAATTTAATAAATTAAACAATAATTATATCATTAAAGGTTATATTTAAAATAGGTTACATAATGTAATCAAAACTTCTAATTGATCTATTTTTCAAAATAATATTTATATTAAATAATTCTTATAAATATAAAAAAAATAATAAAATGTATAATTATGATAAAATAGTTTATGAGAAAATAGACTATGCATAATAAAAAATAGTTTTACAATATAATTCAATTATAAATTAACATGTATTTATTATTAGATGACAATATAAAATTACTTTACATTATTAGTATATAACCATTAAATTCATAGTTTATTACATTTAAAGCATCTTAAGCAGTGCAACCCCAATGGTGTATTGGAGTTGCTTAACTCACTTTTGTTGAAACTTGATAAAAAAAAACCTTCAATCCTTAAAAACTTAAAATAGACCATACAATTGTATCACAAATTTTAAGAACCATTAGAAATAGTTGTATATACAAGAGCATCTTTAATACAAGAATTTAATTTGAAATTTTAACTCTATTTTAGTGTGTCCTTTAGAAAACGTTTGACAGAGTAAACGTTTTCAATTTCTCGAAAATTTGAACCTGAGAAGGTTGGTTTCTCACATTTATTATATTATCTTAAAAAAATATTCTTAAGAAACATTGTTTGTCAAGAATAATTTTTTTTTCTACATTTCCACGAAAACATTCCTATAGGAGGTGAGAATCTATGTAGGCATTTAGTAGACAAAAAGTTTTTAATTTCTTAAAAATTTAAAGGTGAGAAAGTTACTTTCTCATGTTTGGTATACTATCATACAAAATATTCTCAAAAAATAATGGTTTAAGTTTCTTCACAAAAAATTCTCTAGGGGAATGTGAGAATCTAACTTTTCCTAGTTGGTGGAAAGTTTTAATGATACAAGAATATTGTGATACTTTGTTAAGTCTTTTAACACAATTATAAATTTAGAAACAATATCAGATTAAATGTAATAAATAGTTATATTTAAAAATAAAAATACTAATAAACATTCTTAATATAGTTAATACAATTTTAAAAATAAAACTAATTTATAAAATATGTTATTTTAATATTTTTAATATATTAAATATTATACTTTTAAATTTTTTATTTTTTAAGTCTTTAAAATTTGTCAAGGTAAAGTTAACAATTTTTTTAAGAATATTATTACCGGCAACATTTAAGAATTGTTTTAGTAGAAACTATAAAAAAAATTAAAATAGAGAGAATGAAAAATTTTGTTATATTAAAGTTAAATAAAAAATATTAAAAATTATGTCAACATATTTATAATTTTAAAATTTATTAAAAAATATTTTCACAATAAAATTTTATGTAAATCTATCTAATGCAATTATTTGTGATATTTTTAGAAAAAAAAATTATGTATTCAAGAAAGCTTTATTAATACAAAACATGAATTTTTTAACACATAAGAAACATATATAAATATTCTTAATAATATTTATGATTAATCAAATGAATTTTTGTTGTTTTTAGGAACCATACTTCCAATTCATAATTCACATCAACAGTGATTCTTGGCTATGAAAAAACTTTTTATCTACCAACTTTCTTCACTTGGGAGAAGAGTTGTAATGATACAAAAATATTACAATATCATTATTAACTTAATTAATATAATTATAAATTTAAAATAATCTTTTATTAAATATAATAAATAAATATATTTAAAATAATAAATACTAATAAATATTCTTAGCATACTTATATAATTTTAAAAATAAAGTTATTTTATAAAATATATTATCTTAATCTTTTTAATATATTAAACATTATATTTTTAAATATTTTTTATTTTTAATTATTTAAAATTATCAAGATATTAATTAAAAATTATTTAATAATATTATTACTATAACATTTAAGAAATATTTAAATAAAAACTATAAAAAATATTTGAATCTGAGAGAATAAAAGTTATTAAAGTTATTACAAAAATATATTAAATTTATTATATATACAAAAATATAAAACTAATTGATTATATAGATTAATTTGTATTAACAGTTTTGATTTAATCTAATTTTTTAGACTTAATACTGATTTCAACATATCCTATTACTCCATATATATATATATATATCAATTCCTCAAATATTAAAGATCATACTTAGTACTAAATTATCTCTCAATTATTGAATTTTTTAAATAATTGATTGGACGTTAATAAAATATTTCCACTTAAGGAATAAACTAGTGAATATTCACTGCTTAAGAAATTATTTATACAATTTATTACTTTTTTATCGGTAAGAAAAAAGAAGAAGAAGCTAAGATCATAAATAAATAGAGTCAATGGCATACAAGAAAACAGTCACCAAAAGCTCAGGAGGACATGAATCATAAACAATCAAAGACTTTGATCACACGTTGTCCCATTTTAGCATGTTGATCTGCGCAAATCTTTACCCCACTTTAGAGTTTAATTAAGAGATGGTAATACTTAGGATCAAAATAATAGTTCATTTTAAAAAAATAATTTTATTTTACTATATAAATTATTTATTACAATTCTAAAATATAATTTATATATTAAAAAAATTATTTATTAAGAATTTTAATTTTAATATAATTTATATATTAAAAAATATTATTTTTTAAATTTTAGTTATATAAAATAATTATTTATCTTGTACATTACCCAAATGCTAGTGCATATGATAATCACTCGTAATATTGTTTTATAGTTTCAGACATTGACATTTGTCTTTCTTCAAAAAAATTTTGTTCCTAGTGTATATAAAAATTTAAGTAATTATTAAAAAAAATTGATGTTAGAAGTTATTCTTCAATGACAATAATTTTAATTTTTTTCTTAAACAAAAATTATTTTTTAATTTTTTTTCTTTTATTTCTCTTAATTTATGTTTTACATCTTTATTTTTTACATCTTTATTTTTAAATTAAATTTCAATGTAGCTATCATAAATGGAGCAAGCTATTACAGTGATTTTAAATTTTTTCTTCAAGCATTTTCTAGAATTTTCTTAACTTTTTATCAGTTTTAATCTATCTTTTTCATCTTTATTTTTAAATTAATTTTAATATTTTGAAAAATATAAATAGTTAAAATTAATCTTATATTATAATATAAATTATTTTTTAAAAATTTAAAATATAATTTATATGTTAAAAATATTTATTTATTATAAATTTGAATTATATAAAATGAATATTTATTATATATATCACATACTAAAATATTTGTAAAAATACTAGTAAAAAGTTAATACTATTATATTTTTAAATCAAGAGAGAGGGTGGAGGCTATATGGCTAATAATAATTAATGGTGATTTTTATTTTTACAAGGTACTGTCTACCCATGAAATCAGCCCAAAAGATTGATTTTATTTTAAAATATAAGAAGTGCTAACAAGTAAGAAGTTGATTTTATTTAAAAATAAAAAACTGCTAATAAGTAACAAGAACGTTGTTGGACAAAAAACAGCTCCGAACGCCGTCTCTGATAGATAGCTCTTTCTGTCTCTGCAAACTTGAAAACCCTTTCTTCATTCTCCGCTCCATGATCTTCAGATAGCACTGCCCAAAGCACTAAAGGTACCAACTTTGCACCCCTTATTGCAATTCTGCCTCTTTTCCTGCTTTGCTTCAATCTTAAAACATACCCTTTATTTTCTATTTTCAAAAAAATTGTGGGAAATTCACCCCTTTTCAAGAAACCCTTTATTTATTTAACCGACTAAGTGGGTCTAATTGGGTTTTGGATAGGTTGCATGAGGTTCAATGTTTAAACTTCAGTGTGCTTATTGGTGCATAAAAAAAGTTCCTTTTATTTATTTATTCTCAGATACCAAGGAAGAAGAAAACCCCAGTTTGTGAAATCGAGGCATGGAGAGCAGCAGTGGGAGAGAGAGTACGGGGCGTGTGCCACTCTCAGGGGTGGTGGCAGATTGTGTGAAGCGGTGGTTCAAGGACGCTCTCAAGGAGGCTAAGGGGGGTGACGTCAACATGCAGGTCTTGGTGGGTCAGATGTACTATCATGGTTATGGTGTTCCCAGAGATGGTCAGAAGGTGTGTTGCTTTGTTTTTTGTTGTTGTTATTGTTGTTGTTTCCTTGAATTCAGTCTTCTGCAATGAGTTTTAGTTGGATTGGGGTTGGTTTTTTAATTTGTGGACAACACTTGCAGTTTATTAGGTGCTTTTGGTGTTCTTTTGAACTTCCGATCATAATTGAAGTTTCATCTGGATAACCTATGTTGAACTTTAATGCAAATCTTTATTATGCATTTTCTGAGGAAAAAGTCCAATTTTGATTCGAGAACAACAACTAAAGTACCTAAGGAACTACATATAGTTTTTGTTCTTTGTTTGTTGGGTGTTGATTTTGGGGTTTTTGAGTGCTTCTAGAAGTCAATGTTACTTCACTAAAGAAAGAAGAATTAGCTTTTGAAAAAAAGAAGACGACAAAACTTAGACGCAGTTCTTTAAGTGTGTTTGATGTTGTCTGATCAAACGTGGAGTTCCATTTTGGTATCAACGTTCTCTTTGAATGCCAACCTTTGTTGTGTCAATTACCATGATGAAACTTCATTTTACTTGGAGAATGACACCAAAAGCACAAAAGGAACTACATCTAAATATTGTTGTAAAAATTGAAGTAAGCATTTCAGTCCTTTCTATGGTTCTAATACATGTATATTCTAACATATACACATTTATCATGCTTATATTCCCGTCTATGTGTCTAGAGTAGCAATATAAGAAGTTCTATTGTGTGTAGATCAGTAGATATAATGGCTTGGAAAGTCTTTTTAACTTGCAATTATGAGGTTTGGTTATCTTCTTTTTATAATGTCGAAACTCAATCATTTGTGTTTTCAGATTTGTTGTTTTAATGTTTAGTACACGGAAGTCATTGCAGAAATGGATGTAAAGAGTTTCTAGTGTGAAATGTGGATTATATGGACCATTATATAAAGAGCAATGGTGTAATTATGAACGTTGTGTGGAATGTAGTTGTACTTGTTTGTCCTTTTCTTTCGTTTCCAATGCTGATGTTATTAGTGTGGGAATGAAGGGAAGAATTTGGCTGACTAAAGCATCAAGGGTTAGGTCTTCAGTTTGGAGAGTTGGTGGTAAACGTCCAGGTAAATCCTCTCTTGTTGCTAGCAGAATATCATCTTTGTTTTCCCTTGTAATTTAGTTTGACAATTTTTTCATTTTGGTGCATTTTTGCTAGGTTATAATGCAAGTGATTCTGAGTCTGACGAATTGGAAGAAAATTCTTAAACAGACTAAATTGTTTCATGTCCAAAATTCTGAAAGGTGATTTTATCCTAATCCCTGAACATTTTCTACGTGTGGATAGTGATTATACTCTTTTCAGGCCACATTTATTACCTTATAGAATTATCAAAGAACAAGGGCTTGGGCTTTTGAGATGTGTGCCTTATTTCTTCCTAGTTAGATTTTTGTGTGTTACATATCAAGTAACTCAAATTTATTTCTGATTTGGAAGTGTTATGTCCTATTTTCTTATTAGTTGTATCTATGTCATCCTTTGAGAATGATGGGTTTTCCATATCAGTTCAATTGTGAATCCAGTTCCGCAGTAGTTTTTTTAGCAACATGTGATTGATGATGGGTTTTATGTTCTGAGATCCAGAAATATGTTTTGCATAATTAGGTACGTGATGTGACTTCTCCACATGAGTTCAAGAGTTTATGCCTAGTCTACCTGGGAGAGGGGTTTCAGATATTATGAGTATTTTGTTTGTATTCTACTTACTTTCTCTTGGACTTGAAAGGTTAACATGGATTACATGTTCTCTTCTATTTTGTTTGTTGTTCACCTTATCTACAGTGTTTTTCGGGTAAAATGAGATGTAATTAATCACATTAAGAAAAATAAGACACAGTAGAGTGCCAAGAGGCTAAGCTTATCCTCTATTGCTTTGTATATAATTTGACTGTTGTCTACATTCTTGGGAGAAAAAGCTTTCAATATGCGGTTTAAAAGATATAGATAATATTACAATGCAACTAGCCAACTAATCTGGTGGTTGAGTTTGGTTATGGCACTTCTTTTTAACCTTGAAGTTTGATATTTCTGAGAAAGTCTGCTGAAAGTTTTTAAGTTAGGTCTTTAACAAGGGCTGTGAAGTGTGAAAAAAGCCAGTGTAGATAAATACAGTTCTTTCTTTTTCTAAGCCCACATAAACAGATTGCATCAAATGAACAAAATATGTAAAGAACTTAGAAATGGAATACTGTAATGAAAGTACATAGTAAAGCACAATGGAAAGTTGGAAACTAATGTGGTACTACAAACCAGGATAACTGGCCAGTGCATTTGTTTCAGAAGGCACAATTTTCAACAATAGATGTTTCCTGACCCTAGCCAATGGATTGTTTGGAAGGGTTAACTGCTGATTCTTTGCATTGTAGTGCTTCACATTCATTCATAACAGACCATTCTTGATCGACATATTAAACTGCTCTTTCTGGTATATTGATCTTGTGCTCCTTTGTTTTGTAGGTATTTGTGGCATCCTTCTTCATATATGTTCTTGGGACTTCCAGTTTTCATTTGCTTTCTGATCTGTGTATGATATGCTACACCATTTTTTAAATCAAGGAAAAAGTAAAGGAAATATTGTTACATTTTGAGCAAATTGTTGTTTGATAATTGAGGGTCTTTTTCCCTTTCCTTGATGTATCACCATATCATGCAAATAGAATAGGAACGTATTCATGAATCATGATTAATGTGCAATCATCGTGGTTTGGAGGACAGTTATGAAATTCTAATTTAACACAAAGTTGTCAATGCGGAAAAATTCGGGATTCTTTGGGTTTTACTTGGCTTTATCACCCAATAAATTACAAATTGCTAAGTTGCTGTATTTTCTGTGCCAAAATTGAACCATTCAACCAACATTATGTTGGTATGAATGATACCAAACAAGGTATTGAGTTCAAATACTAATTTAGGTTTAACCGCATCAACTTTTGTAGACCAAACCGTTTCTCATTTCTCTTCTCTTGGTTTTTCTTTTTCTTATTATTCTTTTGGGGGGAGGAGGGTAACTTAGGGTGTGTTTGTTTTAGATTAATTATGCTTTCCGAATCACCTTAAACGTGAATATTTGTCTCATGTTCAACGTGGTTCAACGACGATACAAACACACTTAGTCTACATGATTCGAGATATATTGAGCTACTTTATTTTGAAGAACTTCTAACAACCTAAGTATGAAATGAAATCGGTCCAAGTTTTGTCCACCAAGACCATATAGCGTCTGATTCGAGTTTTGATAAAATATTTTCAAGAATAAGATGCCTCAGTGATGGATGAAGATCCTCTCTTATTAACACGATAACGATGTTATGAAAAAGAAAAGGCATAAAAATAATTATAGTAAGATCTAATTGTGTGGAGTCCATTAATTTTATTTGTTTCTTTCTCTAAGATAACATTGTCATGATAAATGTTAACACGAGAGGACTCAAATTTCGGAGTGATATACCCCGGAATGGTATCATTAACAGAATAATGATGACAGTGTTTAGTATATAAAAAATATTCTTGGAGAATGAATCTGATTGCTAGCGACCACAATCATAGCAGTGGCTAGAGTTGCCAACCACATTCAATTATTCAACAGCAAACAGCAGCAAAGGGTAGCATACTTTGGTGATCAACAGTGTGGTAGTGAAGGCGATTGGCATAAGCCACCATCCACCGTCCATAGTTGATGACAACAAAGAGTGGTCCAAGTCACCATCCACTGTCCATAGTTGATGACAATAAAGAGTGGTGTCATATTTTAAGGTGTCTACAAAAATTTGAATTAATCTGAATTATAAAAACTAAACTTTTTTTTATAAAGAAAATAATTGAATTGTTTTAATAAAAAATTAATCAAACAATTAGAAAACTAAACTATAAAAATTAAACCATAAAAAATAAAAATTCTCTTATTTTCACTCTTTTTCAAAAAGGAAAAACAAAACAATTCGATTCAGTTATAAAATAGTTCAATTTAATTTAAAGAACACTTAGTTTGAATTTGAAAAAATAATTCACTGAACTAAAAAATAATTCAATTCTGTTTTTGTTTAGTTCGGCTTTATATTCAATTATCATATTAATGCTTTTTACACCTCTAGTCATGTTTAACAATTCACGATGGTGGTCAAAGTCACAGGCTACCATCAACCACAGGCAACAATGGAGAATGACCAAATTTCAGTAAACAGACATAGGATGGTGTCTTGTAGCGGTGATGATGACTTCCTAAACAATGACACGGTGATGCTTGGTTGATGGTTTTTATTTTGGGTAAGGTATGGAACTAAACATGGCTGATGTTTGATGATGGACGGGTAAATATTTTGAACATTTCACAGGGCAAACATGGTATGAGAATATAGAAAATTCATCACATCTGAATACCTAACAGGAATGAGTCTAAATGTTGGAAAAAAAGTTATTCCCAATAATCATTTACCAAGTTGTGGCCATGTTTACCTTTAAGAAAAATGGCGGCATAACTATGGACAGTTGAAACAGCAGAGAATTATCTAGGAACTCATAGGAGGACAAAAGATTCCAAAATTAGATTTGCATGGCTGAACTTGCTCGTCCACGAGAAAGCATTCAACTGGTAATATACAGTAGATTTACACAAAGGAATCTTATTGAAATGAAAATCTTTAAACAACCACTTCACACGCCTTGAAGGAGCACTACCATTTGTGCTTTAATAATCACATCATGCAATAATTATAACAGTTACTTGATAACCAACATTGAATAACTTGGGGGTGCGTGAGAGAGGGTAACAAAACTGCTAATGGAAATACATATTTGAAACAAAAGACATATTGTGAAATAACTCTGGTCATAGTTTATAACAATGGTTCTTGATTCTCATGATCTCTAGAAAACACACAAAAAAACACAATTTTTCATTTCACATAATTGGTACAGAAAAATTGGTTATGCACTGTTTCTCTGGATAATTATTTCTTTAACAAAAAATTCTTAGTGAATTGGCAAATACCTATAACATTTGATATGGCACATTCTGCTTCATGAGCTGAATCATTGATTCACGTTCTCCAAGTACCATTTGTAGGTATCAACAAGCCCATCCTTGAGTGAAACTTTTGGTGTCCAACCCAGGCTTGCAAGTTTGGAGCTATCCATCAGCTTCCTTGGAGTCCCATCAGGCTTAGTAGCATCCCAAACAAGATCTCCTTCAAATCCCACCACTTCCTTCATCAACTCAGACAATTCCTTAATGGTAACCTCCTTTCCACTCCCAACATTCAAATGCTCAAGTCCACTATACTTTTCCATCATGAAGACAACGGCGTCTGCCAAATCATCAACGTGCAAGAACTCCCTCAATGGACTCCCTGTCCCCCACACCACCACCTCCTTGGCACCTTTGACCTTTGCCTCATGAAACCTTCTCATGAGAGCAGGTAACACATGTGAATTCTCGGGATGAAAATTGTCGTTTGGTCCATATAAGTTGGTGGGCATTCCGGAAATTGCATCCCACTTATACTGAATTCTGTAAGCCTGGCACATTTTGATCCCAGCAATCTTGGCAATGGCATACCATTCATTTGTGGGCTCTAAGGGTCCAGTAAGCAAGGCATCTTCTGGAATCGGTTGGGGTGCAAATTTGGGGTAAATGCAAGAGGAACCCAAAAACAACAATTTCTTAGCACCATGGCGATAAGCAGAATCAATGACATTAGTCTGGATTTGGAGGTTGATGGCAATGAAATCAGCAGGGTAGGTGTTGTTGGCATGGATGCCACCAACTTTGGCTGCAGCTACAATGACAAATTCAGGTTTTTCAGCAGCAAAGAAGGCTTCAACATCAGATTGTCGAGTGAGATCAAGCTCGGCATGGGTACGCAAGATTAGATTAGTGAACCCAAGTTGGGTCAGTTTGCGAACAATGGCCGAGCCAACAAGTCCCCGGTGACCAGAAACAAACACCTTAGCAGATTTGTAAGCTAGAAATGAATTTGATGACAATGCTGCTGAAAATATACCCAAAAAAATAAATAATCAGGCACATATTTAAAATCAAAGAATAACAAAAATTGTTTGACTTATTTTTTTTTAATTTAATTGGAATGCACTTACACTATCATCCAATCATGAATGTATGATAATTTTGTTGACTTTAATAATAACTATTTTAAAACTCATATATAAAATGATCTCGGAGTGATTCACAATGTCATGTCAATTATCTGTGCATGAAAATTAAACTCATTTTCTTTTTGCCAGAATGAGTCAGCATTGATGTTGATTCTTAGACCAACATAACTTATCTAACAACCACCCTTTAATAGATCAAATTCTAGCTGGATTCTAACAAAATTTTCAGGGTGTATAGCACTACTCATCTAAGAATTAAGACATTCAATTCAAGTTGGGATTCATCTAAGGGAGTTTCAGTGAATAATTTTCTAGGCAATCAAACATGTAGAAGACATGAATGAAAAGAACCGTTATTGTCTTGGCTTCCCATGCTTGTGTGCGTTGGTTGTCTTACACAACAGTTAAACTATTCCACCTTTCAACTTCAAATCAAACCTGAAACGAATCAACAACGTCAACAGGAAAATAAAATAAAGAAAAAATAACTTATCAGAGTAAAATAAAGCACAACATTTACACACATAGAACCACCCCTCCAAACGATACCTCGCAATTAAGGTTCAAATCTGAAACCCACTTTCAAAACGACGAAACAACACGAGGGGTGCAACAAAAGTCGAAACTTTACCTCGAATTTGAAGCAAACCAAAAGCTCTTATTAAGAGGCTAAAGTGAATGACGGTACGGTGATATCTAAGAATCCGACCCACACTTGATTGGATTCCGGTGAATCGGACTCCGACGACGGTAAGCTCAGATCTGAGAGATTCCGGCGGGATCAAATCAGAATCTATTTCTTCTTTTCCTCTTCTCTCAGTCTATGCTATTCTTTTAGTTTTTCACCGTATATTTATAATAACATTATCTTTTGCAATATTGTGTTAATTCACTCATGGAGTGAGTCATGGCTATGCTTAAGCTGTCCCTCTAGCGGTGATGTTAGTACTTTTTTTTTACTCAAATTTAACAATAATGTTTATAATAATTTTTTTAAGTAAAATCTTCTCTTAAAAATATTTTTTTCTGATTTATACAATTCGAACCCAAGCTTTACTTAAACTAATTTTAAAAACTAAAGTTACTTTTTTTTAATTAATTTTTAATTTTAAAATAAACTCATTTAAATAAAATTTATTTTTTAAAATTAATTTAAGATGTATTTATGTGTTAAATAGGAATGACCACGATAATGATAATAATAATAGTGATAACAGTAATAATATAGTAATAATAATAACAAGAGTGATAATATAATATTCAGTAGCGATAGCGAGGATGATGGTGATAGTAACACAACAATACTATGATAGTGATAATGGTGACAACGATAACAATAATGACGATAATTATAATAATAATAATAATAATTAAAAAAATTAAATTAAAAATTATTTTAAGCAAATGTATTTTGTTTACTAATATCCAAATAGACATCAAAGTATAATGTTTATAATTTGATATTACATACTGTACTCCCTCTTACAATTTTGTTTACACTGTTCTTACTTTTTTATTTTAAGAACTTAAATTATTAAAAGAATAAAGGGCGTGCGTAGAAAAGTTTATTTGAATTTATATTTATATAAGCGCGCCTAAGTATTTTGAAAAATGTTATGAAAATAGTCTATATGATAACCGATAAGTCTAAGTTATTTTTAATTTATTTTAATAAAATTTTCATAATAATATATGAAAATATCGTATAATTATAAGAAAATAATTTTACTCTGTTTTTTTATAATAAAAAATTATTTAATAAGTATTTAACTATTTTCTTTATCCAAATACACTGATCTAGTTATAGTTTTTTTAAAGTATTTTAAGTGTTATTTTTAATAAAAAATAGAGTTTAATCTTAATAATTATATTGGTTTTAATACAAACTTTTATTACATAAACAATTAATTTTTTTTAATTTTAATTAAAAAATGAAAATAATTAGATAATTGTGTCTAAGTTTTACGAGAAAATAAAACATCCACTTGTAGTATAAAATGTTTCTAGTTTATCATCAATGACAACAACTATTATAAATGATAAATTTATTGATTTCAATAATAACTAACTTATAAGTTATACTAAACATATTGTTTTAAAACATGATAGATCGATTCAACTAGTTTGGGAGAACTGGTTTAGTGATTGAGTCCATTTATTTTAGAATTGATAGGAATAAATAAAAAATCGGTGCCAAGAACAGGTGATTTTAAACAATATTATTTATTTATTTATTTTAATTTTTAAATTATAAATTATATTCATTTAATATTATTTTATATATTATTTAATTATTATTATATTTTATTAATACCGGTTCGACTACAATTTAACTACGGTTAAACCATTAAACCCGTTTCTTAATCGATTCAATATTTGATTCGATTTTTAAAAACATTTACTAAACATGATTTTATTGACAAACATTGTAAAAACATTTACAATGAACTTGCATACCCATCTTTTTAAGTATTTTAGGTGTTATTCTCTAATTAAAAATAGAGTTTCATTTTAATAATTATATTGATTTTTAATACAAAATTTTATTACATAAATTATTAGAAAAACTTTAATTTTAATTTAAAAAATAAGTATCTAAATTTAAAGAGAAAACAGAATATCAACTAAAAATGTTAAAGTTCATACTAAATATAATTTTTAATTAGTTAATAATTTAAACAAATTTATGCTCATTAAACTGAAGTTTTTGAGTTTAATGTAATTGTAAGATAAATTTTATCATTTATAATAATTTTATTCCGCAACGGTGAAATTGTAAAAAGAAATTATACATTTATACATTTCTCATGTCAAATGCCAAAATTAAAATGGAGATTTGAAACATTATGGGAAGATAAGTTAGAATCTACAAAATTCGTATCTACGTGCATTAAATACTCGTGCCTAGGGTATTTAATAGTATTGTGTTTATACTTCTCAATAAACACGGCAACTTCCTTAAAGATTCGTGCGTCCTTGAGCACCGACAATGGTTGTGAAATTTACAATTTATAACTAATGCTATAATAGTCTCATGGCATGTTCTGTCAACCAAGTTAGCTTCCTCATCACTTGCATATAGTACGTATTTTCTCTCGTCCCATACATAAAAAAACAAAAAGCACATTTTATCTCTCTCTCCGTGAATGAATTGTGGTCGGAAAAAACATAAGTAATACAAATACAAGGAAGCATTAATTATAAAATATAATATTTAATGTTCTTAATATATATCTCTTTTGTATTTTTTCAATAAAAATATTTTATTGATTGATTTTTAATTAATGTCCTTTCAGGTTGCTTTTGGCACAAAGAACATTTTAACATTTCAAGAGAAGTTATATGAAAATAAAGCTTTCTTTACCCACCCACCATGAGATATAGCAAAATTCTAATTTTATTTTTTTGAAACATGTTATTCTATATTTCTCCTATTATATTGTGCAATAAATAGCAAGGGACTGGAGAGAGTTTTCTGAAATAGAAGTCAGCTTCACTCCAAACTTCTAGAAGTTACACCAACTTGAAGTAAAGATTTTCTGAACTATTCATTATTATCATACTTAGTTTAGCCAAAATTAAGGAGGAATTTGTTGGATTATTTTTGCACTTCCAACTATGTGAAGAAGGGGTTCGATTGGGAGATTGAGAGATAGTGGATTTTCACAGCCAAAAGAAAGAAGAGAAAGAGAGAGAAAGAAAGTTCTGTTTTCATCTTTGTACATATCAATATAACGTTAAAATCGCGATATCTTTTTGGTTAACTATTAGATTGGGTTGGAACTTCGATAACAAGTTCAACACACATAGTTCTTTATCTTGACCGTTTGGATCTTGATTTGGAGGTCTGTGGTGTAAGATATCGTGCTTGTACAATAACATAATTTTGTGAGTTTTTCACTTTCTTGTTCCTCATTTCTTGCTCTCCGTTTGCAAGCTTTGTTGCTTGATTGTGTTGGTTGGTTATATGTATGAATTTGTGCTTTTGATTGAATATTCTTGTATCCTTGTTTGATAATAGTGGATTGGTTTCTTTGGTCTGGACGACCCGTGGTTTTTACTTCTCACATTGGGAGGGTTTTCTACGTTAAAAATCTTGGTGTCTCTTGCGTTATTCTTCTCGTTGCTATCATTTTTATTTGTCGTTACTCCTTCTAGATTCTTGAAAGTTAGGGGAATTTATATCCACTGCGTTGTTGCTTAATTACATGTGTATTGTTGTTTTCCCCATCAAAGTAGTATCAGAGCTCTTTTGTTTAAAAGATGTTCTACTTGCTTGAATGATGGAGGGTAATACAAATAGAATGATGAGTTTGAATGACACTAATTATCACTCGTGGAAAGGAAAGATGAAAGATTTATTATTTAGAAGAAAATGCATCTTCTTGTCTTTACTATTCAGAAGCCAAAATCTATGTCTGATGAAGAATGAGACTTTGAGCACCAACAAGTATGTGGTTTTATTTGAAATTTTGTGGATGATAATGTTTATAATCACATTGCAAGTAAGATACATGTCTCGACTTTGTGGGAGAAGATTGAATCTCTGTATGCCTCAATGTGTGGAAATAAAAAATTATTTTTGTTGAATTCTATAGTGAGTTTGAACTTCAAGGAAGACACTTCCCTTTCAAATTACTTGAATGAGTTTCAAGAGATTCTTGATCAGATGTCAAGAATGGGCCTCAAGTTTGAAGATGAGATTTTGGGATTGTTACTTTTGAATACTCTACCTGAGTTTTGGGAGACTTTTAAGGTCTTTATCACAAATTCAGCCCTTAATGATGTTGTCTCTTTGCAAACGGCAAAGGATAGTGTTTTCAACGAGGAGACGAGAAGGAAGACACAAGGTTCTTCATCTCGATCTGAGGTGCTTGTCATTGAAAATAAGGGAAGAAGTTAGAAAAAGGGAAGAGAAAAGAGTAGAAGTAAGTTCAAGTTTAGATATAAGAATGTGGAGTATCATTATTGTCATAAAATAAGGCATATACAAAAACATTGTTTCTTGTCGAAAAAGGAGAACAAAGGCAAAAGGGGTAAGTCAAAAGAAAAGGATCATGATAATGATGATGATCGTGTCACTACTACTGCTACCGATGATGATCTTGTCATTCTTTAAGACTTTGAGTCAGTTAATCTTGTATTCGATGAAAGCATGTGGATTATTGATAGCGGTGCTACACTGCATGTTACACCAAGGAAAGAATTCTTTACATCTTACACCTTAGGTGATTTTGGAGTGTTGAAGATAGGTAATGATGATGTGACCAAGGTGATTGGTGTTGATGATGTTTGCTTGCAAACCAATATGGGAGTGCAATTGTGGCTTAGAGGAGTCAAACATGCTCCAGATGTTCACTTTAACTTGATATCTGTGCATATGCTTGATGATGGTGGTTATGATAATCACTTTGGTTATAGAAAATGGAAACTCACCAAAGTTAATTTGGTTGTGGCAAGAGGGGAGAAAATTTCTAAACTATATGGGAGAAAAGTTGTGGTTGCTAAAAATAGTGTGAATGCAATTGATATGGAGGCATCTTTGTGGCACTGAAGGCTTAGTCATATTAGTGAAAAAGGGTTGAATTGTTTAGCCAAAAAGGATATGCTTCCAGGATTGAAGAATGCAGAGTTGGAGAAGTATTCTCATTGTATGGTTGGTAAGCAAACTAGAGTATCCTTTAAGAAGCATCCTCCTTCAAGGAAGTCAGAGTTGTTAGAATTGATGCATTTTGATGTTTGTGGCCCATTGAAGGTAAAGTCATTTAGTGATGCACTTTATTTTGTTACCTTTATTGATGATTATTCTAGGAAGCTTTGAGTTTATACTTTGAAGACAAAGGACCAATTGTTGGAAAAGTTCAAACAATTCCAAGCTTTGGTTGAGAGGTAATCAGGCAAGAAGGTGAAATGTATTCCTTCTAACAATGATAGTGAGTATTGTGAACCTTTTGATGTATATTGCAAGCAATAGAGTATCAGACATGAAAAGACTCCTCCTAAAACTCCTCAATTAAATGACTTAGCAGAGAGGATGAATAGGACATTGATTAAGAGAGTTAGATGCATGCTTTCTGAAGCAAAGTTGCCTAAGTATTTCTGGGGTGAGACACTTTATAGAGCAGTGCATGTTATTAATTTCAATCCTATAGTTGTTCTAAATACTAAGGTGCCAAACAAGATTTGTGGCAAAAATGTCAAGTATGATCATTTGCGAGTCTTTGGTTGTAAGGCCTTTGTGCATGTTCCAAAGGATGAAAGGTCGAAGTTGGATATGAAGACTAGGCAGTGTATCTTCATTGGGTATGGTCAGGATGAGTATGGTTACAAGTTGTATGATTTTGTTGAGAAGAAACTTGTCAAAAGTCGTGATGTGCAATTCATGGAAGACCAAACTATTGAAGACATTGATAAGATAAAGAAGACTACACCTGAGAAAGATAATAGTTTGTTTGAAATTGATCCAGTTTGAATGCCTATACATGATTTGAATACTGTTGAGAATAATGTTCAGAATGTTGAATAACATAATTATGTTGGTGATTACCAGCTTGGAGATGGTTTTGATGTCCCTCATGATGATGATGCTGAAGAGGAACAAGAGATGTCACAATATGAGAATCCAAGTAATGCTCCCGAACCACCTCCAGTTCAACTCAGGAGGTCTAATAGGGAGAGACAATTATCTACAAGGTACACTTCTGATAAGTATGTGACCTTGACAAATGGAGAAGAACCCGAGTGTTACTAGGAGGCCATGGAGAGTAAAGAGAGACAAAAGTGGTTGGATGCAATGTAAGATGAAATAAAGTCTTTGCATGATAATCACACTTATGATTTGGCAAAGCTACCTAATGGAAAAAGGTATTGGAAAATAGGTGGATTGACAGGGTGTTGCAGAGATTCCATATGGAAAATGCTAAAGTAGTGAGTACTCCTCTTGCTACTCATTTTAAATTGAGTTTTGGACACAGTCCTTCAAATGAAGTTGAGAAGACTAATATGAGCAGAGTTCCTTATGTATCTGTAGTGGGTAGTTTGATGTATGCAATGGTGGTTACAAGACTAGATATTGACATGCTATTGGTACTGTTAATAGATTTCTGTCTAATCCAGGTAGAGAGCACTAAAATTTTGTGAAATGGATCTTGAGGTATCTTCATGTTATTAGTGATTTGAGGCTTTGTTTTAGAGGTGATAAGCCTACTTTTGTGGGATACTCAGACTCATATATGGTTGGAGACATTGATTCCAGAAAGTCCACTTTGAGCTATTTGATTAAGTTTGCATGGGAGTTGTGGCATGGCAACCTAAATTGCATAAGTGTGTTGCTTTGTCCACTACCAAGGCAAAGTTTATTGCCATTACAAAAGCATGCAAAGAGTTGTTTTGGGTGAAGAAATTTTTACAAGAGCTTGGTTTTGTTCAAGACAATTACTTGTTATTGTGTGATAGTCAGAGTGCAATTCATTTTGATATGAATTCTTTTCATTTTAGGTTTAAACATATTGATGTGAGGTATCATTGAATACATGATGCTTTGGATGCTAAGCTATTGGAGTCGTCTAAAGTTCATGTTGATGATAATAATGCTGACATGATGACCAAGGCGTTGCCAAGAGGGAAGTTTGAAACTTGTTATGAGATCGTCGGACTGGCGATCACCTCCACATAGTTGTGATGGGGAGATATGTTGAGTTATTTTTGGGCTCCCAACTATGTGGACAAAAGCTCAATACCTTCAAGCTCGCTAAGTCTTTCTTATAAGAGGAGAAGGGATCCGATTGGGAGATTGAGAGATAATGAATTTTCATAGCCAAAAGTGAGAGGAGAAAGAGGGAGAAAAAGAAAGAGTTATGTTTTCATCTCTGCAGAGATCAACACGACGTCAAAATCGCGATATCTTGTTCGTTAACTGTTGGATCGAGTTGAAACTTTGACAACAGGTTCAACACATATAGTTCTTCTTCTTTAACGTTCAGATCTTGATTTGGAGGTCTGTGGTGTGAGACATCATGCTCGTACAATAGCACAATTTCATGAGTTCTTCACTTTCTTGTTCCTCGTTTCTTGCTCTCCATTTGTAAGCTTTATTGTTTGGTTGTGTTGGCTGATTGTATGCACGAATTTGTGTTCTTGATTGAACATTCTTGTATCCTTGTTTGATAATAGTGGATTGATTTCTTTGGTCTAGACGACCCATGATTTTTACCTCTCACATTGAAGGGGTTTTTCACATTAAAAATCTTGATGTCTCTTGCGTGATTCTTTTCGTTATTGTTGTTATTTTTTTATGGTTAGTCCTTATAAATTCTTGCAAATTAGGAAAATTTATATTCGCTGTGTTGTTGCATCATTTCATATGTATTGTTCTTTTTTCTCATCAAGATTAAGGCTCAATTGAAATAGGCTGAGTACATTTGTTAGTAATAATTTTATTTTCATCACTAAGGAGGTTGTGCAGTTGTACTGTGGTGAAGCTTAATTGGTCCAAAACTATAGGAAATTACGGTTGAAAATTTTGATGCAATTGGGTTCACGTTGTCTTAACTTAGGAAAGACTTGCCCATTAGCTTATAGTAACATCATACTTTAGCGTGAATAAATTATAATGCTTGAAATCTATCACAATAATTTCAATTTTCTTTTGCAATATATGAAAAGTTTGTTTACTAAAGTAAGAGCTAAAAGAATTAAAAAGATTTCTCAAAGATTAGTAATGTAACTACAAGTTAAAAAATGTTCAACTAAATTATAACTCAAATGAAGAATTGTCACATTTGATAATTCCAGCCAACTTAAAGACAACAATTTGGATAACAAAATGAGCTCAACATTTTACACAAAAGATGTATTTGTAGGGTGGAGTCTATGTGGACGAGTTACTGAGCTTTTGGGTTGAATAGTTAATGAAGTCTATTTTCTTAATTATAATGTAATTTTCACACTTAATCTTGATGTTAATAACTTTAAATGTCTTTTGATATTTTATAGTTTAATTTTAGTGTATTAAGACTTCCTAAGCCATTATAATGGTTAGTGGGAGGCATATAATGATGCTGATGTAGGTGGTTCTTGTGTGAGGTCATGGGTTGGTGGTGTAGAACCTTTGTGGTGATGCTTGGGTTGCTCTTGGATGTCTACCTCATTTATTGCCTTTCTCTAGTTGTGAAAGTGCTACACCTGTGAGATGAGAGCATTAGGTTATAGAACTTTGCCTCCAAATCTTCCACTTTGGGGTTGAGGATGATGTAATTGTCTTCCTCTTATCCCGCAAACCTTCTTGTCCTACCAAAACTAATGCAAAATATAGTACATATGTTTATATATAAGTTAAGGTTTAATTATATATAATAAATAGTTATAAAGAACATTTGAGTTTTTCAATGTCGTTATACAATGTCAACTTACACCACTTATTCTAATTGTCATCTTCATTGCTTATGTCCTCGTCTTCCTCTTGACCATCGTCTTCTTTGTTAATGTCTTCACTCTCTCCTTGATTGTTGTTAATTTTGTTTTCTTGAATGTTGTCCTCGCCCTCATCCTATGATATATCATTATTTTCCATTTGTTAAAAGTTATCAATGATGATCTCTTTATATTCTACTGTAGATTCGTCAACAAATCTATATATATGTTCAACCTCTACAATTGTTAGAACGAGGAATATGTCATCAACTTGATAAGGCACTTCAACCTTTATGTCATTCGTTGACTTTGACTTGACCCCTTCGATTTTATTATGATTGTTGCACACTAACCATGCATGTCTTTGCAAATCTTGATAAGAGACATAGTATGTTTGTCTTGCCTTTAGTGCAAGGATGAGTAGATTATATGGATCATACATTATAGACATGTTAATATTAATGATATTATATAATTACTATATCTTTGTGTCTTTATTCTTTGTTGGATCAAACTATTTACAATAAAATAAACATATCTTATTACTTAAACCACATTATTCCAACTCTAAGATATGTTGGATGATGCTATAAAAATTATCTTATTCTTCTTTAGTAATATCCTTTACATGAACCCCCACAATTAAATTTTTTTTACCTTTACCCCTTAGAGTCAAATTTGTATCCATTAACCAAGTATGTTCCAAGGTGCTACATTTGAATAATGAACTTAAGCTAGTGACTTTAAGTCTCTATTCATCATCCCATTCCTTTCATCACATACCTATGGAAAAGATACATGTATGTTTAATCATGTCAAGAGTTTAGTGATGATTAGTTATTACATTATTAATTGAGTAACTCATTTATATTTGCCTTTAAACTATGTAGGGAGCTGTATGTTAATGTGTATGAAAGCATCTTGATTATTGATTGAGTGATAACGCAAGAAATATCTAAAACAAATTACATTTTTTTTAGCAATGTATGATACTGAAAACATAGTGAACCTAATTGACACAATATGAGACATTATTTAAGAAATGATTTAACCTCAATAAGGATGCGTACACAAGTAGACTTCTACTATTCATCTGTCAACTAGGACTTCCTAGTAAGAAGTTCGAATTTGCTCAAGATTGACAATATTACATGGAGGTCCTCATGTCTTGATTGAGGATTATTCCTCAAACTTATATTGGAAATAAACGTGAGAAGATTGTCTTATGATCTATGTTGGAAGTATATATAAAACCCTTCCTTGGTAGGTGATTAGTAGATGCTTTATTAAGTTAAAAAACAATCAATTTATACTTAACCTTTTTTTACTAAATTTTAATTCAATTTTTTGAATTAATATTTTATAATTTTTTTTTAATTTTTAGATTTCACCTAAATTATATACAAGTAAATCATATATGTACTAATAATGTAACTATTATTCAATCAAAGAGACATGTAGGATAAAATTATTGGCTTTAACAATATAATCACCTTAAAAGTTATTATACCTACTAGATTTTGATTGGTTAATAATGTAATTTTTTCATACTAACCATGCATTATATATATATATATTTAAAATGTTTTTTTTGTTATAAATTATATATTTTAAAATTTATCTAAATTAAAAATACTAATATCAATGTATTAATTAACGTAATCTGTGCAGGTTGCTTAAAAGTACAAATTGTTATACTCTCCTGGAAAAAGGTCCTACCGGGAGTCGAACCCAGGTCGCTGGATTCAAAGTCCAGAGTGCTAACCACTACACCATAGAACCCATATATTAAATGTCTCTCATATTAAATTATTTATAGCCTTGTACTTTCAGGTTTCCACGCTTATTTCCCATTCGGAATTGGATCTCAAACGAGGATGAAAAAACATAAATTAATTATCAGAAAATATTTTTATTTTAAATTAAACTAGTAAAATATTTAGTAAAAAACAAAAAGCTACCAACAATTTTATTATTAGTTAATGTGATATAATGAACACATACACTTTCTTACTGACAGCAAACCGTGTGCTTCCCGAAAACAAAAATAAAATACAATTTTACATATTATTACAAAAAATTACCTACAAGGTGTTCATAAGATAATTATTTAGTGGCTGAAATTGAACATCATATAATTGCATGAGTACATTTAATATTCATTTTATACAGCTCACTCATTTGCTGTCATAATATATGTCTAAATATGTTAATTGGATTTAGATGGAATCTCCAAAAATTTATTCTCCGTTATCTTTTTCAGTAACACAACCCAACAAGAAATCTTCACTCAAACAAATCTAAAAGAAACTTCTAAAGTTATTCAACCAATTCAGTAATGAAGAGGAACCAATAAATAACTCCTCTCACAAAACGGTCCAATAAACAATTAATGATAGACATTTAAAGTTTAGTTTGTTTGATAACATTGGGTTTCTGTCATTGTTGCCACATAATCTGACAGGAAGAGAATCCAATAACACATCCTATGTTTGCAAGCCGCCCACTCTCTCTCTAATGTGAAAATTTATTATAAGGTTAAGTGCTATTTAATTTTAAATAATATTTATTTACACATAATTTAGTTTTATTATTATTTTTAAAAAATTAAAAATTTAACTAAGTATTAAATAAAAATGGGATAAAATCATAAATACATGATAATCAGATACCATAAAATAAATTTTCTTAAATTTAAATAAATTTTTCATTCTTATATTATATTCATTTTATAGTTTTAGTTATTATTTTTTTTGTCGCTTTTGATTTTTATAGAACTTTTTTTTATTATTTTAATTTTTATTTTAGATATGCAACAACATTAATACTCCATCCTCGTAATAGTTTTATCTAACTCAATTCTATATTATTTTTTTTAATTTTCATCACAATTCACTGATAATGACACTATTATATATATATATATATTAAAAAAACATGTATAATGTTTATTAAATAATACAAATTAAAATAAGTATATTTTAATATAAAAAGATTTATATTAAAAATTTTAAATTTTATAAAAATAAAAAAATACTATTAAAAATTAAAACCAAAAATTTATTTTGGTAAAAACTATCATAAAACGACTATATTATATGTATGATAAACGTATTTAAGGCATCGTGTTATAATGTAATAAGGGTGGTAGCTGCTGGTAGGCTATGATGCAGCCCAGTCAAAGCCACAAGTCTTGACCGAATTCATTTTTCCACGGTCAAACATATCCTCAGCTTCCCAGAAGCAGCTTCCAAGACTTTTTGCTGGTGATTGCAAGCTTTACCATAAAATCATGCATCAATTCCCTCTTTCTCTCTCCCCTATATCATATTGAGTCTTGTCTCCTCCTCTCCTTATATCATGCCTTAGACCACTTTCCAATATAAATTCAAATCCAACCAAGCTTTTCTTCATTGCCACCCCTATTCATGAGGACATCTTTCACTCATCTTCTCTCCAACAATAGTAGCAATATGACCATAGGTGATCATAACAACTGGGGAACTTCTGAACTTAGTCATCATCAAAATGAACTTGATGTTCCCAAGTTCAAGTCTGCTCAACCTCCCTCACTACCCCTTTCTCCCTCTCCAATCTCCCCTTCTTCTTATTTGTCCTTCTCATCTGCTTTTAGCCCATCTGAGTTCTTGAGCTCACCCTTGTTTCTTCCTTCCCCAAATGTAAGTTATAGCTCTTTAATCGGTTCAACAGTGTGAGGCCTAAAATGAATTTTAAACAAAACTTCTTATCTTAATGAAAAGAGTTATATGTTGGCTTTTTTGGTCTGTGTATAAGTGAATTTTTATTTTATAAAGATTAATAACATTTCTTTTTGAGAACCTAAAACTTGAAATTTAGTTGTTTTATTTTTAAGGTCCTTTCTCTCATGCAAATTAACAAGTGTGGTTGGTTTCATGTTTTGGGGGATCACTAATTGTGCGGTTTTCTTTGTTGTCATGCATGTGGTTTTAGATTTTTGCATCTCCTACTACTGAGGCTTTGGTCAGCCAGAGCTTCAACTGGAGGAACGGTTCAGGCCAAGAACAACAACGTGACAAAGAGGATGAGAAAAACTACTCTGACTTCTCTTTCCAAACCCAAATTCAATCTTCTTCAAGCATGTTTCAAGTGGTGAGCACTGTTGTTATTTTGTCACCATTTGACTTCAACAAGTATTGTTTTGCGTTTGTCTTTTTAGTTATTATTCGATCATTAAAGACACAGGGGGCCGGTTCTTGTTCTCTTTGCTGTTACATATTTTGACTTGTTTTAATTATTAGCTTCTGTCTTTTATGGCTTGTGGGGACAGTTTATTGTTTACTTGTTTTTAAAGGTCCTTTGAATTGTCTTCTTCTTTTTGTTCTTCTTTTTTCTATTTTATTTTTGTTGGTGTAAACACGATTTGAATGGTTAAACCAAGGTTCATAACTTACCTAGCACATTCTAAGTTGAAAAAGTCTTACCTAAAAGCATGTGAATGTATGTTTCTATTTTTTAACAACCATAAGTTTCATTATAATCACAGTAAACAAGGTTTAATTTATTGATGGCTTGAAACTTGTTATTCTTGTCATGTTTTTGAATTTGTGTGCTAAATACTTGTTCTATTTGAACAGCAGGAACCACTTAAGAAACAAGACATGTGGAAATTCAATGAACCTACAAAACAAACTGATTTTTCACTCGAGAAGACAACAACAAAATCTGAATACCCTTTGATTCAAAGCTTTTCCTCAGACATGGAAGCAAGAAAACAAGAAATACAAAGCGATTCAGTTCCTAAGTCTGGTTGTTTTAACTACACTGATGCATCTCAATCTATTAGAGAACAAAAGAGATCACAAGACGGGTTTAACTGGAGAAAATATGGACAGAAACAAGTGAAAGGAAGTGAAAATCCTCGCAGTTATTACAAGTGCACACATCCAAGTTGCTCAGTGAAGAAGAAAGTAGAGAGGTCTTTGGATGGACAAATTACTGAAATAGTATATAAGGGCCATCATAACCACCCAAAACCTCAGTCTACTAGAAGAACAAACTCTCAATCAATTCACCAACCTTCTTCATCTTGCACCAACTCAGGGATTTCTGATCAATCAGTGGTGACCCTAGGCAATCCACAAATGGATCATTTCTCCATACAAGAAGATTCTTCAGCTTCTGTAGGCGAGGAAGAGCTTGAGCAAACATCACAAACCAGTTATTCTGGAGGAGATGAACATAACCTTGGACCAGATGCCAAAAGATGGTAAGATTGACAAACCACATTCTAATGACCTGATTTTCTATTTTAGAATGAAATTGCATAGTTCACTTGGTTTGAATATAACTAATTCTGATTCTGATTGTTGCAGGAAGGGAGATAATGAAAACGATGGCTATTCTGCCTCGGGGAGTAGAACTGTTAGAGAGCCTAGAGTTGTAGTTCAAACCACAAGCGAAATTGATATACTTGATGATGGCTTTAGGTGGAGGAAATATGGACAGAAAGTAGTCAAAGGCAACCCAAATGCAAGGTAATTCAATTAACTGATGAGAACAAAGACCCTTTAGTTAATGGTTTGAAGTGTTTCAATTCCTGTTGTTACCAACACAATAACTTAACTGTTCAAAACACTCCATCTGCAGGAACTATTACAAATGCACAGCCCCTGGTTGTTCAGTGAGAAAGCATGTTGAGCGCGCTGCACATGACATCAAAGCTGTGATCACAACATACGAAGGAAAACACAACCATGATGTTCCTGCTGCACGTGGTAGTGCAGGTTATAACACGAACAGGAATTCTCTGAACACCAACATGCCAGCGCCTATAAGACCCTCTGCAGTGAATTGTTATTCTAGCTCATCAAGTTTCACAAATTCTCTCTACAATAATTCTAGGCTTCCAGCAGCTGGAAATCAAGAATCATTTTCACTGGACAAGTTCAAGAGCCCTGGAAGTTTTGGCTATTCGGCGCTTAACAAATCAATGACTTCATACACCAATCACTCGCAATACTCAGATGCTGCATACTCCAAGGCCAAGGATGAGAGGAAGGATGACTCATTCCTTCAGTCATTTCTGTCAAAGGACTTCTAAATTTGGGACTGGACCACAATTTTACAAATTATGTTGGATATGTTTTTGTATAGCATTAGCATGTAGGATTTTAGTTATTCAAAGCAGAATATAAACAGAGAACCATGAATATTTACTCATTTACCTCAATTAGATTAGTGACTGGCACTGCAGCCATAGTGACAGCAAATTGCTGCTATAACTGTGCCAAGTTCATCTCCCAGTAGAACCTTTCAACTTTATCATAGGATTGATTGATGAATTCCGTTATTCTTTTGTTGTATTTGTTGGAAAAAAGGTTGTTTTGGAAGAATCTTCCAATATTCCATTACTTGGTAACATGTGTGCTTCTTTTGGCAATTTCTACTGTGCTCTTTCTACTTTTAGTTTTTATTAAGTAATTTATTATGAATATCAGGAAGTCTAGGACTTCCATAATTTTACAACATCATCACAGGGAGTTTGATAAATTTTCAATTCATAGGTCCTTGGTGGCCCTCAAAACAAAACATAGTCCTTAATGCAAATTTTGATGATAACGAAATGTTAAGGGATATCTGATTTATTTGGAAAATAAAACCAACTCCGAAAATTTCCACGCCTGAGAATTTTGTAATAAACTCAGTGTCTAAAGGTTGAAAGTTGAAACCTCTAGGATTTTAACAAGTCAACCTTTTTTATTTAATGTACATTAAATAATAAGACTGAAGAAAAAAAATGAATTCAATTCTGACTGCTATTGCTTGCATCTACAATCAGATTCAAATTCTATTCTTTTTTTTGGCCAAATCGGTCAATAAAAAGTCTCAAGTACAAGAAAAAGATTAAGCATTACATGTATTCGTATATGAAATCAATATCATATCTCACTGTAACATATGCACAGAGCCAGAGAGGTGAGGCCTGACTCCTTTTCTCTTCATTAATGTACAGAAAAATGCGATTTGTTGAGAAGTATGAAAGTATGAAACAATAATAGGGAGAGTTGCAAAGTTCAGACATTAGATATAAGGTTGAGTTGATAGTTTGTATCCTGAAATGACTGCTGACACTGCTAGACACATGAAGGCAAAAATTGACATGGTAATGGCTGCAGCTGAAGAGTCCGTGAATATATTGTCTGCCCCTTCCCTCATTCTATTTGTTAATGGTATTGCTGAAGATGCTGATGATATCAAAAGATATGCAATGATCTGCAACCAAAAACGTTTTGAAATTAACATTTAGTATTCCTTCAAAGGCAAATATTTCATAAATCATAGCCAATCATAAAGGTTTTGAATAAACAAGTATAGTCTAAATCTTTGAATTATTCAAAATGAAGCCTCTACCAACCTAGGTCATTTGAATATTATATGGTGGTGCCATCCGTAGCACTCATTAACTGTCTAAAACAATAAATTAAGGACTATAAAAATCCCCCCTTGTGATTGCATCAATGAAGCACTTAAAACATCATTGGAAGTTGTACATCCTTAGAAAAAACTTCATTTTATTACTAATTATTTGAAGCTAGATACGCTTTCATTTTCATTACTTCCGTAGAGAGAAGTCACAAATTTCCAATCCAAAGGGACAACAAATTAATTTAATTTGCAATATATTGCAAAGCATCTCATCAACATACCAAAATGTTATTTAATTTTAAAATTTCCAAAAGATAAATAAATAAACAAAAGTAGTCTGAAAATGAAATTCCTTTGAGAATTGAATTCAACTTAAACACAGAGACTCTGATTAGTGACTCATCACTAGCCATAGAATCAGATATGGGATAAAAAAAAAGTAGCAGCATCATTGAAACCAATGGCATAAGAGAGAAATGATGCCAAACCTGATCACCAAGAAAGTCAACCATCGCTGCCATTCTTGGCTTAAGCAATTGTTTTGCAGTGGAAAGTTCCTGAATTTGCCGGAACGCTTGGCATCCAGTGTACAGACTAGACAAAATCGCTATTGCCAGCAAATACCTATCATTCTCAAAAACTCAGCTCAACCTCATCCCTCTCTTGAATCCACTATGTAAAAAACTTAAATTAAAGACGCATGATAGACTTTATATTATATTAACTTAATTAGAATCTACAATACGTCTAAAGTATTTTAAGATTATCATCTAATCTATGTATGATTAATAATAGACTTATGTAACCATTACTTTAAAATTTAATTGATTGAGAGTGTATTTAATTAAAATATACCACAAGTCATAAATTAACACGAAGGATAAAATTATCGACTTTATAATAAATTAAACTCATTATGTTTCTAGCAATTAACTCCATCTCAAAATTAATACCACCAATCCTAAAGACTTAGACGAATGAATAATTGTATATATATTTTTGGTTTAGGAGCATATGTATTATTTACGAAGAAAAAAAAAATCTGTTTGAGTTAAATAAAATCATTATATACGAAAATATTTCTTATTTTTGAATATCTAACGCGTTCGTTACATCTTTAAGACTCAATTTCAAGATGACTGGTTAAGGAGATAAACTCACACAAAAAATTAATATTCTGCCGTGACATTATTATTATATAAAATCCTGACAATTCAAACAAATTTATAAAATTCAAGTATTTTTTCCCCCAACAAGTTGATCCATAGTCAGCAGAAAATACTTTTATATTTAATCGTGATTTCCAAATTAACATTAAAAAAAAAAAGCAAAATTTGAGCAAAACCCATTAATCTTGATCTGAAATTGTGAAAAGGGGCATCAGATTTGTACCTGTACTCTTCGTAGTGATCGAACTGTCTCCAATCGCCGTGTTTATTGCTGGCCGTGATAACGAACGAAATCAGAGAGAAAAGCAAAGCGATCCCTCTCAATGCCAACGACCCTCTCTTGATCAAGTCCTCCCTCTTCCACCGCCGCAGGATTCCGGCGATTCCACCGGCGCCGGTGGCCCGCGTCTGGTGGTCCCCACTCGGTGCAGAATCCGCCATTGGTGGAGTCTGAACGTGTATCTTCGGCGACGAACTGTCATCATCATTCGACATCTTATGGTTTCGGATTCGGATTTCAACGAATTCAAGTGAAAAAGAAAATAAGAATGAGAAGAGCCAATGTTTGTTTGTTTATGTAAAGGTGGCAACGATGGTAAAATCGTTATGGAAGTTAACGAGGTTTCGGGGTACACAGTTCTAGCCAATGATGCGCGCGTGAATAATGCGTGAGGTGTCGTGGCGTGATGGGATTGGTTGTTGGAGTGTGGAGTACGACAAAGGCAATGACAGTTGCTACAGCAATGTAGGAGTTTGTAGTGATTAAGAATGGTTGGCAGTGCTCTAATGCCAGGTGGCAAGTAAATACTAACATACATACAATATAAAATAGAGAAAAGCACATTTATGGTGTTTATATTTTTTTGTTATATTTTTATATCAATAAATTTAGTCTTAAATTTTAAAATATAAGTTTAATGTTTTTAATTTTGAAAAATATAATAAATTCTTATAGAAAATAGAATATAATTTTTAAAGTTTGAAACTTAAATATATTGATATAAAAGTATAAATTTTTTATCACGTTTAACTAAAAATATAAATATTAAAAATTCATTTTTTATTAAATAATATATACTTAAATATTAATAGTATAATAATATTATAAATAAATTATGCTTCTCTTCCCTTGTATGTATGAATATTATATCATTCTTTGTTGTCATATTATGTTAAAAAAATACCTTTTTTTCTTCTATAAATTTAAATATATGGTATTTTTTCTAAATTATTTTAATATATGAAACCTTATTTCTATTTTTATTTTATCATTAAAACTTCGTTAGATTTTATTAAAAAAAATATTATCAAAAAATTATTTATTTTAGCATATCTCAAATATCATGACAATATAATATTTATGTCTCTTGACGAGAAAAAATATAATTTATTTTACATATTAATATAAGAAGGGATGATGATGTAATACTTGCATTTCTTATAAAAGGAGATTGTGATTTGTTTTAATGATGTTAAGTTAAATGAACTAAATTATATATTTTAATATAGTAGGGGAGAACAATGTATTGCTCACATATCTTAGGATAAGAAAATGCAATTTACTCTATATTTTAATATAAAATGGATGATAGTATAATACTCACATATGTTAGGGGAAAAGAATGTAATTTATTTTAATGATATTAAGTTAAATAAACTAAATTATATATTTTAACATAAAAGGGAGGATAACTTAATACTTGCATTTACTAGGAGAATGTATAATTTATTCTAATATTATTTAATAACATATTTTATAATACATTTTTAAGATATTCTTTATAAGAAAATTTAAAAATAATTTTTAACACATCATTTTAAACAATTCTTTATTATTATACGAAATTAGTTAAAAATCACAAAATTTGAAATGACTCACTTTTTATATTAATGAGTTTAATCGGTAATTTTATAATTTTTAATAAATTTTAATTAATACTTGATAATATAGTCAAAACAAGGTTGTTGCTAACACATTTTTATCTTTATTATGGAATAAAATTTATTATAAGTCAAAAAATTTTATAGGTTTCATATTTTGTTTAATAAGTCTTACATGTAACTTTCAATATATTTTAACTAATAATATAATATGTTAGAAAAATATTAATAAGTCTCATGTAATATTATACTTCATCTATTCCAAATTGATTGACACTTTAACCTTATTTTTTTTTTTTATATTGATTGACATTTTTAGTTTTTAATGAAATATTAAAATTTTATTCCTAATAGATATGATTGTCTTGAAATACTTAATAATATGTTTATAAAAATTAAGAAAGAGGCTAATAATATTTTAGTAAAATTAATTCCTAATAAATATCATTTTGAAGTAGTTATTTTTTTCATTCTATGTGAAGAAGCCTTAAACATCAATCAACTTGGAAAAGTAAGAACATAGTTTGTACGAGAAAGTGGTATAGTAGTAGTTTGTATGAGAAAATATAGTTTTTGTTTTTAGAAAAATGTTATTTGTACAAGTCATATAATAAATTTTGTTAAGAGAGAGAAAAACAAAAGTAAGAGATGTAATAAATTATGTGATAAAATTAAATAAACATATAAAGTGTTGTTGTATAAAATATTGAATGAGTTGTTATATATTATAACACATCTATAAAAGAGCTGTGTTATTTATCCAATAATTTTATACACAATTATTTAATGTGCATATCTCTCCTTTATAACATTTATTAAATTTCAAATTTCTCTCTTATCTTCCTTAGTTGTAAATCTTATTGGGCAGATAATATTTCTCTTTCGGATGTTGGATTTCTTTTCAAGTATCAGGTTTAAAGAGTGTGGAATGATTTTTGTTGTATTGGAGTCTGATAAAATTTGCCGAATTTGAATTCAATGAATTGAAAATAAACTTGACCGAACATTGAAAATGGCTTTAATTATGATTTGTTTTATGGTATTAGATATGCTTTGAATAGTTTAATAATAATAAGTAATCCACCATAAGACTTTTCTAGTATTATTTTGACTGGAATTGTATTCTTAGAGCTGTTAATCGGTGTTTTGTTGGTGTATGTAACTATTATGGAGGGAGGCTGTTTGAGAAAATGTTTATTAGGAGAAAGACAAGCACACTTTTTCGTGTTCAACTAGTGTGAGTTTACTGACAAATTTCTTAGTGGCAAGAGTGGTTTAGGCACACATGTGAAGGGACAAGTTGTTGGTGCAGCTAGCTGTTGGAGTGTTTGGAAAGGGAAGCAATTGAAAGTGAAGAGGTGGGAAAAGAGCCTATGGATTGTAACTTAAAGTGTTGGTTCTTTCAAATTTGTCTGTTTTTATGTTGCTTTTGTTAGAAAGACACCTATCACATAAATGCTGGGATTTCATCACTTGATTTTATTTCGAAAGAAACTTAACAGTTAACACATCATAATTAGACATAAACTCAGCTCTATTCAGCTGTTTATGCTTTACCATTTTGATCTGGTGGATGAATATGGATTGGTTTTGTTACCTTCATTTGTACCTTGGATTTCTATTAAATGCTTGATACCGCGTTTAATCCTCTAAGTCTCAAAGCTGTTTTTCACTCAATTTTTTCTCATTCTTTCACCGAATTTTAATCTCTATCTTGTACCATTAAAAGAAAGAAACATATAGAACTAACCTTTTTCTTATTTATTATAAATTGCAAACCAACGTGTCCATAAGAAAAGTAACAATATGAAGCTAAACAGTTGCTCTCTGCATTCATTTTGTGAAAAGCGTTGCTGAAGTGGTGAGATTCCACTAATGAAAATAAAACCCATGTCACTACTATTATGCATCAATAAACTATTTTCTTTATATCCTTCAAGGTCTTAGACCAATTTGCGAGAGGTTAAAAACCAACAAACAAATCCAATTAGTTTTGAAATTATGAATTTATACTGAGACTAGATTGAAATCTCTTTTTCAAAATTTATTCATATATATATATATATATATATATTCTGCAACAGCAAGCTTTTTGTCTTTTTGTTCTATTAATCTGATTTTTCTTATCTGAAAATTGGATGCTTATGTAATTTAGAATACGAAGGATTACTCATTATAATCCTCCTGGTACTTGTCTTCTTTTGAAAAACTCTTCAATTTGCTGATTGAGTTTGTCTTAATATTTGCTTAGAAACTCTTGGCTAAAACTTTCCTAGCTCGGACATTTCTGAGATAGCAACATGGCAAGGCTGCTTTGCCCATACTGCTTGCCACTCATTCTGGTTTTACACAGATTTTTCTTAGATATGTTCTAGCTTATAAACTACTTCTAAAACTGTCTGTAGGCTTAAACAAAACATGAACCTTCTCTTAATTAACCCTTTGTTCATCTAATTACCAAAAGAGACATGATACACATACAAGCAATTTATACAACATAATTTTCTATGTTTATCCGATAGAGACTAGGTTAGAATTACAAAAAGAACTTCCTAACTTGCAAAATTTCGAGAACCTGCACCTACCAATGCCTAAAGGTCCAAATTCTTTCATAAAGGACAAGAAACCCTCTCTTTCCACCTCTACTCTTATTCATAGACAACATGTCTTATTTTTCTAATTATCCCAGCCCTAACCCCAACTTATTAATATAATTGATAGACAACTAGCGGCTATCTAACACTATCTCTTTCCATCACATCATTTATTATATCACACTTCTCTCTTCTAACCCCAACTTATTAATATAATTGATAGACAACTAGCGGCTATCTAACACTATCTCTTTCCATCACATCATTTATTATATCACACTTCTCTCTTCTCTTATTTTATTGTACAATTTGTTGTATGAATTGTTGTATAAGTAGCAATTTTTCTTACCAAAATAGTCTCCATAAAACCATAGGACTGCCCAATGCATGAGACTCTCACATAGTAGGGTTTGGGAAAGGTAGATAAATGCAACTTTACCCATGCAAAGGGAAAACTGTTTCAAAGAGTTGGACCCGTGACCTTCTGGTCACAAGGAAGCAACCTTATTGTTGTGCCAAGGCTCACCCTCATAGAACTGAGTTATTTATTCCTTCACTTCAGCAGTTCAGCTATATAGTGTGCACAAATTCTATTCTGATAGCATTATATCTTTCTTGCCATTATATTTGCTTAGATGCTACATGAAATTTGTGCTTTAATGCCATGCAAGTGGGAATCTGAAATCTTCTTATATCCGAACAGTGCACAAATCATTAGCTGGCTGAACTTAAAAATTAGTTGGAAAATAAAGACATACTTGGATTTTGATTCATCTTATTTATAATATTCATCGGCAATACCTGATGAAGCACCAAAACCAGTCCTCCATTTGGACCGTTTCATTATCTAATTTGTTTTCTCAAGTGCTCTTGATATCTTCAGAGATTTTAGCTCATCTAACAACTGCATCAAGTTGTTGTAAGAAGATCTACCCTCCTCTATAGTCTTCTTGGAAGCATCAGCAAGTTTTCTTGCCTTCCTCCTCATTTCTCTGCTCTCTTCTTTTCCCATCAACAGAACCACAGCCTTGGCAATCTCTTCTCTTCTCACTGCAGCATCCACATCAATACTCGTCCAGAACTTGTTCTCTTTCGATCCCACTGGGACTCCAATTTTCAACACATCAACTACCAACTTCTCATTGTAAAATTGGTCTGCAAATACAGGCCATGTGACCATTGGCAAACCAGCACTCAAGCTTTCAAGAATGGAGTTCCAACCACAGTGAGTCACAATCCCTCCTATGGCAGGGTGGTCCAATATCAGCAGCTGCGGTGCCCAGTTCCATATGATATAACCCTTCTTGCTTTCTTTCATCTTTTGCTCAAAATCTTGCAGGAAACTGTCTCCATCCCCATCCCCATCTCCATCTCCATCCCTTTTCCGAATAACCCAGATGAAATCATGACCAGAATTCTCAAGTCCATGAGCGATTTCAACAAGATGAGCATGAGGGAGCCTGATTAGGCTTCCAAAACTCACATAAAGCACAGACTCATTTTGCTTTGAGTTAAGCCACTTTTTCCACTCTGACTCTTGTGCAAGCTTCTCATTGTCTTCCCTATTATCCTTTTCTTCATCACCCTTGTTAACCCAGGCTGAAACTGGTCCTACACCCCAACACTTGATCCCCTTTGTGCTCTGGTAAAGATGCTCATAATCACCTTCAAGTTCATGAAAACTGTTGTACAATGTTCCGTAGCTTCTGCTCTCTGATTCATATATAACATTCAAAATATCTGTGAATTCATTCTTAGTCCTTACCCATTCTTCCAGCTGTAGAGTGGTCATCTCTATGTTATGTGGAAGGCCGGGAATGGAAAACTTCTGGCAATCAGAAACCAACCTTTGATGAGGCTTATGCTTGCTGATAAAATGAGTGGCACAGCTTGTGAAGTAGCTTGAGCTGTAAAAGTAAATCCTTGGAATGTCTAGTTTTGCAGCAGACTCCACTGTCCAAACATAAAGCATGTCAGTTACTAAACAATCCGGTTGCATATCCTGAAACAGAAGCTCAATTTGATCTTGGAGCATCGATATTCCTAAACTGAATTTGTCCAACATTTCTCCTGAAGTGACGGCCTTGACATTTTCAACCCCATCAGGGAGACCAACTTGGGATGATGGGAATTGAATCACATGTGTTCTGATTTGGTATCCACAACTGAAATCACTATCTATGGCTTTCTGGAAAGTCAAAGCATTAGCAGGGGTAGTGATGATGCTAACACTAACACCATGCTTGGCAAATAGTCTTGCTGTGTCTACCATGGGGTTCATATGGCCAGGAGCTGGATATGGAAGAAAAATTACATTCAGTTGGTGGGGTCGAGACCTTGTCTCCATGGCAAGTTCAGATGAGAAAAACTGCTCACACTTGTCTTTGAGCCTAGTCTGTACCTCTTCTAATCTTCTTACTTCCTAGATCATGTTTCATGTGGTAAGTGATATATTTTTTTTAAAGAATTAAATTATTTTGTTTTACACTTCATCCAATAATCACAAATTATTATCTTTAAAAGATATATTAATATTGATTTTTCATATAAATAATAATTTGTAATGAGATGATAATGTAAATATATAATTTGGTCAACAATTAATTTTAAATATATAAAAGTAGGAAGTTTTTATTGAGAAAGAAAATTTTAGAAAAATATTATTTCCTTCAAACAACAAAGTTAGAATGATTTTAGAAAAATTTTAGAAAAATATTATTTTCCAAATCCTTACCTGTTAACCTTTGTCACCATCACGATACCATCTATTCTTGGAAATCAGCACGTAACATTGTTTAAATATTTATTATATTTTTATATTTTTGATATAATACATACTTTTTTTTTTCAATAAAATTTACTACTTTTATATACTTAAAATAAAATTAGCCCTACCGACTGACGTTAACATTTTCCTTTTTTTAAGGCTGATGTTAAAAGATGGTCATTAATTTGATTATTAGGCCTGTTCTTGTTTCGTTGTTCTTGACATACTTGGACATGCTTCTTTTGTTTAATTGCTTATGCATCATTAACATGTTTATTAATGACCCTCTGAATTGTCTATACTTTTTTGTTTTATATTCTTAAATTACTTATTTATAAATTTCTCCTTTTATATTTAAATTTTTATTTCATCCTAAATATCAATGTTTATTCGCTTCGGTTACTTATTTTCATATCTACCTTTATTATGTATTAAATGAAAATATATCCTTTTGAGAGTACTTTAATTAATGTTTTTCATACTTTCTTAAAGAATGACACCTGCATCCCTAAAAAACAAAAAATGACACTTGCATTCTTAATTACTTCTCTTATAAATTTTAAATTTTGAATTTTTTGAATTAATAATTCATATCTGTTTTATAATCTTAATTTTTTTAATATATATTTTAAACATTTTACGTGAATTAGATATGCATATTTTTTTAAAATATTTTTCTTAAAATATATTTTAAGTTATAATTTTAAATTTTATTTAAAAACAGTCGCACATGAAATACTTGCTAATTTTATCGTAATATATTCATTATAATATATATTAGAATATACAAAAATTTAAGACTTGTGATATTTAATAAATTACAAAATATAGTAATATTTTTTTTGAACTGCTGGTGCAAGATAAAACTAATTTGCTTTCAAATAAATGTGCCGCCATCAACAATTGTTTACTTGTATGCTTCACGCTTCTCCTCAAACTTCAAACTATGCTATGCAAATGCAAAAATCTAAAATTTTCATAGATTAGATCTGTGTGCAAGTATAAAAATTGGATGAAAAACAAAATACTTTGATGTTATTTCATGTTATTTAGAACCTTCACCAAAACTAGTTCTGCATTTCAATTTATCTGGTGTGTTTTCTCAAGTGCTGTTGATGCCTTCAATGATTTTATATCATCTAACAACTGTATCAAGTTGTTGTAAGAGGATCCACCATCCCCTAAAGTTCTTTTTTGCCCTTAATTCTCTTCATTTCTGTGCTCCCTTATTCTCTTCTCTCCCCCATCAACAGCATCACAGCCTTTGCAATTTCTTCCCTTCCCATCACTGCATCCCGCCCAAGTTTGTAATTAACAATAACATTTGAATAAAATTTAAATGCATTTCTTTAAATACTTTTTGTGCTATTCTCTAATTAAAATATAAATTTTACTTTGGTAACCTATGCTAACCTTTAATTCAAACATTTATTACGTGAATTACTGAGGTGAAATTCTAATTTTAATTGGAGAATAAAAAAAAAACACCTAAGAAACTATATGATTTTATCTAAGATTTGTGCATAATGGGAGCTAATCAAAACTAGCTATTAAAACAAGACATGAGAAAAGTTTGTAGGAATTTATGTTAGTGGTAATAGTTGGATCAAATTCAAAGCTAGCTAAAAAGTTAACAGACACAAGGGTAAGATTATAGACATTTTGCTTATTTGGAAAATTACTAGATATTGAAATTGTTGAAATGGCATGTTCACAACTTACAGTTTAATATTATTATAAATAGATCAAGAATTTGTTTGTTTAGAATTTTCTTTTATGTAATTAAAACTAAGAATGTGAGAATAATAACTTAATAGAAGAGTTAAGGGAGAAACTAGAGGGGAGGGGCTTTAATCACTTGAGATATTGAGAACATAATAAGATAGGCTATAAATTTTGTCTACGGCCTTGCAGGTAAATACGTTCGTCAGTAAATTTGCAGTTCATGAGTCTCACATACCGGTTTGCACAGGTCCAAAATTTTATACTCAACTTTACTTGCAACAGATGCAAATGCTTAATTTCTTCAAACTTCATATCAGCTAAGGATAACTTTCACTCCTTCAATGATCTTGCCTTATCAATTTTTTTATCCCCTCCAAAGATGCCAATTGTAGGTTGAGGGAAAGAGAACTTGCAACATAGCTAGTGGCCAAAATGGTGTGTTATACAATATGTCCCACTGTTCAGGAGTGCTTTCATGTTAAGCAAGTTAACATGCTTTATTGTCACTTTACATGTTTTTAAAATTTTAAAGATAAGTATGTTATCTGTTGAAATGTTGTTGCTGTTCAAATTGATGATAAAATTTCTGTTAATATAGGCATTTCTGAAGCTGCTTGTAGGCCAAAACACAATTGGTACATTCTCTCAGTTGCTAAAATAATCAACCATGCAACTTACGTAGGATTTATTTATTTCTTGTCATTGACCATATAATGATGGCATATCTTTATCTCCATTTTACTTACTATTTACTAAAATGCTAAATGAAACTTTGTCCCTTAAGTTTAGGATCAGGACTAACATGGTTGACAGAAAAAGAAAATGTTGAATGCTATTCTATCTTATTTAAAACCTTCACCAAGACTAGTCCACCATTTCAAATTTTCAATTATCAAGTTCGTTTTCTCAAGTGGTGTTGATCCCTTCAATGACTTTAGCACATCTAACAAATGCATCAATTTGTTTCAGAGGATCCAAATATGCAAATGCTTTGGTAAAAGTTAAAATCTTCTGTAAAAAACAGTGCACAAGTAATTAGCTGGAAAAAAAAAATACTTTGATGTTGTTTCATTTTATCCAAAACCTTCATGAACTACACCTCCTAAAGCACCAAGATCAGTGCCATATTTGAATTAACTAATTTGTTTTCTCAAGTGTTCTAGTTATCTTCAATGATTTGAGCTCATCTAACAACTGCATCAAGTTGAGGTAAGAGGATCCTCCCTCCTCTATGGTCTTCTTGGAAGCACCACCAAGCTCTCTTGCTCTCCTCCTCATGTCTCTGCTCTCTTCTTTTCCCATCAACTTTACCACAGCCTTTGCAATCTCTTCCCTTCCCACCACTGCATCCTCCCCCATGCTTGCCCAGAACTTGTTTTCTTTTGCTCCTACTGGGACTCCAATCTTCAACACATCAACTACCAACTTCTCATTGTAAAATTGCTCTGCAAACATGGGCCATGTGATCATTGGCAAACCAGCACTCACACTTTCAAGAATGGAATTCCAACCACAGTGAGTCACAATGCCTCCTATGGCAGTGTGATCCAATATCAGCAGCTGTGGTGCCCAGTTCCATATGATATAACCCTTATTGCTTTCTTTCATCTTCTGCTCAAACTCTTGAAGGAAACTGTGTCCATTCTCATTTTCATCCTTTTTCCGTACAACCCAGATGAAACTATGACCAGAATTTTCAAGCCCGTGAGCAATTTCAACAATCTGAGCATGAGAGAGCCTAGTGAGGCTTCCAAAACTTAGATAAAGTACAGACTCATTTTGCTTTGAGTTAAGCCAGTTTTTCCACTCCGACTCTTGTGCAAGCTCCTCCTTGTGTCCCCTATTGGCCTTTTCTTCATCAACCTTGTTAACCCAGGCTGAAACTGGTCCTACACTCCAACACTTGATCCCCTTTGTGCTTAGATAAAGATGCTCATAATCACCTTCAAGTTCATGAAAACTATTGTACAATGTTCCGTAGCTTCTGCTCTCTGATTCATACACTGCATTCATAAATTCTGTGAATTCATCTTTAGTCCTTACCCATGCTTCTAGCTGCAGGGTGGTCATCTCAATATTATGTGGAAGACCAGGAATTGAGAACTTCTGTGCATCAGAAACTAACCTCTCATGAGGCTTATGCGTGCTGATGAAATGAGTGGCGCAGCTTGCGAAGTAGCTTGAGCTGAAATAGTAAAGCCTTGGAATACCTAGTTTTGCAGCTGACTCCACTGTCCAAGGATAAAGCAAATCAGTTACAAGACAATCTGGTTGCAGATCATGAAACAGAAGCTCAATTTGATCTTGGAGCATCGACATTCCATAACTGATTTTACCAAGCATTTCTAGGGAAGTGCCATCTTTGAGGTTTTCAACCCCTTCAGGGAGACCAAGTTGGGCTGAAGGGAATGGAACCACTTGAGTTCTGATTTGGTATCCACTGCTGAAGTCATTGTCTATGGCCTTTTGGAATGTCAAAGCATTAGCAGGGGTAGTGATAATGGTAACACTAACACCATGCTTGGCAAATAGCCTTGCTGTGTCTACCATGGGGTTCATATGGCCAGGAGATAGATATGGTACAAAAATGAAATTCAGTTGGTGGGCTTGAGATTCTGTCTTCATGGCAAGCTTTGATCAGAAAACTACTCACACTTCTCTTTCCAAACACAAATCACAATCTGTGTCTCTCCTTCAATCTTCCACAAGTATGTTTCAAGTGGTAAGTGATATTCTTTTTATATGATCACCAGAGTTAAAACAAGTATCATTCTTAGTTATTAATTTGATCATTAGGCTGGTTCTTGTTCTCCCCGTTATTCTTGACATGTTTCTTTCATTAGCTTCTGCTTCAAACGGTTAGCGAGATCAGTTTATTTATTTTTAACTAGTTTTCTAATAGCCCTTTGAATTGTCTCTTCTTCTTGTCTTCTTTTGTTTTTGTGGGGATAGAAACGGCTAGAATAGTTAAAACAAGGTTCCAAACTTGACTAGCATATTTTAAGTTGAAAGAGCCAAACATAATAGTGTGACAATGTCTGTTTCTATGTTTAGACGGCCTATAAACTTTGTTAAAATGATTATCAAACTGAATATTCAGGGTAAAAAATAGGTGGATTTATTGATGGCTTGGAACTTGTTTGTGTCATATATTATGTTCTCTAACTACTTGCCGGACAAAATTAAGTTTTATCTCCATATTCTATGTTGATATTTAATGCAAATATTTGTTACTCATGTTACCATAAAACACTAATTTTAGTTGCACCTATAAATTACATCCAAGTTTTGAACAGTAGGAAACATTAAAGGAACAAGACAAGGAAAATTGATTTTGCTACAAAAGAAACTGATTCATCATCTGACAAAGTCCAGCATCAAAATCTGAAAACTCATCAACTCACAGTTTCTCAGAAAAGGCTGCAATGCAACCAAACCAGAAATGGAAAATAATTCAGCTCCAGGGTCTGATTATTTTAATTAAGGGGCCGTTCTAGGATAAGGCAATCATAACCTTACTTTTGGCCCCCAATTATTCTGTAGGCCGGTGATTTTGTCATAATATATATATATATTAAAAATATATAAAACTAAATATAATTAATAAATGCAAATATAATAATATTTTTTATGTTTTACTGGCTCAACAATGAAGATTAAACTAATATATTAATCATATGTAGTATGAAACTTGTATTAAGATATTATAATTAATATTTGAAGAATCAGACATTTCATTTTGTTGATTTCAAGTGAATTTTACAATTTATATAAATAGAGTGGAATGATTAAATTTTATAGACTCTGAAATTAATAAGAAAATTGACTTTAGGCCACATTATAAATGGCTAGCTTTTCACAATAATTTTATTTTTCATTATATATACAGGGAGACTAGATATTCTATTATTTTAAGACATAAACGATTAAAATAACTTTTTGCCCTTTTTCTACCAAAATTGAATGCCACCGAGCGACAATTTTAAGCCTGTTTGTATACATTTAGAAACGGAGTTTCCTCACCATATAAAAAAAATTTACTTTGGTATGATGTGTCTTGAAACACATGCTTTTGCCTCCAGGACCAAAAGCCACATTTCTGTTTGAATTCTAATTCAAGCAGGCTCTGTCATTCTCCAACTCCGTTTCAGTAAAGACAAGCATGCTAGTAGTTGGCATATATATCAGTACACATCATAGTAGTGTGGTTTTTTTTGCTTTCTGTTGGAAAATTCGAAAATGCCCAAGTTTTTCGGTTATGTACGTTACTACTAAATAATTAACTCTCTTGAGACACATTTTTTTTTATCCATAAGAGTTGAAGACAATACTAAGAAGTTTACAATATTTATGTTCTGCTCAATCAAGTGAGTTATACTTCATTAGTCTTTAAGAATTATGGTGATTTTTTCTATTATGTTTTATTTTTAAGAGCATATTGCTGAGTAATTTCATTTATGCTTCAGCTCAATATAAAGAGCAATAACATGCTTGTAACGAGTGTTCTTGCAGTTATAAATTTCAATATTTTTCTAGTTCTTTGCCTTTTCATATATTTTTAGTTTGTCTTTTGCTTCGTTCTTCCATATAACACCACTTTTTTTTTCTGTGGGAAATTTTACCAATCAAGAAGTCAAGTTTTTGTTTTTTGTTTTTTGCCTTCCATTCTCCTTAGCGAAAATCTTCAAAATATGCAAATGACATAGGAAAAACTAAAATATTATGTTGAAACAGTGTCATAAGTAACAAGTTGCCTAGCTGAATTCCAGATCCATGTAAAACAATTAGTTTCAGAAGTAGTTGCAAGTTGTTCATCTTGTTATAAAATCAAATTGAAAAGGCTTCATAAAACACCAGCTGCACCTCCGAGAGCCACTAGATTATTGCTCTACTTTCAATTGCCTAATCTGCTTATGCTAAGTTCTTTAGATATCTTCAATGATTTAAGCTCACCTATCAACTGAACCAAGTTGTTGTAAGAGTGTCCACCCTCCTCTACAGTCATCTTGGCAGCATCACCAAGTTTTCTTGCTCTCTTCCTCATTTCTTTGCTCTCTTGGCTACTTCCCATCAAAAGCACCACAGCCTTCACTATCTCTTCCCTTATCAGCATTGCCTCATCACCCAAGCTCATCCAAAACTTGTTTTCTTTCACTCCCACTGGGACTCCAATCTTCAACACATCAACTACCAACTTCTCATTGTAAAATTGTTCAGCAAACATTGGCCATGTGATCATTGGCAAACCAGCACTCACACTTTCAAGAATGGAATTCCAACCACAGTGAGTCACAATTCCTCCTATGGAAGGGTGATCCAATATCAGCAGCTGTGGTGCCCAGTTCCATATGATATAACCCTTATTGCTTTCTTTCATCTTCTGCGCAAACTCTTGAAGGAAACTGTGTCCATTCTCATTTTCATCCTTTTCTCGTACAACCCAGATGAAACTATGACCAGAATGTTCAAGTCCATGAGCCAGTTCAACAAGTTGAGCATGAGGGAGCCTGGTGAGGCTTCCAAAACTTACATAAAGTACAGACTCATTCTGCTTAGAGTTAAGCCAATTTAGCCATTCTGGCTCTTGTGCAAGCTCCTCCTTGTGTCCCCTATTGGCCTTTTCTTCATCAACCTTGTTAACCCAGGCTGACACTGGTCCAATAGTCCAAGATTTTATCCCCATTATACTCTTATGAAGTTGCTCATAATCACTTTCAAGTTCATGAAAACTATTATACAGTGCTCCATAGCTTCTAGTCTCTGATTCAAACATTGCATCAAAATAGCCTGTGGTTTCATTCTTAGTCCTTTCCCATTCTGCTACCTGCGGAGGGGTCATTTCTATTCTTTGAGGCAAACCAGGAACTTTGAACTTGTAGGTATCAGAGGCTAAGCTTTCATGAGGTCTATGCTTCCTGATAGAATGACTAACACAGTTGGAGAAGTAGCTTGAGCTGTAAAAGAAAATCCTTGGAATGCTTAGTTTTGTAGCAGACTCCACTGTCCAAGGATAACAAAAATCAGTCACTATACAATCTGGTTGCAGGTCTTGAAATAGAAGCTCAATTTGATCTTTGAGCATTGATATTCCATGACTGATTTTACCCAACATTTCTGGGGTGGTGCTATCTTTGATGTTTTCAACCCCATCAGGGAGACCAAGTTGGGCTGCAGGGAATGGAACCACTTGAGTTCTGATTTGGTATCCACAACTAAAGTCACTGTCTATGGCTTTTTGGAATGTTAAAGCATTGGCATGGGTAGTGATAATGATAACACTAACACCATGCTTGGCAAATAGTCTTGCTGTGTCTACCATGGGGATCATATGGCCAGGTGTTGGATATGGAAGAAAAATGACCTTGAGTTGGTGGTGTGATTGAGCTTCCATTGCTTTTTTAAAAATAAAATATCTTGGAGAGAAGTTTCTGTTTCTGTGATATACAAAGAATTAATGGTTTTCAAGCCTACGTCTGAAAGATAAAGTAGAAAACCATATAAAAAACAAAATACCAGAGAACCCTTCATTCTTTATAATCATAATAAAGGCTTAAATCGATAGAAGAAATTCCCAGGAAGAAAAAGATTGTAGAAGCATACCTGGTGTGTGTGTGTTGTTTGTCCCTCAGTGAAAAGTTCTGCTTGAGCTAGTAATGTAAAAGGGAGAGTTGTCTTTGCGCTGGCCAATACTTTCTTGTATTCTCCGAAAACTTAAACAAAGTCTGCATCACATCTCTTTCAAACTTCCTCAAGCATCTTTCACGTGGTAAGTGCTGTTCGTTTTATATGATCATTTGGGTAAGGACAAGTATCATTGTTTGTTTGTCTTGTCTGTTATTTGTTTGATCATTTAGCCTGCTCTTTCTTTCTCTGTTGTTCTTGACTTGTGCATTTAACAGTTTCTGCTTTGTGCGGCTTGTGGGGTCAGTAGTAAGGTCCTTGTTAACTTGTTTTTAATGACGTTATAGCATGTTTCCAATGTAAACTTTGCAGGATTAGAAAGTCTTTCCAGAAAGAGAAGTTTGGCCACCAAACATAGAGTTTTGGTTATTGGACCGGTGTCCCACAAGGAAGACCGGGTTAGAACACTCGGCCTTACCGAATGTTCAAGGAAGACCACATGGCCGGTTGCCACAAGGAGTGAGGAGGAACAAATCAGGTGTCCCAGTTCATACGCAGCCCGCCATTACCCCAGGAAAAGTCACTTGGCAGAGCCATAGTAGGCAGGCAGCTCGCTCGCTCCAAGACAGACTTTGACATGTGTTGTTTTGTCCCTGGCACGTACTGTCCTAGGGGTAGGGACATTAGGGGATAAGGGAGCAGGAAGCTGTAAAAGGCCATGGGTAGGTAGAGGCAAGAGAGAGAAAAGGAGAAAATGACATGTGGGGATGAATATATAAACTCATAGAAGAATGCAAGAGGGAAGGTATCATTAGGTGCACCTTGTAACTAAGCATTTAGGAAGTGAAAGTTACAAACATAAACATTGGTGCCCATCATAGGGCTCGAGAAAAACTATTCCCGAACACCCATAAGCAGAGAAGTGGTATTGAGCAGTAATGTCGATGACGCGAAATCAAGCTGGTTCGAGTTTTGGAGGTGAGGAACATGCCTTGCAACAGTTGTTGCAGGTAGTTGCTGACCTTTAGGAAAAAAGTGAAGAACAAGCTCGTCTCAACGCTGAGGCAAGGAGGAGATAGGAGGAAGCAGAGATGCACCATAAGGAGAAAATAAGGAAGGCCGGTGAGCGTGAGGTCGAGCTGAGGGAGTAGGTGGAGGCACTCAAGGGCGCGGCAAGGCGTCCCGACCCGCCACCACCTCGCGTAGCCTGGGAGCAACCATTCAACGAACAGATTGATGAAGCTGATAATAAATCTGCACAAATTCTTGCTAAGAATCCGGTGTTTCATGAACGAAGCAAATACATAGATACATGGTATCATTTCATTAGAGAATGCATTGTCAAGAAAGAGGTAGAGCCAAGTTTGAAGATTTTAGAAGAATGAGAGTAAGACTTGGTGTACAAAATTTTCCAATTACAAAGGGATGTTAGAAATAATAATTAGAAAATAAAAGGTTGTAAAAAGAGTAATTATGGACAATTACTCTACATTAAGGAGTTATTTTGGGTTAGGAGACATTACTTTTTTTTATGGTTATTTAGTGCGTTAATATTATGAGTTATTCTATTTATACTCTATTATAAATAGGGTATCAACCTATGTAACTGATACACACCAGAGAAATAAATTATTTTTCTCCTCTAGTTTATCCAACAGGATTAACAAGGATGATGAACAACAGTCTAATGGGGAACACAAGGAGAACGTTGCAGAAGAGGCAGAGTGGCTAAAGTGGCTTAACTCTAAGCAAAATGGGTCTGTACTTTATGTAAGTTTTGGAAGCCTTAATAGGGTATCTGATGCTCAAATTGTTGAACAGGCTCATGGGCTTGAACAGTCTGGTCATAGTTTCATGTGGGTCATCAGGAAAAAGGATGAGAAGGATAATGAAGAGAGTTTCCTCCAAGATTTTGAGCGAAGGATGAAAAAAAGCAAGCAGGGTTACATCATATGGAATTGGGCACCACAGCCTCTCATAATGAAGCACCCTGCCATATGGGGAACTGTGACTCATGATGGTTGGAATGCCGTTCTTCAAAGCTTGAATGTTGGATTGCCAATGATCACATGGCCAATGTTTTCTGAGAAGTTTTACAATGAGAAGTTGATAGTTGATGTGTTGAAGATTGGAGTCGCAGAGGGAGCAAAAGAAAACAAGTTCTGGGCAAGCATGGGGGAGAATGCAGTGGTGGGAAGGGAAGAGATTGCAAAGACTGTGGTGCAGTTGATGGGAAAAGAAGAGGGCAGAGACATGAGGAGGAGAGCAAGAGAGCTTGGTGATGCTTCCAAGAAGAGTATTGAGGAGGGTGGATCCTCTTACAACAACTTGATTCAATTGATAGATGAGCTGAAATTATTGAAGATAAATAGGGCAAGTGAGAAGCCAAATTAGATCATTCAAATAGGGAACTCATCTTGGGTGCTTTAGGATTATAATAAAATGGAATAACATTCAAGTATGTTTTTATTTGTAGGGAAAAAATGGATTGGGATTTTTCTCTCTTTCTCTTTCTCTTCTCATTTCACTTTTATTTGGATCATTTAGATAATTCTTCTTCTTTTGCTTCTGGATTCCTTTTATTTATTTATTTATTCTTTCTATTGATTTAGACTGTCTTTATTTGCATGTGTGGAACGAAATCCATTTTCTCTCTTCATTGTTCGATTTTCTGTTCAAGCGATTTCATAGATGTCACACTTCAAAACTACTCTCGTAATAGTGTTAGAGAAGAGTTGTTTTTTTATTTAGTTACTTACCGTAAGAAAATTGAATTGGTTTTTTACTTAACTAATTCTCTTTGTTGTTGTCTCCTTCCATGCCTTAATTGTTGTGTTGAAAATTTGTGTCAATTTTGCTTCCTTCTCTCTTTATTTTCTTTATCCTGTTTTGTTTTTTAGGGTTTATGTTATTGTGACTTAAAGATTTGGATCGTAAACGATTTTTAGCAGGTTACTTTATTTTCAGCAAGTTTGGATCATACTTATGTTTTCAACAGTTTTGTGACTTAAAGGCGATATTTGTTTCAATTTCAATTTCAGGATTTCCTTTGATTGGCATATAATCTTTTATTTTCATTTATAGGATATTTCTTTCATTTTTGCATTTCTTACACTTCCTTGCATATTTATCAACCAGTTATTATAACAATATATGCAGGTCTTTTTCTCTAGAACCAGATGAGGCAACAGTGGGTTAGAAACATAAGGTCTAAGAATAAAAAACAAGTTAGACAACCTAAATTAAGGTAAATAAATATATACTCACTCATTTAATCACTACAAAAAATTTCAAGTTTAGCGACCAACGAAATCGGTCGCTAAACCTAAAAAATATCGATAATGTTGAATTTGGATTACTAATTTGGTCGTTATTTTTGAATTTTTATTTTAAATAATTTGATCGCTAAAAAAGGAGAGGGAAAAATTAGAGGGAAAAAACTTTACGAAAATTTGAAAATCGGTCGCTAATATATATATTTTATTTTTTATGTTTTTATTTTCGGTAGTTAAATGATTTTTTTATTTTCTGATTTTCAGTCGCTAATTCGGTCGCAAAAAACAACCTTTTGTCCTTTTCTATTTCATCACTATTACAGTCGCTAATGTATATTTTTATATTTTTTGACATTTTTATTTTCGGTCGATAAATCAGTCGTTAAATATTTTTTTTTTTTATGTTCTGATTTGTAGTCGCTAATTCGGTCCTAAAATACAACCTTTTGTCCTTTTCTATTCCGTTACTATTTCGGTCATTAATATATATTTTTTTTAAATTTTTTTGATTTTTTATTTTCAGCCGTTAAATTGTTTTTATTTTCTTATTTTATGAATGTAGATCGCTAATTCGGTCGCAAAATATAGCCTTTGTCTTTTTCTCTTCCATCACTATTTCGGTAGTTAATATATTCTTTTTTTCTATTTTTACATTTTTATTTTCGATTGCTAAATTATTTTTTTATTTATTTTCTGAATTTTGGTCGCTAAGTTGGTCGCAAAATACAATCTTTTTGTTTTTTTTCTCATTGCTATTTCGGTTACTAATATATATATATATATATTTTTTTTTATGTTTTTTATTTTCGGTCGCTAAAATTTTTAATAAATCAATTTCGATAACCAAATCCGTCACTATTTAGCACGCCTTGAATTGATAGTTAAATTTAGTACTTTTCTTGTAATTGATAGTTAAATTTAGTACTTTTCTTGTAATGAATCTCTAAAAAGAAAGAAATAGATACAGGCACGTGACTTTGTCATTTAAAATTTGAACATGAGAAGATTTATTCTCATTCTTGCATTCTAACTTGGTTATTTTCTGTTGATATTAATGTACAAGTACAAGGGAATCATTCAATACCCCTAACTGATTATAATATCATACCTGATTATAAATATTACATATAATTGCTTGCATGGACCAATATCCCTCTTCCCAAATTCCAAAAAGATGCCATATGGATCCCCAAATTCTGTTCCTTCATCGCAGTTTTGAGGTTTTATATCCCACAAGGGTGGTATGTCGCTTGCAGAACCTGAACTCTTCACAGCACTCGTTCTCAAGAGAATGTTTGATAAGCACTACACAATATTTTCTGAAATTATTTGGACTCTTAGATTCTAGTGATTTTTTATATTGACTATGATTTCTTACATCCACAATTTGCTAGTTGTTAATGTTCACCCTAGCTTCTTGCTGCACATTGTGAAAACTCACATTCATTGACTAAAAAATAATTCCTCAATTTTCACCTATTAACCATATCACACAACTTAAAACTACTTCAACAGTATACATGACATGACATACCTTTTAGGAGATTTGTTTATTTGGTTGGAGGATTACTGCCTGCTCTTTGAAAAATTAGTACATAATTGATTCTCTTTCCCTTGTCTATCCTCTGGCAAGCCACAAACAACAAACATAACTTGGTGTAGGCCTTACTGACCTTAGAATCTATTGACCTTAAAATCTTAGGTTTAGCCGTGATTTAGAGTTTTGAAGACATCAATCAATCAAGTAGATGAATGAAGAATTCAAGCTACTTTACTTTCATTTGCAATAGTACGAAGAAGCAACATTCCCACTATCCTATTATCTATTGCAAATTCTTCTTAACAGAGGCATCGCTTTCCACCCTTTTGGTATTAGGAACCCTGTTTCAAATTCTCATGTGAGTCATTTATTTTCAGGTAACCATAAACTTTAAAACGAATGTTTTCACTTTGGGCCTTTGCAGGTAGTATTCTTTAGCACCAGAGTTCATAATACTTGTCACTTTGCATGGTGCATTTTTTGACCCAACAAAAAGAAAGTCCCATGTTAAATAATGTTGAAGTCTTGCAAATATAGTAAATATTTCTCTTACCCTTGTACTCTACATTAGCTATTGCTTCTCTAAAAGGGAATGATATAATGCTTGCCATTCTCAAACTCTCTTAACACAACCTGACCAAGTCCACAGTTTCCCATTATTAGTCTCTTGCAACAAACTCACATCTAACATTTTCCTTAATCCACTGGAATCAGCTGACACTTTAACATTTGCTCATTTACTTTTTATTTTGTTGGACTAATTAAAATCACATAAGCTTTTAAACAAGTGAAATGAGAAAATTTCTATAAAAATTAAAATGCATGAGTTAATTTTAACTAAAATAAACTCAATTTATTTTATTTTTTTCATAAATATTTATAGAAAAATTTATTAAAACAGAATAATAGTCAATGACTTTAATAAGTTGCAAATTCTAGAAAAAGCCTTCTTGCCAGGTGTGACATTGAAACACTGCATTAACCACGTACCTTGTGAGTAATTCGCATGTTTCTAGTCTGATCCCATCTCAGTGGTAGGTTACCTTTGTTAGACATGTGAATTGCCTTCTGCTCCGTCTGCAAAGCCAGTATTACCACAAATTATAGTCATCATTACTAACACAAACATCTTAACATTAACACACCCTTTTTTTTTATAAAGAAGATAAGCTCAAGTTAAAGTTCCCTTTCTTTATGGATCATATTCACACCTTTACAGACTCCAGAAGTTTCGGTTCATCATGCAGGTACTTAACAACCCATGTCATGGCACTAGCTGTGGTGTCCTGAGCAGCAAAAAGCACCCCAATAATGTTATCTGCAATTTGGTGAAAATGTAAATGCAATCTCCTCTCCTTCCTGTTGCTGGTTGTACTTTGTTGCTTACCCAACTTTAACATGGTTAATTTTGATGTTTTGGCAGGTGTACTCCAAAGACATATATTTTTTCGGACTTGCTTGGACCGGAAATGATGTCTTGAATAGGAAATATACTTGCTTTTCTATGCACTGAACTTTCTGTTTATGGAGTTTTGGTTATTGATCTCTAATAGAGAAGTTTAAATAGCATCTCTAAGGTTGTTCTTTTGATACCTTATGGGAATATCAAATTAGTTTACTTTCGGACACATACACGAAACATTAGTTAAAGCTTGAAGAAGTGAAATGAATATTTAATAATATTGATAAAAGAGAAAAAAGATAGAATGTGGGAACCGAGATTCCCCAAAAGAATTTTAAATGCTGAACTGTTGGATCTAGGAAATTGGCTATCAACAATGAGTTAAGTATCATCTTAATTTATGTCAGGATTGTGGTAAACACAGGAGTATCATTTTAAAAATTTATCAATCTTGCATTTTGAGCAAGTTGGGATAAATTTCTCAACAAATATTGATAGAAGAAGAAAGTAATAAAAAATAAGGAACTAAAATAAATCAAACTTCTTCCATAAATTAAAACTAATTTATGCAAACTCAACTTTTTTTAGAAGCACTTTCATTTAACTTATTCATAAATTGAAGTATATGAGTTAATTTTAACTTACAATAGAAGTTTGATTCAATCTCTTTATTTTTTTTTTTTATTTTCTTATTTAGAAATTTTGTCAAACTAGCTATTTTCTTGTGTAAACAATGGATGTTTTCTTAACTATACTTTATTATCAATTTGATGGCTCAGTCAATGTCTTAATTATCTATGTTGTCATTTCTGGCTTCTGGAACATCCATAATTAACAAGTTGTAGTGATTTTTCTTTTCCTGGGTGTTTGAGTGCTGCAGGTTGAGGCTGCAAGCAGAATCTAAAGGATTCGGGCTTGACGATACAGGGTTGTTTCTAGCTACTCATGGTTCCGGCGACAAACGGGTATGACATAAAAGAATCTTAACAACTACATCCTGGTTTGCTTGAATTCTCACGTGTAGACACTGCAGGGTGCAAAAGGTAGTGCAAGTTTGAAATTTGATACTTAAAAGGAGATATTTGATTTCCTGGACTTCCCTTGGCTTAACCACACGAAACAAAATGGAGGAAAAATAAAAATGTATTTTGTAACTGTTTCGAATTTCCAATAAATATTTTTTATTTTTTTTAAAAATATTAAGATTAGATAAAAATCGTCAAAAATCATTTTTATTATCCAATACTACATAAATTGTAATTAACATATATTTTTTTTAGTAATTTTATAACTTCTTTATCTCTCGTCCATGAACTATCAAACCCACACAGGCAACGACATTTTATAACTTCTTTACCATAATTAAAGCCAAACTTGAAACCAAACAAAAAATATATATTCACTTATTATTAAATTTCTTACTTTATTTACTGATATAAAATAAAATATTTATAATGTAATGTAGTATGAAAAACTATGATTATTATCTTAATTTGTTTTTGTTAAATTATAAAAAAATATAATTTATATAATTATTTTATTACATTATTAAATATAGTTAAATATTTTAATAGTTATAAAGAAAAATTATATAATAATTTTGTGAAGTTTAAAATGTTAATATAAATGACATTATAAATATTCTATAAGTAAATTTGTTAATGTTATTATAATTTTATAATAATTAATACTTAATTTACTATTATTCCAATGGTTTGATTCTCTTTGAAATACCAACTCAAAAAATTAGTTTAATTTAAAATAAAAATCAATACTTAATTATTTGTGACACCTTATTTGATCGTTTAAAAGTTTTATTTATTAAATATTTGAGAAATTATATAATTTTATTCACTAATTTTATTATTTGTATTTTTAATTTAAATATATATACATATATAATAATTTTAAAATTTTCTTGTCAACGGGTTGGAATAATGAATTTGTGGATTAAAAATAAAATATGTTACCCAATCCATAGATGAACGGGTTTGTTTGGGTAGAGCCCTAACACAAAAAATTAAAACTGAAGCGATTGAGTTGGTTTTAGTCAATTTGGATTCACGGGTACCCACACTTGTGAACACCCCTAGTATTTTTGGTATTTTTTTCATCTTTCTCTTTTCTTCTTTCTTCCTTTATTTTCACTTTTCTTTATTTTTTTCATCACTCATCATTTTTCCACTATAATTATGCATATCAATTTGGATTATGCATACTAGTTTTACATCATAAAATTATATAATTTATGTGATTTTGAATAATTTTGTTAATTCTGAATTTTTTATTTTTTCTTTTAATTTTGAATTATTTGTTAATTTGCAGGGAAACATAATTGTTGTTTGTATTTTTTCCTTCTTCCTATTTATTTTTTCACTCTATTTTTTTCCTCAATCATGCCTACATATTTTAATTATTCATACTATTTTGATATTAGGAAATTATATCAATATGAATGATTTAATTTAAGTTTAATTATATTTTTGTCCCTTTAGTTTAGTATATAATTAATTTTGGTTTCTATCATTTTAATTATTCGATTTTAGTCTATACATTTAAAAAATGAATAATTTTAATTCTTTAGTTTTAATTGCTCCATCTTGATCTCTATATTAAAAAAGAGAGAAATTTTCGTCTACATATTTATGTATCATAAATTATCTTTTTTTTTTTTTTTAAATTGACTGACTTGTGATATTCTTAGATCTATTAAAAATTAAATAATAATTTAATAGTAAGATTAAAATTGTCCATCTTTTAAATATGGAGACCAAAATCAATAATTAAAATTACAAGGACTAAAATTGATCATTTTTAAATGTATGGACCAACATCGAGTCATTAAAATTATGACGACCAAAATTGTTCATATATTAAACTAGGAGGACAAAAATGTAATTAAGTCTTTAATTTATAATTTAATAAATCTTATATATTTTGCATTAAATTTATATTAATATTACATCAATTTTTCATAATAGAAAATACTGATTATTTTGCATTAATTTTCCTTATTACGTATTATAATTTATGTATACTTATTTAAATTTGTATCGGATTACGTACCTGTTATATCTCTCCTACATTTAAAATATGATAATCATATCAACTATCGTTTGAAATTTAAAAAGACTTTTTCAGAATTATATTTTATTCACAAATAAACTAATTATATTTAAATACTTTTCTGATTTTTTTACTTCTCTCTCATTTTTCTTCTAATTCTAAATTATTTGTAAATATAACAGGGGAAGAGGATGGAAGGGAAAGAACATTAATATTTCTGTTATATTGTAAAAGTGAGAATATCATTGCTTTTTTTATATTTTTTTCCTTCTTTCTCTTTCTTTTCTTTTTCTTTTCACTACTTTTTATTTTTTCCTCTCGTCAAATTGTATTATTTGATTTATAATTTAATAAATCTTATATATTTTACATTAAATATTTATTAATGTTGCAATAATTTTGCTTACTTATTATAATTCGTGCAGGATTATTTAAATTTATTTTGAATTACATGTTATATGTCTTATATAATTAAAATATAATAATGACGCAAACTGTTATTTAAAATTTAAAAAGACTATCATATTTATATTTTTCTATAAAAAATTAATCATATTAGAAAATTACTCATATTTAAAGAGAAAGACAATAATAGAAAATGTTGACAAACTATCTTATGAAGAGTACTCAACATACTTCAAAATTTAAAGAGGAGTAAAAAAAAATTCAATGAGTCACCTACAAAAATCCATTTGAATAATAAACTATATTGAAATATTTTACTTTATTATTTTTTATTGCATAAACCTTTTTTTTATATTTCATCCATATTAACAGATATATTCTTGTCCAACAAGTAATCATAATTTTTTTTTTATCTTAACGTTAATATATGAATTCAATATTATCAAATTATTTTTTTTTTTTAAATTTCTTTTAAAATTTTATTAAATTAAAACATTCAACTACAATTTTCTTTACACAACCTTTTTTGAAAATGCTTAAGAGCAACATCACACACTATTGTATGTAATATTTTTTAGTAACATTTTATTGTAAAATGTTACCAATATTTTTTTTAATATTTTTATATCTTTAGTAACATTTTAATATTATTAATAATATTTTACAATATAAATTAAATATAATATTTATTAAAATAATATCAAAACTAGTAGGTAAAATTTTTTAATATTTTTCTACCATTTTTTATATATTCCAAAAAGTCATTTACCTAACAGAGACATAACTTAATTAGACCCCGATAAACTTTGAATCGTAATGTGATTATGTGAAACTAAATAAATAGATGGGTTTCTTCTCTAGGGGCTTTGAACATCTCAATTTAGGTAACCGTACAAAATGAAATTGTTTAAGGACTGCCTTTTTTGTTTTCATTTTTAACTTTAGTTTTTTCATTTAATGAGAATAAAATTCAATAATTTTGAATTTATATGTCAAATGTTAAAAAGGAACCATTATTCTTTCTCATGCTTGATGTGCTTCTCAACTTCTTAGCACTATGAATAAAATTTGAAAACTGGTCGTTTTGGTTATCCCTTGCGTTGGCCTCGTCATCTGGTGGTGGTGCAGGTGCAACGTTGCTATGCTCCCGAGCGATGTGGGAGCGATGTGGGACACGCTTCTGATTTTATACTCGGCTTTTCGAATGAAAGTGGTGAAAGTTTCATCGTTATCAAGTGGGGTGTTATCGGAGTACACCCCAGTACCATGTCCCTTCAAAGTGTCGGGGGGTCTCTGCCTTGGGTTTGCCTATATATCCATCTCTTAATTTAGCAACGGACTTCCCCAACCCTGAACTAGGATGCAATTTATATGTGTTAATTGTTTTGAATTTGGTTGAGTTTGTGAAGACGTATTTATATATGAGTTTAAGTTTTATTATTGAAAATTCATGTATGTTGAGTTATGATGAAATTATATTATGTCTATATGTGTTGATATAGAAGCATTACATAAAAAATTATGAGATATAAATTGACAAAAGAGTTAATGAGAATGAGTGTCGACAAGTTGCCTAGGTTAAAAGATGGCAAAAATGGGCTTGAGTAACACTTGTTAAGTGGGTGACTTAGCCTAGAGGAGCAAGAATAATACTTACTGATTGTTGTGGGTCATGGAGGAGGTACTTAGATATAGAGGGGTGAGAATGGTCCTTATTAGCCCAAATTACAAAAAATGAAACAATAAAGAATGAGTTATGTCATGCATTACTTAATAAAGACAAGTATGTGAAGAAGTGAATACGAACTCGAATTGATGAGATCACTAGAGCTCTTGGAGGCTACTCGATAGTTAACTTCTAATAGTTGTGTTTGATCCCACGTGCCGATGCATATATGCAAGCTAAGTAAATCCTAATGTGCTACTAGAGGATATCATGTTAGAGTGGAACAGGTCAATTAGAGGGTTGAGTCGTGTTATCGCTAGCTCAATCTTCAACAATGTATTAGTACCATATGCATATAAAGTAGATACTAGGTTGCATCATTATTATTCATTTGCATTCAAATAATTATCTATGTGTAATTGTTATAATCTATTATGTTTGCACTTATATTTGTTGCATCGTGTCATATGAATGCTACTTAAGTTGTACTCTTACTATGAGCTATTGTTATTTGTTTCCCTTGGTATGAATGTCAATTATAGGTAACATTGAGTAGGAACTTGAAGATTGAGTTACTGTTACCTTTACTGTTTTTTTTTTTTTAATAGTTTTGTATAGAGGATTTTGCTCTGACAAGTTATGATATCAGGGCTGGATCTTCATTTTGATTAAGTTTTACTTTATATTGTTTTGGATTTTAAGGATATGACATTTGGAGCATCATTGTTTGGATTTGATTTGTTTTCTGCATTGTTTAAGAGTGTGAACTTTTTATCTTTTAGAATAAATGATGACATAATTGAAATTTTAATTTTTATATTTTCTTTTACTTGGTATAAATACTAGAGGAGAAAAGAGGTGTCACAATTGTGTATTATTTTTATTTTTAAAATATTCTATTAAAACTTATTTTCCATTCAAACCGCATGACAAGAATGATAGTTACATGGAGGAGTTATAACATATTTATGACTATAGAACTAAATGTATATCAATCATTGTCTTTTTAAGAGGTACTAACTAACTATCTTCTCACACCACCTTTATTCCCGCTACTTCCTATGTTCATGGACACTAGTTTGTTTATAACAGTTGCAAATTGACATACAAAATATGTAGATTAAGAAGGTATATGAAGATGCTTTCAAAAAATATGTAGATTAAGAAGGTATATGAAGATGCTTTCAAACCAAAGAGAGATTGTATGTATACAATACATGCTATGCTATCTTGGTTAGATATTTTCCTTCTACTTTTGATATTTGTTTTTATTCTCTCGAAATAAATCTAAAATTTCATTAGATTTGAACTTGAACCTCCTTGTGTTTTGAGATGGGATAAAATAAAGTAAAATGAAGCATAACATTATGTTGAAACGAGATGTCCTACCAACACCATTGATTGCTTTCATAACGAGGTTATGGTTAGCTTTCAAGTTTGAATAATTATTGGTTAAGTTAATTATATTGTGTAGAAAGTTTCTAATGCTGGCTAAGTTGTTGTATTCAGTATCCATTTGCTACTTTTGACTAAACTTTTTAATTAAATCTAACTGCTATACATAATAACAAATTAAAAAAAATGAAGCAAGTTGATGCAAATTACCATGAAATTCGGAGAATAGATATTCCTTCATGCATATGTGTAGATTTCATATTCTTAGTTTAAACAAATTTCTTAAGGCTTATAATTGTATAGGAAATTAGTCTCAGAATGCAAGCAAATCAGCTTGTGATTCGACCTAAAGATTTAGCGGTCCTCAAAAAAACTTGTTACCATTAGATTAAGTAAACATTTTATATTGAATTAACTAGTGACTAACAGGAGGTGAGGGTGTAGTCAAGTGAAAGCTTACAGTTTGTCTTACCCAAACAAGGTGAAAATAAACCGTATCAGCACTGCTCCTTGTGTTAGTCTTCAAACTAACAGTGAACATATTGTCCATCTTGAATTATCTACGTACAACAAAGAAATTTAAATATTTTCACCAACTTTATTAATATTTCATAAATTAGAAAAAATATTATTATTACAAAAAAAATAATATTAATATTAAAAATTTCTACAGTAATGTATTACAAAATAAATAAACAATAAATTATATGAATATTTTGACAAATTTAAAAACTATTTGTTATATTTTTAAAAATTTGCAAGAAATTTATTTGTAGAATTTCCTGTTACGCGAATTTTAAATCCGCAGGAATTTTATCTGCAAAATTTTCAACGGATTTTTTTTTTCCACAGAAATAGTTATGAGGGTGTTTTCCAGTAAAATATGCAGGAAATTTCCTAAAAACACCTCTCCCACACAAATTTTCTGCATATATTAATGTATTTTTTGAAAATGGAAATTTCTTGGGTATTTTGAAATTTGCAAGAAATTTTTTATCCATGAAAGAATTACCTGCGAATCAAAATTCACGTGAAAATATGACGTAATAGGAAAATTTCTAGTAATGGTATTGGGCAATTTTCTAGTTGGAACCCCGCTGGCTACTGATACTAGTAATAACACAAACAGCGTATTTATCATTCTACCAACTCCGTTCAACAAGTACAAACATGCTAATAATTGGCCATTCAATATGGAAACAGTGATAAGTCACCTAGCTGAATCCCAGATCCATAAAACAATTAGTTTCAGAAGTACTTGAAAATAGTTCATAGTGTTATAAAATAAAATAAAAAGCTTCATAAAATCACCAGCTGCACCTCCAAGAGCCACTAGATTACTGCTCCATTTCAATTATCTAACCTGCTTCTGCTAAGTGCTTTTTAGATATCTTCAATAATTTCAGCTCATCTATCAGCTGAAAAAAGTTGTTGTAAGAGTGTCCACCCTCTTCTATGGTCTTCTTGGAAGCATCAGCAAGATCTCTTGCTCTCCCCTCATTTCTCTGCTCTCTTCTTTTCCCATCAACAGTACCACAGCCTTTGCAATCTCTTCCCTTCCCACCACCACTGCATCCTTGCCCACGCTTGCCCAGAACTTGCTTTCTTTTGCTCCCACTGGGACTCCAATCTTCAACACATCAACTAGCAGCTTCTCATTGAAAAATTGATCTTCAAACATTGGCCATGTGATCATTGGCAATCCAACATTCAAGCTTTCAAGAATGGAGTTCCAACCACAGTGAGTCACAATTCCCCCTATGGCAGGGTGGTCCAATATGAGAAGCTGTGGTGCCCAGTTCCATATGATATGACCCTTGTTGCTTTCTGTCATCCTTTGCTCAAAATCTTGCAGGAAACTCTCTTCATTCTCCTTTCTATCCTTTTTCCTGATCACCCAGATGAAACTATGACCAGAATGTTCAAGTCCATGAGCCAGTTCAACAAGTTGAGCATGAGAGAGCCTAGTGAGGCTTCCAAAACTTACATAAAGTACAGACTCATTCTCCTTAGAGTTAAGCCAGTTTATGCACTCGGGCTCTTCTGGAAGGTCCTCCTTGCGTTCCCTATTCACCTTGTTGACCCAGGCTGTAACTGGTCCAATATTCCAAGATTTGATCCCAAATGTGTTCTTATGAAGTTGCTCATACTCACTTTCAAGTTCATGAAAACTATTATACAGTGCCCCATAGCTTCTGCTCTCTGGTTCAAATATTTTTTCTAAATAGCCTGTGTAAGGAATCTCAGTCCTTATCCATTCTGGTAGCTGCAAAGGGGTCATCTCTGTTCTTTGAGGCAAACCAGGAATTGTAAACTTGTGGGTATCAGAGACTAAACTCTCGTGAGGTCTATGCTTAATCATAAAATGAATAGCACAGTGGGAGAAGTAGCTTGTAGAATAAAAGAAAATCCTTGGAATGCCTAGTTTCGAAGCTGATTCCACTGTCCAAGGATACATCATATCAGTCACTATACAATCAGGTTGCAGGTCTTGAAACAGAAGCTCAATTTGATCTCTGAGCATTGATATTCCACGACTGATTTTACCAAACATTTCTGGGGAAGTACAATCTTTGATGTTTTCAACTCCATCAGGGAGACCAACTTGGGTCGCAGGGAATGGAACCACTTGAGTTCTGATTAGGTATCCACGACTGAAGTCACTGTCTATGGCTTTTTGGAAATTTAAAGCATTGACAGGGGTAGTGATAATGGTAACACTAACACCATGCCTGGCAAATAGCCTTGCTGTGTCTACCATGGGATTCATATGACCAGGAGTTGGATATGGAAGAAAAGTGACATCTAATTGGTGGTGGGGATCAGAATCCATTGCTTTAGGAATTGCAATGTCTGGAGGAGCACTGGCCGTAGAGAAAGAGACGTGGTTGTGGTGTGTGAATGGTCACCTTTTTAATCTTGATATCTATCTATTCATTCTATTCTCATTACCAATGCATCATTAAACAATTCTAATAAATTGTGGCCACAAAAATTACTAAATCTAAATGATAATATCAATTGTTATTATTTAATACTAACAATTTTTCATTTCTACAAATATGACTTATTATTTTTTACAAATAACTAAAACGATCATTTAAAGATTACTCACCGATGCACAATTAAACAATTATAATAATAATAATAAATTGTAAAGGAAACAGAAAACTACACGGAAAGGGATAATGAACGGTATGTGTAATTTTTTTAAAACACTTCAAGAAATCACAGGATAAAATATTATTGAATTAAAGGATAGTTTAAAGGGCGTAGAACTTAATATAGAGATAAGTAACATAGAGATAAGGAAGAGAAAAGCAACCCAGAAGTTTTATCTTTATGTGAAGTCTCTTTAATAGGAATGATTTATCCATTAAATCAAACTAACTTTATAACTGACTATTTTAAAAAAAATCCTTTTTAGGTTATGTTATATTTGTGGTCTATCTGATTATAAATAAAACCAAGTATTCTTTAATATTTAGCTTCTTCAAGCTATTACAAAAATAAGGAGAGTTTTATAAAAGATAACTAATTAGGTGAGCATATTATAATTACAAATAAAGCTTAACTTTGCTTAACAAAGCAAATACAAAGATAAGAACAAATTTTTTTTTATTTAAAAAAACTTCTACAAAAACTTTTCTAAGATGTCGTCTACAAGAATATGAACACATGTTTTTTGTTTGAGTTTTTTCACTTGTATATTTACATGTTTTTATTTGTTACTTCTTCCTTGAAGAGATATATAGACAAAGAGAAGAAAGTCGTTGGTATGCACAAAGAAAGAAAAGCATATTTACATTAAATGTCAAAAATAACCTTTTGCATAGCTTTAGCAAAGGCTTTGTCTTTAAAGTTTTAATTATGAAAAATTAATATTTTTTTAACAAAATTAATACCTACACTTAAAAGACTCATACTCATTGGATAATAACTTAATACTTGTGTCCATGCCATTGGGTAACTATGAGAATTGATAAATAAGAATATTGATGGGCTTTGTAGAATTGGACATTGGAAAGTTGTCAGATAATGACCAGATAGACCCAACAACAATTGTTAGAATAGACTCTGATACAATTTTATTCATGTCATTGGTGCAATAGAGGCCTAATAAGACCAACATCAATCTCTAGAATAGGTTCTTACATCATATTAAAAAAATAGGTTTAGGCCTAACTCTTTTGTAATGTGAATATTTCTCCTCACTTATATACATTATTCATGTTATCACACTAGACGATATGAGATCTCCAATAGTCATAATCATAAAATATCACAAAAATTAAAATTTTACTAAAATCTTGAAAAGACTGCAAACATTTATCTTTCACATAAATATTATTATAGGTCCAAACCAACAAAAACTAAAATATAAAAAAAAATAATTACGTTAAACACAAATCTAATTGAATAAATATAAGAGTGTAACATTTATTACTTGCTTTTTAAATGAATCATGATTTATGATAAAGTACATAAAAGAAAGAAAATTAAAAAAAAATGTTAGACAAAATCAATATACTAAGTTTTACTAACAATACTCAAATTATAACTTCTTTCACAACTTCAATATGTTCCCAATTTTGGATCTACCATCATAAATAAATAAGAAATATATATATATATACTACTAAATCAATTTTAGTTTATATGTGTGTCTATATAACAACTATACGATAACATCAATATAAAATAGTTTGATACAATTATCCAATGACAAATTCTTATAATGATAAGCTTGTTGACTTTTAGAATAATTACCTTGAAGTCATGTCAATCGTAAATTGTGATTGGATGATAGTATAAAATTATTTTATATTATTAGTGCAAAACCATTAAACCTTATATAAAATGT